>JANJGN010000003.1:202746647-203946647 GCA_026770705.1 Isurus oxyrinchus
GCCATTTTAAACACTCCACCCTGCTCTCTTGCCCACATGTCTGTCCTTGGCTTACTGCATTGTTCCAGTGAAGCCCAACGCAAACTGGAGGAACAACACCTCATCTTCCGACTAGGCACCTTACAGCCTTCCGGTCTGAATATTGAATTCAATAACTTTAGGTCGTGAGCTCCCTCCCCCATCCCCACCCCCCTTTCTGTTTCCCCCTTTTTCCCCCTTTTTTTTTTTCCCTATAAATTTTATAGATTTTTCTTTTCCCACCTATTTCCATTATTTTTAAATATTTTAAAATCCTTTATGCTCCCCCCACCCCCCACTAGAGCTGTACCTTGAGTGCCCTACCATCCATTCTTAATTAGCACATTCGTTTAGATAATATCACCAACTTTAACTTTAACACCTATGTGTTCTTTGGTACCATTGTTACTGACATCTTTTGATGATCTGCTTCTATCACTGCTTGTTTGTCTACACAAGCACCTCTGTCTCTCTCTCTCTCTCCTTCCCCCCCCCCCCCCCCCCCCACACACCTTAAACCAGCTTATATTTCAACTCTTTCCTGGACTCGAAATCAAGTTCTGTCGAAGGGTCATGAGGACTCGAAACGTCAACTCTTTTTCTCCTCCGCCGATGCTGCCCAGACCTACTGAGTTTTTCAGGTAATTCTGTTTTTGTTTTAGATTTCCAGCATCCGCAGTTTTCTTTGTTTTCAACTAAATTGTTTTGTTGTTGTTTGGGTGATTGTGTAAAACAAGCAACATCAATCCAGCTGCCTGTTATCCATCTCCCCTGAGGTATCAGCCATAGTTCAGTGAGTAGAGCTCCCCCACTGAGTCAGAAGCTTGTTCAAGTTCCACTCCAGAGGCTTGAACACAAAATCTAGACAGACACGCCACTGCAGTACTGAGGGGAGTGCTGCATTGTTGGAGGTACCATTTCTAGGGTGAGGCATTTAGCAGGGTAAGGCATTAAATATCTGCCTGCTCTCTCAGGTGGATGTAAAAGAGTGACTGATCCAATAAGCCTGAAGCAGTCTGACTAAACTCTTCTTAACCTCCTCTGCAGCTGTGTAATTGCCTAGGAGAGACAAAAAAAAGCAGAGACATTCCCAGGACTGATAAGGAAAACAAATACTCTGGAAAACTCCTTTCCAAGCCCCTCAGGTGATCGAAACCAGCCCAGGAGATCACATGGAGAAAGGAATATTCCTTTGCTGCACTAACTCTGAGGCCACTTCTATCTTATTGTTGTAAGAAAATGTGTACACCTCAAGTTATTCAGAAACCCAGTGCTCTGTCAAGTGCCTCTAAACTATGCCCTTGCGATTTTGTTGTGAAATCCAGGTTTGCAAGGATATTATTGTCTTTGCTTTCCTGCATTACATTCTGCAGAGGATGATGCCTTTCTCCTGCTAGCTTGTGGCTAACACTGTTCAGCAGCTTGTTGCTTCATGAACCAAAGAACTAGTTAATAAAGCATAGGTGTTTGTGAAGAGCATATTATATGCATCTGTAAAATGAAATAAGTGGACATAAGCAGTCTTTAGGATTTAATGATGTGGCATCCAAAACTTAGATGAGTGACGGAGAGGCACCAATGTCTACTTGTGCCCGAGAAAGAGCACAGGGAGTGGAATCAGTGACAAGGAAGGACAGGGTTGGGGGGTCGGGGGGAGTTGGGGGAGGGGTGTGTGGGGATGGGGTGGTGGTGGTGTGAGGGCACGAGGATGGAAGGAGGTGGTTTATAGCAGGGGAGAAGGCAATAGCTTTGGTCTACTTGAAGTTTGTTTTTCCTGTTGCCAGTTCACTTGCAAGGGTATTTAATAAAATTCTAAATTCTAAAAGGAGACAAGGGTATCATTGAGAGATCAACAATTGCATCTAACTGCAGCAAATTTCCTCCTCCCAAGTATCCTGTTGTACCCTAAAGATGACATCTCCAACAGTGCGGCACTCCTTTAGTACTTGCAGTGATGTGTCTGCCTAGATTTTGTGTTCAAGCCTCTGGAGTGAAACTTGAACAAGCTTCTGACCCAGGGAGGGAAGCTCTACCTGCTGAACTATGGCGTGGGAGATGGATAACAGGTGGCTGAAGTGATGTTGCTTGTTTTACACAATCACCCAAACAACAACTTATAGAATAGGTTCTCTTAGTGAGTCCACCCCAGCCCATTCAGTCAATCTTTGTTACCCCCTGATAATTCATTGGTTCCTAATTGGCAAACCGGAGTCTTACCCTTGTGACTTAATCTTTAAATTAATGAAAGCTGCCAAGTTAAATAAAACAAAGAGAGCAGTGATGCTCATTGTGAAAGCTTCAACAAAGCAGAAAGGCAGTGGGCTGAGGAAGCATTTTACAAATACCACTCCAGTTACAACATTTGTGAGACTGACAAAGCATCAACATATTCGCACAATTCACTTAACAATACCTAACCACAATTCACTGTGTGGGTGGATAAAATCTCAAACTAATACATTCCTCGTCACTTAACTCAGACTCAAGTCCAATGTAGTCATTTTGGTTTAGCTTGTTATGTCAAAGGAATAGATTTTTAATAGGTTTAGTGTGTTTTTTAAATCTATCCATCTGTCGATCTCCCCCTGTTTATCTCTCTCAGTCGATCTCATAAGTCATTTTATAAAACTATGTACAACAGTAATCAGAAATTATTAGGTAAAACATGGGTCACTGTCATATATTGTCAACTCCACATTTATTGTGTGTGCTGTCACATTAGGATACTGATCCAATGGGTAAGACATTTCAATGGGCTTTAGTTTTCAATTTTTAAAAACTAGTCAAAAATGAAGAAATGGAGGACCTCACTCATATGTGTTTATCCATTACAGAAGAGTGCAATAGTTGTGAATCTTGATTTAATATTGTTTAATGATGTTTAATATGTGTTTAAGCTTATTGGACAGAATCCTGTGAGACCTGCAGGGACAGGGGCAGGAGTTGGGACCAGGAGGGAAATCCAAAAGATTGCTGTCGGTGGGCTGAGATGTTCCCACCTCTGGGCGATCTAGCTGCAGGTGAGTGCACAGCAGAAATGGTTACCTGCCCTGGTAACTGCAGGTAGCCAATTAGTGAAAATTAGATGGCCATTTGAAGCCAGATTGAGCACGTCAGTGGTGGTGGTCAGGCCCCAGGCTGAAGATGGAAGGTTCCTGGAGGCAGCCGTTCAGGGACAGGCAAGGGGCCAGCGAGACCTCCTTTTTTCAATCCCCCTCCCGGAGCCACTTCTGCCAAGGCGCCACAGTTGTGGACATACCCCACCTGGTGGCTATGGCCATAAATAATTTTCATAATTTCATACATCTTCTGAGGGCGTCTCCATCTTGAAGTGCCCTCACATTCTCTTGCCTACCGCAGGAGTGCCCATCTCTCCCAGTGAGGCAGCTGCAGGATCCAGCCGCAGGCTCCGCCCATTGAGACAGTCAGGTACCTGTACCGCCTGTCTGTACAGTTGTCCTGGAGACAGCCTTTTAATTGGCTGCCTCTGGTCAGGTTGTGAGGGCAGATGGCCAGGCATCACTTTTGGGTCTGTCCTCAGAAAATCTTCGAAGGTGGTAAGATTCCACCTATTGTGTTTTAGTGGCTGTGGACTTTACTCTTTCATTTCTGCTTTGAGATCCGAATTTTTGCAGAACTTCACAGATCTGACCCATCTCATCACTCTTTCACTATACTGTTCTTGAACCACATTGCACACCTACTCTTTTGTATTTAGGACCCAATGCCTATCTTGCACAGAAAGTTTTAGAAGATTTTGGGCCCTCTTCAAGTTCCAGCTTTCAGATATGCACCCAGCTGAGAAAGATGGACAAAACATGATTAAAAATATCTAGGTACAGAGCATCATTAAAAGAAGTAGATACTTGCATTTATATAGCGCCTCCCTCCATCCTGCATTGAAGTGTCAGTCCAGATTCTGGAGCAGGATTTGAACCAACTATCTTTCAATACAAAGAAGGAAAAAGGAAAGAACAACTTTGCATTTACATAACACTTCCATGACACCAGGTCATCCCAAACCAATGAAGTATATTTGACGTGTAGTCATTATTTAGCAATATATTAAATGTGGCTGTCAATTTACGCATAGCAAGCTCCCATAAACAACAATGCGATATTGGCTAAATAATGGACATGATCTGCCCCTGACCGTGATTTCACGTTGGCGGGCCAATTAAGGCCTGCCCAGTGTGAAACACGGCTCATCACTGGTTGGGAAGGGCCAAACGTGGGTGGGTACCTGTTGGCTGCTGGGTTCAATGGTGACCTGGCCGTTGGTTTAAAAATGGCCCAGGCAACCCCTGGAAGGCTGCCACAGAAGAACGTCTCCTCTGTCTTTTCAACGTTCAAGTTATGGAATCGAGTGTGGCTGGAGACACTGGTGAGCGAGCAGGTCGGGTGGGCGCTCGGAACACCACTTTTCAGATGAGGGCCTCGTGGTCCTGCTGGAGGAGGTGGCTGCTAGGAGGGACACCCTTGTCCCCTAGGATGGGAGGAGAAGGTCACCGCACCTCACCAAAAGGGCATGGGAGGAGGTGACAGCGCTGGTGAGCAGCCAAGACGTGATGCGGCACACATAGGTGCAGTGCCGGAAGCAGTTCAATGACCTACTGCGCTCTGGAAGGGTGAGTGCCATGTTGGCATGGAGCACTGTGCAGAAGTGCTAATGTGTGGCCATCCCCCCACTGTGGACCTCAGGGGTGTTAGAGTCACCAACTGTCAATGACGGTGGAGCTGGCCAAGGTGGTGAGCCCTGGCTGCTTGGACTGAGTGCCTTGCGGCTCGAGGGCCATTACTCAGATGTGCCCTGTGAGGTGTTCCTCAGGAGGGGTTGGGCAGGCTGCAATGGCGCTGCAGGTAGAGAGTGGACTGATCAATGCTCCTCTGTTCTTTCAGGAGAAGAAAAGCCATAACCAAGCAGGTTCGAGCTAGATGCCTAAGAGCTCGAGAGCCAGCACACTCCCCTTGCAACCGGGCGTGGAGAGGCGGGGGTGCCAGACGAAGGTAAGAGTGCAGTACACAGAGGTGAGAGTTCCAGATTGTACAACTATTCTAGAGTAGTCCCTTCATTGATGGGACCCTCAAACCTGGAGACCCCACTGATTATTGAAAGACGATGGCACCATGATGCAGATTTCCATTGTCTCACCAGGGTGCCTGGCACACACAGTGACAACGTGGTGACTTTAACTAATGACATGTCCTTGTTCTCCCTTAGATTCACCAGCACGCACTCACTCTCTGGACTCCGAAGGGCCACACCTGACACTGGAGGGCCACTAGGCTTCACTTGTGTCACACCCGCTCTCTGAAGCACAGATACCAGCACCTCAGTGGGCATTAGATCGGTGGTTAGAATATTGGTGCACATTGGTGAGGGCACTTCACACACGCTTGAGGTGTAGGCCAGGACAGAGAGTGCCCACGATGCCGGCAGTCGGAGGACTGCTGGGGATTGGGATGATGCTGAGTCGAAGATAGATGATGAGCCTCTGGAGTCATCCATTAGGCGGCAGATGCTGGAGGTCCAGCAAGATCTGTGGGAGGATCTGGCGGAGATCCATGATGGACTGCATGCCATGGTCTCCATCGTGGAGGAGTCCATGCAGAGGATGAGCACTGCGTTGACCCTCATGGCTGAGCGCACTGCCACCTCCATTGAGAGAGTGGCGACTCTGATGGAGAGGAAGCTCCAGGGACAGAATCAGGGGCTCCTGGGTTTGTGCTCGGACCTGCAAAGCCTCATACAGGCACTGACTTCAGATGGTCAGTGCCAGTGTGGGAGATGAATGAGGCACCCAGTATCCCAGCTAGGTGCCCGTACATCAATGGTGAGCAGGGTGGTCCAGAGCGACCTCACGTTGGCACATGAGCTGCTTGTCATCTCTGTGGGCTCCTTTCAGGGCGCTCTGGATGATGGCAGCAGCTCCTCCAACCCTCCCTCAGTGACTGTCGCATTTGATGAGGCTCTGATGACTGGGGAGATGCCAGCCATGGCACTGGCCACTCCCACCCAGGTGGGGCAAGCACAGGCTTCACTGACCAGAGGATGAATGCCAACGTCATCAAGGCCAATCAGACAGCAGAGCCAGCCAGCTGTCTCCAATGCTGGTGCCAGCGAGGGGGTTGGGGGGGGGCTGGGTGTGGCACCAAGGCATAGCACTCGGAAACGTTAGTTAAGGCCACCGTGAGTACAAAAGGGACAGGTCACGTGTGATTTTCTGTTCATTTATGTTTGGTTTATCTTTACTGGTGTGGCAAAGAAGAATAGAGGTTATGTAAATTTTTTTAGTTTGTCAAAATGAGAAAAATTTTGTTTTTGTCATAATGCCCTGAGTATGCTTCACATTTTTATTTTTTTGGTGCAGGGCAGGCCAGTATGTAATGCTGGACGCAAATGGCTCTAAACTTTATTGCACAGGCATTGAGTGGACTTTGGTTTTTAATGAAAGGGTCATTTCAGACACCCAGGATGGAGGCAGCAGCTTTGGCATGAGGTGGAAGCAGATCTTTGGTAGCTTAGCTGAAGGAGTGTTGGATCAAGGTGTCCCTGCTGTCCCTGCCTCCCTGGAGGTTACCGAGATCTGCGTCCATGTCCTCAGTGTTCTCCTCATCATGCTCCTCTTCTGACTCACTACTGAACTTGTCATCTGTGGCCTCTGCAGCTGCGTCAAGATCCTCTTCCTCCAGTGGTTCCCCTCTTACCAGTGCCAGGTTGTGGAGAGCGCAGCATGCAATCACTATAAGTGTCACCCACTCTGGGGGGTATTGTAGTCCTCCCTCAGAATGGTCCCGGTATCAGAAGCGCATCTTGTGAAGATCTATGGTCCTCTCTATCACTGTCCTTGTGGTGGCATGACTCATATTGTAACACTTCTCTGCCTCTGTTCTTGAGTGACAGAGAGGCGTCATGAGCCACCTATTCTACAGATAGCCCTTGTCACCTGGCAGCCATCCACCCAGTTGGGCTGGAGCACTGAACAGCCTCGGCACCTGGGAGTGTCTCAGGATATAAGCATCACGTGTGCAGCTGATAGCACCCTGGATGCAGGGGGACCCAGCAATCCCTGCAAAACCTCTGGCTCGCTCAGCCTGGCTGGCCTCACCCATATGGTAAAGAATAAAGGTCAGTACCTGCCTGAACAGGGTTTCTGTCACCAGCTTGAAGCAACTGGGGACCACTGATTGGAAGACTCCACACAGATCCTTCACTGACCCCTGGGAAGAGCCAGAGGCATAGAAGTTGAGGGCCATTGTGACCTTCAGAGCCACTGGCACGGGATGTCCACCCACACAGTTAGAGCTGATCTCAGGCCCAATCATCTGACAAATGGAGGTCATTGTCTCCCTTGAGAGGCGGAGCCTCCCTCAGCATTGCACCTCAGACATATTGAGGTAGCTGCATCGCGGCCTGTAAACCTGGCAGCAGGTTAGTGGAGTCTTCTGCAGCCCCTTCTGCCTTGGACTTCCTGCTGGCCCTGTGCTCCTTGTGCCTGCACCTCTCCTCCCACAGGTCCCTCCCCTGGAAGCTGCAATGAGATACCCGGCCTCCTCTCCCCTTCTGCCCCTCTCTTCCTCCTCAGAGGAGGTACCTCCATTGGAGACCACAATCCCCATTACCAGGATTACAGAAGGCTGTCTGATACCTGGAAGGGGCCACACGTTCTGAATCCTCAGGGGGACTTGGAGGCACCAACGAATCCTGAAATGAATCCTGGAAATGCTAAAAATGAAGCCATGAACAGATATGAAGCTGCCAAGTATCTGGCAATGCAGCTCACGCCTTTTATCCTGCCCGTGGATGAGGCTCTTGAAAAGGTCGGCTGGCCACCTACCTGAGTGTGAAATCGCCTGGGCAATGAAAATCAGCATCAATTGGCCTTTTAATGGCCTTAAATAGTCTCTTAATTAATGGCGGGCACAGCTCTGGCACCCGCTCACCCTCACTGATTGAAATGTCACACGAGTGCGCGATGACGTTGGAACACTCACCTGACATCATTGCTTGCTATTTTATGCCCAATCAGGTTGGGCACAAGCCCGCCCATGGGATGTAAAATTCTGCCCAATATGTTTTTTAGTGATTTCGATTGAGGCATAGATAGTTGCCAGGACAGCAGGGATAACTCCCCTGCTCTTCTTCAGAGTAATGCCATGGGATCTTTTATGTTCACAGGAGAGAGCAAACATGGCCTCAGTTTAATGCCTCATTTGAAGTGAAACCCTCCCAACAGTACTGCCCTGGAATATCAGCCTGTATTTTTTTACACACTTGGGGTAATGAGTTTTCTAAATATTTAAACAGCTGAGGTATTGTAGAAATTACAAAGACCCCTCGCCACCTCCTATGTTGCTGTTCTATTATTTTACACATTGAAAGCTGTTCAGCTGGGTCTTCCCACCTCCACTCCACTCTCGGCCTCTTCACCCCACTCGAGGCCAGGGTCCTTCAGAAAATCTCCCTCCTGTTCTCCGCTGGTAAATCCATGAATCCCTGGAGCTCACACAGAGCCTCCAGCACCATTTGGATGTTGCCCTTAATCTTGGCTGAGTCTTTCAACAGCTTCTTTGCCAACTCAGTCAGCTGAAGGGGCTTCCTCTCAATAAAGCTCAGCACATCAGGAAATGTGAGCTCGACAAAGAAGCCATATTCCAAAATACACAAACCCTGCGAATGGAAAATGAAATAAGGTTGGGAAATGTTCGCATCAAAGCGGAATTGGAAGATTTGAAACACAAAATTCAAACACATGATAAACTAAACTCTTCAATGAACCAAACTGCTCGAGATCTAAACAAACAAATTTCTGAGGCATCAAAAAGTACCAGGAGAAAATAACAACTCTAAATTACATTGTTGGCAAATCGAAGTGGGAATTGGGAAAACTCAACCAGAAAAACCAGGCACAACAGCAGAAAAGGTACTCAAAGAAATTTCTGCCCTAAGGGACGCTTTGAAGAATCAATATACCCTGGATAAACATGAGGAGTTAAAAAAGTATGTTGAATACCACATTAGAAAAAGCTGCAATGGAACTCTCGGTAGTAACAAAGCAGTGCACTGAAGTGTAGCGTGAGTTGGCAAGAGGTCAACAAGAAAATAAACAGCTGAAAGAACAGCTAATGGCCCTTCAAGATCAAATGCAAAAGGAGTACATAACTCTTCAACAGCATGAAGAAATGAAGACAGCCTTGAACAGCAGAATAGAAGAACAGCAGAACAAAGTCAAGGAGACTCAGTGAAGTTACAAGGAAACTCAGGGGGAAGCAATTGAGCTTCATAAAGAAATGGAAAAACTGTTGAAGGACTTTAACATGCTACAAGGATTCCTCAGGTCAAAGTTTGTTCCTCTGGAAAATTACAAAGAGAAGCAAAATGAATTTAATATCACTCTAAACTAACTGAAGAACCAATTGGCAGAGAAGGCTCAGCAATGGTCAATATTCCAGAAGGAAGCCAAGAAGTACAAGAAAGAGACTGCAGAGCAGAAGAAAATAGTTGGACGTTTGGAAGAAAACTTGGGAAAACATTACATTTCCAAAGATATATACGAAGCGGTAGAAATTAAGGCCAGAATTTTCCGGCCCTGTTGGTGTCAGGCATCATGACGGGCTGGGATGGGGGAGGAACAATATGGCTATATGGCCAAAAATCGGTTTCATGACATTGTGAAACCAGTTTCTGATCCACCCATCAATGGCAGGCCACGTTTCCTACTGCCGCACATCGGGAACCTAATTTCAATACTTTAACATCTCATTATAAACTCTGCTTCCTGGAATCATCCCCCTACACTGGGTCATCAGGGCACGTCTATGTATTTCACAACTGTACATAAACTACATGCAGCTGCACTTTGCTTGGGATTTTGAGGTTTGTTTGCCTACTTTGCTTCGGGCAGCACTCGCTGTCATCAGTGCCAGGCTTTGCAGACAGCACCGCATCGCTTTTAGCGGGGTTCATGGGCAGGTCACTACCTACCAGAGAGGGTAGGTACTATGGAGAGGGTGACTTTTCAATATCTGCGGGGCTTGCTTGGGTAAGAGGGAGAAATGGCCTCAGACAAGGGAAGAGGCTGCAGGGTGAGGGCTGTACTGGGTAAAGGGGTATCACAGGGTGTGTTTGGGGGCACATATTGACCTGTTCAAGTGGCCTCAAGAGGGTGAGGGCTGAGGAGGCAGTCTCCAGAGGAGATGAGACCGGATGTAGATGTGAGGTTGTGTGTGAGAGAGCGAGTGATGATGTCCCTTGAGCTGGCAGTGAGTGAGATGCCAGTGAATGTGTGACGGTCTTGTGAGTGTATGAGTTTAGTGTGATGAGATGGTTCCCATACCCTGGTGGCACAGGTGAGATCATTAATCTGTTTTCAGTACTGGATGGCCGACCTCTTGTGTGTAGCGTTGGCACCGAACACCTCTGCCACCACCTCCTAAGCCAACGTGGTGAGCCTGATGGGCCTCCTGTGGCCAGAGTGGGGGTAGAGGACATTACAGGGGGCCTGCACAGAGTCCAGAAGGAATCCTAGGCATGCATCACTGAATCAGGGGGCTGCACTCTTCTTTGCTTTTGGGGCCATGTCTTCACCGGAGCAGGCCTGGGCTGCAAGCATTGAGAAGTGTGCATGTAGCTGTAGTTTAAATATGGTGCCCGGAGCAAGGAAGTGGCGAGGTAACGGCGTGGCAGGCAAATCGGAGGCTGCCCGCCAGCATGTTTCCTGTGGCTGCACAATTAAGGGGCGGGAATGGGACAATATGATGCAAAAACCTGCCCTTGAGGCTAGCGGGTAAAATGACTTTTTTCCTGCCTGCTACTGCACTTTGTGCAAACGTGGGTCAATTCCGCCCTAAGAAGTTAGAACGGCAAGAACAAGTAGAGCTTCTCAAAAAGAGCATGAAGAGTCTCAAGAACAATTGGTAGAAGTGTGATTACAGAACGTCATCTTGAAGGATAGCTCTGATCACCCTAGAGAACCAAATTTCATGTACAAAAGAGGCATTTGTAAAAGAAAAATGAGAGCTGATGAGAACACTGGAAAGTCACACAGGAAGTAGCACACTCGAAGGAGGACTTGAAACGGATAAATGACAAACTTGTAGAAGCAAATTCAACAAAGATAGACCTTCACTTAAAACCTGATCAACTTCAAGTATCAGGCTTCTCTAGTAAGCATTGTGCAAAATCCCAGGAACAGGAAAAAGAATTGCTGATGCACCTGAACATTTGCTTGAAAGCAGAATTAACAACCGAAACTGATGAGCTTCTTGAACTTCAGTTGAATCTGAACAACATGAAGGTTGAGATAACAATGTGGAAGAGCAAATCCAGACTTTGAAAGCAGAAAAGAGAAATTCTACAAAACAGGTTGATGATCGAATGAGTGAATTGAAAGAGTCCGAGGAGCAGTGAACATGGAAGAAAGATTCCGAAAAGAACTGAATGCCCAGGTGAAGTTGTCAAACTGATATGAGTTCTGCAGATAACCCTGAATCAAAGACAACTGAACTTACCAGAATAGTTGCTGAGCTGAATGAAAAGATTCATAAGCTATAAAAGCAACTGGAAAAAAAGAAAGTACCCAAACATTCGGGTAAAATTGAGAAATAAGGGGGAACGAGGGTTCCATTCTTGAAACGTAAGTAACGATGACCCACACGATGATGGAAGAAGCAAAAGAAACAATGAGGAGACAAGCACAACGTTCGACCAGCCTGCAAGAAACAAGTTAGGCTAGCAACCACTGACTACAGCAACAGCCAAACCAAATAAATGTGGTTCAACACTAAAGAATGGAAGATAAGGATGAAAACACACCCAGATGCCAGAACAACCTCCAAACCTACAGGAAGAACTAACAGCAACAGAGACTACCATTTCTGTGACAGTAGTGTGGACGAGATATGGATGGGTTATAAGGCCTCCAGATCACCTAAACCTTTGAATTCAAGGACTTGAAGTGGGGGGGTTGGTGGTGATGGGATGGGGTAGTGATAGTGTAGTAATGATAATGTAACAGAATGACAGTAATAACAATGTAAGACATTAGATAAACTATAATCACTTGAAATGGATTGGATAAAGGCTTGTGGGTGCTGTAGTATAAAGGTCTGGAATATATGGGTTAATGTGGGACTGGGTACAGTACCGCCCACATGTAAGAGAGCACATGACTTGCACCCAGGGTCAGTCTAGTGTTGGACAGAGCCGTGTGTACCAGCAAGCATGGAGACAGCCCCTAGATTTTGCCCTTTACCGTATCTTTGTAAATAGTTCTAAGTGTCAATAAAGACTTACAGTTAATCTACATAGGACAATGAAAACTGCTTCAGGCCTACTGAGTTTATCCAACATCTACCTTCCACATCATTTCATGTGTTTGTAATGTTCAAATACAGCTTTCGTTTGATGGTTGTGACAGAGACTCTGCTGATTTGACAATACAACATTGCATTCTGTTTCCTATGATTGCTACCCCACAAAGCCTCATTCCTTGTTAGGTAATTCATTTAATCTTCTAAAGAGTGATACAATTAGTTGCCACTCCAGCTGGCACAGTAACAAATCTATTAAAGCTGCTTCATTTCAAAGTGATCTGAGTGTCCAGGCACATAGGCACAAGGGGCTAGAGTTAATGGCTGAAAATTAGGTGCTCCTGCCCTCATGACCCCCCAATGTTTACATAAAATACGTTGGGTCTGTAATCTGACATCATCTCTCCTGTCTGCGATAATATGGAAGGTGAGTGGAGTGAGTCAAAATCGGAAGCCCTTTTGATAAACCAATTATCAAGCTTGCTAAAAAGTCAATCAACTGCAATTTTTTTGTTACCCACTCCATGTTTTGCTAGTCGCAAGGGAAAGCTGTTGGGAATGATTTACACCAGGTATGAGCAGGCAGCACGAAGGTGGATGACAAGGCCTGAAAAGGGATCATGGCGCACGTAGCAGCAGAGTCTGCTGCTGAAGGCAGCAATGTTTGGCTGTTTTTTTTCAAGTCAAATATTTATTGACAAGGCATATTTCCTGGTACAAAACACAATTAATGCAGTTGTTATTCACTGTGGTGCTGGTGAAGTCCAATGGGCATCATGTTTCATTTAAGTTGGCTTCCATCTTTCAAAGTAACCCATTTATTATTGGTCCTAATCTTCACACTGTCACAGTATTATGCTCCTATGCTATTCCATTACACCAGCTTCTTTGAATTGTTAACAGCAACATAATGGTACAGGACAACAAGGAGGAAAAGGGATACCCCCAGCATGTTGGCAAAGATCTGTACATTTGTGACCATCCTCCCAGGGGTTTATAAATTAGATCCCACTCCAAGTCCTGACTTGAGGCCACATCTCTCGAACATTGTTTGTTCATTTTTTATAAGCTGACATAGTAATTAAGGTGAGAGTGAGGGGGAAGGGGACCCTTAAATTGGTGGCTGGAACTGACTTCTGGTTCATGGCCTGGTCCCTTCCCCATTGGATGTCCTGCTCTATTAAGCACAGAGTCTTCTTCACAACAATAATTGGCTGGCATTCTGGCCAGCTGGCTGCTAATTTGCTGGCTGACATTTGGTTAAATGTATTGAAATGGCAGGGGCAGGAACGAACGGACTGCACACTTCCCATTCCATCTCCCTCACCCTGCTGGAAACGTAAGGCAGAATAACTCTATAATGACATCAATGAACTGTGAGCCGAAGGTCACTACTTCTACCATAGTACAACTGACATTGCATTAAAGGCATTGGACATGCAAGACACAACATTAACTGAGTGGCACAAGCTTTGGAAATGTAGAAAAGGACATCTCTGGCATGCAGCAAGCTCTTCCACACTCAGCTGGATACATCAAACTGAGTGGCTCTATTTGTTTCATTGTGCCCATGTCTGCTCTATGAAAGTGGCATCTAATTAGTCCCACTTCCCTGCACTTTGCTCACAGCCTAGCCAAATTTTTATTTTTCAAATATCTATCTAATTCCCTTTTGAAGTTACTGCTGAATTTTCTTCCACTGCCCATTTCAAACGGTACATTCCAGATCATAACAACTCGATGCATAAAAGCCATTCTCCTCTTCTCCTTCCTGGCCCTTTTGCCAAATCTTACATATGAATTAAGAGCAGGAGTAGACTACTCGCCACCGCCTCTGCATCCCCCATACCCCCGAGTCTGCTCCGCCATTAAATAAAATCATGGCTGATCTAATTTAACCTCAACTCCACATTCCTGCTTACCCCAATAACCTTTCACCCCCTTGCTTATCAAGAATCTATCTACCTCTGCCTTAAAGATATTTAAAGGCTCTGCCTCAACCACCTTTTGAGGAAGAGAATTCTAAAGTCTCACAACCCTGAGAGAAAAATATTTTGCCTCATCTGTCTTAAATGGGTGACTCCTTATTTTTAAACAATGACCCCTCGTTCTAGAATCGCCCACAAGAGGAAACATCCTCTCCACATCCACCCTGTCAAGACACCTCAGGATCGTATATATTTCAATCAAGTTGCCTATTACTTTTCTAAACTCCAGCAGATACAAGCCTAGCCTGTCCTGCCTTTCCTCATAACTCACCCATTCCAGGTATTAGTCTAGTAAACCTTCACTGGGCTGCTTCCATTGCATTAACATCTTTCTTTAAATAAGGAGACCAATACTGTACACAGTACTCCAGATGTGGCCTCAACATTGCCCTGTATAACAGAAGCATAAACTCCCTACTCTTGTATTCAATTGCTCTCGCAATAAACGATAACATTCTAAAGCAAATCTTAAATCTATCTCTTCTAGTTATTTATGCTCTGTTACATTGGAAGATAATGGACATCTCTAACAAAGTGCACTATGGAGGATGGATGAGAATATGGGTACATTTCACAAAACGCCATTGCTATAATAACATCTTGAGAGAACATCTATTCCCCATTGTCAAGTACAGGCTTTTCCTGTACTTAGAGAGAGTACTGTCACAGAAACCAAGGCATGGAACTTTCAGACGGGAATTCCCTTCTCTGCTGGTTCTCTTTCTGTGGTCATCTCTCTGGTGATCACCTTTCTCCTGGTCACATCTCTGGTTGTTTTCGCTCTAATGTTTCCCTCTCTGCTGGTCACATCTCTACTGGTCCCTGCACTGGTGGTTGCCTCTCTGAAGGTGCCCTTTCTGATAGTCCCCTCACTTGCTGGTTGTTTCTCTGCTGGTCCCATCTCTGCTGGTCCCCTTTCTGTGGTCACTTCTGTGCTGGTCGTCCCTCTGGCGGTTCTCTCTCTGCTGGTCGCCTCTCTGCGGGTTGCTCCTTCTCTCTTTGTTCCCTCTCTGGTGGTTCCCTCTTTAGTAGTCATCTCTCTTCTGGTTCCTTCTCTCCTGGTCATCTCTTTGCTGGTTTCCTCTCTAATGGTTCCCTTTCTGCTGCTCCCCTTTGTGCTGGGCACCTCTCCTCCTGTGCAACTTTAAGTCTGTGAGTGATGTTTCTGGTGTTGTTGCTGATCATTCTGGTCCTTATCCAAGGCAGCATATATGGCATCCATCCTGATTTGACAGAACAAACCTCCGACGTATAGAAAGTAACCTCTCAGCAAAAGTTCTGTGAACAAACCCTTTCCCACCAGGAGGTAAGAAAGCAGCTCTAAGTACTGATTATTTATTGACATATTTCCCAGACGTTGTTTTAGTCCTCAAATACCACTATCTATTCACCTTGCTTTCACTGGTGAATTGCAAGAAGCCTGAGAGAACCATGAACCAGACCTTAAAGTCAAAAGTGTGCTAGGCTATCATTTTAATTCCCTGATTAATATTTGGGAGCTGACAACCTGCCTCTCTTGATGGGTTGCACACACACATCCTAGTGACATGTGGAAATCAGAGGGTTGAAGCCAACTTGGAATTTTCCACTACAGAGAGCTGTGGAGGCTCAGTTATTGGCTATATTCAATACTGTGATTGATAGATTTCTAGATATTAAAGATCACAAGTGATATGGGGATAGTGCAGGGTAATGGTGTTGAAGTGGAAGATTAGCCATGACTGAGCTGAATAATGGAACAGGCTTGAGGGGCTGAATGGACTACTCCTGCTCCTATTTCCTATGTTCCTGTGTTCTTATGTTCCTATGTTCCTGCCGCACTGTCAATTCTGCTAGTTTTAACCCCATAACCACTCCAAAACGCACATGCTCCTGTAGATTAAAATTCAGCCCACATTTCAGGATGGCAAACTTTCATTAAATGTGTATTCTTTGTCTGAAATGTAACTTATAGTGTTACTATACAATTGACAACCACAATTCATGCTCAGGCTGGGAGATCATTCTGCAGGAGGTACATTGGAGTAAGTCATTGACTTTCTCAAGACTGAGTTATATGGCACCAAGCTACATGAAGTAACCTCTTTTTGAGTTCGCTTCTCCAGTAATAGCCAGAGGATGCTCTAGTTCTACTCATGTTCTAAATATTTAGCATTAGCCGAATTAGGTTGCGACTCTGAAACTTTGATCCTTGATTCTTTCTGGTTTTCCTTTGCTAAATGAGGGCCTCTTTTTTCCCTGAAGCAATAGAATATAACACTGCTGCAAAGAATCACTTTGGCATCCTCCCATAATGCTACTGGCAAGATATCAGGATTCGATTCTGGGGAAGGTTTGTAAATGGCATCCAATTTAGAGAAGGGAGCTTGGATCTTCAAGCAAAGAAACATTCAATTTTCAGGAATGTGTTATGAGGCCATTTAGCAACAAACGGGTAAATATTTAATAGTTCTTTAAAAAATTGTTTGGCCTAACCCAGCCACTCGGTACCTCAGGATCTGCTGCAATGATAGTTGAATTTTGAATTGGAATTGCTTATTCTGTTTAAGTCAAGTACATTAAATATAATAATTCCAATGGGATCCAATGGCAGAAATGAACTCCAAGCTGTATATTGGGGCTTTGGGCCAAGACAAATAAACCTCTGCTATACACTAACTCTGTTGTTCCTGATGACTAAACCCTTTCATTCTGTACTATAAATATATTTGCCTCTAGGATTGAACCAACAAAGGTGCCACAGAGTTTAAAGGGGCAGGAGTTCGGGGAAGGTTGGGGGGGGGGTGCGTTGGTGGAGTGAGGGGATAGGTTATCAACTCTTCGGAAAGTTTGCAGGGAGGTCCAGTTCATTATAGTCAGGAAACAATCTGCTTCACAATTCATTTGCTGTGTCATTAAACAGTCACAGGAGAAGGTTTGAGATTGCTGAAGCTGTGTTTTCTGCTCTACAAACTTCTACAATAAGCCTTTCAGGTTTTGGATGTTTTGCTTCATCATTAGATCTAAGCACGTCTCATTTATTTTTGAAAAGCTAGAGCACTCTCCCTCAAAAAAATGCTGAAGCTAGGTCAATTGAAAACTTCAAAACTGAGAGTGATGATAGTTTTGTTAGGTCAGGGATACAGAACCAAAGTGGCTAGATCGAGTTAAGATACAGATCAATCATTATCTCATTGAATGGCGCAACATGTTTATTCCATTTGGTATGGTAAAATGGCTTCTGCCTGAATCTGTTATTCACAAAAGAATGATATTAGAAGTCACATGACTGTGGCAAGCCACAGTACACAACTTGCACAGTGCATAAAAGGCAAAGACATTTCTCCAAACATCTCCCTTTTCATAACAAGAAAATCACATTGTAGGTACTATCATTTGCAGTTGCAAGGCACCCACTTGCATGGTCTATAAAGGAAGCCATTACTCACAAACAGAAAACTGTTCTTTCTAAAACAAAAACAGAATTACCTGGAAAAACTCAGCAGGTCTGGCAGCATCGGCGGAGAAGAAAAGAGTTGACGTTTCGAGTCCTCATGACCCTTCGACAGAACTTGATTTCGAGTCCAAGAAAGAGTTGAAATATAAGCTGGTTTAAGGTGTGTGTGTGGGGTGGAGAGATAGGGAGAGAGAGAGGTGGTTGTGTAGACAAACAAGCAGTGATAGAAGCAGATCATCAAAAGATGTCAGCGACAATGGTACAAAAGAACACATAGGTGTTAAAGTTAAAGTTGGTGATATTATCTAAACGAATGTGCTAATTAAGAATGGATGGTAGGGCACTCAAGGTACAGCTCTAGTGGGGGTGGGGGGAGCATAAAAGATTTTAAAATATTTAAAAATAATGGAAATAGGTGGGAAAAGAAAAATCTATATAATTTATAGGGAAAAAAAAGGGAAAAAGGGGGAAACAGAAAGGGGGTGGGGATGGGGGAGGGAGCTCACGACCTAAAGTTGTTGAACTCAATATTCAGACCGGAAGGCTGTAAGGTGCCTAGTCGGAAGATGAGGTGTTGTTCCTCCAGTTTGCGTTGGGCTTCACTGGAACAATGCAGCAAGCCAAGGACAGACATGTGGGCAAGAGAGCAGGGTGGAGTGTTAAAATGGCAAGCGACAGGGAGGTTTGGATCATTCTTGCGGACAGACCGCAGGTGTTCTGCAAGGCGGTCGCCCAGTTTACGTTTGGTCTCTCCAATGTAGAGGAGACCACATTGGGAGCAACGAATGCAGTAGACTAAGTTGGGGGAAATGCAAGTGAAATGCTGCTTCACTTGAAAGGAATGTTTGGGCCCTTGGACGGTGAGGAGAGAGGAAGTGAAGGGGCAGGTGTTACATCTTTTGCGTGGGCATGGGGTGGTGCCATAGGAGGGGGTTGAGGAGTAGGGGGTGATGGAGGAGTGGACCAGGATGTCCCGGAGGGAGCGATCCCTACGGAATGCCGATAAGGGGGGTGAAGGGAAGATGTGTTTGGTGGTGGCATCATGCTGGAGTTGGCGGAAATGGCGGAGGATGATCCTTTGAATGCAGAGGCTGGTGGGGTGATAAGTGAGGACAAGGGGGACCCTATCATGTTTCTGGGAGGGAGGAGGAGGCGTGAGGGCGGATGCGCGGGAGATGGGCCGGACACGGTTGAGGGCCCTGTCAACGACCGTGGGTGGAAAACCTCGGTTAAGGAAGAAGGAGGACATGTCAGAGGAACCGTTTTTGAAGGTAGCATCATCGGAACAGATGCGACGAAGGCGAAGGAACTGGGAGAATGGGATGGAGTCCTTACAGGAAGCGGGGTGTGAGGAGCTGTAGTCGAGGTAGCTGTGGGAGTCGGTGGGTTTGTAATGGATATTGGTGGACAGTCTATCACCAGAGATTGAGACAGAGAGGTCAAGGAAGGGAAGGGAAGTGTCAGAGATGGACCACGTGAAAATGATGGAGGGGTGGAGATTGGAAGCAAAATTAATAAATTTTTCCAAGTCCCGACGAGAGCATGAAGCGGCACCAAGGTAATCATCGATGTACCGGAGAAAAAGTTGTGGAAGGGGGCCGGAGTAGGACTGCAACAAGGAATGTTCCACATACCCCATAAAGAGACAGGCATAGCTGGGGCCCATGCGGGTACCCATAGCCACACCTTTTATTTGGAGAAAGTGAGAGGAGTTGAAGGAGAAATTGTTCAACGTGAGAACAAGTTCAGCCAGACGGAGGAGAGTAGTGGTGGATGGGGATTGTTCGGGCCTCTGTTCGAGGAAGAAGCTAAGGGCCCTCAGACCATCCTGGTGGGGGATGGAGGTGTAGAGGGATTGGACGTCCATGGTGAAGAGGAAGCGGTTGGAGCCAGGGAACTGGAAATTGTTGATGTGACGTAAGGTGTCAGAGGAATCACGGATGTAGGTGGGAAGGGACTGGACAAGGGGAGAGAGAAGGGAGTCAAGATAACGAGAGATGAGTTCTGTGGGGCAGGAGCAAACTGAGACGATCGGTCTACCGGGGCAGTTCTGTTTGTGGATTTTGGGTAGGAGATAGAAGCGGGCCGTCTGAGGTTGGGCGACTATCAGGTTGGAAGCTGTGGGAGGGAGATCCCCAGAGGAGATGAGGTCAGTGACAGTCCTGGAAACAATGGCTTGATGTTCAGTGGTGGGGTCATGGTCCAGGGAGAGGTAGGAGGAAGTGTCTGCGAGTTGACGCTCAGCCTCCGCGAGGTAGAGGTCAGTGCGCCAGACAACAACAGCACCACCCTTGTCAGCGGGTTTGATGACAATGTCAGGGTTGGACCTGAGAGAATGGAGTGCAGTAAGTTCAGAGAGAGACAGGTTAGAATGGGTGAGAGGAGCAGAGAAATTGAGACGACTAATGTCGCGCCGACAGTTCTCAATGAAAAGATCAAGAGAAGGTAAGAATCCAGAGGGAGGGGTCCAGGTGTTCTTTCTAGTCTATCTCACCTTCGTCTGTCTCGCTACACATGCATATTGCACATGGAATATTTAATGCATTCAGGTCTTCTAACTGTACATGTGCAGTTTGTTATTGGTTGTTCGCCTGGTGTCTACTGCTTTCTGGGGTGCCACTCTGGGGAATGTTGTTGTAATGGTGATGTTGCTGCTGATTCATTGCATTTGTTGATGAGTGGTCGGTTGACCTCTGGAACTGATGGTTGTTCCATTCCTTGTTCAGTTGGTGAGATCAACCCTTCCTCATCAGCTGTTTGTAGTGAAGGAGCAGCTTCTGTGGTTGCATGAATGTGTTTGTGGTTGCGACAATATATCTGGTTGTTCACTTCCACCATGTATGATCGAGGTGACAATCCTTTGTACAGGTTTCAAGTTGCCAGTTGAGCTAACTTTTGTTGAGTGTGTTGAAGGTTTACACTCTAACTGGCTCTCGAACTCTCTACTCTAGCAATGATTGGCCACTTTCTCAAAGTGAGGTTTGGCTCTCTGTTATTTCACTTCTGTCACTCACTCCTGTTACTACTTCTGGCCTCAGTAGTTTTTTAGCTATTGGAAGAGTTGTCTGGGTGTGACATGATATAAGTTGCTGGACTGGATTACTTTGCATGTGAAACACTGCAGTTCTTTTTTAGTACAATGGAGGCTTACCAGTCCAAGTTTTGAACTTATTTCAACTGAGATGGGAGGATTTTGTTTACTGTCTACTATTTGGAAATGTTGATCTTCTTTCTTTCCATTACATTGGGCTCTCAGCTTAGTTTGTCCTCTTGGGGTGAGCTTCATTCCATCATATAGCCTCAACTTCTCCTTTGACAGCTTCATTTTTGGGTCACCATCTTGAGCAACTTCACACAAGTCTGCGAAGTTTATGATGTTGCATGTGGCACCGTGTCTATCTGACACTTCATATTAACTTGATGCTCTCCTTCTGCAGTCATCATTCCCCATAGTCACAAGCCACTCTTTACCTTGAGACTTGACAGTGCCAACCTGTTCTAGGATATAGAGTAATCTGTCAGAATCATCATCTGACAGCTCTCCAGCAACCATCCTTAGAGGCTTACTTTTCTTCTTTCCAGCAAAACACTTGTATGCAAAATGATTTAGCTTCTTGAGGTTAGAGCACTGCCTTCCCCCACGCTGGACATGCTTCCTTTTATTTTGTGTCACATCCTTCACAATATTTACATCCGATACTCTGGCCTTGATCTTTCTGCTGGCCCTTCTGTAAATAGTTCTTCCTTTTCTCCATTGTCTTGTGCTTGGAAGGTCTGGACTGCCACTTAGCACAGTTCTCCCATCAATACTCTTCAGCTGATGATTAACCACTTGAGAACTTCTGCACATGTCAATAGCTTTCTGTGAGTAAGTTTCTAATCTCTCAGCAGGTGTGCTCTCATGTTCCTAAAACAATCCTATTTCTGATCAGACCATCCTTCAGTTGTTCAAACTCACAAGATTCGATGCCTCCAAAATGTCACAAGACTAGCTTTTCAGCTCCTCACTGAGGTCTAGAGTACAATATTGTTTGTGGCACACTTTTCCCAGTCCTGATAACAGCATTGCTAATCTTATTCATTCAGGTTGCTTGTCTAACTCTGTGGCAATTTCATCGCTCTGCTATTGAGACTAGAAGAATTTCCAATTTATTTTAAGATCTCCATAGGATCCAATACTGGAATATTCAATGTCCTATATAAAGTTGCAGATTGAAGTTTTAATTACTCTCTGTTGTTTCTTACAGTGGCTGATTCTCAAACAGCAAACAAAATCCATTCAATTTCAGTTGCACACTCCTGATTCCATATTCCACGTGGCATGGTAAAACGGCTTCTGCCTGAATCCTTAATTCACAAAAAGAATGACATGAGAGGGCACATGACTATGGCAAGCCACAGTACACGACATGCACAGTGCACAAAAGGCAAAGGCATTTCTCCAAACTAGGTTCAAGGGGCTGAATGGCCAAACCCTGTTCCTATGTATAATAAAAACAAAAATGCTGGAGACACTCAACAAGTCAGGCAACATCTGTGGAGAACGTTTCAGGTTGGTGACCTTTCATCAGAACTGAAAATATAGAAATCTAAGTTTTTAAGCCAGTGGAAGAGGGGAGGGACAGGAAGAACAAAAGGGAAGGTCTATAATAGGGCGATGGGCATGAGACCATTTTTGTTTCTATTTCAGATTTCCAGCAACCACGATGTTTTGCTTTTGTAATCCTGTTGCCATGTTCACATTTGTATTCTGACACTTCATTCACCTTGACTGCAGCCAACATCTTCCTTGGTTCACTCCCTTAAGCTGGACAAGGCTGTCACCTCTGCTCTTCCACTCTGCATGGCTCAGACTGGGATCATGTTCATGTTCCCTAGTTGAATTATACAGTCGTGGCAGTATTATTCACATAATTTCCCTTATCTGAGTTCACCACTGGAAGACCTTGCATGAGGTAAAAAATATTCTTTCATATGCTCGCTGAAAAGGAGATAATCGACTGGAATTTCCTCAGACCAGCTCCCGTTTCATCACAGACTTGCTTAGAGAGGGAGAACATAGGAACCGGAATCGGCCTTCAGCCTATTGAACCTGTCTTGTGTCATTCAATTAGATCATAGCGGATCTGCATCTTAACTCAATCTCCCTGCCTTGGCTCCCTAACCCGCCCTTTCCGAAGAAAAATTTATCGAGCTTAGGGTGGAATTTTCCGTGCCCACTGGTATCGGGCATCATGGCAGGCATGAGTGGACAATATGGCGGGAAGGTCAAAAATCGGTTTCACATTGTTATGAAAACAGTTTGCAACTGTCCGCTCCGCCCATCATTGGCGGGTCTCCATTCCTGCCACCAGACGTCGGGAACTTCATTGTAATACATCTACGTATCATTATAAGTCCAGATCGGTGGAATCATCCCTCCACGCTGGATCATCTGAGCGTGTCAGCATGACTGCACGGCAAGGTCTTTCACAACTGTACATAAACGATGTGCACCTGATGAGCTGCATTTTGCTCAGGACATCAAGGCTTGTTTGCCTACCTTGCTTCAGGCTGCACTTGGGGTCATCAGCACCAAGTTTCGCAGGCAGCACCACATCACTTTTGGGTGGTTCACGGGGAAATGTTTCCTTATCAGACCAGCTGTAAGGCGGGGGTGGCTTTTCAATGGCTGCAGGGTGGGGCTTGCTTGGGGAAGGGGGAGAACTGGCCTCAGGCAAGGAAAGAGGCTGCAGGGTGAGGGCGGGGTACTGGGGAAGGGGGTATCCCAGGGTATGTTTGGGGGCAAAAACATAATTACCTGGAAAAACTCAGCAGGTCTGGCAGCATCGGCGGAGAAGAAAAGAGTTGACGTTTCGAGTCCTCATGACCCTTCGACAGAACTTGATTTCGAGTCCAAGAAAGAGTTGAAATATAAGCTGGTTTAAGGTGTGTGTGTGGGGCGGAGAGATAGGGAGAGAGAGAGGTGGTTGTGTAGACAAACAAGCAGTGATAGAAGCAGATCATCAAAAGATGTCAGCGACAATGGTACAAAAAAACACATAGGTGTTAAAGTTAAAGTTGGTGATATTATCTAAACGAATGTGCTAATTAAGAATGGATGGTAGGGCACTCAAGGTACAGCTCTAGTGGGGGTGGGGGGAGCATAAAAGATTTTAAAATATTTAAAAATAATGGAAATAGGTGGGAAAAGAAAAATCTATAAAATTTATAGGGAAAAAAAAGAGAGAGGTGGTTGTGTAGATAAACAAGCAGTGATAGAAGCAGATCATCAAAAGATGTCAGTGACAATTGTACAAAAGAACACATAGGTGTTAAAGTTAAAGTTGGTGATATTATCTAAACGAATGTGCTAATTAAGAATGGATGGTAGGGCACTCAAGGTACAGCTCTAGTGGGGGTGGGGGGAGCATAAAAGATTTTAAAATATTTAAAAATAATGGAAATAGGTGGGAAAAGAAAAATCTATATAATTTATAGGGAAAAAAAAGGGAAAAAGGGGGGAAACAGAAAGGGGATGGGGATGGGGGAGGGAGCTCACGACCTAAAGTTGTTGAACTCAATATTCAGACCGGAAGGCTGTAAGGTGCCTAGTCGGAAGATGAGGTGTTGTTCCTCCAGTTTGCGTTGGGCTTCACTGGAACAATGCAGTAAGCCAAGGACAGACATGTGGGCAAGAGAGCAGGGTGGAGTGTTAAAATGGCAAGCGACAGGGAGGTTTGGATCATTCTTGCGGACAGACCGCAGGTGTTCTGCAAAGCGGTCGCCCAGTTTACGTTTGGTCTCTCCAATGTAGAGGAGACCACATTGGGAGCAACGAATGCAGTAGACTAAGTTGGGGGAAATGCAAGTGAAATGCTGCTTCACTTGAAAGGAATGTTTGGGCCCTTGGACGGTGAGGAGAGAGGAAGTGAAGGGGCAGGTGTTACATCTTTTGCGTGGGCATGGGGTGGTGCCATAGGAGGGGGTTGAGGAGTAGGGGGTGATGGAGGAGTGGACCAGGGTGTCCCGGAGGAAGCGATCCCTACGGAATGCCGATAAGGGGGGTGAAGGGAAGATGTGTTTGGTGGTGGCATCATGCTGGAGTTGGCGGAAATGGCGGAGGATGATCCTTTGAATGCGGAGGCTGGTGGGGTGATAAGTGAGGACAAGGCGGACCCTATCATGTTTCTGGGAGGGAGGAGGAGGCGTGAGGGCGGATGCGCGGGAGATGGGCCGGACACGGTTGAGGGCCCTGTCAACGACCGTGGGTGGAAAACCTCGGTTAAGGAAGAAGGAGGACATGTCAGAGGAACCGTTTTTGAAGGTAGCATCATCGGAACAGATGCGACGAAGGCGAAGGAACTGGGAGAATGGGATGGAGTCCTTACAGGAAGCGGGGTGTGAGGAGCTGTAGTCGAGGTAGCTGTGGGAGTCGGTGGGTTTGTAATGGATATTGGTGGACAGTCTATCACCAGAGATTGAGACAGAGAGGTCAAGGAAGGGAAGGGAAGTGTCAGAGATGGACCACGTGAAAATGATGGAGGGGTGGAGATTGGAAGCAAAATTAATAAATTTTTCCAAGTCCCGACGAGAGCATGAAGCGGCACCGAAGTAATCATCGATGTACCAGAGAAAAAGTTGTGGAAGGGGGCCGGAGTAGGACTGCAACAAGGAATGTTCCACATACCCCATAAAAAGACAGGCATAGCTGGGGCCCATGCGGGTACCCATAGCCACACCTTTTATTTGGAGAAAGTGAGAGGAGTTGAAGGAGAAATTGTTCAACGTGAGAACAAGTTCAGCCAGACGGAGGAGAGTAGTGGTGGATGGGGATTGTTCGGGCCTCTGTTCAAGGAAGAAGCTAAGGGCCCTCAGACCATCCTGGTGGGGGATGGAGGTGTAGAGGGATTGGACGTCCATGGTGAAGAGGAAGCGGTTGGAGCCAGGGAACTGGAAATTGTTGATGTGACGTAAGGTGTCAGAGGAATCACGGATGTAGGTGGGAAGGGACTGGACAAGGGGAGAGAGAAGGGAGTCAAGATAACGAGAGATGAGTTCTGTGGGGCAGGAGCAAGCTGAGACGATCGGTCTACCGGGGCAGTTCTGTTTGTGGATTTTGGGTAGGAGATAGAAGCGGGCTGTCCGAGGTTGGGCGACTATCAGGTTGGAAGCTGTGGGAGGGAGATCCCCAGAGGAGATGAGGTCAGTGACAGTCCTGGAAACAATGGCTTGATGTTCAGTGGTGGGGTAATGGTCCAGGGAGAGGTAGGAGGAAGTGTCTGCGAGTTGACGCTCAGCCTCCGCGAGGTAGAGGTCAGTGCGCCAGACAACAACAGCACCACCCTTGTCAGCGGGTTTGATGACAATGTCAGGGTTGGACCTGAGAGAATGGAGTGCAGTAAGTTCAGAGAGAGACAGGTTAGAATGGGTGAGAGGAGCAGAGAAATTGAGACGACTAATGTCGCGCCGACAGTTCTCAATGAAAAGATCAAGAGAAGGTAAGAATCCAGAGGGAGGGGTCCAGGTGGAGGGAGAATATTGGAGATGGGTAAAAGGATCCGTTGAACTGGGAGAGGACTCCTGCCCGAAGAAGTGAGCCCGGAAACGAAGACGGCGAAAGAAGAGTTCAGTATCATGCCGAGCCCGAAATTCATTGAGGTGAGGGTGTAAGGGTATGAAACTAAGTCCTTTGCTGAGCACTGAACGTTCAGCATCGGAGAGGGGAAGGTCAGGGGGTATAGTGAATACACGGCTGGGGCTGGGATTGGAAGATGGGCTGGGGACGGAGGGACAGGCTGGGGTGGAGGGTCCTAGATGGGTGTTGGTGTCGATGAGTTGTTGGAGCTTGCGTTCCTTAGCAGTTGAGAGAAAGAGAAAAAGTTTCTTGTTGAGGCGTCGGATGAGCCGAAGGATAAAATGAAACTGGGGGCATGCGCAGCTTTGAAAAAGGGTACGGCGGTGCTGCTGGAGGGAGACGTCGAGTGTGTTCATATGGCGGCGCATGGCACTGAGTGTGGATTTCAGAATGTGACGGGAACAGCAGTCTGAGAAACGTTTTATGTCCCGGAGATACCGGTAATCCTGGGTGGGTTCGAAAGATGAGGGATGGAATTTCAGTTGAAATCCACGTGGGGTAAGTCGGAGACGGAGACAGTCACTGAGAAAGGAGATATGGCTGTGAAAGCGGGTTTTAGTAAACACCTTGTCAAACACCAGGAGGGAAATGGAAAGCAAAGAAGGTGAACAAGGCAACAGAGAGATACGGAAATCTTGTCGAAGAGAGGAACAGAACTTCTTCAAGGAGGTAGGCATTTCTTGAAGAGCAGTGGCAGTCAATTAAACTCAGAGATAAAAACAAAACAAAACTGCGGATGCTGGAAATCCAAAACAAAAACAGAATTACCTGGAAAAACTCAGCAGGTCTGGCAGCATCGGCGGAGAAGAAAAGAGTTGACGTTTCGAGTCCTCATGACCCTTCGACAGAACTTGATTTCGAGTCCAAGAAAGAGTTGAAATATAAGCTGGTTTAAGGTGTGTGTGTGGGGCGGAGAGATAGGGAGAGAGAGAGGTGGTTGTGTAGACAAACAAGCAGTGATAGAAGCAGATCATCAAAAGATGTCAGCGACAATGGTACAAAAGAACACATAGGTGTTAAAGTTAAAGTTGGTGATATTATCTAAACGAATGTGCTAATTAAGAATGGATGGTAGGGCACTCAAGGTACAGCTCTAGTGGGGGTGGGGGGAGCATAAAAGATTTTAAGATATTTAAAAATAATGGAAATAGGTGGGAAAAGAAAAATCTATATAATTTATAGGGAAAAAAAAGGGAAAAAGGGGGAAACAGAAAGGGGATGGGGATGGGGGAGGGAGCTCACGACCTAAAGTTGTTGAACTCAATATTCAGACCGGAAGGCTGTAAGGTGCCTAGTCGGAAGATGAGGTGTTGTTCCTCCAGTTTGCGTTGGGCTTCACTGGAACAATGCAGCAAGCCAAGGACAGACATGTGGGCAAGAGAGCAGGGTGGAGTGTTAAAATGGCTTCATGCTCTCGTCGGGACTTGGAAAAATGTATTAATTTTGCTTCCAATCTCCACCCCTCCATCATTTTCACGTGGTCCATCTCTGACACTTCCCTTCCCTTCCTTGACCTCTCTGTCTCAATCTCTGGTGATAGACTGTCCACCAATATCCATTACAAACCCACCGACTCCCACAGCTACCTCGACTACAGCTCCTCACACCCCGCTTCCTGTAAGGACTCCATCCCATTCTCCCAGTTCCTTCGCCTTCATCGCATCTGTTCCGATGATGCAACCTTCAAAAACGGTTCCTCTGACATGTCCTCCTTCTTCCTTAACCGAGGTTTTCCACCCACGGTCGTTGACAGGGCCCTCAACCGTGTCCGGCCCATCTCCCGCGCATCCGCCCTCACGCCTCCTCCTCCCTCCCAGAAACATGATAGGGTCCGCCTTGTCCTCACTTATCACCCCACCAGCCTCCGCTTTCAAAGGATCATCCTCCGCCATTTCCGCCAACTCCAGCATGATGCCACCACCAAACACATCTTCCCTTCACCCCCCTTATCGGCATTCCGTATGGATCTCTCCCTCCGGGACACCCTGGTCCACTCCTCCATCACTCCCTACTCCTCAACCCCCTCCTATGGCACCACCCCATGCCCAAGCAAAAGATGTAACACCTGCCCCTTCACTTCCTCTCTCCTCACCGTCCAAGGGCCCAAACATTCCTTTCAAGTGAAGCAGCATTTCACTTGCATTTCCCCCAACTTAGTCTACTGCATTCGTTGCTCCCAATGTGGTCTCCTCTACATTGGAGAGACCAAACGTAAACTGGGCGACCGCTTTGCAGAACACCTGCGGTCTGTCCGCAAGAATGATCCAAACCTCCCTGTCGCTTGCCATTTTAATACTCCACCCTGCTCTCTTGCCCACATGTCTGTCCTTGGCTTGCTGCATTGTTCCAGTGAAGCCCAACGCAAACTGGAGGAACAACACCTCATCTTCCGACTAGGCACCTTACAGCCTTCCGGTCTGAATATTGAGTTCAACAACTTTAGGTCGTGAGCTCCCTCCCCCATCCCCATCCCCTTTCTGTTTCCCCCTTTTTCCCTTTTTTTTCCCTATAAATTATATAGATTTTTCTTTTCCCACCTATTTCCATTATTTTTAAATATTTTAAAATCTTTTATGCTCCCCCCACCCCCACTAGAGCTATACCTTGAGTGCCCTACCATCCATTCTTAATTAGCACATCCGTTTAGATAATATCACCAACTTTAACTTTAACACCTATGTGTTTTTTTGTACCATTGTCGCTGACATCTTTTGATGATCTGCTTCTATCACTGCTTGTTTGTCTACACAACCACCTCTCTCTCTCCCTATCTCTCCACCCCACACACACACCTTAAACCAGCTTATATTTCAACTCTTTCTTGGACTCGAAATCAAGTTCTGTCGAAGGGTCATGAGGACTCGAAACGTCAACTCTTTTCTTCTCCGCCGATGCTGCCAGACCTGCTGAGTTTTTCCAGGTAATTCTGTTTTTGTTTTGGATTTCCAGCATCCGCAGTTTTGTTTTGTTTTTATCTCTGTGTTTAATTGACTGCCACTGCTCTTCAAGAAATGCCTACCTCCTTGAAGAAGTTCTGTTCCTCTCTGCGACAAGATTTCCGTATCTCTCTGTTGCCTTGTTCACCTTCTTTGCTTTCCATTTCCCTCCTGGTGTTTGACAAGGTGTTTACTAAAACCCGCTTTCACAGCCATATCTCCTTTCTCAGTGACTGTCTCCGTCTCCGACTTACCCCACGTGGATTTCAACTGAAATTCCATCCCTCATCTTTCGAACCCACCCAGGATTACCGGTATCTCCGGGACATAAAACGTTTCTCAGACTGCTGTTCCCGTCACATTCTGAAATCCACACTCAGTGCCATGCGCCGCCATATGAACACACTCGACGTCTCCCTCCAGCAGCACCGCCGTACCCTTTTTCAAAGCTGCGCGTGCCCCCAGTTTCATTTTATCCTTCGGCTCATCTGACGCCTTAACAAGAAACTTTTTCTCTTTCAACTGCTAAGGGACGCAAGCTCCAACAACTCATCGACACCAACACCCATCTAGGACCCTCCACCCCAGCCTGTCCCTCCGTCCCCACCCCATCTTCCAATCCCAGCCCCAGCCGTGTATTCACTATACCCCCTGACCTTCACCTCTCCGATGCTGAACATTCAGTGCTCAGCAAAGGACTTAGTTTCATACCCTTACGCCCTCACCTCAATGAATTTTGGGCTCGGCATGATACTGAACTCTTCTTTCGCCGTCTTCGTCTCCGGGCTCACTTCTTCGGGCAGGAGTCCTCTCCCAGTTCAACGGATCCTTTTACCCATCTCCAATATTCTCCCTCCACCTAGACCCCTCCCTCTGGATTCTTACCTTCTCTTGATCTTTTCATTGAGAACTGTCGGCGCGACATTAGTCGTCTCAATTTCTCTGCTCCTCTCACCCATTCTAACCTCTCTCTGAACTTACTGCACTCCATTCTCTCAGGTCCAACCCTGACATTGTCATCAAACCCGCTGACAAGGGTGGTGCTGTTGTTGTCTGGCGCACTGACCTCTACCTCGCGGAGGCTGAGCGTCAACTCGCAGACACTTCCTCCTACCTCTCCCTGGACCATGACCCCACCACTGAACATCAAGCCATTGTTTCCAGGACTGTCACTGACCTCATCTCCTCTGGGGATCTCCCTCCCACAGCTTCCAACCTGATAGTCGCCCAACCTCGGACGGCCCGCTTCTATCTCCTACCCAAAATCCACAAACAGAACTGCCCCGGTAGACCGATCGTCTCAGCTTGCTCCTGCCCCACAGAACTCATCTCTTGTTATCTTGACTCCCTTCTCTCTCCCCTTGTCCAGTCCCTTCCCACCTACATCCGTGATTCCTCTGACACCTTACGTCACATCAACAATTTCCAGTTCCCTGGCTCCAACCGCTTCCTCTTCACCATGGACGTCCAATCCCTCTACACCTCCATCCCCCACCAGGATGGTCTGAGGGCCCTTAGCTTCTTCCTTGAACAGAGGCCCGAACAATCCCCATCCACCACTACTCTCCTCCGTCTGGCTGAACTTGTTCTCACGTTGAACAATTTCTCCTTCAACTCCTCTCACTTTCTCCAAATAAAAGGTGTGGCTATGGGTACCCGCATGGGCCCCAGCTATGCCTGTCTCTTTATGGGGTATGTGGAACATTCCTTGTTGCAGTCCTACTCCGGCCCCCTTCCACAACTTTTTCTCTGGTACATCGATGATTACTTCGGTGCCGCTTCATGCTCTCGTCGGGACTTGGAAAAATTTATTAATTTTGCTTCCAATCTCCACCCCTCCATCATTTTCACGTGGTCCATCTCTGACACTTCCCTTCCCTTCCTTGACCTCTCTGTCTCAATCTCTGGTGATAGACTGTCCACCAATATCCATTACAAACCCACCGACTCCCACAGCTACCTCGACTACAGCTCCTCACACCCCGCTTCCTGTAAGGACTCCATCCCATTCTCCCAGTTCCTTCGCCTTCGTCGCATCTGTTCCGATGATGCTACCTTCAAAAACGGTTCCTCTGACATGTCCTCCTTCTTCCTTAACCGAGGTTTTCCACCCACGGTCGTTGACAGGGCCCTCAACCGTGTCCGGCCCATCTCCCGCGCATCCGCCCTCACACCTCCTCCTCCCTCCCAGAAACATGATAGGGTCCCCCTTGTCCTCACTTATCACCCCACCAGCCTCTGCATTCAAAGGATCATCCTCCGCCATTTCCGCCAACTCCAGCATGATGCCACCACCAAACACATCTTCCCTTCACCCCCCTTATCGGCATTCCGTAGGGATCGCTCCCTCCGGGACACCCTGGTCCACTCCTCCATCACCCCCTACTCCTCAACCCCCTCCTATGGCACCACCCCATGCCCACGCAAAAGATGTAACACCTGCCCCTTCACTTCCTCTCTCCTCACCGTCCAAGGGCCCAAACATTCCTTTCAAGTGAAGCAGCATTTCACTTGCATTTCCCCCAACTTAGTCTACTGCATTCGTTGCTCCCAATGTGGTCTCCTCTACATTGGAGAGACCAAACGTAAACTGGGCGACCGCTTTGCAGAACACCTGCGGTCTGTCCGCAAGAATGATCCAAACCTCCCTGTCGCTTGCCATTTTAATACTCCACTCTGCTCTCTTGCCCACATGTCTGTCCTTGGCTTGCTGCATTGTTCCAGTGAAGCCCAACGCAAACTGGAGGAACAACACCTCATCTTCCGACTAGGCACCTTACAGCCTTCCGGTCTGAATATTGAGTTCAACAACTTTAGGTCGTGAGCTCCCTCCCCCATCCCCATCCCCATCCCCTTTCTGTTTCCCCCTTTTTCCCTTTTTTTTCCCTATAAATTATATAGATTTTTCTTTTCCCACCTATTTCCATTATTTTTAAATATTTTAAAATCTTTTATGCTCCCCCCACCCCCACTAGAGCTGTACCTTGAGTGCCCTACTATCCATTCTTAATTAGCACATTCGTTTAGATAATATCACCAACTTTAACTTTAACACCTATGTGTTCTTTTGTACCATTGTCACTGACATCTTTTGATGATCTGCTTCTATCACTGCTTGTTTATCTACACAACCACCTCTCTCTTTTTTTTCCCTATAAATTTTATAGATTTTTCTTTTCCCACCTATTTCCATTATTTTTAAATATTTTAAAATCTTTTATGCTCCCCCCACCCCCACTAGAGCTGTACCTTGAGTGCCCTACCATCCATTCTTAATTAGCACATTCGTTTAGATAATATCACCAACTTTAACTTTAACACCTATGTGTTTTTTTGTACCATTGTCGCTGACATCTTTTGATGATCTGCTTCTATCACTGCTTGTTTGTCTACACAACCACCTCTCTCTCTCCCTATCTCTTTGCCCCTCACACACACCTTAAACCAGCTTATATTTCAATTCTTTCTTGGACTCGAAATCAAGTTCTGTCGAAGGGTCATGAGGACTCGAAACGTCAACTCTTTTCTTCTCCGCCGATGCTGCCAGACCTGCTGAGTTTTTCCAGGTAATTCTGTTTTTGTTTTGGATTTCCAGCATCCGCAGTTTTGTTTTGTTTTTATCTCTGTGTTTGGGGGCACATGTTGATCTGTATGTGGCCACAAGAATTTGAGAGCTGAGGAGACAGTCTCCAGAGGAGTTGAGGCCAGATGTAGATTTGAGGCTGTGTGTTAGAGAATGAGTGGTGATGTCCCATGAACTGGCAGTGAGTGAGATGCCAGTTAATGTGTGATGGGTTTGTGAGTGTGTGAAATTAGAGTAATGAGATGGTTAGATGGTTGCCTTACCCTGGCAGCACACGTGAGATCATTCATCCTCTATCTGCATTGGATGGTCAATCTCTTCTGTGCAGCATTGGCACTGACCACTACTGCCATCACCTCCCATGCTGGGGCAGTGAGATTGCTGGACCCCCTGTAGCCAGAGCAGGGGTGGAGGACATCACAGCGGCCTCTGAAAGGCATTCCAGTGACGGGTCATCATACTTTTCTTGGCTTTCAGGGCCATGTCTTCACTGGAGTGGTCCTGGATTGTAAGCATTGAGCACTGTGTGGGCGGCTGCAGTTTAGATATGGCACCCGGAGTGAGGAAGTGATGAGGTAACGGTGTGGTGGGCAATTCAGAGGCCGCCTGCCAGTGAGACGGTATGTTTCCTGTAGTTACATAATTGAAGAGGTGAGATTGGGATGATACAGTATGAAAAGCTACAGTGGGGCGGATGCGTGGGAGATGGGCTGGACACGGTTGAGGGCCCTGTCAACTACCGTGGGAGGAAAACCTCGGTTAAGGAAGAAGGAGGACATGTCAGAGGAACTGTTTTTGAAGGTAGCATCAACAGAACAGATGCGACGGAGACGAAGGAACGGAGAGAATGAGATGGAGTCCACACCTTCTCCTCCCTTCCAGAAACATGATAGGGTCCCCCTTGTCCTCACTTATCACCCCACTAGCCTCCGCATTCAAAGGATCATCCTCCGCCATTTCCGCCAACTCCAGCATGATGCCACCACCAAACACATCTTCCCTTCACCCCCCCGGCGGCATTCCGTAGGAACTGTTCCCTCCCGGACACCCTGGTCCACTCCTCCATCACCCCCTACTCCTCAACCCCCCCCTATGGCACCTCCCCATGCCCACGCAAAAGATGCAACACCTGCCCCTTCACTTCCTCTCTCCTCACCGTCCAAGGGCCCAAACATTCCTTTCAAGTGAAGCAGCATTTCACTTGCATTTCCCCCAACTTAGTCTACTGCATTCGTTGCTCCCAATGCGGTTTCCTCTACATTGGAGAGACCAAACGCAGACTGGGTGACCGCTTTGCAGAACACCTGCGGTCTGTCCACAAGCATCACCCAGACCTCCCTGTCGCTTGCCATTTTAAAAACTCCACCCTGCTCTCATGCCCACATGTCTGTCCTTGGCCTGCTGCATTGTTCCAGTGAAGCTCAACGCAAACTGGAGGAACAGCACCTCATCTTCCAACAAGGCACTTTACAGCCTTCCAGACTAAATATTGAGTTCAACAATGTTAGATCTTAAACTCCCTCCTCCATCCCCACCCCTTTCCATTTCTTCCCCATCCTTTTTGTTTTTTCCAATAATTTATATATATTTTTCTTTTCCCACCTATTTCCATTATTTTTAATGTATTCCACTGATCATTTATCTATACCTTTTATGCCCTTTTAGTCTTATTTCACCCCACCCCCACTAGAGCTATCTGTACCTTGCCTGTTCTGCTATCCATTCTTAATTAGCACATTCTTTTAGATAATATCACCACCTTCAACACCTCTTTGTTCTTCTGCCTGTGACATCTTTTGGTTATCTCCTCCTATCACTTTTTGCTTGTCCCAACAACCACCCCCCCTTCTCTCTCTCCGCCCCCCCTTAAACCAGCTTATATTTCACCCCTCTCCTATTTTTACTTAGTTCTGTTGAAGGTTCATGAGGACTCGAAACGTCAACTGTACTCTTCTCCGCTGATGCTGCCAGACCTGCTGAGTTTTTCTAGGTATTTTTTATTTTTTGTTTTGGATTTCCAGCATCTGCAGTTTTTTGTTTTTAGCCCAAGTGCCTTCTTACATCACCAGTGGGCGGTCCTGTACTCAGTCCCAGGTTAACCCTTAATGTACTGGGTCCTTCTACTACATTCAGTTTTGAAATTTTCAACTAAGCTCACCTCAACAGCTTTTTGGGAGAGAGAATTCCAGATCTCCACTAGCCTTTGTATGAAGAAATGCTTCTTGGCAACAACCCTGAACAGTGTGGCTCAGATTCTAAGGTCATGCTCCATTGTTCTGGACTCTCCCATCAGAACAAATAATTTCTCTTTATCTATGCTATCAAATCCTAAAATCACCTTAATCACATCAACTAGCTCAACCCAGAATCATTTATACACAAGGGAATAAAGGTCTGGTCTAGGTGGGAATGTGAGGAATGGGGAACTACAAATCAGTGAGTGTGGGAGCTGTTAATTGGCCAGCCAGCGTGAAGTCACAGTTGGGAGCCAATTGCGGTCGGGATTCTGTTCCCCGGTCATTCCTCGGCTCGCCAACTGGGGGCACCTGCCAAACTAAAAATCCTGCCCCAAGTGCCCAGTTCACCAAAAATGGCTCAGAGGGAGGCCACTCTCATAGTCCCACTGGGACCTGTCAGCATGTAAACTTGCCTGCTTGCCTGGCACTTACCTAACTTTTTAATCCTGATTTATTTAGCACTGTTCCTAGCAGGTGCAGAGCTACTCTAGGAGTGCAGGCCTTTAAATCAAGAGGAGTGTCCTCCAGTCACCCCTCCATTTGCACTCACAGCTCAACAGCCCCACTCACTCCCCACCATCACCCCCAACTACCTCCTATCACTTCTGAGGTTTGGGATGGTGTATGATGTGGGGATGCGATGGGGCGGTGGGGATGAGCAGTATCAGGGATGGTGAAAGGAGTGGGTGATGGCACCAGGGAAAGGGTTAAGCATCACCGGAGATGGGGGAGAGTTAGAATGAAGAATTACTTCAAAGTTACTTTGAAAGCACATCAAAGCACTGAACTGAAGGCGTATCCCGGGGACATGCCTTCGGTACGTGACCACAAAGGGGCATGGTTTTGCTTGAACTATGCTTCACCACTAGACCTCCTGACTCACTTTGATGATTGGTCCACACTGCAGCCTGTTAAAAATGTTATTTAAAATGGAGCCAGCAGCATTAGCCACAGTATGGTGCTGACAGGAAGGGTGGGACCTTTACTTTAAATGCTATCAGGCTTACCCAAGAATCTCCGCGAAGTAAAAATTAATCTTGTGGACATTACTGCGAGCAACATTAGGAGAAAAATCACAGAGGTGTTCAAAAAAGGCTGTGGGCGGAATCATCCCAGATATGCACGTTTTACCTGCCGGTTGCTATGGTGGCTTTTCACATAATATCGCCCCAAACCCACCGCATTAATTATGCATTCCCGGGAAACACGCCGTTTACTTGGTGGGCGGGCTCTCATTCGCTCCCATGCCATCACCTCGCCACTTCATCATGCCCGGCGTCATATGTAAAGTGCAGCCACACACACGCCTCTCAGAGCTTCCAGCCCAGGACTGCTGCCTGGAAGACTTGGCTCCAAAAGGCAAGAAGACTGCGCCCCCAGGTTCAATGACACGTCCCTCAAGTGCCTTTTGGATGCAGTGGAGGCCAGCCATGACGTCCTCTGCCCCTGGTCTAGCTGAAGGATGGGCAGCAACCTCATCAATCTGGCTTGGGTGGCAGTGGCAGTGGTGGCCAGTGCCAACACTCTGCAAAAGAGGACAGCCACCCAGTGTCGCACGAGGATGAATGATCTCCTCCGTTCCACCAAGGTAAGTCACTCTCCCCATCACTCTCAACTCACATACTCACAAACCCATAAAGATCCACAGGGCCTGACAGAGGAGTCTGTCCGCCTTCAGTCTGAGATGATAGTGCCTGCATGCCAACACACTGAGGTCAACACTGGTAAGATGGTGGCCGCCATGGAGACCTTGGTCTGCATGGACTCAACTTCATCGCTAATGCCATAGTTGGCCTCCAACAGTGTGTACACGAGAGGGATGCGGGGCAACCCAATCTCACTCCAGCTACCCCCTCTCCTCCAGGAGTCGGTCAGGGGCCCTTGGGCACCCATAGGGAGGAGGACCAGCAGGTGTACCCCCTAGGGCCATCCTTCCAGGGGACTCCAGGAGTGTCCGATCCATCCAAATCCCCTCTTCCTGTGATCTCAGCAGCTCCAGCTCCACAGGGCAAGTAGGGTGCCACTGCCACACAGCAGGAGCCCAAAAGCAGGCCAGGGCCCGCCAAGTCTCAGCCCTTCATAGGACATCCACCAAGGTCATCACAGACAGGGCATAGCAGTCAGCAGGCTGCCTCCACCTCTGCTGTGGATGTCCGAGGAGCACCAAGGCTTAGAGGCAATGTTAGGAAAGGTAAGAAGATGCAGTTGCACAGCCTGGGCATGGGCGTTAATCACTTGGACATAATGTGCACTATTGTCAATAAACTCCCAAGAATGTTTCCCTGTCTATGGTTCCTTGTTCTGATGAGCAGTGTTCTTGTCACCCAGATGTGAGACCTTTCTGCACAAGATAAAGGCAGATGTCTCTTCCGTGTGCTTTTTGCAGCCTCTGGAGTGAAGTGATGGTCTGGCCTCACACTCCCTGGATGCATTATTGATGCCTGCATCTCGAAGGTCCTTGTCCTTCGGCTGCCAGAATGTAGTGGGCAGGCGTCACTGAGTTCCATCATTCTCTCTGTGTGCTCTCAGCACCTTTAAGATGAGTCTGGCCCCCATCTCTTCAGCGTCTGTGACCAGTGACGCTGTGCTCCTGAAGCGCTCAGGTGCTGAAGGTCGACAAAGGATCAGATGCTTCTAAAGTTTCATGCCTGTGTCTCCATGATATGACCCTAATCATAGAGCGCAAGTGAGCTGCCCTCAACCAGACAGGAGTCAGACATTCACTGAGGCTATGTGAAGATCTATTGAGTGCCCTCACTGCATGTCACCATCATCCTCCTGCAATCAAGCGATTATTAGGGCCTCCACTGCATCTCCATGACAGGAGCATTCTCACAGAGGGTATGTGTACTGCCATAATCCAGACTGGAGTCAAACTTTCACAGATGCAATGTGGGATCCATGGTGTCTCCTCACTGCATGTCATCATCATCCTTCACAAATCTAGCAGCTATGAGGGCCTCCCGAGCGTGTCTGCCTCATCTGTGATTGCCTCATCACTGTGATCTTCACCTTCAAGGACTTCCTCACCCTCATCACTGTCAGCATCCTCCTCATTGGAGGAGACCTCCAGCTCCTCCATCTCATCCTCAGCCAGCCCGTCTCCCCGTTGCAGCACCAGGTTATAAAGGGTGCAGCAGGCAATGCCGATGCATGACGCCCTCTGTGGACTGTATTGCAGGGCTCCACCGGACCGGTCCAGGCACTGGAACCTTATTTTCAGCATCCTAATGGTCTGCTTCACCAAGTTGCAAGTTGCAGCATGAGCCTCATTATACCTTCACTCTGCAGCAGTCTGAGGCCGCCGCACAGATGTCATCTGCCAGGGCCTCTGCGGGTAGCCCTGGTCCCCAAGGAGCAATCCCTGCAGCTTCTGTGGACCCTGGAAGATGTCAGGGATCTGTGATTGAGAATATAGGAGTCGTGCACACTCCCTGGAAATCATGTGCAGATCTGCAGGATGTGTTGTGGTGGTCACACGCCAGCTGCATATTCAGGGAATGGAAGCTCCTCCGGTTGACATAGTTGACTGCTTGTTACAATGGAGATCTGAGTGCCACATGAGTGCAGTCAGTCACACCCTGCACCTGTGGGAAACCCAAGATCTGGGCGAATCCAATTGCTCCTGCATCCTGGCTCTCCTGGCCCCGGGTGAAATGCACAAAGTTGTGTGCCCTCGCAAAGATAGCATCTGTGACCATATGGATGCATTTGTGGGTGGCAGATTGTGTTATCCCACAGAGGTCACTTGTGGAGCCCTGAAAGAAGCTACTGGCATAAAAGTTGAGCGTCGCAGTCACTTTCACGACCACTGGCAGTGGATGCCCTCCAAGTCTCCATGGCACCAAATCCTGCAGTAGCTGGCAGATGTGACCAACCAGTTCCCTGGACATGCGCAGTCTTCAGAGACACTGGTTCTTGGTCATCTGCAAGAATGAAAAGGAGCATCTATAGACCATGAATCTAGCTAAGCACCGACCAGCAATGGCTCACTGTGGCTCTTCAGCAACATGCGTGGGTGCCCCAGCCACACCTTCTTCCTGAGGGCGTTGCTCTTCCCTCTGCAAAGCCAAGAGCCTCCATCACTCTTTTTGCCTCTGTCTCCTCCCTCTGTGAGACATGAGGCAAAAAGCTAGTTCACCAGGCTCCTGATGTACCCCTCCTGCAGGATAAAAGAGAGAAACGTAGGTTAGCTTGGGTATACGAAGAACCTCTTTTGGTTAAGTCTGAAGGACCCTTAACACATCCCCGAGAGTGCTGGTCACCTTTTGGATGGCCAGACTTTAGTGCACTGCATGGCTGCCCGAAACCTCACCCACCTCTGCACCATTCCACCTGACCTATTGGTGGCAGCTTCGCCCATTGGACTGCAAGCTGTGCTCTCAGCTCAGCCACAGGCATTCTCTTAATCCACATTGCAAGGCTGCACTTTTAGCTTGAACCATGGGGCAGACTGGTCCAAATCGGGATGCTGACTTTGCAAGGGGCTGTGAGTGCCTCCACCAGTGACTGTTCCATGGCCAGCTTTAGCAAGGAGATTGTACAACGTGCCCAGTCATCCAATTGTTCTGCAATCTACTAAAATGCACATTAGTTTGCAAATCTGTGCCCTAGGGGTGAAAAGCTCTGGAGCACTTGGTGGCACTTTCATGCCTCTGTGTTGCTTGAGTGGGCAGATAAGCTAGAGGTCTGACTCCACACATGTCAATGTGACTCTGCCTGGACTGTCTCAACTGCAGAGGAATGGCCACTTTATACAGGATTTTCCTGATGCGTCGCTGCTTCCCTCCCCCCAACTCCTCACCTGCTTGTGCACTGCCTTCAACCACAGGGCAGTCCTTGACCCCACCCTCAAGCCGCTGCAATACCATAGGGTAACCTTTGCTCCCACGCCTCCAATGCACCTCACCCTTGAAGTCCAACAGATGACCTGGGCGAGCACTGTGCAGCTTTACTATGTACCCACCGCCGAGTTCCCCTCAAAGTGTAGCCCACCAAATGCACGCCTTATATATGCTGCTGTGAAACACATTGGCGTGATGGACGATCCAGCATGGGGGAATGATTCTGGTGGGCTGGCCTTATAATGATATGTAGATGTATTGCAATGAAGTTCCCAAAGTCCAATGGCGGGAAATGGGGCCTACCATCAATGAGCTCAGCTGACGACCGAAAACTGGTTTCATAACGTCATGAAACTGATTTTTGGCCTTCTCTCCATATTGTCCGCTCATGCCACTGAGCTCGCCCGACACCAGTAGGCAAAGACGATTTTACCCTGTATTCTTTTTCTTTGAACACTCCTGTTTATTTGTTATTAAAAAAATTGCCGATGAAAGGCTGTTCGACTGGATAGGCTGTTTGAAGACAGCAGGTCATGTGATAACATCTCCAGGAAAACAGCCAACTAGGGTTGGCAACTCCAGACTCCAAATCTTTGTGGGATTTCCATCCCATTGGTGGATACTGGATTTGAACCCAGATGTGAAAGGGCAGTGTTCAACACATTACGCCACCCAGTTCCCTTTTACTGTGTTTTATGTGGTTTGTGGACAGATTGGAAATATACCTCCTACTCAAAGTAGTCATTAAAATTCTTTTTTGCACTGTTTTAATGTAGTTATTAATAGGTTAAAAATAGCACACAGACACTACATCCATTAACCTGCAAATGACCAAATCAAATTCCATCATATGTAGCATGTCAAAACTTTCTCCTACATTCACATGTAGGGCATCTCCACAATGTACCTTCCCACAGGACAGCCTCAACCACACAACACTGAGTGGGAGCAGCAAAGAGGATACTGAAGGCAAAATGCTGCAAAGATTCAGAGCTTTGGATTGCTAGCTCCAGTTGACTACAATACTGGAACTTCTGGCACACGGCCTCCTGCCTCACCCAGTCAAGCAAATTCCCTTCTCATCTTCAATATTTTGGTGAGATTCAGGTGGGGAAGGAGAGGTTAAGTCCCCCTGCTTTGATTCTGCCAGGAGTAGCAGTTAAAATGGGGTGCTTAGCATGGTCTGTCAACACCCCGTGCCAAAATTCACCCACAAATAATGCTAGTTGTGGTATCAGAGGGCACATTGCTGTGGTCTGGCATCCCAGTGTGGAGTCAGAAGCTTTCAGGAGAGCCAGAGAAACATTGACCATTATAGGAATAAAATCATACACACTCTACTTAATAGAGGTGTTCAAAATTATGAAGGGTTTTGGTAGAGTAGTTGGAGAGAAACTATTGCCACTAGCAGGAGTGGGGTGACCAATTGATATAGATTTAACATAATTGCCAAAAGGTCCAGAGGAGAGATGGGCCTTTTTTTTTGTGCAGCAAGTTGTTTTGGGAATGCATGATCTGAAAGGATGCTAGAAGCAGCTTCAATAGTAACATTCAAAAGGGAATTAGAAATATACCAAAAAGTGAAATAAATACACAATCACGATGAAAAAGCAGAGGGAATTGGACTAACTGAATGTCTATCATAAACATGATAGGCCAAATGGCCTCCTACAGTGCAGAAATATCTATGATTCACTCAGGTTTGTGATAATTCAGCAGAATTCACCTTCCCTTGTTAAAGAAGAACTGCTGTGGTGCTCCAGATTGTCTGTAATGAGAAGCTCTTTTGTGATCTGTTGTGTGACATCAGTGGAAAACTTTCAAGAGGAAACGGTAGGCAGGTCAGAGCTGGTGTCCCTTGTTTCATTCAGAGGAGCAGAGCATAAGGGACTGAGAGGCAGGATTTAAAGTGACAGGCACACATTTGTTCACATCATTTGTGCTGCTATTTAAAAAAAAAGACCTATAAGAAAACCTGGGGGTGTTTCTATAAGATATGCCAGAACATTCCACACAGTCTAGGAGCAACAAAGAGGTGTATTGTTTGATGTAAAATATGTTGCTGTTGTTCGTCTGTTGTTGCAAAAGTTTAATACCTGAGCATTCCTGAGATCTTTTATCCTCTTTTTACAGATGTTAGTCTATCAGGTTCAGCTGAGCTCACTATCATGTGGCTGCAACTGAGATTGAGTGGATTTTCTTTGAAATCATACCTGTGGTGAGATGCGGGACCCATTAATGAACACTGATTGGAAGATTAGAGATGGCCCTCCCTGTAATTTTCTGACCCATCTATTTTTGTTTCTATTCATTCTTGGCATTTAGGCATTGTTGGTAAGGCTAGCATTTGTTTCCATCATAGTGCAGCTTAATGGCTCACTTAAGAGGGCATTAAAGAGTCAACTGCATTGATGTGGAACTCATATAGAGGCTAGATGCATAAGGTAAGGAGTCCCTGAAGAACATAAGTTAAGATAAAGGCAAAACACTGTGGATGCTGGAAATCTGAAACAAAAACAAAAAATATTGGAAAAACTCAGCAGGTCCAACAGTATCTGTGGAGAGAGAAACAGAGTTAACGTTTTGAGTCTGTATGACTCTTCAGACTCTGTATGACCGTATGACTCTTCTTCATAAGTTAAGAGTTAGGTTTTTATAATAATCTAACAGCTTTGTATTCACTTTTCCTCTATCACAGAATCACAGAATCACAGTGCAGAAGAGGCCCTTCGGCCTATCGAGTCTGTACCAATACATGAGAAACACCTGACCTACCTACCTAATCCCATTTACCAGCACTTGGTCCATAGCCTTGAATGTTATGACATGCCAAGTGCTCATCCAGATACTTTTTAAAAGATGTGAGGCAACCCGCCTCCACCACCCTCCCAGGCAGTGCATTCCAGACCGTCACCACCCTCTGGGTAAAAAAGGTTTTCCTCACATACCCCCTAAACCTCCTGCCCCTCACCTTGAACTTATGTCCTCTCATGACTGACCCTTCAACTAAGGGAAACAGCTGCTCCCTATCCACCCTGTCCATGCCCCTCATAATCTCAATCAGATCGCCCCTCAGTCTTCTCTGCTCCAACGAAAAGAACCCAAATCTATCCAATCTCTCTTCATAACTTAAATGTTTCATCCCAGGCAAATCCTGGTGAATCTCCTCTGCAACCCCTCCAGTGCAATCACATCCTTCCTATAATGTGCCGACCAGAACTGCACACAGTACTCCAGCTGTGGCCTCACCAAGGTTCTATACAACTCCAACATGACCTCCCTACTTTTGTAATCTAGGCCTCGATTGATAAAGGCAAGTGTCCCAAATGCCTTTCTCACCATCCCACTAACATGCCCCTCCGTCTTCAGAGATCTATGGACACACACGCCAAGGTCCCTTTGTTCCTCAGAACTTCCTAGTGTCATGCCATTCATTGAATATTTCCTTGTCAAATTACTCTTTCCAAAGTGTATCATCTCACACTTTTCAGGGTTAAATTCCATCTGCCACTTATCTGTCCATTTGACCATTCCGTCTATATCTTCCTGTACCCCAAAACACTCAATCTCACTGTTAACCACCTGGCCAATCTTTGTTTCATCTGCAAACTTACTAATCCTACCCCCCACATAGTCATCTATGTCATTTATATAAATGACAAATAATAGGGAACCCAGCACAGATCCCTGTGGAATGCCACTGGACACTGGACACTCTATCAGCTATTTACTTTCAGCTTTTTGAAACCTAGACCAAATTCTGATGAAGGCTCTATACCTGTGATGCTAACCTACCTAATATCTTTACAGATAGGTCCTGATCTGTACTTCCATCTGTACTTTCTGTGTTTAATTCTAATGTAGGTTATTCACCCTCACGGAAGTACTAAAAGCTCTTCAGAATTTTAATCTTGGAAAATGACTTAATGCCAAATATTGTTGATATAGGTCGATTCCTAATACAGTCTAGAATCTTTAGAATGATCGTCCTAAACAGAGTTGGTGTATTTGGTGACCACTTTCATGCCTTTGGAGATGGCGTGTTTGGCCGGTTCCCTGGCAGCGTGAGGTGGATGGCGCTCTGGACCTCCCTGGCCGAGATGGTGTGGCGCTTGTTGCAGTGAATGAGGTGTGAGGCCTCGGAGGCGATGCGCTTGAAAATGTCGACAATGAAGGAATTCATAACACTCATGGCTTTGGACGAGATCCTGGTGGAAGGATGGGCCTGGGTGAGCACCCTGTACACGTAAGTGGGGTAGCTCTGCTTGTGAGATTTCCTCCGCTTCTTGGGCGGATTCTTGTTGGCTTTAATCAGCGGCTGTTTTGATGCCCTGCAGGATGCGCCACCCTTAGCCGCAGCCGCCACCTCAGGCATTCCGCTTGACTTGGACCAACTAATATAGCCTATAGTGAACTCTGAACTCATGGCTGGACAATACTCTAAATACCACTTATTAGGGGAAGCTTAACTCCCACTTGGCTGGTGGAATACGAGTGAGAACTGCAAGTGGGGTGTGGGGGCCTGGGTATGGTGGTGGGGAGGGGAAACCCTGCTGCATTTTAATGACTGGGCCTCATTTGTATGTAGTCACTCAGAATGGACTTCCGCCATGAATTCTTATTTTGCTAATTCATTAAAATAGCTCCAGGGTTCTCGTGGAGTGACCCAATTTTCAAAAGTTCACAGGGCACCTGTCCTGGCCCAAATCAGGCGGACACCTCAGTCTCCCGATTTCAAATTGCTATGGGGTGGGAGGATGGGGGGCTGGGGAGGGGCGTGGAGGGGCCTCGGTGGGGGGCCTGGTGGGAGGGCCAGGGAGAGGCTGGGTGGGAGTTGGTGGAGTGGTGCGGGGGGGGGTGGGGTGGAAGGGCCAGGGATGGGCTGGGTGGGGGTGCAAGGAGGCATGGGGGGGACTGGGGGGTGGGGTGGGAGGGCCAGGGAGGGGCTGGGTGGGGGTTGATACAGGTGAGGTGCAGGAGGGCGTGGGGGGGACTGGGGGGGGTAGGGTGGGGGTGCCGGTTTGGGGGGGGGGTGGGGGGGTGGGGGGGTGGGGGCTAGATGGGGGTTGGTGGTGGAGGCGGGGCATGGGGGCGTCAGGGGACTGCGGGTGTGGGGTGGGGTGCTGGAGTAGGGGGAGGGGGGCGGTGCAGGGGGATTGCGATGATGGGGAGGCATGGTGCAACGCGATGGGGATGAGGGTGTAGGGTGCACCACTCAGGTACGAAGTCCTGACCTCTTGGGCAGAGGAAGTTAAAATCTCCCAGCTCCTGGAGTAATATTTTCTTTCCTTCACTGAGATGCCTGGATGATTTTTTTCATGCACTTTTCACACTTTATAATTTTGACATCTTTGTAAGTGCAACAATCATTTCAGCACCAGCACGGTTGAAAAGAAATAAACCACATCCCTCTCAGAAAAACGTTCATTATCAGTTCAATCAAGTTCAACATCTCCCACTCCTGCTACTTCACTACAGGAAGCCATAGTCAATGCGAGAAAAAGGACTGTAAATATGTTTTACTTGCATCACTCTTACAATTTACTGTTACAACCCACAATACAAAAGTAACATAAACAACCACATCCGATTGTATCTCATGAACATGAAAGCAAATTCAGGTTTGAATTTCACACAGTCAGACTTCATAGTATACCTCTTATTCCAATTATTAATTACAAATGTTAGAAGCTATCAACAATTCAAAGAGAATGTTTATGACATTTTAGCTTAGCGGTGAGAACTGACTTCCTTGCATTAGAATTTGGGCAATGTGCTGTTAGTTCTTAGGAGAAAGCTAGTTTCACAATAGAAATGTTTGTTTCTTAATCTCCTTCTACAGCCAATTTTCCCTCTCCCACTTCTCCTCCTCCCCTCCTGAAGGCATTGACTCCTGGTTAGAATAAAGAAAGACAGACTTGCATTTATATAGCCCCTTTCCCGGTCTCAGGATGTCCCAGAGATGCCAGCAAACAATTAAGTAATTTTGAAGTATAGGCGCTGGTGTAATGTAGGCAAGACTATAGGAGGTTTCACTGTTTCTCCTGGTTGGCGATCAGTAGATTTGGAAGTACTAAGGGGATGCTGGGGGAAGGAAGTAGAAAAAATGTTTTCACAATTGGCTATTAGAACATGGAGTACACTTCCACAAGAAACTATGGGCAGAATTTTCCATCTGGCGGTGGGGGGTGGGGGGGTTGCAGTGAGTTGCGGAGCGGGAATGGGCGGGGTGGATCTGATCGCCGCCTGCGATGGGGTCTGTGCTGCTATTTTATGCGGACGGCCCAATTAAGGCCACTCAGCATATTTCCCGACTCCCGAGGATAGCAGGAGAGTGTGAGCAGCAGTGGGCCTGCACAGACCACCGGGCCCAATGGCGACTCGGCAGCCTGTTTAAATGAAGGCCTGGCAGCCTTTTGTAGGCTGCTTACAATGGCAAGTGCTAGGCCGCAGCAGAGGGGCTCGGGTGACCAGGCCAGGCTGGAGGGTAGGCCAGCAGACCAGGTCAGGCTGGAGGGTAGGCCAGGGGACCAGGTCAGACTGGAGGGTAGGCCAGTGGAGCAGGGCAGGCTGCATGGTAGGGCAGCAAGGGGCCAGTGCACCCCTCGTTTTTCTGATGGCTGTCTTGCTGTCCTTCTCGAGAAGGTAGCAGCATGGCAGGAGGTGTTGGTCCCCCAGGATGGGAGGAGGAGCCCCCCCACATGACGAAACGTGCCTGGGAGGAGGTGGCAGGGTTGGTGAGCTCCCCCGACGTGGTGCGATGCACCTGGATCCAGTGTCACAAGCGCTTCAACGATTTGTTGCGCTCTGGCAGGGTGAGTACCATGTTGGCATTGGGCATTTAACCCAGCAGGTAGTCTTATCCTCTGCGGCCCCCCACCCACCCCCCCCCCCCCTCAAGTCTTACTGTCGTGACTGCATTGAATCATTGATGACATTTTTCCTTTGCTGGGCGTGCGAGCAGATATTGTCCACGCTGAGGTAGCCTGAGTGGGTCATGAGGGGATGATTTCTCCCCCGCACCGTGTGTTGATCTGAGTCGCACATGACTGGTTTGGGGGCAGCCTGGAGGAGCTGCACCTAGGTGCAGACTCAGAACTCCAGCTCATGTCCTAGTCAGGGTGATGAGATGGTGGAAGGGGAGCCTCAAGGTGTCATGGCGATGAAACATCTGCTGCCCTCTACACTGCACTTTGCTTGCGCCTCCTTGCTATGGGAGGAAATACTGTGAGGTTCCTAATGTGATGTAGGCAGCATGTGGCCAAGGGGGCATAGGAGGGGTGGGGAGCAGGCCTAGCATCTATGCCTGTGTAATTAGCAGCAGCGGAGTGAGGAAGCACTGGAAGCCTGATATGTCCCACTCTGATTGGAGTGGGCCGTGTGCGAACAGAGTTCATGTGCTAATCATTGTTCTTCCTTCTTTTTCAGGAGAAGAATGCGCAGATTGTGGCCGAGTGTGTGAGGACTGGAGGCAGCCAGGCATAGCTCTCCATATTAAGCCGCTTCGAGCAGGAGGCCCTGGATCAGGAGAGGCGCCATGCACCCAGGCTGGGGTACCATGGCCAGGTATTTATGTCCAACATTGAGGTCAGCATTGTCCTCTCAACAGCCAAAGCAGTGCTGAATGTTAAATTAGCGATTGTTGCAACATTGCTGGGCCATTGGTTATGGAGGGTTGAGCGCATAATGAGCTGGGGGGACAGGGATGAAGTTTGTCATTGTCTGCACAATAACTGATCCACTGTCCTTGTTCTTCCTTTCAGCATCATCAGAGCAGGGCTGGGAGGAGGAGCAGCAGATGCCCCCTCCCACACATGAGGACCCTGAAGTCTCACCAGCGTCGCACTATTTCTGCAAGGCAGGCACCAGCACATGTACTAGCATCTCAGTGGGAATTTGAAAATCGGCTTTGTCCCGGGGCACAGCGGTGAGGGTACTTCACAGTCGCTGGAGGAGCTGGGAGAGACAGAGAGTGCCCATGGCACCAGCAGTCGGAGGACTGCAGCGGACCAGGCACATGCTCAGTCGGTGCCTGATGATGTGTCTCTGGAATCGTCCGTGATGCAGGAAATGTGCAGGAGCAACTGGGGAAAATACATGAGACTATGCTTGGCTTGGTCTTCATGGTGGAGGAGTCTACGTGGACACTCGCCAAAGCAATGAGCCACATGTCCGAGCACCATGTGCCCTCCATGGAGAGAGTGGCAACTCTTGTGGAGTGGCTACTCCAAGAGACCCGCCAGGGCTTCCTGGGGATGCGCTCTGACCAGCAAGCCCTCACATCGGCAATGACTTCAGTTGGTCACTGCCAGTGTGGGAGATGGTGTGGGCATCAAGCTTCCCATCCATCCACAGTGAGCAGGGAGGTCCAAAGCGTTGGTGCAGCAGCTGCCTGTCATCTCTGCGGGTTCCTCTTAAGGCGCTCCGGATGAGGGTGTCAACTTCTCCGCCGCTCTCCCAGTGACTGTAGCATCCAGTGAGGCTATGACGACTGGGGAGATGCCAGCTGTGGAACTGGCAGTTCCCTCCTCAGCAGGGCCAACACAGACTCCACGGGCCAGAGGACAGCCGCCAATGTCATCGAGGCCAACAGGGCAGCAGAGTCAGCAGGCTGTCTCAGATGCCTCTCCCAGCGATGGGGCAACACCAAGACGTAGCACCCGGAAACGAAAAAATAAGGCATCTTATCCATACCACGGGTTTCTCACTGGTGCTTTTGTGTTGGCTTGAGATGAGGTTTTTATGATTTCTTTTTAATTGTTAACACTATTGTTTTCTCTTTGTGATAAGTTCTTTTGCTTCACACATTAAATGTCAGATGTGTGACCATGGCTGAGGGTGCCTTGTTTCTTCTGCATGTGTATGGTTGACTAAAGTGTAATGAATGATTTTTTGGACATTCAGCTTTATGTACAAGGCCCTTAGTTAGTGCTGCTTAGGTGTTGAGTATCGAGGCAACAGCCCAGGCTTGTCCTGGTGATCCATCTGTGTTGAGCTAGCTGAAGGTTCGTTGGATTAAAGCGTCCTGGGTGTCCCTGCCTCCCTGGAGTATGCCCGGGTCATCGTCTACCTCCCCAGAATTTGCCTGTGCAAGCTCATCCTCAGACTCACTGTTGGACTCATCGTGTGCATCCGCAGCTATTGCGTCAATGTCTTCATTCTCCACTGCGTCCCCCCTTTCCAGCGCAAGATTGTGCAGAGCACAGCATGCAACCACTATCACTGAGATGTGTTCTGGGGGATACTGGAGTGCACCCTCTGCGTGGTCCAGGCACCAGAAGCGCATCTTGAGAAGGCCGATGACTCTCTGCACCACAGCCCTTGTGGAGGCGTGGCTTCTATTGTAATGCTGCTCAGTTTCTATTCTTAGAAGGTGGAGTGGTGTCATGAGCCACCTTCTGAGGGGATAGTCCTTGTCACCCATCCATCAAGCCGGGCTGGAGCACTGAAGAGCCCTGGCACCGGGGAATGTCTGAGGCTGTAGGCGTCATGGGAGCTGCCTGGGTACCTTGCACAGGCTTGTAAAATCAGCATCCTGTGATCACACACTATCTGCACGTTCATGGAGTGGAAGCCCTTCCTGTTGACAAAGGCACCTGGCTCACCTGCTGGCACCTTGATGGCCACATGTGTACAGTCTATAGCACCCTGGATGCGGGGGAAGCCAGCAATGGCCGCAAAGCCTCTGGCTCGCTGTACCTGACTTGCCTGGTCACAGTGGAAGTGGATGAAGATCAAAGCATGCCTGAACAGAGCATCTGTAACCTGCTTGATACAAGTGTAGACAGCTGATTGGGAGACACCGCAAAGATCACCCACTGAGCCCTGGAAGAAGCCAGAGGCATAGATGTTGGGGGCTGCTGTGACCTTCAGTGCCACTGGAATGTCCACCCACACAGTTAGCAGAGATCTTAGGCCTTATCATCTGACAGGTATAGTTGATGTCTCCCTTGAGAGACGGAGCCTCCTTCGACACTGCACCTCAGACATATTGAGGTAGCTGCTTCATCGCCTGTATAACCTGGCAGCAGGATAGTGGCGTCTTCTGCGTCCCCTTCCACCTTGGACTACCTCTTAGCCCTGCACCCCTTGTGCCTGCGCCTGTTCTCCCAAATGTGGATCCCCTGGAGGCTGAATGTGCACTCCTGGCCACCTCCCCCTTCTAGTCTTCCCTTCCCCCTCAAAGGAGCTACCTCCAGTGGACCATTCAGCTCCCATACCCAGGCTAAGAGAAGGTTTCCTGAAACCTGCAGGCCCAGAAAAGATTCCTCACTGCAAAGTGCTGACCTGAAGGTTAAGAGTCCAGAAAAAACAACTGAGATGTGTTCAGAATTACTGCAAATCAGACAGGCAAGTTTGGAAAATTTTCAACAATAAATACTTCACAGAGCAGGTTCACAACCTCACAGAGCCCTCTTATTCCGCCTGTGGATGAGGTTAATACTAATGTCTCCTATCCGCCTGTCCATTGCACTCGTGCGCCTAAAGATTGCACAGGTGCTGAAAAATCAGCATCGATTAAACATGAAAGGGCCTTAAGTGGCCCGTTAATTAATGGCGCAAAATATCGTGATGGAATGCAGTGACATTGGGACGCTCGCCCAATGTCACCGTGCATCGTTTTACTTGCAGGTGTGCGGGGCCCACCCCACTGCACCTCAAACTGAAAATTCTGCCCTATGAATGCAGAGACATCAATCAAAAGGAATTAGTCAACTATATGAAAAAGAAGAATATAAAATGATACAGGGAAAGGAGATTAGAGTAAATGCACCATTGGTCATGAGGAGCCAAAGAGACAAAATTCCTTTCATGCAATTTTTATGATTCTACATGGACCTTCAGACCAAGCTTGAGCTTACCATTATCTGAGAGCCATACGCTTTCCAGACACTTGAACACAACATCTAGGCTGACATTCCAGAAAAGCATTCAACAAGTGCAGTGCTGTAAGAGGTGTTATCCTTAAACAGAGGCCCTGTCTGTCTGCACAGGTGAACATAAAAGATCTCATGGCATAATTCAAAAGCCGCCCTGTTGTCCTGGTCAATATTCACCCCTCAACAAACACGAACTGGCCATTATCTCATTGCTGTTTATGGGATCTTGCTATGCACAAATTAGCAATTTGAAGTGACCGCAGCTCAAAAGTACAACACTGGCTGTAAAGTACAACACTGGCTGTAAAGTACTTTGGGATGTTCTGAGCTCATGAAAGGTGATATATAATTGCAAGTTCTTTTCTTTGTTTATATCAGCTTATTGAAGGCTTGCTTTTCAGGTTGACGGAAATAAACAGTGCACGTTCAAAAGCTAAAAGTGACATGGTAGGTGGTACAAACAGAATATCCCCATATTCTCCTTTTCCTCCCTGTTTTCTCACTTGAGCCTGTCTTTGCTCTGCTTCTTTTCTGAAAGTGTTGACAACAACTTCTTGCTATCTCCTCTGTAAAATCTGACTACTTTGGGTAGGATCCTCCAATGTCGAAACACAGGTTGAAGGAATGCAGTCAGTTGACAAGGAGATCAAAGGCCTTTCTTGTTCACTAGTCTTCCTGCTTGAGGTCATTTCTTTGAACCACTATGTAGCATTTTCCTATAGATGTAGCTTCCACTGGGAAGTCAAATTATCATCATTCAAACAATTTCACTTGTGAGTTATGAAAGATGTTTCTCCTGTCCTTTTTAGGAAAGAGATTCTGTCTCCCTCTCTCAAAGAGTAACCATTTCAATGGTCCCACACATGCAACATCTGTAGGGAATTTTCTGTGCTAATTGTTGATTTGATCAGGAAATGTCTTCAGTTAATGCATGGTGTGGGACTCTGATATTTCCTTTTAATAGATAAGTCAGAACTACCAATAACACACAGTTCAACTTTAATAATTACTGGTTTGTAATATATAAAACGCTTTTATAAAACACTAAGGAGCTCACAAGCTAGTTGTGATGATTAAAAGAATTCAACCTAATGTTATGTTGTTATTTCTCACATACCTTATTAGAGTTGAGGTAACAATCAGATCAGCCATGATCTTATTGAATGGCAGTAAAGGTTTGAGGGGCCGAGTGGCCTACTCCTGCTCCTAATTTGTACGTTCGTATGAGAAGAGCATGAAGCAGTGGATGGATTAGCAGGGTAATTCAGTCTGACAGGTTATGGCATGAATGCCTCTTCTGTGGCCATAATCAACTTGTAGTAGCCAGTAGGGTTGTTAATCCTGAAGGTTGGGGGTGATCTATGGGCTCCCATTACCTGTACAGTGAGGAACAGGAGGAACAGGAGGGGGGCTTCACTCAAGCCTACAGGATGTGTATATCCCCAAATCCAGAGCCAGAGATTTGGTCACTCACCTCTGGGACTATGTTGCAGGTTTCCAACCCTGCATCTTGTGACTCAGTGGTAGGAATGCTAACCATTTAGCTTACTCCTAACTAATGCTAAGCGTGGTTTGGTTAGTGAGATGGTGATGAACCTTGTCACATTGGAGGTACTGTTAAGATGCTCAGTCAACTCCAGCATGGGAGTAAAGCCCCTCCCCTCCTTAATTTACGCTCCAGTAAACAGGCCTGGGAATAAATAGTATGGAGGTTAAATGTGTCTTGACCTGCAGTAGGTCACAAAACAATATGAGGATGTACAAAAAGATAAGTAAAGATAGTGATCAATTTCTAGGCCAGGAAGACAATTGAGGGAAGTCACCTTAAATAAAAGTTCTCATACAGGCTGTGGAGAGTTGATGTGGATTCCACTAGTAAGTACAAATGCTTGCTGTGTGATATTGTTCATTTCTTCTTCCTTCACATGTGCTCTACCCAAAGGCAGGTCCTTTGCTCATTGTTTTCTGATGCTTCATTCTGAGCTATTTTGCTTGACAAGTTTTGTCAGTGGTGGTTTACCATCATCTCCCACTCTCAGGACCAGGGTAGGCAGCTGAGGTCCACCTCAGCTGGAGCAGGAACCAAACCTGTGAATCTGAATCACATGCTAGCCATCTAGCCAACTGAGCCAAGCAGCCCCATACAATTGGAAAACACATTAGTGCCGATTTCCTCAGGAAAAGGAATAGTATTCATAGCCCTTGATTCTCTGTCATTGTAAGGGCATCAGGCGTAACAGGCCTGTGATTTCCCAACTAGCAACCCCTCCTGGTATTGCTCACCTCAGTTCCTGTCTGATCAGGAAATTGGACCTCACGTTACCTAGAATAGTTTGCTTCACACATTTTTTTACCTTTTGGTGCTTTCAGATATGCGGTACTTTTAACTATGAGCTGGTGCTAGAAAATGGCCACGAGATGGCTGCTGAATTACCATAAAAACTGAACTAATTCCCAGTAGAGAAGGTCACCTGGCACCCACACTACCCCATTTGGCCTACTTGTGACTCCAGTCGCACACTTCATGGTCAACTATTACTGACCCTCAACAAGAGATGGGCAATAAATACCACTCACGTTGCAAGAACAAATAAATAAACAGTTTGGTGAATCACAACTAACATTAGTCTGTTTCTACCTTGCTTTATCTGGAATAATCATCTTGCATGTGTGCAGGACACACTGTCCAGACCATTCTTTCTGTCACACTCATTTGTACAATTGGCTACGTAGTTTCTCTCACATGCGCTGGCACAAAAGCATGGGATACATAAACTAGTTCATGCGCAACAGCTTTAGCTATGGCTCAATGTATTTCACTCTTGCTTCTTTGAGCTAAAAGATTGTGTGCTTAATTCCTGCTGCAGAGACTTGACCACAAAAACTGTCATTCCCAGTGCAGTATTGCCGGAGGTGCCATTCTTCAAATAAGACATTTAACCAAAGTCCTGCCTGCCCTCTGTGGGAATATAAAAGACACTTGGTTGTTTATGAAAAAGAACAACTGGAATTATTCAATGTCCTTAGCCAATGTTTAACACATCTTGTTCAGGGAGATGGTGGTAAAGTGGTAATTTCTAGTAGCCTCCAATAATCCAGAGGCCCAGGCTAATGCTGTGTGGGCAGGGGTTCAAATCCCACCACAGTAGCTGGTAGAATTTGAATTTAGTTAATAAAAATTAAAAGCTAGTCTTAATAATTGTGACTATGAAACTGTAGTCACTTGGCATAAAAATCCATCTGATTTTTTAGGGAAGGAAATCTGCTGTCTACCTCGTCTGGCCTACCTGTGACTCCAGACCCCAGCAATGTTGTTGACTTTTAACTGCCATCTGAAATGGCCTAGCAAGCCACACAGTTCAAGGGCAGTTACGCATGGGTAACAAATGTTGGCCTTGCCAGTGATGCCCATGATAGGATTACATTTTTTTTAAAATCCAACACCATCAAAACTGTTTAATTTATCATTTATCTCACCTGTTGGTTGTGGGATCTCTTTGTGGTTTCCCTATATCACAACATGTGAGAAGTAATTTATTGCTTATGAAATACTTGGGACATTCTGAGGTCATGAATAGCTCATTATAAATGCAAATGAACTCTTCTTCTTCTTATAGGTGCACATTGACGCCCACATAGCAACACACAGAGCGGAGCACATAGAACCACACAAACAATGACACAGGCAGTGATGCTGTTAGCTCACTTTGCTGTCTGAGTTACTTCAGCAGCCCATGTAATACAGTAAATAAATGAAAAGACACATTGGCTTCAAATGTGAGGAAAAAGCCATTGTGAGAAGGCAGGAAGGGTCGCAGCATTAAATAACTGGCAAACACCCACAACATGACTGTGGTTTGCTTGTTGCCATGGTTACAGATAAATTAATAAATCTGTTCTCAGTTGCCATTGCAAATGAACTCTGCTCGGCCTTTTGCTGCAGGATTTCATGTCCTCAGCGAGAGACAAGATCTGCCACTTCAGCGGTTTTCAGTTTTGTTTCAGCCGGTTGGTTCAGACTATTTGACAGCACCATGGGAAAGTTAGATATTATGAAGGAAAAGAGCATCCCTGGAAGAACTGTACACAATGCAAGGTTCCTGGGCGGTTGGGCAGAGAGCCTGCCTCGGGACTCCAGTACTGTGTCCACAGTTTAAAAATAAAGATTAAAACATGAAGCAGCCCTCGCCCCTCAGCCCCTCATGCACTCCCCATGCCCCATCCATGCCGACTCATGCCCCTACCCATAACCCCTTGTACCCTCCATGCTGACCTATGCCTCTCCGCCCACCCCCTCAGGACCCTTTATAATCTCTTATGGCAATGTATACCCTTCCATCCACCCCCATATCCCTTTATATCCCATGCCAACTTAGTGCCAACCCATGCCAACCCATGTCTCCCTTTGCCCTTACACTTACCATGCCAACTCATCTGGCATCCATCATGGATAGACCTCCAGATCTATGCGGAGATGAGATAAAATAAAGTTCTAAGTGTCTAATGCAGTTTTCACTATATTAAAAAATCACTCATTCATAAAAACCTATTTACTAGTGCAGTCATGAGAGGAGTGTAGGCTCACTGACAGCAACTTCTGGGTCTCCATGTTTAACTGTGCATATCCAACTGAAACCAGGGGGCAGAATTTTACGTTCCGCGGGTGGGTGTGCACCCGACCCGAACGGTGACGCATGAGGTGACGTTGGGAGAGCGTCCCGATGGCATCGCGCACCTCGCACGATATTTCACTCGGTGGATGCACACAACAGTCGGAAGCGTGCCCGCCAAGATTAAGTGGGGGATTGAGCCCATGAACAACGCAATTGCCAGTGATTTTTCGTGGGCCGTCCATCCACATGGTTGGCGGACTGGCCAGCCCAGCCTCTACATTTTTGATGAACCCTCATCCAGCGGCAGGCTGATATCTCCATTTGGAAACAAAATAAAATGAAATATCTGGGGGCCAGCTTTTTTTATGAGGTATGCTTTCAGATGCTTGGACATATTTTTGCGGCGTTTTTGTGCTTTGTTTTATTCTGTGGAGGCCTGCAGCTCCCTGAGGCAGTGGTCTGCCTTCAGGGAGCTCAGCGGAAGCACTCACCAGTGCCCGCGGTGACGTCAGCGCCCACCCTTTCCCCTCCCCCAACCCGGCAGTGCTGACCTTTTCAGTGCGCGGTTCACGCTGGTTGGCCATCAATTGGCCAGCCAGGGCCAAATCGTGGTCAGCGGCTGACTGCAGTCAGGGGCTCGTTTCCCGACCACTCCCGGGCCCCCTGATCGCGCGCGCCCAACGAGGGAAAAATTCAGGCCCTGAAGTTGCTGCCAGTTTAGTGGAATGTGACTGTAAACATTAACAACTTCACTGTCATTACCACACCAAACACCTCCAGGAGTGGAGGCTCCTCGAGGTCTTTGTGTTTGAGCTGGAGCCTGCCCTGTACTCAGCATTCACCTTGTGTGAGCATCGGACTTGAATTACCTGATGTCAAGATATATTGACCTTAATGTTGAGGATAACAGTGAGGCTATTGGTGCTCATTGTTATTAAGGAGCAAATCGGACAGCAAATTTTATCTTCCGCAGTTAAATGCAGAGACATGGGAAGTTGCTGTCCAAGAAGCCCAATTCCTGCAGAAATTTCAATATAACTGTATCTTGCGAGAGCCTTGCCATTCACATATGTGGAAGACGCAGAATGCAATACCAAAGTGTTGCATAACCACAAAACAGGCCAGTAAAAGTTAGCACTTGTCCATACAAGTGTTCAGTGAATTTTTAACAGTATGAAGTGTCCTGACTATTGCCGATCAATCTCCCTGGCATTGAACGTTTACTTTCAGAAGTGTGTAATCCCAACTTTCTTACCCCCTCTTTAATTTGCTTTTAGCTCATGAATTAACGTTGAACATAAGAACTTAGGGTGGAATCGTCCCAGATTTGCACAAAGTGCGGTAGTGGGCGGGAGAAAAGGACGTTTTACCCGCTGACCACAATGGCAGGTTTTTGCGCCATGTCCGAGTGCGTCCGACCACATTAACGATGCATTCACCGGATCGCTGGCGCGCAGGCTCGGATTTTCCTGCCCCACCGTGACCTCGGCGCTTCCTCGCTCCGGGTGCCAATTTTAACACGCATCAGAGCGCTGGTGGCAGCAGCTAGAAGAAGTGTTAGGCCCAGAAAAAATAAGAAATTCTGATCACAAGTGGTTGCATGTGTGAACACATCTTGTCACTTTATAAAGTGAAAATAAATTCACTTTCGCTGAAGTCCACCCACTGCATTCTGCCTCCACCACCCTCCCAACCCCCTCCCCGTCCTCTGCCATTAGCAGTTCTGCTGCACGCAACCGGGACATGAGTGATTCTTGAGGGAGAAGTGTGTGTGTGGCAGGGTCTTTCGGAGCCTAGTGCAAAAATTCTCCCATGCACGTGGAGTTTTCATCCATCACACTCATCTCACTGTCCTGAGCATTTTCAATGCTGCCGTCTGGGTTTCTCTTTTTGTTGTCCATCTGAGCTGACCTTCATCTCTGCCCACCCACTGATCTCATTCCCATGCAGCGCCTGTGCCTGACCAGCACGAGGCTCCTCTCGTTTTCAATAGCCATGAGAGTCGTTAAGTTTCTGATCAGCTTCCCTGTCCTTTCCACTTCCCAACTCACCCATGTCCTTTCCCCCATTACTGCCACACCCCCAGTATCACCTTTCACCTCCCCACTGTTGCCAGTCAACCCAAACCCTTTTTTTCCCAGGATGTCCAGGTGAATGTGCACATTCCCTACCTTCCTGAGAATCCTAACCCCATTCACATTGACTTCCCTGACCTGCTCCTTCCCACCCCCAGGGTCTGTGTCTGCCTCCAAGTCCCAACCAACCACCCTCACCAACCCTTCATCCCTCCTACCCTTCCGGCTCCCTCTGCTCCCTCTCATACTCACCCTTCTCTCCTACTGCGCCCACCCTCAGTTCGCTTCACAGGAGGCAGTCATTGACTCTACAGACCCCTCTCTTGCACGTTCACCAGGACATTCTCCTACTCCCTCCTACCTTACTCCCTCCTCCACCCTTACTCCCTCCTCCACCCTTACTCCCTCATCCCCCTGGACACCTTCCTCTCTTGGACTCCTTCCCTCCTCCAAACTCCTTTGTCCCCCATGGACTCCTTCCTCCCTGACTCCTTCCCCACTCCAAGCTCCTTCCTCGTCCCGGACACCTTCTTCTCCCTGGACTCCTTCCCCCCTCTGAATCCTTCCCTCTCCGAACTCTTTCTCTTACACCTTCTTCTGCCTTACACCTACTTCCCACTTGCTGCATTCCCCCCCATTACACTCTCCTCCCCCATACTACCTCCTCCCCACTCCCAACCTTACTCCCCTCCCCCGATACCTTCAACCCCTCTCTCCCAATCTCATTCCGACCTCCCCCCACACCCAGCACACGTTCCTCTACCAGTTAGATCTAGGCCTTCCTTTCCCACTCATAACTGGACCTTCCTTCATTTCACCCACCCCCACTGGTGTATGGTAAATTGGACGTGGGGGTACGACTCCAGATGGGACTTACTTCGCACCGCATTAATGAGATGCAAAGCATGTTCATGTCGGCCTCCAGCAGGATTCGTGTTCTGACATGGTGAACACCATCGGATGATCCCGCTGTGCTTTCACAACAGCATCAAAATCGATTTTTGGCCTTCTCACCATATTGGCCCCCTCTGCCCACCAAGGCGCCTGACGCCAATGAGGTTGCCTGAGTATTCTACTCTATGCTTCCTGGTTTAGACTCTGTGGGTGGAATTTAATGCTCTCCTCTAAGGTGGTAGGAAAATTTGATTGGATGGAAGGGTCCGGGTTGCTGACCCTGCCACCCTCCTGCCTCTGCCCTGACTTAGTCTGGGGTGGGAAGGCTCACGGAATGCCTTCCTGCCCTGACCACAACTAAGGCCCTTAAGTGGGCAATTAATAACCACTTAAGGGTCTAATGCCGCCACCATAGGTATTCAATCAATGGCGGGAAGGGGAATCGCCTCATGGAAATCCTAAAAAGCAAACCTTTGTCGTGTTTGTTTGTGGGCCTCCAGGAAGGGGGTGTCCCTTGTTGTCAGGCACCTAGTGCCTGATCAAGGAACCTGTCACTGGAAAGGGAAGGCCCACTGAGAACCAATCCCCACCATTTCTCCTGATGCCCTCACCTCATTCCAGCTAATGACCCTCCTTCCGTGACCTCCATCTTGCCCTCACTTACTTGGGTTCTGGGTCCCTTGCTGTTCCTGGGCCTCTGTTGCTGCATTGCCAGCAGCTACCACCATTTCTGGTGGCACCATCATCCCTGCCTTCCTATTCTCTTTCAGGGCCCGCCTACACATCCTTGCTAACTAAAAGTGGGAGAGCACATGGCTGCTTTTAAATGTAGTGTTCAGCCATCAAGGCGATTGCTTCATCAATGCTTCTCATGTTGTATGGAAGCCATTGTTGTGCACCTGCACCCACTTGTTGGCCTGCCACATCTCCCTGAGGTTGGCCACTCTTACAATGGAGGTCGTCATGCACTCATAAGCCAAAAACATCATGGCACTTGTGGCTAAGATGTACTCTATCTTCAAACCAAGTTACTGCCTCTGGGAATTCTGACAGGTAACCAAGCCTTTCCATTTCTCCACAAGCACCTGATCAGCTTATGTCCCATCCCTACCCCCTCCAGCCCCTGAATCTAGTTGAGCATAGCTGGGTGCTTCCTCAGGTCTCTGATGGACACCCTCCACAGCTGTCTCTGCCTCCAGAAAGCTCTCCTGCTCACTTGTGAAATGTTCTTCAGCTTGCACTACCCTCTCTACATGTGTTGATGAACCCACCCACTTGTGTGTATTTGCGCGAGTGAAGTCGGTGCATGAGTCAAAGAACAAAGGACAAGGAACAAAGAAAAGTACAGCACAGGAACAGGCCCTTCGGCTCTGCAAGCCTGCGCCTGCACTGATCCTATTGCCCGTCAACTAAAACATTTTGCACTTGCGGGGTCCGTATCCCTCTATTCCCATCCTATTCATGTATTTGTCAAGCTGCCTCTTAAACACCACTATCGTACCTGCTTCCACCACCTCCTCTGGCAGTGGATTCCAGACACTCACTACCCTCTGCATAAAAAACTTGCCCCGCACATCTCCTCTATAGTTTTCTCCTCTCACCTTATATCTAAGTCCCCTAGTAATTGACTCTTCCACCCTGGGAAAAAGCTTCTGACTATCTACTCTGTCCATGTCACTCATAAGTTTGTAAACTTCTATCAAGTTGCCTCTCAATCTCCATCACTCTAGTGAGAACAATCCAAGTTTCTCCAACCACTCCTCATAGCTAATAATCTCCAGACCAGGCAGCATCCTGGTAAACCTCCTCTGCACCCTCTCTAACACCTCCATATCCTTCTGGTAATGTGGTGAATTGCATGCAATATTCCAAGTGTGGCCTAACCAAGGTTCTATACAGCTGCAGCATGACCTCCCAGCCTTTATACTCAATACCCCTGCCAATGAAGGCAAGCATGCCGTATGCCTTCCTGACTACCTTATCCACCTGCTTTGCCACTTTCAGTGACCTGTGGACCTGTACACCCAGATCCTTCAGCCCATCAATGCACTTAGGAATTCTGACGTTTGCTGTATAATTCCTGCCTGTATTAGACCTTCCAAAATGCATTATCTCGCATTTGTCCAGATTAAACTCCATCTGCCATTTCTCCGCCCAAGTCTCCAACCGATCTGTATCCCATTGTATCCTTTGACAATCCTCTTCACTATCTGTAACTCCTCCAACCTTAGTGCAAACTTACTAATTAGCCCAGTTACATTTTCCTCCAAATCATTTATGTATACTACAAACAGCAAAGGTCCCAGCACTGATCCCTGCAGAACTCCACTAGTCACAGCTCTCCATTCAGAAAAGCACCCTTCCACTGCTACCCTCTGTCTTCTATGACCAAGCCAATTCTGTATCCATCTTGCCAACTCACCTCTGATCCTGCGCGACTTTACCTTCTGTACCAGTCTGCCATGAGGGACCTTTTCAAAGGCCTTACTGAAATCCATGTATATAACATCCACTGCCCTTCCATTGTTGATCATCTTTGTCACTTCCTCGAAAAACTTATAATGTGCTTTTTCAGAGTGTTGTTCCTCCTCTGTGGACTGCACTGCCTTCTACATCATCTCTCATTACATCTCTGGCAATGTCCCTACGCGATGCCCCTACGGGGGATATCCTTTAGTGCTGTATATAGGTGACAGAGGGATCAATACCTAGCATTTTGCAGACCACCAGATTTAATATTTTGGTGATAACAGCTCTACATAAGTGCATAAGTCAGTGCCAAGTGCCAGTGTGATATTTAATGCTCTCACCTGGTCTCTGTGCCACCCTATCTCTCCATTGGCAACAGCATGCACTGCTGCCACCCTGCCAATTTCTTGGGCATCCATCTCCATTGCTCTCAGCATGGCCAAGAATGCAACTCCCCCTCTGCATCTCCAGCTCTCTCTTGAACTGTGGGCTCTGTTCTCCTGCAGTGAAAAAGTGCAGAGAGTTTGGACAATGAAGAAGTATTGTCTTTGCTCAGGGATGAGGCACAACATTTGAGGGTGGGTGTCACTGTGGGATGGGAGGGGAGCACTTTCAGGACACTGTTGACATCATCCAAAGCTCAAGATCATTTCACAGTTATGTGAAATCTGACCCAGACCAGCTCCTGCAGCCAATGGAGCTTATTTTTGTCAGCATATAGGCATTACCCATTTGGATTGATAACTACAGTAGGGGCCTTTATGTGACAGGAAGTGGAAGAAAAGCAGAGTTTTGCAACACTTCCTGTAGCTAGTGGTAGCAAGCTCACCTCAGAGGATTGTGGGTTCAAGACCTTCTACTGAGGTTTGAGCACAAAATCTTGGCTGTTAAAACTTTGGACCTCTTGGTGGTACTGTCTTTCAGGTAAACTAAGACCCCCGTCTGCCCTCTCAGGTAGACGTTAAAGATCCTATGGCACTGTTTCAAAGAAGAGTAGGGGAGTTGTCCCCAGTATCTTGGCAAATATTTATCCCTCAACTAATAGCATTAAAACAGAATACCTAATCATTATTTCCATTATTTTTAAATCTATACTTTTTATGCCCTGTTGGTCTTATTTCACCCCACCCCCATTAGAGCTGTACCTTGTGTGTCCTGCCATCCATTCTTAATTAGCACATTCTTTTAGATAATATCATCACCTTCAACACCTCTTTGTTCTTTTGTCTGTGACATTTTTTGATTATCTACTTCTATCACTGCTTGCTTGTCCCTACAACCACACCAACACCCCACTTCTCTCCTCCCACCCCCCCCCCCCCACCTTAAACCAGCTTATATTTCACCCCTCTCCTAATTTTACTCAGTTCTGTTGAAGGGTCATGAGGATTCGAAACATCAACTTTGTTCTTCTCCACCGACCTGCCAGACCTGCTGAGTTTTTCCAGGTAATTTTGTTCTTGTTTTGTACCTAATCATTTGTCTGATTGCTGTTTCTGTCACCTTGCTGTGTGCAAGTTGAAAGCCGCATTTCATACAGCACAATAGTCTTTACACTTCATAATTACTTCAATAGTTGTAAAGTGCTTTAGGAGGTTCTGAAGTCATAAAAGGTACTATATAAATGCAAGTCTTTATTTCTTGTTATAGACATTACTCAGTATTACAGCGCAATTAGACAGTTGTTTATTTTAATAGTCCAATGTTATCCCTATGCTAAATGATGGACATCAAAATACTGCAGACATGTAAAACAAAGCATGATCCATATAATTTCTTGGCAACTTATTTGTGTGTTTATCAGGATTCAAGTGCCTTGAATGATTGAATCTGTGTGATAGCTCTTTGCCTGCTCCACCTTCCCTTTGTACTCCCATCACTTGGTGCTCCCTCATTCACCCTTGGCATGGGATGACTCACCCATTGATTTGTATCATATTCAAACCTTTGTCTTCCTTATCATATCCTCATTCCTGGTGCCAGCATGCCGCTTCCATCAAGCAAGTATAAAAACTTTATATGGTGTTTAAAAAAATAATATTGGCGGCAGATTAAAGGGACATTCTCATTCATTAAACTGTTACCAGGCAGGTTCAGGTTCTCCAATTTAAAACTCACCCTGTTGTTAAAATCCATGTACACTCTTTCCCCTCTCTTTCACTGTACCCTCCTCCAGCGCAAAAAAATAATCCCTCCAAGATCTTTGCTTTCCGCCAATTCCAGCCTCTTGTGCATCCCTGATTCCCTATGCCTGGAATTGGTGGTGGTGTCTTCAGCTGTCTAGGGCCTAAGCTCTGGAGTTCCTCTCTAAGTCACTCCTACTCTCTGCTCTTTTTACTCGCTTCTTAAAACCTTTCTCTTTGATCACATTAATGTGGCTCGGTGATGAATTTTGTCTGTTGATGCTCCTGTGAAGTGTCTTTGGGGTGTTTAACTATTTAAAAACTATTTGGTTCAACAAAAGCTGCCCCCAAATATCCACCCTCATGTTGGTCTTTCAGCTTCCCTTTGGTCAATGTTCTTGTCTGCTGCCTTTGCTCACACCTTCTCAGTTTTCACTGTAACATTTAATTAAAGCAAAGACACTAAAGAATCATTAAGAATAGGCATAATCTGCTGACATCATGGTGTTGCCGCAGGGACATTATTCTTCTTGTGATAAGATTTTTTGAAGAAGTTTTTACTTCGTGGCCTTGCTTCCTTCAGATGTAAATTTGCCATTTTGATCTTCAGTCAAGGACACATTTGCCACTATGGACTGGAGTTACAGCCAGGGTCAAGCCTTTGTTGAAACAAACATGGCTGTCCCTTCACAGCCATCAGTTCTTAATACTTTGCCATGACATTGGGACATTTTGTGGATATTTTGGCAGATTTCACGATTCTTGCCTTTACTGAACACATTAAGAATGTTTTAGCAATCTTTTACTCCCTTCAGTTCTCCTGACAAATTAGGATGAAAGAAAGTTATAGAGGCAGCTTCCTGAGTTTGCCTGATTGACGACTTTTACAATTTGGGCGAATTCACGTTTTTATTCATGGTCTCTGAAAAATTTCAGCCTTCCTTAGTGAATCTACACTTTGACATGTCAGAACTTGACCGAATGCCAAGTTATCTAGGATAGAATTGATACAGGGATGTACATGGGCAATGACATGGTCAATGCAACGTATGCTGCAGATTTATTTGTAACAGCAGAAAATATGACCAGACTATATGCTTCGGGTTGAAAACTAGTAAATCACATTTATCTGGGAGTCAATTGTGCAGAAGCAAAAAATAATGCTAGGCAATAATACTTTAGCTAACTTTCACTAATACTTCAAACTAAAAAACAAAGATTTTTGAGATACTGCAAATTTGGGCATTGATACATAAATAGTAATAGTTCAAACAGTGATTGCTGGGAAATCCTATTCACTATTTCTCCCATCCTGATGTAACACCTCTAACGCAGTGCTTCTCATGATGCCAAATTAATGCTTCAAAACTGGTGTGACCACAGAGTGAGAGGGGGGTTGGCAGTGAGGGTTGGGGGAAGATGGTTGAGCAGGCGGAGAGTTATTAATTGGAGGGGGAGCTGTTGAGCTCGGGCAGTGGGGGTGGATTTGTTTAGTGGGGGCCAATGGTTTTTGTCCACAAATGTTTTGGTGGGGCCTAGAGGTGAAGAATCATGCATGGTCATGTAATGGAGTCTCGGCACCAATCCTAGGATTGTCCCGCCATTCGCCACAGCATATGTTTGAAGTACCTCCAAGCGATGCATTCAAAGTACTTCCTCCATTGCGAGCACGTCCATGGAAATTTTGAGTTGGCTGTTCAGTTCAGTGCTCCAATTGGCTTATCAGGGCACTTACATAGTGACCAATCAGGGTAGCAAAAGGCTATCCCATTGACAAAGCATTTGGAAAAAATGAAATGGGGGTCCAGCCAGAGTCTCCATTCAACAGTCATATTTGCTGCATTAGAGCCCACAGCCTCAACTGATTAGCCCATGACCCCAATGGGGCTTGCAACTGACAATTGGGTACCCCTGGTCTAGCACTCCATCATTACTGCGCTGGAGTAGCAGTCTTGATTGTTGTGCTCAAGGCCTGGAGTGCACTCCTTGACCACACGCTCTGGTGGGCACTATCAAGATGTAGGTGACATGAGAACGAGGGATTCTGACCTCCCTCCTAGTGCACCATCTCCTGCAAGAGTCAGGGCGGGGTCCTCGGGCACCCACAGGGAGGGTGAGTATCAGCCAGACACCCCCGAGCCTCCTCTCAGGACACTCTAAGGGTGTGCAGCTGCTCACAGAGCCGTCTGCCTCTAACCCCATCCACTCCAGTTCCTTCTGCCCCTGAGCAGGTGCCCCTTATCAGGCTGGGGTCCTCCAGACTTCGGGCCACTAGAGGATGTCCACCAAGGTAGTAACAGACATCAGGACGTAGCAGTCAGCCTCGACCTCTGCTGTGGATGTCAGGGCTACACCCAGGCATAGCTCTGGAGTTTGGAAAGTTAAGAAAAATTGATGTCACTTGTGTACCACGGGTGTGCTAGACATGTAAAGAAATTAGACTTTTGTGAATACATTTGATAGTTCTGTGAATGATTTGGGCAACTGAAGGCATTGTGACTTGGTATTTTGGGGTCCTCTTCTTTCGAGGTATAGCCTTCCTCCCACTCAGTGATAACATCTCACTGTGAGAGTCACCTTCCTGTGATGTCAACCTCAGTTGAACTAGTCTCCACACCCTTGTGTGATGTCAGGGAGATGTGTTTAAATCTCTATTTGAAGTGTGTGATTTAAGCATTTCTCACTCTCCTTCCTCAAGGAACACCATTGAGTGAGGGTATTATTCAGCATTGATAATCTAGCGGAATTTGTGTCTCCTCAGTGGTACTGGCAGAAGAAAAGACATGCACAGGAGGAGGAAGGAGATCCCTCGGCCTGTCCACATCTCAGTTGCAGCAGTGTTTGTATCATTAGATGGCGGTGCAGGCTTCAAATCTTCTCTTGCATCGCACTTGTTCCTCAGAGGACTCTCAGTTCCCAGAGTGAACTCACTCATGGGGCCTGAAGGACTAAAGCAAAGATCATAGCCTGGCGGTTCATGAGATCAGAATGCACAAGTGTGATTGCAGGACTTATTCTTGCAAGTGGGTGGACATCCCTTGAGATGAAAGTAATGGCATTGTGGGCTAGGAGAGATGTGGCCATATGCCCTCACTTGACTTTACTCTTCCTGGAACCTGTCAGCGGTTAACGTATCATGGGCATGTCTCCCACGTCTTCCTTCCTCCATGGTGTCATCACGCTCATACTGACCCTTAGCATCCTCCTGAGGTTCCTGGGCCTCTGGATCTTCATCTTCTGATAAGCTCTCATCCTCCTCCAGCTTATTCTGTGGCAGGGATTCACCTCTTTGCATAGCCAGGTTGTGAAAGGCACAACACACGGCGATGATGTGGGAAAACCTGTCGGGAGTGTAATGGAGTAAGCCACCTGAGTAGTCCAAGCATCTGAAACACATCTTCAGAAGTTCTATGGTCTGTTCTATAAGGGAGCATGTGGACCTGTGAGCAGTGTTGTACCTCTCCTGGGAACGATCCTGAGGGCAACACACTGGTGTCATCAGCCAGCATTTCAGTGGGCACCCCTTATCCTCAAGTAGCCATCCCTTCAGACATAATGGTCCCTCAAAATTCTCAGGCACCTGGGAGTGACTCAGATTGGAGGAGTCATGGCAGCTCCCGGGGTACCATGCGCAAATGTGCAGTATGTGCTTCTGGTGATCACACACCAGTTGTACATTGATGGAGTGATAGCCCTTGCAGTTTATAAAGGTTAGGGCCTACTAGTGGAGGCCATATAGGCACATGGGTGCAGTCTATTGCACCTGCGTTCTTGGGAAGCTGGCAAAGCCGGTGAATCTCACAGCCTGGTTATCTTCATCCAGGGCAAACCTGACATAATGATGGCCCTTCCTGTAAAGGGCATCTGTGACCTCTTTATGCAGCAATGTGTCACAAACTGGGAGATGCTGCACAGGTCCCCTGTTGGTCCTTGGAAAGAGCCAGAGGCTAAGGAATTGAGGGCAGCGGTCACCTTCAAAGCCACTGGCAGGGGATACCCTCCAACTCTGCATGGCGCCAAGTCTTCACGAAGAATGAGGTATATGTGATGTACCAGATCTTGGGACAAGCGCAGACATGCACGGCATTGCCTCTCACTTATTTGTAAATAGGAGACTCTTGGACGATAAACCTTAGGTCTGGCAAGTCGCCCTCATTGTCTGTGTTTCTCCTCCTAACCCTCCTATTCATGCTCTGGCTCCACTTGACCATGTCCCTCCTGCTGGAGCTCTGCACGGATTCGCTTCTCCCTCCTTTGCTTCTCCCTCCTTCACCTCCTCCATTGCATGAGGACCTTGACAAAGGCAGCATTGAGCGATGGATCCATATCTGCATTTGCCTTTTCTTGGAAAAGAAACATTGAAGACATTAAAGATTCAAGGGGCAAGAAAGTGAAGCTCAGAAGATGAAACGTATGGAAACTGTAAAGGCCCATAGTTTTTCCAGCTCCACTTGCATGGTGGCTGATGCCACCTTGTCCCAGAGACACTAGCACACACATCGAGGTGACCAAAATGGCATCACAGATATATAACATCTTGAGCCCTGCGTAGGATGCTAAAATTTAATTGAGGTGTGATCCGACCTAGCTCTGTGCTCCAATCTCTGATGTGGCACATTAATGACCAATCAGTCTTTTTTTGAGTCATTTACAGGATGTGAGTATCATTGGCTAAGCCAACATTCATTGTCCATCCCTAATTGAGAAGGTGGTGTTGAGCTGCCTTCTTGAACCACTGCAGTCCCTGTAGTATAGGTGCACCCATGGTGCTGTTAGGGAGGGAGTTCCAGGATTTTGACCCAGTCATAGTGAAGGAATGGCGATACATTTCAAGTCAGGATGGTGAGTGGCTTGGAGGGGGACTTCTAGGTGGTGTTCCCTTATGCCCTTGTTCTTCTAGATGGTAGTGGTCATGGGTTTGGAAGGTGCTGCCTAAGGAGCCTTGGTGAGTTACTGCAGTGCACCTCATAGGTGGTATTTCAGCCATTTTCTATTTTTATTTCTGATTTCTTACATCACAGTTTTTATTTATTTATCTTTTTAGCATGGTAGGGTTTGCTGAAAATCGTAACCTTACACATTTAGTAATAGATAATAACCTGCGCTAGACTGAGGACTTTAGTAGGCTACAACAAAAACAAAAATAAAAATATCTGGAAAAACTCAGCAGGTCTGACAGCATCTGTGGAGAGGAACACAGTTAATGTTTCGAGTCCATATGACTCTTCATCAGAACTAAGGAAAAGTAGAAGAGAGGTGAAATATAAGCTGGTTTAAGGAGGTGGGGGGGGGGTGGTGGGACAGATAGAGCTGGATAGAGGGCCAGTGATAGGTGGAGATTGCCAAAAGATATCATAGACAAAAGGACAAAGAGGTGTTGATGGTGGTGATATTAGCTAAGAAATGTGCTAATAGGTGACACTAAAGGTAGAAAGCAGGACGAGCAAGGTACAGATAGCCCTAGTGGGGATGGGGTGGGGGAAGGGATCGAAATAGGCTAAAAGATAGAGCTAAAACAATGGTTGGAAATACATTTAAAAATAATGGAAATAGGTGGGAAAAGAAAAATATATATAAATTATTGGAAAAAAGGGGGATCTGAAAGGGGGTGGGGATGGAGGAGAGAGTTCATGATCTAAAGTTGTTGAACTCAATATTCAGTCTGGAAGGCTGTAAAGTGCCTAGTCAGAAGATGAGGTGCTGTTCCTCCAGTTTGCATTGAGCTTCACTGGAACATTGCAGCAGGCCAAGGACGGACATGTGGGCATGAGAGCAGGGTGGAGTGTTGAAATGGCAAGCGACAGGGAGGTCTGGGTCATGCTTGCGGACAGACCTCCCCAGAAGGAGCAGAGGATGGAGTGTGAGCAACATGACAGGTGAGATGGTGATGATGTGAACGTCTCGGTGACAGAACGAGTGTTGGCCTGTGTCCCCCACTAATCGTTGTGTGAGATCCCTGAAGAGAGTAGCTGTTTGAGTGCATGATGCCATGATGAGAGTTCGATATTGGAGGGAGTTGAAGGGTGACTTACCCTGGTGAAGCAGAGGAGATCATTCATCCTCTTCCTGCACTGGGTGGCGCTGCAGGCGCGGTTGCCAGCCACGCTGACCTGCTCTGTGACGGCCTCCCAGGTCAGCGAGGTTAGGCTGCTTTGCTTCCTGGAGCCATCCCTGGGATGCAGGACAGGCCTGTGTGCCTGCACTCCTCTGATCAAGGCCTGGAGGGCCAGGTGGGTTAAGCAGAGGTACTGCCTTCTTGAAGCTCTCTGCCCTCTTCTTCTGGCTGAAAGACATCTCTGCACCTGTCCGGAAGACCGGTGGGCTGGAGAGAGTGAGAGGATGTGTTGGACTATTGTTTAAATATGGCGCCTGGACCTTTTTCCGTGCCAGCTGATGGCGGGCTGACGTATCAGCCAGATGATTCGGCTCGATACTCGCCTGTGCATAATTAATGACCCTTCAAGCGCGGAATCCAGCACGAGTTCCAGCTATTCCGGCCAATGGAGTGGCGAAACGGCTCACCAGCACACACAGTCTCATAAATGCAAAATTCCACCCAGTAGAACTGAATTTCAACAGGCCACAAAACAGTGTTTTTAGCTGTCAACTGTGATTGAATGGTCACACTCTCACCTCCTTGCCTGCCCAGCACCGGGAACTGAGGGAGGGACCCAGAAAATTAGCCCCCACATATTTATTTGACCCTAAGGGTTGTTTTAAATTCAGTTTGATTGTTATTTAATGCTTTTTAGATATTTATTTATGCACAATTTCTCTCTTTCCTGTTTTCTCTTTTCACTCTAAGCCATATCCTACATTCTTGGTTTGAGAACTAAAAAGGAACTTATTGGCTTTGTCAAAGAGCAGCCATTTGGAAAAAGCCGGAAGTTAGAAAAAATTAGCAGAGGTACTGTATGGGCGATCACGTACTCTCCTGTAAATGAGAAGGATTTTTAAGTGATTCCGGCAGACTTGGTCCGAAAAGGGAAGTGGCCATTATCCTGTGTCATAATCAGATCCAGTAGTCAGAAGGAAATGCCATTGCTGAGCTTTTAGCTATAATAGAGGATAAACTGCTTTCAGAGTGGTGAGAGGTGTCACAGCAAGGATTTTCCCCATAGAAAATTCGTAACTGGAGCCCCATCAAGAGGCTACTTGGGTATTGTGTCAAGTAGAACTTCTGGTTGCAGTTATATCAATGTTTTCACAAGGATGTAAAACGTTTTATGTGGTGTGAAATTTTATATCATGCACTTGTCGCTTCAAGTCTTTGACTCAATTGTTGTTTGTACCCGGGGATATGTCCCATTGCCACTAACCACCTCTGAATTTGCATGAAGCATTGAGCAATTCATTGGCAGTGTTAACAGTTGGGCAAATAAGATGGTTCACATTGGGCTATGGCCCCAAGATGTTTGCGGCTGTCACTTGCCAACAGACTTGGCTTTATATGTGCCCTCACTTATTTTGCCTTTACTTAACTCTATGGCTGTAAAGGTATTTTAAAATAGTTTCAGTTTCTATACTGGTCAAACAACCTTTGTCGTTCAGGGCTGCTGCCTCGGGTAATTTTCTACGCTCCACTTTCTGGAAGGAAAGTCCCTATTGATCAGACGACTGTGCTAAACAGCCATTTTTGGCAAGGGTAGCCTCAAACAGTAGCTCTCCTAATACCTCAGGTATGAAGAGTGGGAGAGGAATAAGATCTGGAGAAACAAATTGGCCAAAGAGTGGAAAGGGCAGCAGAGAGAGAAATGGTAATATACTAGGAGATTATAATGAATTAAATAAACAATACCTCAGGATCCCTTTCTGCCAGCCAAAGTTTGGCAGAACAGACACCCTTCTGCCCAAGTTCAACAATCTTGCATCCTATTCCAAAGTCCAAGACGTTGGTAAATCATGTCAGCAAGGGCACTTCAAAGCAGCCTGAACCACTGATTGGATCGTCAAATGGCTATCATGCCAAAAGATCAGGACAGCCTGATGAAAATCTCTTTGGCCTATCAACGGAACAGCAGACATCTTTGTAAAACCCTCAGGGGAACTGTCACCGCCTCTCAGCTGTGAGATCCCTTGAGGCATTATAAGGGTGGAATTTCCTGATGGGGCCTGGATCTCCCCAGACTACTAGTCGAATGGAATGCAGATGGAAAATTTGCCAATTCAACCTCAGTGAAATTTGCAGGGGAATTTCGGTCATGGCGGAATCCTGGCAGAGGGGAGTTCCAGTCCAAATTCCCTGCCCCAGACAGAAATTTTTGTTTCTGCCCTTACCGAACTCAGGGGCCATGGAATGAATGGTTTAAGGTTTGCTTGTTGAATAACATCGCAGAGAGAAGGGATTTGTGCACAGAAGTTTTACAAGCTTCTATGGTTATGGTTATTTTTGCTGCAGTGCATTGGTTGGTACTTATGGAATGTAGAAAAAATATCACACGCACAATTAGCTTTCTTTGGAACTGCATAGTGATGCTCTAAGAAAGTTGCCAGGTTTGTAAGGACAGATATTATAGTCTGATGGAATGTTGCACTATTGGAGGTGCTGTCTTATGAATGAGACTTTATACCAAGGCCCCATCTGCCCTCTCAGATGGAGGTCAACAATTCGAAGAAGAGCAGGGGAATTCTTCCTCGCTAATATTAATCCTCAGCCAACATTACTGAAACAGACTATCTGGACATTATTACATTGTTGTTTGTGGGACCCAGTTGTGTGAAAGTTGGCTGATGTTTTTCCTACATTACGAAAATAACTGCGCTTCAACAGTACTTAATTGGCTGTAAGATGCTTTGGGACCTCCTGAGATCATTCTTTCTTTCCAGCCTACCGAGACAGAGGTGTGCGTCCTCACGATGCTTTTCCACTGGAGAACTAAATTGGAGTTCAAGCCTCATAGTTCTGATCTGAATTAACATACGAATTATTCCTGCAGTTATCCATTCGTGTCCTTCAGTTTAAGATGACTGGCCACAGCTTGTAGTGGAAGCTGAAGTTAAAACTTCTCTCAAAAAACCTGTGGGTTATGCAGTTTTATCTGAATCTGAGCAAGTTGGCATTTAATCGATTGAAAAGATAGGAAATCAAGTTTAAAAAAAAGTGCCGCAAAAATAATCTTGATCATAAATGTAAAAAATCTGTCTACATTCTCCAATTATTTATGCAAAATGAATCAGTGAAATGCATTTTCGGTGCACCTTAATGTCTGCTTGAACTATTTCATTTGGTTTCTGGTTCAAGTATTTGACTTTCTTTTGCCCGCAGTCTTCCTTTTCATGAAGACTTCCATTATTCTCATTTTAAAGTAACCCATTTTTCCCCACAGCTCTCGGACGATAACTCAATGACACTTGTCAGATGCTTGATGCTGATCCAGCTAACAGGTCTGAGGCAGTGGATTGACAACTTTCCAGTTGGCTCACAAAGGAACGCACTGTTTCACAGATTTCAGTGGTAAGACTACAGCTCTTCTCGTGTTTATCGAGGTGTCTTGAAATACAAAGCGTATTTTTGACACATGCTCCTTTCAAATAGCCCTTTCACCCTTTTTGAGTTTCTGTTTGGTTCCCCTGCCTTCACCTCCTCTTCTGTAAGGACACTTTGGGATTGCACAGTCTGAGTGGTGTACTTAGGAAGCTCTCCATTTTATGCAAAGCTGTTGCTGGATTTTGACTGGATGAGTGCTTGATTTTGCATTGCTCAGGGGCATCTTTCCTGCTCAGTGGAATTAGTTTAAGTGATCGGTTTGGCAAATAGTTCAAATGATTGCCGTACCTGACTGATCACTGCGGGCAACACCCCAAGTCTACTCTAGTGCTGCTTAGTGTCAGTAGGTTCCTAAGGAGTGGCCTGCTTAAGGGGGTCAACATTGGGCTGAAAATGAATGAAACAACAAAGAAAGAGGATGCACTGGGTAAGAAGCTGAGCAGCTCTTTGCTTCTTAGTGCTTAAAGTACCTGACAGTGAAGAATGCTGCTCATTTGTTCAACCAAACTGAGGATTCCAGCACAAAACCAGGAGAATCGCTAACCTTCCAAGGACAATTCTCATGAGGTCACATAATTTGACCCTCTGATGCAAGACTTATAGGTGCATTGGCCAACCATCATTTTCACATAGGAAGTCACTGATATGGAACTAAAGGCAATTCACTAAGACAGAAATTGAGTGCGACTTCATGGAACTGAGGGACAAGATGGGAGATAATTGCAGGAGTGTGGCATTTGGTATCCTTGAATGAACTCGGGACATTGCATCAAATCGATGAGCTATTCAATACCTGAGACTTTGAGGAATAAAAGCGAAATACATTGGCAAAGGTGAAAAATAGACACAGTGACTGAACACTCGTGCCACCATTGTGCAGTCACAACTTCTTAATTATCCTTAATTTATCACTATGTCTTGGTGCATCCCTGAATTCCATAGGAAGGTGGAGGCAGCCTGCTGACTGCTATGCACTGTTGACTGAGATGGCTTTGGTGGGCATCCTCTGATGGCCTGAGGCCTGGAAGGCTCTGGCTTGATAGGGGTCTCCTGCGCTGGAGCAGTGCACCTTCCTCAGCCTGGCTAGCTGGAGTTAATGGGGTCACAGGTAGAGGGGATTTGGAGCAGCAGAACGGCCTTGGAGTGTCCTAGGTGGATGGCCCCGGGGTGTCTGGCTGACGGTCCTCCTCCCTGTGGGTGCCCAAAGGCCTCTGCCTGACCCCCTGAGGAGAAGCGACATCAGAATGGAGGTCGAGGTGGTTGGGGACCCACTTGCCTAGCCACTGCTGTAACACACCCATGGCTAGAGCAATGGGGTGCAAATCTGGAAAAAAACTGCTAGACCTGGGTCACCAACATGACTGCCACCATTCCAATGGAGACTTCACTGCGCTCACATCAGAGAGACGTGGACGGACTCCTCCATCTTTCATTCCAGTCTGGTGCAGCCTCTGGCAACTCTGTCTGATGATCCCCTACCTGCCTTTACATCTCCAACATTTCTCTCATGGCTGATTGCAGAGGCTCATCATCAGACTTGGACTTTGCAGGGGCTTAGTTTCCAACCATCTTCCGAGAATCAGAGACCTCGGCTGTCAGTGCCTCCACCTGCTGCAGAGCCGTGTCTGAGGTGTTCACCAGATGGTGACCCTGAGCCTACTCTACAATTAGTGTGTATCTGCGCTGGTGGAGGGTGCAGATGAATGCAGTGATGGGCCTTCATCAGATGGTTGGCCTGCTTCCCCTGAGGTGGCCTGGAGGCTGAGGCCAAGAGCTCTGGAGGACGTCCTTTGCCTTTTTTTTCAGGCTGCTGGAATAAATAAGGGAGATAATTAGGGATTGTTGGGCAGGTTCCTGCACAATAGATCACTCACAGTCATTGTCCCCAAGTGACCGATGTATTCTGGATGGACCCTCAGTGGTTTCTTTGGGGAGGCCGATCTCGCCTTCTACACAGGAACAATCTCCGTCCTATTCAGCGAGCTCTGCAGCCTGTTCCTCGTACCGGGAGAGTCCTCAGCTCTGGGGTCCCCCTTCCAGTCTCTGACCTCTCCCTTTCATTGTGGGAAATCTTGTCCTGCATAAAGTTAGACAGATTGACTGTGAGCACTATGGATGAAAGAGAAGTTCAGAAGCATGCATGACTGCTGTGTGTGCTGAGTCCTCCCCAGTACTGGATGAGGATGCCATTTGTGCAGGACCTTACATTAGATGGAGTTCTTAAAGTGGCTGGCAGACATTCAGTGCTAATATCCCATCTACTGGTTGTATGTGACATCCCTGTGTACTCTAACCCTTAGACTGCCTGATGTCCTTATCAGAGTAAGAGCTTAGAGTGACGAGAAGGTTCACTTATCCTGCCAGAGAAGATCAGGTCGTTTGTATTTGTTCAGCACTGCAGAGCAGTCTTTATTGTGGAAGGAGGTGGTGACCTCCTTCCAGGCCGGCAGTCAGGCTGGTGGACCTCCTGCTCCCATCCCTTGGAAAGAGGACCCCCTGCCTTTCCTGGACGGCCTGGAGGAGTTTCCCAAGGGAGGCCTTGCTGATCCGTGGAGCGGAGGGTTTATTTCTTTTGGACGCCATGCTAATTTAAGCCTTCAGCCCACACCTAGCCTGCAGTGAGTGAATAAGTGTGCGGGTGCTTTTTGAATATGGGCCAGGAGCTGTGACCCATGAGGTAACGACGTGGCAGATGAACCCCTGCCCACCTTGCGACGAGATTCAATGAGCTCCTCACTGATATGTAATTAATGAGCTGAAGAGTGGAAAATCTGGTGTGAAAGTCCACCCCACCACCCAACGGGAATCACGCCGACTTTTCCATTTGCCACCAGGCTTAGTATCCAGAATGGAAAATTCCACTTGTTACCTTGTAGCATTGATATTTATAATAGGAAGATGTCTATTCTTTTATTTCTGGCAATAATTAATAATTTAATAAAATATTTAATAAAAACATATAATGCACATAAGTTTATTACATTCCCATTCATTCTGATGAGTTTTCTTGAGGTGGCAAGTGAAAGTGGGTGGGGCAGGACTGGTAGGTGATCCATTGGGTCTTTTGCCTCCACTATGTAATCTCTGGATGAAAAAGTTTGCGAACCGGTACCCTAGTATAATGGGTGCAGTAATAGTCCATGCTGGAGAGCGTAGAGCAGAATTAACATTGTCAGTACCTAGTGTAATGGGTGCAGTAAAAGTCCATGCTGGAGAATGTAGGGCAGAATTAACATTGCTAGTACCTAGTGTAACAGGTGCAGTAATAGTCCATGCTGGAGAATGTAGGGCAGAATTAACATTGCTAGTACCTACCTAGTGTAACAGGTGCAGTAATAGTCCATGCTGGAGAATGTAGGGCAGAATTAACATTGCTAGTACCTACCTAGTGTAACAGGTGCAGTAATAGTCCATGCTGGAGAATGTAGGGCAGAATTAATATTGCTAGTACCTAGTGTAACAGATGCAGTAATAGTCCATGCTGGAGAATGTAGGGCAGAATTAACATTGCTAGTACCTAGTGTAACAGGTGCAGTAATAGTCCATGCTGGAGAATGTAGGGCAGAATTAACATTGCCAGTACCTAGTGTAACAGGTGCAGTAATAGTCCATGCTGGAGAATGTAGGGCAGAATTAACATTGCTAGTACCTAGTGTAACAGGTGCAGTAATAGTCCATGCTGGAGAATGTAGGGCAGAATTAACATTGCTAGTACCTAGTGTAACAGATGCAGTAATAGTCCATGCTGGAGAATGTAGGGCAGAATTAACATTGCTAGTACCTAGTGTAACAGGTGCAGTAATAGTCCATGCTGGAGAATGTAGGGCAGAATTAACATTGCCAGTACCTAGTGTAACAGGTGCAGTAATAGTCCATGCTGGATAATGTAGGGCAGAATTAACATTGCTAGTACCTAGTGTAACAGGTGCAGTAATAGTCCATGCTGGAGAATGTAGGGCAGAATTAACATTGCTAGTACCTACCTAGTGTAACAGGTGCAGTAATAGTCCATGCTGGATAATGTAGGGCAGAATTAACATTGCCAGTACCTAGTGTAACAGGTGCAGTAATAGTCCATGCTGGATAATGTAGGGCAGAATTAACATTGCCTTCAGTTGAAACAATTTCTTATTGTTACGTGTATTCCATTATAAAACTTCAAATAAAGCTGGTTTTCTTTTACTTTTGCAGTTTGTCTGCAAGCTTGTAAAACATTAACGTTTGCAGATTTATCCATTAATGAGAATTTATTGCCATGATAAAGTTTTTAAGCACGATGCTCTACAAGCCTAAAACGTAAATTCTTAAATTGTGGTGTGGAGGTTGATAGATATAATTTGACCCATAGATCCCATTCTGATACCATGAATCTCCAAAGGCCAGTGATTTTTGATGGAGCTTTGTACAGCAGCTAGTTATTGCCCCTTCATTTAGAAGCTTTTTAATAATCTGACCCACCATACTTTAATTCTGAGGTCAGTCCTGTAATTAAGGTCATGTATTTATAGCTCTGTACAATAAGGAGGACCACTTCATCCATAACTGTATTTTTTTTTTACTATTTTTCAGGTTCTCTCCCTCAGTTGTAGCTATTTCACTTGCAAGTTTTGACCTGTGTAAAATTCCTCACCCAATTCCACTTGCAACATTACTGTGACATGTATTTAAGTCATACAGCACATTTGGTCTAGCTGGGCATACACAGACATATGCACATGAGTGCAAAAACACACACGTGTGCATGCATGCGTATGTTTGAAAATGGTAGCATGAAGTGCACATTGGACTCATGCAATTGGTTCTCAATTTGTTCCCTTGGCCTTGACAACTGAAGCCAAGTTCTTCAGTGTGGTCGCTGTTCCTCCCAACGCTCCATTTCAATGCCATCAACTGCCATTCAGCACTTATTTGGGACTTACAAAGAATGAAGAGAGCCTGACTGTAGAGAGACGTGGACAGAATCTGTCTTCAATTCGTAATGCCTGCCAGGCTGAGGAGGAATGTTGCAACCTGGATGGGTTAGGACCACTGGCATGCAGAACATTCTGGAACTGTTGATCAATAATAATGAACAAAATGATTCTGAATTTTATCAGACCTTTCTCCATCTCATTAGTAAACAGCAACTGACCCTGAAGCTTTTGCAGAATAATTGTAGCTCTCAAACCACATGAAACAATAAAGGGCTGAGGCTGGCAGCTCTCCCAGTTACTAGTCTATTTATGTTAGACAGTTATTAGAACAAAAATCACTCAGCCACAAAAATGCCCAGAACCCACTACAGATCTTTAGTAAAGATATCCCCATTATTAGATTTAACCTTGGAATACTCACATGAAAATTTTTCTTAGTACCATAAAAGTGCATGCAGAGACCTTAGGAGTAATAGTTTATCATCAAACTTGTAAGTTGAAATAAAGTGACACACTGTGGTTCCTGAATTTTCTAGCTACTATTTTACTTCCTCCGCTCTACTGAAAGCAGTAGCTTCTCAAAACACAATGTATTGAGAACGAAATCACCAGGCCCAATGATATTTCTGGCCCTGTAAATCAGCTATTAGGTCTCTAGTTTGACACTAATTGAATTAAGGGGTGCTCGGCTTTTATTTCAGTTAGGATTGGAGGAGCAAGTAGACTATCTGACTTTAAGTTGGATTCCCCGTTACCCAAATGATTCACAAAAGAATTAAGTGCTCATCTTCCTGAAACCAGAAAGCTGGTTATGATGGGATGATGTACTTGAATCCTTGAATGCATAGATTGATTTTCATACTGTGTTATGGGACAAAGATTCAGCAGTGGCTCAGTAGTAGCTCTCTTGCCTCAGAGTCAGACGGTTGTAGATCCAACCCTGTCCAAAGCTGTGGTTGACACTCCAGTGCAGTCTTGAAGGAAAGTTGTGGATGCGATCTCAAGGCAAGGCCCCTCCACCTTATTGATGTAAAAGATCCTATGACACTATTTAGAAAAAGAGCGGGGAAGCCTGGTGCCTTAGACAGTATTCATCCATCAACCACCACCTTAAATGGGGGAAAATTGCTTTAAGCCCATCATTGGGCCCACATTGGATATTGCATCCAACGCGCACTCATGTTGAGGCAGACATAAGACAAACGTTTGTCTGCTCAACTCCCTTATTGTACTTTGCAGTTCAACACGGAAGGTACTGCTGACAGACTGAACATTCAGTAGGGTGCACGGCTAGCATGAGGTGAAGTTAGCCTGGACCCCTGAACGGTAGCCAGCACTTCTTAAAGGGAAGCTGCACTCATGCTACAGGAGCATCTTGAACAGTCTGAGCAAGGCATTGGTGGAAGAAATAGGACAGCAAATGGTGCAATGGGGCAGAGAGAGGGATCCCAGGTTTCCGGATCCATGCTGAAGGCATTAGAGATGGAAAGGAAAGACGCCATTCTCCACAAGGGGCCAGGAGACCCTTCAAGGCACACCCTGAGAAAGGAATGGGAGCAGCTGGCCACAGAGGTCAATTCCTGAAGTCAAGGTCAGTGAACCCCAACTCATCATGCAATCTGGTATTAAATTCAAGCTGCAGATGATATGAGCATAGCTCTCTTTCTTTCTGCCCCACTTCCCTTCCCTCACATCAACTCTCCATTTCTGTATTCATGCTTTAGACATGCAAAGTCCAAAATGTCAGATCCTGTGCCAGATCAGCATTAGAATGTTTGACATCACAATCCACCCACTCTACATGCTTTAGGTGCATACATGGCACTCCCGTGTTACTGCCCTTACAGTCAAAATGTGCTGCATGGGCTGTACTAGAAGTTCCAGGAATTATTCTGGCCAACATTTTATGAGTTTCAGGCTTCTGTAGTGCTTGTACCAGCCACACCTCTGAGCCAAAATTGTGGTCATGAACTTGTCATTATCACATTGCTGTTTTTAGAATGTTACTGTGGTAATCAGAGGTGCAATACATCTTGAAGAGAATATGAGCACATTGATTATGTGACTGTATGACCCAATAGCTGTGTAGGATGGGTTACATTGTTAAAGGTTAGCCTAAAGTAGGGTCCAGTTGGAGAATCACACATCATGTTATTGCTCTGTTTTCTGTGTGAATAGATGGGATGTGCTTCATTTCATATCGGTCTCTGTGTCTGCAGTATATTGTTATCGACTCACCAGCCGACAGATGAGCATACAACCGGTTCGAGAGCAAAGCGACCCTGCAGTAGAACATAACAACTGGGGACGAGGCAAAACATGACCAGCTGACGACACCAAGGAGAGCCATGAAAACTCAATGGAAGTGAATCAGCCGTGTCTTGCAGGTCAATTGTAAGTACAGCCCTCACCATACTCATCGAAGTTATCACCCTCCAGTATGCCACATTTGGCCACATCGAACCATATGATCGGACCACCAGTGACCATTGGTCACATTGTATTGAAAGCCTCAAGTTGACTCAGTCGTGAACACTCGTGATGTCATTTCTCGGTGCTTTGTTTCTCTCCTCCTTACATGATCCACATGTTTCCGTATAGCTCAGTCTTCCACTTTCATATTGAATGGAAGGGTCGCTGTAGTGACTGTCACTGCACTGCACTTATTTCTCCCGATAACCACTTGTGTCCTTCTCCAAAATTCTTCACATATACCGTCTCTCCTACGGTAAACTTCCTGTCATGACTATGCCAGTCATGTCCAGTTTTCTTACCTCCCTGACTCCTTTCCACCTTCCCCCATAAATTTGACATTATTAAGCTCAATCTCACCATGAGCTGGCGTTTAATCAACAATTCCACAAATGTGACACTTGTTGTGTGAGGGGCGGTTCTATAATAAAAAAGGAAACATGCTAGCTTGGTCGCTATGGAACCTCCAGTTAATTTGTTCATGCCAGTCTTCAACATTTGAACTGCTCTCTTGACCAGTCCATTTGAGGAAGGGTGGTACAGTGAAGTTTTTACATGATTGATACCGTTGAGGCTGATAAACTGTTGAAACTCAGCACTCATAAATTCCCGTGTCCTTATCTGATATGATCACTTCTGCTAGTCTGTTGATGGTGAAACTTTGACGTAGCTTGTCAATTGTAGCAGAAGATGTCGATGACTTCACTTCATATATGTCCATCCATTCTGAGTGTGCATCAACAATAAACAGAAGCATGGTTTCCATGTAAGGTCCCACATAGCCAATGTATAATTGCACCCATGGCCTTCTTGGCCACTCCCAAGGATGTAACGGAGCTGTTGGAGGTAATTTTTGCACTTGCTGACAATGCATACGACTCCTCACTAATCTCTCTATTTCTCTATCCATCCCAGGCCACCGTAGATAGCTGCGTGCTATGTTCTTCATTCTGAAAATTCCTGGATGTGCACTATGTAGTTCAGTTAACAATGGCTTTTGTCCTTTTGGAAGAACAATCAATTCCCACAATAAGATACCTACCTGGCTAGTTATTTCATATCTTCTGTGAAAATACAGTTTCATTTTGTCAGATTCCTGCTCTTGTGACCAACCATGAAGAACTTGTTCTTTGGATAAGACTGGGTCTCGACTTGTCCAATCTCTGATCTGTCTAGCACATACCGGTGATGAATCTAAGTTCAATAATAAAATGAGTTTTTTAGGGACTGAGGTGTATTTTTGTAGTAGCTCAGATAGCCCACTGGCTCTCAGCTGGACATTTTCAGCCCATTCCAATTTATTTTCCTTCAGTGAATTTTGTCCAAAGGGGATTAGTCCCTCACCTGCTATCACCATCAAGGGTGGTTTTACTGATTGGCTTCCATACAATAATGTCTTATGCCTTTGACTTTGATGTCTTCTCTCATGTAAGTTTTCAATTTGGCATCTGTTCCTTCCAAATTTAATTTATGTTCCCCATGATTCAACTATTCACTGAAAGTATGTTCACCAATTACTGTGGTGGAAGCTCCTCTGTCCACCTCCATTCTAATAGGTCTATAGTTCACTCTCACTGTTACATTAATTGGTTCTGTTCTTCCCACCTTCAAGTTATACAATGAATAAATACCTGAATCCATTACTTCAGGCTCTTCTATGTTGTGGATCTCATGGGTATTTACTTTTGTTTGAAAGTCTGCCTGATTCTATCCATGCAATGTCTCATGAGGTGCCCATTTCGATGACAGTAAAAACATTTGATGTTTTTAAACTTCCATTCATTACAAGGTTGTCTGCTTCCACCTCTGTTACCATTATTCCAAGTTTTCGCTGCTAAGTTATTTCCTTTTATTTGTCTGCTAGCAGTGGCTGCTCACCGCTTCTCAGCAGAGCCTTGCATTTTCATGCCCTTTTTGGCTGGGGCTTCCCACCCAATGTAGAGGATGGCACCATTTTGTACTCCCTGTACGGCTTCCGAATCCCTTACGGCATTTTCCATGTCCAGTGCTATCGCTAGCGCCTTCTTAAAATCTAAATTTGTTTTGGACAGTAATCTCTTCTGAATTGTATCTTCATTTAACCCACACGCCAAACGACCTCTAAGCATATCATTTATAGATGTACCAAACTCACAATGTTCTGTTAGCTGTTTCAGATGTGCCACATAACAAGGCCCCCACCCCCACCTCCCCACCTCCCCCACCGGGGCTCTATTTCTGGAGTTAAATTTGAAATGTTGCATCGTTACTGAGGGCTTTGACTGGTAATGTCGCTTTACAAGGATCACTAAGTCACCAAAACTTCTAAATTGCAGCATGCTTTGAGGGGATTGCTTCAACAATTCAGATGGAAATTCTCTACTTACAATTACCTTGTGAGGTACGGCCCACTTTTGTTATTCTTTAGGCAGAATTTTCTGTTTGACGTGCGGGGGACAGGCCCCGCAAGTCTGCGTGTAAAATAACATGTGGTGACGCCGGGCGAGCGTCCCGACCTCACCGCACATCATCATGTCATTTCGCTGGGCGGGCGCGCAATGAAGTCCAATGTGTGCCCACTATTAATTAACGGGCCATTTAAGGACCTTTAATCTTCAACTGACGCCGGTTTTTCGGTGCTGTGCGATCGTCGGGTGGGTGCATTGGTGCAACGGGCAGGCGGTTAGAAGACATTAGTATTAATCTCATCCATGGGCGGGATAAGAGGGCTCAGTGGGGACGGGAATCTGCTCTGTTAAGTATTTATTGGAGAAAGTTTTTGAAACTTGCCTGTGTGATCTGCAGTACTTCAGAAACCATCCCAGCAGCTTTTTCTGGACTCTTAACCTTCAGGTCAGCAGTGATTTCGAGGATGAGCATACACAGGCAAATGCTGAGGGGGTAGACGCTGACCTGGGACTACTCCAGGGAGGCAGGGACACCCGGGATGCTTTAATCCAACAAACCTTCAGCCAGCACAACACAGATGGACCTCCAGGACAAGCCCGGGCTGGCACATCCATACTCAGCACCTAAGTGCAAAATCTGCCAAGTCATCAGCACTAATTAAGGGCTGTGTAAATAAAGATGAATGTCCAAAGAAACATTCATGACACTTTTCTTGAACATACACATGCAGGAGAAATGAGGCACCCTTAATCATGTTCACACATCTGCATTTAATGTGTGAATCAGAAGTTCTCACAATTATTAAAGAATACTGTCAACAATCAAAACGAAATCATAAGGACCTAATCTCAGGCCAACACAAAAGTGCCAGGGAAAAACCCGTGATATGCCTAAAGTGCCTTATGTTTTCGTTTTCAATTGCTACGTCTTGGTGCTGCCCCCTCACTGGCACTGGCATCTGAGACAGCCTGCTGACTCTGCTGTCCTGTTGGCCTTGATGACCTTGGAGGACGTCCTCTGGCCCGTGGAGCCTGTGTTGGCCCCACCGGGGAGGGAGCGGCCAGTTCCACAGCTGTTATCTTCTCAGTCATCACAGCCTCACTAGATAATACGGTCACTGGGAGAGGGGCGGAGAAACTGGTGCCCTCATCCGGAGAGACTTGAGAGGAGCCCGCAGAGACGACAGGCAGTTGCTGCACCAATGTGAGGTTGCCTTGGGCCTCCCTGCTCACTGTGGATAGATGTGCAATGAGCTGGGAAGCTCGATACCCATACCATTTACCACACTGGCAGTGACCAGCTGAGGTCAATGCCATTGTGAGGGCTTGCTGGTCAGAGCGCATCCCCAGGAAACCCTGTGGGGTCTCCTGGAATAGGCTCTCCATGAGAGTCGCCACTTTCTCCATTGAGGACGCATGGCACTCAGACATGTGGCTCATAGCTTCGGCGATTGTCCGTGAAGACTCCACCACGGAGACCAAACCAAGCATAGCCTCACGTAACTCCCCGAGATGCTTCTGCACACCCAACCGCATTTCCTGCACCTGCTGCATCGCGGACGACTCCAGAGACACTTCATCAGGCACCAACTAAGCATGTGCCTGGACCCCTGCAGTCCTCCAACTGCTGGCGCTATGGGCACTCTCTGTCTCTGCCAGCTCCTCCAGCGACTGTGAAGTGCCCTCACCACTGTGCCCCGGGACACTAGCCAATGTTCAAATTCCCATCGAGACACTAGTATCTGCGCTGGTGCCTGCCTGGCAGAGATGGTGTGATGCTGGTGAGACTTCAGGCCCCTCAGTGTGAGAGGGGCCTCTGCTGCTCCCTCCTCCCGGCCCTGCTCCGATGGTGCTGAAAGGAAGAACAAGGACTGTAGATCAGTTAGCGTGCAGACAATGACAAATTTCACCCCTGGCCCCCTGGCTCATTATGCGCTCAACCTTCCATAACCAATGCCCCAGCAATGTTGCTACAAAAACTAATTTAACAACCTTCAGTGCTTTGGATGTTGGGAGGACAATGCGGACCTCATTTTTGGCCTTAAATACCTGGCTGTGCACCCCAGCCTCACCGGCACCAGTAGACCTGGGTGCATGGCGCCCCTCCAGTTCAAGGGCCTCCTGCTCGAAATGGCTTAGTATGGAGAGCTGTGCCTGGCCGCCTCCAGTCCTCACACGTTCGGCCGCGTTATGAGCATTCTTCTCTTGAAAAAGAGGGAAGACCATTGATTAGGGCAAATTGCACATGGACTCACTTCGCACACGGCTCACCCCAAACAGAGTGGGACATATCAGGCCTCCAGTGCCTCCACTCCCACCTGTTGCTGATCACTCAGACAAAGATGCTAGGCCTGCTCCTCACCCCGCCAATGCCCCCTTGGCCACATACTGCCTACATCACATTAGGAACCACGCGGTATTTCCTCCCATAGCAAGCACGTGCAGTGTAGAGGGCAGCAGATGGTACTTTGCCATGACACCTTGAGGCTCCCCTTCCACCATCTCATCACCCTGACTAGGACATGTCCTGGAGTTCTGAGTCTGCGCCTAGGTGCAGCTCCTCCAAGTTGCCCCCAAACCAGTAATGCGGGACTAAGATCAACACATGGTGCGAGGGAGAACTCATCCCCTCATGACCCACTCAGGCTGACCTCAGCATGGGCCGTATCTGCTCGCCCACCCAGCAAAGGAAAAATGCCCTAAATGATTCAATGCAGTCACGACAGTAAGACTTTAGTGGGGAGGAGTGGGGGGTTGAAAGGGTGGGGGGGGGGGGGGGGGGGGGTGGGAGTGGGCGCAGAGGGTAAGGCTACTTGCTGGGTTAAATGCCCAATTGCCCAATGCCAACATGGTGCTCACCCTGCCAGAGCTTGCGGCCACCGGATCCAAGTGCGTCGCACCTCATCGCGAGATCTCACCACCCCCGCCACCTTCTCCCAGGCACGTTTCGTCATGTGGGGGGGCCTCCTCTTCCTGTCCTGGGGAACCAACATCTCCCGCCGTGCTGCCACCTCCTCGAGGAGGGCAGCAAGGCAATCATCAGAAAAACGAGGGGCGCACTGGCCCCCTGCTGACCTACCCTGCAGCCTGCCCTGCTCCTCTGACCTACCCTGCAACCTGCACTGCTCCTCTGACCTACCCTGTAGCCTGCACTGCTCCTCTGACCTACCCTGCAGCCTACCCTACTCCTCTGACCTACCCTGTAGCCTGCACTGCTCCTCTGACCTACCCTGCAGCCTACCCTGCTCCTCTGACCCACCCTGCAGCCTACCCTGCTCCTCTGCCCTACTCTGCAGCCTGACCTGCTCCCCTGACTTACCCTGCAGCCTGCACTGCTCCTCTGACCTACCCTGCAGCCTGCCCTGCTCCTCTGACTTACCCTGCAGCCTGCCCTGCTCCTCTGACCTACCCTGCAGCTTGCCCTGCTCCCCTGACTTACCCTGCAACCTGCCCTGCTCCCCTGACTTACCCTGCAGCCTGCCCTGCTCCCCTGATTTACCCTGCAACCTGCACTGCTCCTCTGACCCACCCTGCAGCCTGCCCTGCTCCCCTGACCTACCCTGTAGCCTGCACTGCTCCTCTGACCTACCCTGCAGCCTGCACTGCTCCTGTGACCCACCCTGCAGCCTGCCCTGCTCCTCTGACCCACCCTGCAGCCTGCCCTGCTCCCCTGACTTACCCTGCAGCCTGCCCTGCTCCCGTGACTTACCCTGCAGCCTGCACTGCTCCTCTGACCTACCCTGCAGCCTGTCCTGCTCCTCTGACCTACCCTGCAGCCTGCCCTGCTCCTCTGCCCTACCCTGCAGCCTGCCCTGCTCCTCTGACTTACCCTGCAGCCTGCACTGCTCCTCTGACCTACCCTGCAGCCTGCCCTGCTCCCCTGAATTACCCTGCAGCCTGCCCTGCTCCTCTGACTTACCCTGCAGCCTGCACTGCTCCTCTGACCTACCCTGCAGCCTGCCCTGCTCCCCTGAATTACCCTGCAGCCTGCACTGCTCCTCTGACCTACCCTGTAGCCTGCCCTGCTCCTCTGACCTACCCTGCAGCCTGCACTGTTCCTCTGACCTACCCTGTAGCCTGCACTGCTCCTCTGACCTACCCTGTAGCCTGCACTGCTCCTCTGACCTACCCTGTAGCCTGCACTGCTCCTCTGACCTACCCTGCAGCCTGCCCTGCTCCTCTGACCTACCCTGCAGCCTGCCCTGCTCCTCTGACCTACCCTGCAGCCTGCCCTGCTCCTCTGACCTACCCTGCAGCCTGCCCTGCTCCTCTGACCTACTCTGCAGCCTGCCCTGCTCCTCTGACCCACCCTGCAGCCTGCCCTGCTCCTCTGACCTACCCTGCAGCCTGCCGTGCTCCCCTGGCCTTCCCTCCAGCCTGGCCTGCACATACAAACCCTTCTGGCGTGGCCTGGAACTGGCCATTGTGAGCAGCCTACAGGAGGCTGCCAGGCCTTCCTTTAAGCAGACTGCCGGGTTGCCACTGGACCCGGTGGTCTGTGCACGCCCGCCGCAGCCCGCCTACTCCCGCTATCCACGGGAGTCAGCAAATTCGCTGGGTGGGCCTTAATTGGCCTGCCCGCATAAACTGGCGAAGTAGACCCCATCACGGGTGGCGATTGGGTCCACGCCCTCCTGCTCCGCTTCCGCTCCCCTCCCCCACCCCACCCCTTTTATCATAGACAAAAGGACAAAGGGGTGTTAATGCTAAAGGAGGTGCTGATAGTGGCATTGAGGTCAGAAAGCAGTAATAGCAGGACAAGGATAAGCACTCAGAAAGGAACAATATGAACAAGTGACAGATGGCCCTAGTCGGGCTGGTGTCGGGGGAGGGGATGGTGGTGGGGAAAAAGATTGAAAATAGGATAAAAGGTGAGAATAAAACAATGGCCAGAACGTTCTCATCCTATAAAATGACGCGTAGTTACATTGGGAGAATGTCCCGATGTCACCGTGTACCATCGCGATATTTCGGTGGGTGGGCGTGCGATGATCCGTGAGGCAGCAATTGATTTCTCAGGGTCGGCGTATGGGCGCAACAGGCAGGCGGGCAGGCCACATTTTTATAAACCTCATCCATGGGCGGGATAAGAGGGATGATTGGGGTCATGAGTGTTATTTGTCAGACATTTAATGCTTTAAGTTACTGATACTTGCCTGTGTGAGCAGAAATACTTCAAAACTCTTCGTAGCTGTTTGGACAGGAGTAACAGGCTTCAGGTCAGAACTCTGGAACAAACATTATTTCTGGGGCTATGCTGGTTTCAGGAAGCCTCCTTAGCCTGGGAATGGGGGCTGTGCTCTCCATTGGAGGCACCTCCCCTGAGGAGGAAGGGAGGACCAGAAGGGGGCGGAGGCCAGGAGTCCATATTCAGCCTCTAGGGGAGCCACCTTTGGGAGGAGAGGTGCAGGCATAAGGGGCGCAGGGCCAACAGGAAGTCCAAGGTGGAAGGGGCTGCAGAAGATGCCACTATCCTGCTGCCAGGGTATACAGGTGGTGAAGCAACTACCTCAATATGTCTGAGGCGCAGTGCCGAAGGAGACTCTCGTGGGAAGCAGTGACCTCTAGTTGTCAGATAATAGGCCCTGAGATCTGCACCAGCTGTGTGGGTGGACACCCCATGCCAGAGGCTGCCCTCAACCTCTATGCCTCCGGGTCTTTCCAGGGGTCAGTGGGGAGTCTCCTAGTCAGCTGTCCACACTTGTGTCAAGCAGGTGACAGATGCGCTGTTTAGGGGTGCATTGACTTTCATCCATTACCACTGGAATGAGGCCAGCCAGACACAGCGAGCCAGAGGCTTCGTGGCCATTGCTGGCTTCCCCTGCGTCCAGGGTGCAATAGACTGTACACATGTGGCCATCAAGGCGCCAGCAGGTGAGCCCGGTGCCTTCATCAACAGAAAGAGCTTCCACTCCATGAACGTGCAGATAGTGTGTGAGCACAGGATGCCGATTCTACAAGTCTGTGCCAGATACCCAGGCAGCTCCCACAACACCTACATCCTCAGACACTCCCAGGTGCTGAGGCTTTTTGGTGCTCCAGCCTGACTGGATAGATGGCTGCTGTGTGACAAGGGCTATCCCCTCAGAAGGTGGTTCATGACGCCTCCCCACTGTCCAAGAACAGAAGCTGAGCAGTGTTACAATAGGAGCCATGCCTCCACAAGAGCTGTGGTGGAGACAGCTAACAGTTTTCTCAAGATGCGCTTCCAATGCCTGGACCATTTAGGGGACGCACTGCAATACCACCCAGATTGTGTGTTGCTGATAGTGGTTGCATGCTGCACTCTCCACAATCTTGCGCAGGAAAGAGGCAATGCTGTGGACAAAGAAGATGCAGACGCTGTTGCTCTGGCTGCAGATGGTGAGTCCAGCGGTGAGTCTGAGGATGAGCACACTCAGGAGAACACTGAGGGTGTTGACGCTGACCCAGGGATACTCCAGGGAGGCAGGAACATCTGGGAGACTTTAATCCAATGAACCGCCAGCTAGCACACGACAGATGGACCTCCAACACAAGCCAGGGCTGCAGGCTCCATACTCAATACCTGAGAGCAAAATCTGCCTGGTTAGGAACATTAACTATGTGCTTGTCAATAAAGCTCAACAACAAACAAATCATAATAACATCATGGGTTCCCGTCCACCTGCAGAAGTAAGGACTCACCCTGACCAATGGGCACATATCAAAATTTAATGAATTAACAAAACGAAGCAGAAAATAAAATGAATGCAAAGGTGTTACACATCACACCAACTTGTCATCAACTAATAACAGGGCAACATAAAACCACCAATGAGAAGCCCATGGTGTGCCTAATGTGCCTTAAGCTTATGTTTCCGGGTGCTACTCCTAGGTGCTCCTCCCTCGCTGGCACTGGCATCTGAGACAGCCTGCTCACTGTGCTGTCCTGTTGGCCTCAATGACCTTGGCAGGCGTCCTCTGGCCTGTGGAGCCTGTGGCCCTGCCTGGGAGGGAGTGGCCAGTTCCTCAGCTGGCAGCTCTCCAGTCACCACAGCCTCATTGGATCCCACGGTCACTAGCAAAGGGGTGGAAGAGCTGCTGCCTCATCCGGAGTGCCCTGAGAGGAGCTCGCAGAAACCACAGGCAGCTGCTGCACCGATCTGATGTCACTTCGGACCTCCCTGCTCACCATTGGTGGATGGGCACCGAGTTGGCATACTTGGTGCCCAATCCATCTCCCACACTGGCACTGACCAGCTGAGGTCAATGCCAATTTGAGGGCTTGCAGGTCCAAGCGCAACCTCAGGGAGCCCAGATTGGTCTCCTTGAGGAGCCTCTTCACGAGAGTCGCCACTCTCTCCACGGAGGAAGCATGGCGCTTGGCCATGAGGCTCATTGCATTGGTGATGCTCCGTGTGGACTCCTCCAGCATGAGCACCATGCCACGCATAACCTCATGTATCTCCACCAGATCCTCCTGCTTACCCTGCTGCACTTTCAGCATTTACTGCCTCACGGACGACTCCAGAGGCACATCATCAGTCACCGACTGAGCGTGTACCTGGTCCCCAGCAGTCCTTCAATTGTCAGTGCCATGGGCACTTTCTGTCTCAGCCCGCACCTCAAGCGAGTGTGAAGCACCCTCACCGTTGTGCCCTGGGACACTAACCGATTACTAATTCCCACTGAGGTGCTAGTATCTGCACTGGTGCCTGCTTGGCAGAGATGGTGTGATGCTGGTGAGTCCAATTGTTCAGGGCCCTCAGGTGTGAGAGATGGCCCCTCTGACTCCTCCTCCTGGCCCTGCTCCAGTGATGCTGAAAGGAAGAACAAGGACATTTGATTAGTTCAAGTGGAGACAATGTCAATGTGCGTGCCTGTCCCCTGGATCAGTATGAGCTCATCCTTCCATAATCAATGGTCAATCCATCTTGGAAGCTTCAATCACTGAACATTCAGCAGTGCCATGGCTGCTGGGACACACATAGTGACCTCAGTGCACAGCAATCTTACCTCCCCGTGGCACCCCAGCCTCACCACAACCGATCAACCTGGATGCAAGGTGCCTCTCCAGATACATCCCCTCCTGCTTGTATCTGGTGATTATGGCCAACTGGGCCTGGCCTCCACCAGTCTGCATCTGCTTGGTGGTGTTGAGTGTGGACTTCTCCTGAAAAGGAGAGAGGAGCCTTGATTAGTCCACCCTGTACCTGGATTCCCATTGCGTCCCTGCCAACCCAGCCAGAGTGGGACATTGCAGGACTCCAGTGCTTCATCACCCTGCAGCTGCCATACACTCACACAAGGAAGCCAGGGCTGACCCCACCCCCCTTGCCCACATGCTGCCTCCATCACATTTGCAACCACATGGTCTAACATTGCAAAGCAAAGATAGCTTATGCACATGGAATGCTAGGGCAGCAGATGGATCGGTGCCCCGCCACCTGGAAGCTCCCCTCCCAGCATGTCAGCACCCTGACTTTGACATATTTTGCAGTTCCAGCACTGCGCCCAGGTGCAGATCCTTGAGATAGCCCCAAAACAGTACTCTGGGTGTCAGTCTAACACATGCAGTGGGTGCAGAATCCATCTTAGCACTACCCTCTCAGGGTGAACTCAGCATGGGCAATATCTGCTGGCCCACCCAGCAAGGGAAACATGCTGTGATGGATTCAATGCTATAATTGCACTCAGAGTTGTGGGGGAAATGGGGTGCTGGGGGGAAAGGTTACCTGCTGTGTTAAGTGACCTCTGCCAACATGGTACTCACCCTTCCTGAGTGCAAGAGGTCGTTGAATCACTTGCGGCACTGGGCCCATGGGCGTTGTACCACGTCATGGGAGCTGACTATCTCTGCCACCTCCTCCCAGGCATGTTTGGTCAGATGGTGGGGGGGCCTCTGGCTCCCGTCCCTCGGAACGAGGACCTTCCGCCATGCTGCCACCTCCTCCAGGAGGGCAGCTAGGCATTCATCAGAAAACCGAGGGGCACACTGCCCCGATCCCTTACCCTCCTGCCTGGCCTGCTCTCCAGCAGCGCTCTGGGGAGCCCTTCTACTGGCCATGATGAACACCCTTTGCAAGGCTGCCAGAGCTCTATTTGAACAGGCCACCGGATTGCCAGTGGACCCGGCAGTCATTGCACTTCCACCGCCGCCCGCCCATTCCCGATGTCCTCGGGAGCCATGCTTCACATTGGGTGGGCCTTAATTGGCCCGCCCGCATAAAATGGCGGTGCGGAGCCAAATCACAGGTGGCGAATGGCTCCAAGCTTGCCCGTGCCTGCTCCCTAACGGCCCACCCAACAAGGAGAAAATTCTCCCCAATGAATAAAAATGAAAATAAATAAAAATAAGTGGATATAAAATAAGAATTAAAAAAATAAAAAAATAAAATAAAAAAATGAAAATGAATATTGAAAAGAGGGGATAAAAAAGGTGAGGATTGTTGAGAGAGTACATGATCTAAAGTTGTTGAATTCAATATTCAGTCCGGAAAGCTGTAAAGTGCCTAGTCAGAAGATGAGGTGCTGTTCCTCCAGTTTGCGTTGAGCTTCACTGGAACAATGCAGCAAGCCAAGGACAGACATGTGGGCATGAGAGCAGGGTGGAGTGTTAAAATGGCAAGTGACAGGGAGGTCTGGGTCATGCTTGCGGACAGACTGAAGGTGTTCCGCAAAGCGGTCACCCAGTCTGCATTTGGTCTCTCCAATGTAGAGGAAACTGCATTGGGAGCAGCGAATGCAGTAGACTAAAATGAGGGAAGTGCAAGTGAAATGCTGCTTCACCTGAAAGGAATGTTTGGGCCCTTGGATGATGAAGAGGGAGGAGGTAAAGGGGCAGGTGTTGCACCTTCTGCGATTGCATGGGAAGGTGCCATGGGATGGGGATGAGGTGTTGGAGGTGATGGAGGGATGGACCAGGGTGTCCCAGAGGAATTGGTCCCTATGGAGTGTCAACAGGGGAGGGTGAAGGGAAGATGCGTTTGTTGGTGGCATCATGCTGGAGCTGGCGGAAATGGCGGAGGATGATTCTTTGAATGCGGAGGCTGGTGGGTTGAAAAGTGAGGACCAGGGGGACCCTATCATGGTTCTGGGAGGGAGAGGGAGTTGTGAGGGCAGAGGCACGGGAGATGGGTCAGACACGGTTGAGGGCCCTGTCAATCACAATGATGGACCCATTGGTCCATCCAGCCTATCCCACATGCCTTATGTGTCACACACACATACGCCTCTCCCTGAGATGAAAGTCATGTGATCCCCTGGGGGAGGTAAAAAATGAGATGAAAACCCAGGCCAACAAAGGTGGGCGGGCTGGAGGATGGCAGCATGCAGGAAGGAGCAAATCTGGAAAATTCCTCTCCAACCACATTAGGTGATAGAAACTAGTCAAGAGACCTCTCTGTTCCTGAGTAACGCCACACAGTATCTACCTTTTAAATAAGGTGTTCATAAACGTGGGTTACAGTCTAAACCAGAATACACACCTCTACAAAACCCCTATTTTAAAAATCCCTTCAGCCCATGAATGGAGGGTTAATTGAAACCAAGGCATTCTCTGACCCTCATCTCCTAAGGGATTTTGCAGATTTACCTTCCCTTTTTGTCATATGCAGTTAAATATCAGCAGAGAAAGTTCCTGTGCCAACCAACATTGAGGAGAGCTAAAAATTGGCCCTGGTGACTACTGGGACAGTAAAGTGTCCAGCAAACTTATAACAATCAGAATCAAAATTAAATCAAAAGTAATTTTTGAACCGGCAAATAATTAATAGCAGTAACTGGCAATAATAACATTTATCTTGTAATTGTAGAATCCAATCCAATGGAAGTACATGGTCCCCAACACCCTCTTTTGGCCCCCTGACCTAATCTATCTTGAAATCACTTGTTTGATAATGCTGTTGCGAGGTACCTTGGGACATTTTTACTATGTTGAAGGTGTTAACTAAATGCAGGTTGTTGTTGGTGTTGTAATTAGCAACAAAAGGATATTTATTGTCTAATTATACTATAGCATTTTATTCCAAATGTGAATCATAACTAACTTAAGAAGCATGTGGTCTATCTCATTGCAGGGAATAGTGACGTCTCTTTTAGAGAATTTCCTGATCTCAATATGCCATGAATTAGTAGTGTTCAGTTAGGGAAATGTTGCGCAGTTTGTTTGTAATTACAAAACACAGTGTTTTAAATGCTTGGTTGGGAAAGAAATATTGCATCTCCTTTTCCTTTCAGTGTTTGTTCCATTAGGAATCACAGCTGATGGCAAAGCAAGACATCTTGTTGACTCACAGACTGAGTGCAGACAAAAACATGCGACAATGGAGCCAAGAAGTTAGAGGAGCATCTGTTTCTCTGTTAGTTGTCAGCAAGAATCAGCATTAAACCATGGATAAAGATGTTATCAACATCAGCTGCTCACATAGCTCAATTACAAAACCAGAACTCTCAGTGAGTCCCTGCAGATCAGAAGTAGGCTTTAGACTATCTTCTCTCTGAATTTGCAAAAAAAATACTTATATCAAGAGTAAAATGGAAGTGGGTTTTAACTTGCTTGTGGCACCTTACGGTTAGTGGCCTTTACATTTTTCGTGAAACCTAATCCAAGGGCGGGATGAGGTTTCCGTCATGAAGTAAAATAAAAATAAAAATCTGTGGGCAGCATTTATTTTCAGGTTCCTCATTGTGATGCTCAGACTTTTTTCTTTCTGCATTTTTTAAAACTTTAGTGGAACATTTTCAGGTCTGCAGCTCCCCGAGGCAGCTCTCTGCTTTCAGGGAGCTTTCTCTCAATGCCCGCCCAAATTGACATCATCACTTGCCCTCCTCCCAACCCCCACCCCGGCAGCTCTGAGATTCTCAGCATGTGCTTCACGCTGACTGGCTGCTTTTTGGCCGGCCAGAGTGAAATCGTGGCTGGGGGCCGATCGCGGTTGGCAGTCTGTTTCTTTGCCAGTCCCAGGCCTAACAACTGCATCCGCCCGCTGAACTAAAAATTCAGGCCCTTGTTTTTTTACAGTAAGAACTCTAGGGAGACCACTTCACACCAAATAACAATGACTTAATGTCCGCCAGTAGTTGGATTGAAAGCCTTCACTACCCACTGAAATGAAAAGCACTTACATGAGTATCAGTGATATTTTTGAGATCCCACAGATACAAACATTGCACATTGCAGGCTCAATTGCTGTCAGTGCTTTCAATGCCAGCTCAGGCTTCCAAAGGACTCTTTAAATAGTTCTGGCCATGGAGGTAAAGTAAACACATATTTGCAAACTAGAGAGAAGTTCCAGAACAATAGTTTGAATGGTAAAGAGAAACTATTTCCTCTGGTGGGGGAGATCAGAACAAGGGAGCATTACCATAAAATTACAGTGGGCAGTTCATGGGTCATGCCAAGAGGCACTTCTTCACACAAAGGGTAGTGGAAATCTGGGACTTACTTCTTCAAAATGCTGTTCAGCCTAACTCAATTGAAAATTTCAAAAACTGGGATTGAGAGATTTTTGTTTGGCAAGAATAATAAGGGTTAGGAAACCTAGATGGGTAGTTAGAGTTGAGATGAGATCAGCCATGATCCAACTGAATGGTGGAACAGGTTGAATGGCTGACTCTTGTTCCTATCTTCTGCCTTTAACACATTTCTTAAAATTTACCTCTTTAACTAAGCTTTAGTTACCCATCCTAATTTTTTTTTATGTGGCTCAGTGTCAAATTTTGTCTGATTAGACCCCTTGGGATATTTTGCAAAGATAAACATTCTATGTAAATGCAAGTTGTTGTTGTGCTCCAGCAAGGAGCAGTGTTATTCATTGGAAATAATTAAAAATAGACAATGGTTATGATCCATTATCCAGTTACGCAAGTATAAGAAGCATTCAGTTAATGTTGAGCACCTTGGGACACTGAATAGAAACTTTTGGAATACAATGGAGGCAAGTTGTCAAATTAGAGAATGCTCTTGGGTCTCTAATTGGATGACACATCTGTGTAAACCTGTGATTCAACAACAAATCCAATATTTTAGAGCAGAATTGGAACACTTTAGAGAGTGGCAACGATGATACAAGTAATTGGTTTGGAATGGGTCACACAGACATGGGTAGCTGGGGAGAATGGGACGTAGTATTCTTGTTTATTTTAAGTGCTGAAAGTAATTTAAAATGCCTAGGGGTGGGGAGGGGGTGTGATTATCAACTCTGCTTTACCCTGGATAGGAAAAGAGCACATGCCAAGCTTGTGTCCTCTTGCCCCCATAGCCCCTATCCCACCACCATTCTGATCTGCCTGGTGTCATCTTCATTGAGGTTTCATTGAGGCTTCAGGTAGGAGACTATGCCAATCAGGCTGCAGGGCCCTCCTGCAATTTGCAGATAGCAAATCATGGATTATGCACCGGAATGCTCCATTGATTTGGAGCATTAATCAAGCAACCTAAGCAGGAGGCCTTAAAGGGAAAGTTGCAGAAAGCCAGGTAAGTTCCTGTTTTTTCTTTTAAATCACAGATCTCTATGCATAAATGCTCTGCCTAGCTCAATATGAATCCTCTGATCCATCTGCACACGCTGTCTCTCCCACCTCCCGCTTTAAACAATGAACATCCAGCTCAGCTGGCAAGTTGACTCAGAATGCTTGTTCAACCACGTTCATTTCTCATGGAAGGTAAAAATCAACACCCCTGTCCCGACACAACTTATTTTTAAGAGAGATGTCTTTGGATGGTTCGCAATGGATTAGCACATCCCAGCAAGTTAAGCAAAGACCAGAGAAGCAAATAAGATCATAAGTAAATTCATAAGGTCAAAAGAAATAGGAGCAGGAGTAAGTCCATCAAGCCTGCTCCACCATTTGATAAAATTGCTCCATCATTTAATCCGATTGTGGACTTAACTCCACATTCCTGCCTGTCCCCTATCACCCTTAATAGCTTTGTCAATAAAAAATCTGTCTAATTCTTGCTTGAATGCTCTGTGGAAGAGAATTCCAAAAACTAACAACCCCTGAGAAAAGAAATTCTGTCCCATCTCCATCTGAAATAGGAGATTTCTTATTTTTTAAACTGTCTCACCTAATTTTAGATGCCCCCTTGAGAGGAAACATCCTCCCTGACAAGCCCCCTCAGAATTTTATATGTCTCAATAAGATCGCGTCTCATTCTTCTAAACTCCAATGAGTTTAGGCCCAACCTTTCCTCAAAAGACAACCCCTTAATCCCAGGAATCAGCCTCGTGAACCTTCTCTGAGCTGCTTTCATGCAAGTATATCTCTCCTTAAATGAGGAGACCAAAACTGTACACAGTACTACAGGTATGATCTCACCAATTCCTTATTCAGCTGTAGGAATACCTCTCTACTTTTATACTGCATCCCCCTTGCAATAAAGGCCATCACTCCATTTGCGTTCCTAAGTACTTACTGAACCTGCATTCGGACTTGTTGTGATTCGTGTACAAGGATACCTGGAACCCTCTGTAATGCAGCATTCTGCACTCTTGCTCCACTTAAATAAGGTTCTATTCTTCCTCCTCACACTTTCCAACATTATACTCCATCTACCAAATTTTTTCCAGCTACTTAACCTACCTAAAACCATTTGCAGACTTTTTTTGTAACCTCCTCATAAGTTGTTTTTGTATACCTATCTTTGTACCATCCACAAATTTGGCTGCAATATAGTTGGTCCCTTCATCCAAGTCCTTAATATCGATCGCAAATTCTTGAGGCCCCAGCACTGATTGTTGTGGCACTCTGCTAGTTACAGTTTGCATCTTGAAAATGGCCCATTTATCCTGACGCTCTGTTTCCTGTTAGTTAGCGAATACTCAATAATGCTAACATATAACTTCCAAAACCGTGAGACCTTATTTTGTGCAGTAATCTTTCAATGTGGCACCATATTGAATGCCTTTTAAAAATCCAAATACTCTATGGCCAGAATTTTCCGCTCGTCGGGTGGGCATGTGCCCGACCCAAATGAACACAAAATGACGCGCAATGATGTTGGACGAGCGTCCCGATGTCATCGCTCACTCACGCGATATTTCAGTCAGCAGGCACACGCGGGAGTCGGCAGCGTACCCACCTATAAAAGACCTATTAAGGCCATTAAAGTAATATTTAAGTTCAGTTTTCGCTGCCCGTTCAACTTTAGGATTGGCGGGCAGGCGAAAAGGCCAAGTGGTCTTAGCATTTTTTAAGAAAACTCATCCATGGGCAGGATGAGGTTTCCAACAGCTATTAAAAATTAAATAAAAATTTTAATATTTCATTAATAGCATGTCCTTGCTCATGTGACAGAGCCACCTGAGGGGACATTTTTTTTAACATTTTAAAATCTTTATTTTTAGTTTCTTAAATCTTCATCTCCCTGAGGCAGCTCTGTGGCTCAAAGAGCTTTCCTGCGCACACCTGTGGGCATACACAAAGTTCCCCGCTCACCCTCCTTCTTCGCCCCCACAGGCAGTGCTGCAGTGAGCGTTTCACACTGGGTGGGCCTTAAATTGGCCCGCTTGCCCCTACCAAACCTGCCCGACGATGGCAAAATTCTACCTAACATCTACTAGTTCCCCTTTATCCACACTGCTTGCTACACCCTCAAAGCACTCTAATAAATTTGTCAAATACTATTTCCCTTTCACACAACCATATTCAGTCTGCCTGAATGTATTATAATTTTCTGCTCCTTCCTCCTTAATAATAGATTCAAGCATTTTACCAAGGACAGATGTTATGTTAACTGGCCTGTAGTTTCCTGCTTTCTGTTCTCTCCTTTCTTGAATAATGGCATTACATTTGTGGTTTTCCAATCTGCTGGGTCCTTTTCAGGATATCGAGAATTTGGGAAGATTTTATAACCAACGCCTCCATTATCACAGCCGCTTCTCTTTCAGGAATGCCTACCTTGAAGAAGTGCTGCTCTTCTCTCCGACAAGATTTCCATTTGTCTCTTTTGATGCCACTATCAGCACCCTTTTTCGCCCTTAGCACTACCATTAGTATTCCCTTTGTCCTTTAGTTTATGACATCTTTGTCAATCCCCCCTTTGCCCCCACCTATTGCTGGCCTTCTATCCAGCTTCGCCTGCCCCACCCTCCTTAAACAGTATAAATTTCATCACATTTCCACTTCTTTTCAGTGCTAAAGAAGCGTGATACGGACTCGAAACGTTAACTCTTTCTCTCTCCACAGATGCTGTCAGACCTGCTGAGTTTTTCCAGCATTTTCGGTTTTTGTTTCAGATTTCTAGCATCTGCAGTATTTTGCTTTTATCTTAGTGTTTAATTGACTGCCACTTCTCTTCCAGGAATGCCTACCTTGAAGAAATGCTGCTCTTCTCTTCGACAGGATTTCTGTTTGTCTCTTTTGATGCCACTATCAGCACCCTTTTTCGCCATTACCACTACCTAGACACTCCCTTTGTCTTTTAATTCATGATATCTTTGTCAATACCTCTTTTGCCCTCACCTATCGCTGGCCTTCTATCCAGCTTCACCTGCTCCACCCCCCTTAAACACTATAAATTTTCATCACATTTCCACTTCTCTTCAGCTCTGAAGAAGGGTCATATGGACTTGAAACATTAAATCTGTTTCTCTTATCACAGATGCTGTCAAACCTGCTGAGTTTTTCTGTTTTTGTTTCAGATTTCCAGCATCTGCAGTATTTTGCTTTTATTTTCTGTTTGCATCCATTATCTCTGCAGCCACTTCCTTTAAGAGCCTAGGATGCAAGCCATCAGGTCCAGGGACTTGTCATTCTTTAGTTCCATTAGTTTTCCTGGTATCTTTTCTCCAGTGATCATGATTGTTTCAAGTTTCTCCCTCCCTTTTCCCCTTGATCCTCTACTATTTTTGGGATGCTTTTGGAGTTATCTACCATGAGGGCAGATACAAAATGCATGTTCAAAGTCTCTACCATTTCCTTGTTTCCCATTATTAATTCCCCAGTCTTGCCCTCAAAGGGACTAACTTTAGCTACTCTCTTCCTTTTCATATACTTGGAGAAGCTTTTACTGTCTGCTTTTACATTTCTTTCTAGCTTTCTCTCATTCACCAATTTCTCCCTCTTTATTTTTTTTTAGTCACCTGTTGCTGATTTCTAAAATTTTCCAATCTTCTGGGTTACCACTAATCTTTGTAGCATTATACATATTTTCTTACAATTTGATACCATGCTTAACTCCCTTTGTTAGCTATGGATGATGCATCGTTCTCGTAGCATCTTTCTATCTCAATGAAATACACCTTTGTTGAGAGTTTTAAAATATCTACTTAAGTAAATGCCAATAATTCTCTGATGTCTTAGATTTTAAACTATTTTCCCATTCCACTTTAGGCAACTCTGTCTTCAGACCCTTATAATTGTCTTTATTTAAGTTTAGGACATGAGCTTCAGGCCCAAATTTCTCACCTTCAAACTGAATGTGAATTTCATCATGTTATAATCACTCTTACCAAGAGAATCCTTTACATGAATTAATCCCGGCCCTTAAACATTACCAGGTCTCTAATAGCCTGTTCCTTGGATGGTTCCAGAATTGTTTAAGAACTTGTTCCAAATGTTCTCCATGAACTCATCTTCCAGGCTACTTTTGCCAATTTTGTTCGTCCAATCTATACAAAGATTAAAATCTCCCATGATTATTGCAGAACTTTTCTTACAAGCCCCCATTATTTCTTGATTTCTACTGTTTCCAACAGTGTGATTATTGTCAGGAGGCCTATAAACTACTCCCACTCCCAAACTTCTTTCCTTTGCTATTTCTTATTTCCGCCCAAACTGATGCTATGGGCAGAATTTTCCCATTAGGAAATGAAGTGCAGTGGTGGGTGGTTTCAGCAGTGCCTAGCCTGCTGTCCATAATGGCGGCAACCCGCGCCTGATTCTGCACTTGGAGCCTCATAATTATGCAGAGGCGCATATCGGCCCAAATGATCTATGGGTCGGAAGCTGATTCGTCCGCCCAATGTCAACTGGGTGCAATATTTAAAAGCCAGTCCAACACACAATCTCACTCTCTCCAGGACATCAGAGACGTATGGCAGCTAGAAGAAGAAGGCCGAAACCCTGAACAGGAAATCAGCACCGCGCTTCATGCACCGGGCCCTCCAGGCCTTGATCAGAGGTGTGCGGGCCATCCCAGGGATTGCTGCAGGAAGCACAGCAGCCTCACCTCTCTGGCTTGGGAGGGCATCGTGGAGCAGGTCAACGCAGCTGACACATGTGCCTGCAGCGTCACCCAGTGCAGGATGAGGGTGAATGATCTCCTCTGCTCCACCAGGGTAGGTTCTCCTTCAACACCCTCCAATATCAAACTCTCGTCATGGCATCATGCACTCAAACAGCTACTCTCTTCAAGGATCTCACACGATCATAAGCAGGAGACACATATCAACACTTATTCTCTCACTGAGACGTTCACATCGTCACCATCTCGTCTGTCATGTTACGCACACTCCGTCCTCTGCTCCTTCTGGGGAGGGCTCACCACACACAGGGGACATGCATCTCACCCAACCTCTGCTGTATTGATTCTCATCACATGCCTTTCTTTCTTCTTCATACAGGCCATGCTGGTGAACAACAGGCACGAGACAGTGCAGGCTGGGGGAGGGATGACTGACATCCTTGCCCTCACTGAGTTTGAGGAGGCTGCAGCCGAGCTGGCTGGGGAGGACAGGGATCGCTCCTATGGGGAAGAGGAGATCGGCCTCTCCCAGCAACCTAGCACGGATCACAGCTCCATCACTTGATCAAATCCTAACATTCACAGTGAGTCACGTGCAGACGTATCTAGCTCACACTCATTAACTGAAACTCTCTTTTCTATTTTCTCAGCACCAGCCGATCGAGGCCCCCAAGGCAGCCGAGCACCTGTGCGAGCTCCTAGGCCAAGCCCAAAGAGGAAGCTGTGGAAGAAGTCATGGCCCTCACCACCCCTCCACCAGCTCAGAGACATACATGGCGGTGAGGCACAGCTGTAGGGCAGAATATTGCCCTCGGATGGTGTGCGGGCCCCACCGGCTCGGCGGCGGGTGGACAGCGACCCCTGTCACCGAAATGGGGCCTGCCGCCATTTTGAGTGGGCGGGCCAATTAAGGCCCACCCAGCGGCCTGCCCGACGGGAAGCGCTATGTGCTTCCTGTGTGGGGGGGAAGGGAGTCCCCATCTGTCAAAGTGCGCTATTTCACGCATGTGCCGGAAAAAGCACACTTCTCCCTGAGGCAAAGTCCTGTCTCAGGAAGAATAGTGACAGATAAGAAAAGTCAACAAATAGAAAAATTAAAAAATTATTAACATGTCCCCCTCATATGACAATGTCACACGAGATGGGACATGTTAATAAAAATGATATAAACTTTATTATACTTATTAAAAACAGACATGAAAACTCATCCCGCCAGTGGATGAGGTTCCATGTACTATCAGAAGCCTGCTGGGGCTCCTGGCCTGCCCACCAGCCTTAAGGTTGGACAAGCAGGTCTTTAATCATCTTAGTTAGCCTGTCAATGGCCTCAATTGTTCATTGACAGGTTGGGGGGGCGGATAGCTGATTTTGCTGTCCACCCGCCTTCCTAAAAATTTAAAGGGACCAGGATGACGTCGGGGGTTTCTCCCGATGTCACACCGTGTCATTTTCCCCTCGGCGAGCGGGCCCCGCCCCCAAATCACCGACAGCAAAATTCAAGCCGTAGAATAGGCTCGGCTCAATTTCTGGGGAACACCTCAGTGACACGTCCCAGCAGCAGTCGGGGGCAGGGACAGCCCAGGTCTCTGTCACTCAGAGGGCTGTTGGAGACCAGTCACCTGCTCAGTCTGAGTCAGAAGATGAGCCTCTGGAAGTGGCCGTCAACTCAATGCTGGAGATGCAACAACAGGTGGCAGGACATCAGGCAGAGATTTGACAGTCACTCAGCAGACTAGAGCGAACATTGGAGGAGTTCATCCATGTTCTGTCTGATGTCGTGTCTTCGACATGCGAGCACCTAGAGGTCACCATGGGAAGGCTGGTGATCACCCTAGAGACCTCGGTCCAGCAGCTCTTGCTGGATTTGCGCTCTGTCCTGCACTCCATGGCCACATACCCTGGTGGGCACCATCATGGTGTTGGCGACCTGGTGACAAGGAACCTTGATCCCTCTCCAGATGCATCATCTCCTGCATGAGTCAGGGCAGAGCCCTTGGGCACCCAAAGGGAGGATGAGCATCAGCCGGATACTCCATAGGCCTCCTCTCAGGACATTCTTCAGGATGAGTAACTCACTTCCTGACTCCCCAAAGCCTGTTCACCATCTACAAGGCACAAGTCAAGGGCATGATAGAATACTCTCCACTTGGCTGGATGAGTGCAGCTCCCACAACACTCAAGAAACTTGACACCATCCAGGACAAAGCAACCCGCTTGATTGGCATCCCATCCACAAACAGTCACTCTCTCCAGCACTAATGCACAGTAGTAGCAGTGTGCACCATCTACAAGATGTACTGCAGGAATTCACCAAGGCTCCTTAGGCAGCACCTTCCAAACCCATGACCGGTAGCATCTAGAAGGACAAAGGCAGCAGATAGATGGGGACACCACTACCTGGAAGTTCCCGCTCCAAGTCATTCACAATCCCGACTTGGAAATATATCGCCGTTCCTTCACCATCTTTGGGTCAAAATCCTGGAACTCCCTCCCTATAAGCACTGTGGGTGTACATACATTACAGGGGCTGCAGTGTTTCAAGAAGGCAGCTCACCACCAACTTCTCAAGGGCACTAAAGGATGGGCAATAAATGCTAGCCCAGCCACAGTCACCCACATCCCATGAATGAATTAAAAAATCTCCAAGGGTCTGCAGCCGCTGTTAAACCCTTCTGCCTGGGACCACATTCAGACCAGCTGCACAGGCTGCCGAGGGCGTTTCTGCCCAAGAGCAGGTGACCCGTTTGAGGCCCTCCAGACCACAGGGCACAAAGGATGTACTAGAGGGTGATGGTAGACATCAGGACGAGGCAGAGAGCCTTGACTTTTGCTGTGGACATAGGGGCTGTGGATATCGGTGTTGTGGATGTCGGGGCTGTGGATGTCGGTGCTGTGGATGTAAGGGCTGTGGGTGTCAGGGCTGTGGATGTAGGGGCTGTGGGTGTCGGGGTTGTGAATGTTGGGGTTGTGGATGTCGGTGTTGTGGATGCTGATGTTGTGAATGTCGGGGTGGTGGATACCAGGGTAGTGCATGTCGGGGTTGTGGATATCGGGGTTGTGGATGTTGGGATAGTGGATGTTGGGGCTGTGGATGTCGGGGTTGTGGATTTTGGGGTTGTGGAGGTCGGGGATGTGGAACTCGGGGTGGTGGCTGTCAGGGTTGTGGATGTTGGGGTTGTGGTTGTCGAGATTGTGGATGTTGGGGTTGTGGATGTCGGGATTGTGGATGTCGGGGCTGTGGATGTTAGGTTTGTGGAAGTCAGGGCTGTGGATGTTGGGGCTGCGGATGTTGTGGTTGTGGATGTCGGGGTTGTGGATATCGGTTTTGTGGATGTCGGGGTTGTGGATGTCAGTGTTGTGGATGACGGTGTTGTGGATGTCGGTGTTGTGGATGTCAGGGCTGTGGATGTCAGTGTTGTGGATGTCGGTGTTGTGGATGTCGGTATTGTAGATAGCAGGGCTGTGGATGTCAGGTCTGTGGATGTTGGGTCTGTGGATGTCGGTGTTGTGGATGTCGGTGTTGTGGATGTCGGGGCTGTGGATGTTGGGGTAGTGGGTGTCGGGGCTGCGGATGTCGGAGTTGTGGATGTTGTGGTTGTGGATGTCGGGGCTGTGGATGTTGGGGCTGTGGATGTCAGGGTTGTGGATGTCGGGGTTGTGGATGTCGGTGTTGTGGATGTCGGGGTTATGGATGTCGGTGTTGTGGATGTCGGGATTGTGGACGTCGGGGTTGTGGATGTCGGTGTGGTGGATGTCGGGGTTGTGGATGTCGGTGTTGTGGATGTTGGGATTGTGGTAGTTGGCGCTGTGGATGTCGGGGTTGTGGATGTCGGGATTGTGGATTTTGGTGCTGTGGATGTCGGGTTTGAGGATGTCGGTGTTGTGGATGTTGGTGTTGTGGATGATGTGATTGTGGACGTCCGGTCTGTGGAGGTCGCGGCTGTGGATGTCAAGATTGTGGATGTCGGGGTTGTGGATGTCGGTGTTGTGGATGTCGGGGTTATGGATGTCGGTGTTGTGGATGTCGGGATTGTGGACGTCGGGATTGTGGATGTCGGTGTGGTGGATGTCGGGATTGTGAATGTCGGTGTTGTGGATGTTGGGATTGTGGATGGCGGTGTTGTGGATGTCGGTGTTGTGGATGTCAGGGCTGTGGAAGTCGGGGTTGTGGATGTCGGTGTTGTGGATGTCGGGATTGTGGATGTCGGGATTGTGGATGGCGGTGTGGTGGACATCGGGATTGTGGATGTTGAGGTTGTGGATGTTGGTGTTGTGGATGTCGGGGTTGTCGATGTCAGGGCTGTGGATGTCGGGGTTGTGGATGTCGGGGTTGTGGATGTCGGTGTTATGGATGTCGGTGTTGTGGATGTCAGGGCTGTGGATGTTGGTGTTCTGGATCTAAGGGCTGTGGATGTCGGTGTTGTGGATGTCAGGGCTGTGGATGTCGGGGTTGTCGATGTCGGGATTGTGGATGTCGGGGTTGTGGATGTCGGGATTGTGGATGTCAGGGCTGTGGATGTTGGTGTTCTGGATCTAAGGGCTGTGGATGTCGGTGTTGTGGATGTCAGGGCTGTGGATGTCGGTGTTGTGGATGTCGGGGTTATGGATGTCAGTGTTGTGGATGTCGGGATTGTGGATGTCGGGATTGTGGATGGCGGTGTGGTGGATGTCGGGATTGTGGTTGTCGGGGTTGTGGATGTCGGGGTTGTGGATTTCGGGGCTGTGGATGTTGGGCCTGTGGATGTCCGGGTTGTGGATGTCGGCATTGTGGATGTCAGTGTTGTGGATGTCGTGGCTGTGGATGTCGGGGTTGTGGATGTCGGGGGTATGGATGTCGGTGTGGTGGATGTCGGTGTTGTGGATGTCGGGGTTATGGATGTCGGTGTTGTGGATGTCGGGATTGTGGACGTCGGGATTGTGGATGTCGGTGTGGTGGATGTCGGGATTGTGGATGTCGGTGTTGTGGATGTCGGTGTTATGGATGTCGGTGTGGTGGATGTTGGGATTGTGGTAGTTGGCGTTGTGGATGTCGGGGTTGTGGATGTCGGGATTGTGGATTTTGGTGCTGTGGATGTCGGGTTTGAGGATGTCGGTGTTGTGGATGTCGGTGTTGTGGATGATATGATTGTGGACGTCCAGGCTGTGGAAGTTGGGGCTGTGGATGTCAAGATTGCGGATGTCGGGGTTGTGGATGTCGGTGTTGTGGATGTCGGGGTTATGGATGTCGGTGTTGTGGATGTCGGGATTGTGGACGTCAGGGCTGTGGAAGTCGGGGTTGTGGATGTCGGTGTTGTGGATGTCGGGATTGTGGATGTCGGGATTGTGGATGGCAGTGTGGTGGACGTCGGGATTGTGGATGTCGAGGTTGTGGATGTCGGTGTTATGGATGTCGGTGTTGTGGATGTCGGGGTTGTCGATGTCAGGGTTGTGGATGTCGGGGTTGTGGATGTCAGTGTTGTGGATGTCGGTGTTGTGGATGTCGGGGTTGTCAATGTCGGGATTGTGGATGTCGGGGTTGTGGATGTCGGGGTTGTGGATGTCGGGATTGTGGATGTCAGGGCTGTGGATGTTGGTGTTCTGGACCTAAGGGCTGTGGATGTCGGTGTTGTGGATGTCAGGGCTGTGGATGTCGGTGTTGTGGATGTCGGGGTTATGGATGTCGGTGTTGTGGATGTCGGGATTGTGGATGTCGGGATTGTGGATGGCGGTGTGGTGGATGTCGGGATTGTGGATGTCGGTGTTGTGGATGTCGGGGTTGTGGATGTCGGGGTTGTGGATATCGGGGCTGAGGATGTCGGGGCTGTGCATGTCTGGGCTTGGGATGTCTGTGCTGTGGATGTCGGGTTTGTGGATGTTGGGGTTGTGGATGTCGGGGCTGTGGATGTCGGCGTTGTGGATGTCGGGATTGTGGATGTCGGTGTTTTGGATGTCGGTGTTGTGGATGTCGGTGTTTTGGATGTTGGGATTGTGGATGTTGGGGTTGTGGATGTCGGTGTTGTGGATGTTGGGGTTGTGGATGTCGGGATTGCGGATTTTGGTGCTGTGGAAGTCGGGGTTGTGGATGGCGGTGTGGTGGATGTCGGGATTGTGGATGGCGGTGTGGTGGATGTCGGGATTGTGGATGTCGGGGTTGAGGATGTTGGGGTTGTGGATATCGGGGCTGTGGATGTCGGGGCTGTGGATGTCGGGGCTGTGGATGTCGGGTTTGTGGATGTTGGGATTGCGGATTTTGGTGCTGTGGATGTCGGGTTTGTGGATGTCGGCGTTGTGGATGTCGGGATTGCGGATTTTGGTGCTGTGGATGTCGGGTTTGAGGATGTCGAGGTTGTGGATGTCGGGGTTGTGGATGTCGGAGCTTGGGATGTAGGTGTTGTGGATGTCTGTGCTGTGGATGTTGGGGCTGCGGATGTTGGGACTGTGGATGTCAGGGCTGTGGAAGTCGGGGTTGTGTATGTCAGGATTGTGGATGTCGGGATTGTGGATGGCGGTGTGGTGGATGTCGGGATTGTGGATGTTGGGGCTGTGGATGTCGGGGCTGTGGATGTCGGCGTTGTGGATGTCGGGATTGCGGATTTTGGTGCTGTGGATGTCGGGTTTGAGGATGTTGGTGTTGTGGATGTCGGTGTTGTGGATGTCGGTGTTTTGAATGTTGGGATTGTGGATGTTGGTGCTGTGGATGTCGGGTTTGAGGATGTCGGGGTTGTGGATGTTTGGGCTGTGGATGTCGAGGTTGTGGATGTCGGGGTTGTGGATGTCGGAGCTTGGGATGTAGGTGTTGTGGATGTCTGTGCTGTGGATGTTGGGGCTGCGGATGTTGGGACTGTGGATGTCAGGTTTGTGGATGTCGGGGCTGTGGATGTCGGGGCTGCGGATGTCCGGGTTGCAGATGTCGGGATTGTGGATGACGATGTTGTGGATGTCGGGGCTGCGGATGTCGGACTTGTGGATGTTGGGGTTGTGGATGTCGGGGCTGTGGATGTTGGGTCTGTGGATGTCCGGGTTGTGGATGTCGGTGTTGTGGATGTCGGTGTTGTGGATGTCGTGGCTGTGGATGTCGGGGTTGTGGATGTCGGGGGTATGGATGTCGGTGTTGTGGATGTCGGGATTGTGGATGTCGGTGTGGTGGATGTCGGGGTTGTGGATGTCGGGGGTATGGATGTCGGTGTTGTGGATGTCGGGGTTCTGGATGTCGGGGGTATGGATGTCGGGATTGTGGATGTCGGGGTTGTGGATGTCGGTGTTATGGATGTTGGTATTGTGGATGATATGATTGTGGACGTCCGGGCTGTGGAGGTCGGGGCTGTGGATGTCAAGATTGTGGATGTCGCGGCAGTCGATGTCAGGGTTGTGGATGTCGGGGTTGTGGATGTCGGGGTTATGGATGTCGGTGTTGTGGATGTCGGGATTGTGGACGTCGGGATTGTGGATGTCGGTGTGGTGGATGTCGGGATTGTGGTAGTTGGCGTTGTGGATGTCGGGGTTGTGGATGTCGGGATTATGGATTTTGGTGCTGTGGATGTCGGGTTTGAGGATGTCAGGGCTGTGGAAGTCGGGGTTGTGGATGTCGGTGTTGTGGATGTTGGGATTGTGGATGTCGGGATTGTGGATGTCGGGATTGTGGACGTCGGGATTGTGGATGTCGGTGTGGTGGATGTCGGGATTGTGGATGTCGGAGTTGTGGATGTCGGTGTTATGGATGTCGGTGAGGTGGATGTTGGGATTGTGGTAGTTGGCGTTGTGGATGTCCGTGTTGTAGATGTTGGTGTTGTGGATGATATGATTGTGGACGTCCGGGCTGTGGATGTCGGGGCTGTGGATGTCAAGATTGTGGATGTCGCGGCAGTCGATGTCAGGGTTGTGGATGTCGGGGTTGTGGATGTCGGGGTTATGGATGTCGTTGTTGTGGATGTCGGGATTGTGGACGTCGGGATTGTGGATGTCGGTGTGGTGGATGTCGGGATTGTGGTAGTTGGCGTTGTGGATGTCGGGGTTGTGGATGTCGGGATTATGGATTTTGGTGCTGTGGATGTCGGGTTTGAGGATGTCAGGGCTGTGGAAGTCGGGGTTGTGGATGTCGGTGTTGTGGATGTTGGGATTGTGGATGTCGGGATTGTGGATGTCGGGATTGTGGACGTCGGGATTGTGGATGTCGGTGTGGTGGATGTCGGGATTGTGGATGTTGGTGTTGTGGATGTCGGTGTTATGGATGTCGGTGAGGTGGATGTTGGGATTGTGGTAGTTGGCGTTGTGGATGTCGGGGTTGTGGATGTTGGGATTGTGGATTTTGGTGCTGTGGATGTCGGGTTTGAGGATGTCGGTGTTGTGGATGTTGGTGTTGTGGATGATATGATTGTGGACGTCCAGGCTGTGGAAGTCGGGGCTGTGGATGTCAAGATTGTGGATGTCGGGGTTGTGGATGTCGGTATTGTGGATGTCGGGGTTATGGATGTCGGTGTTGTGGATGTCGGGATTGTGGATGTCGGTGTTGTGGATGTCGGTGTTGTGTGGAGGTTTGGGCTGTGGATGTCGGGGTTGTGGATGGCGATGTTGTGGATGTCGGGGTTGTGGATGTCGGGGCTTGGGATGTAGGTGTTGTGGATGTCTGTGCTGTGGATGTTGGGGCTGTGGATGTTGGGGTTGAGGATGTCGGGCATGTGGATGTCGGGGTTGTGGATGTCGGGGCTGTGGATGTCGGTGTTGTGGATGTCGGGGCTGTGGATGTCGGGGTTATGGATGTCGGTGTGGTGGATGTTGGGGTTGAGGATGTCGGGATTGTGGATGTTATGATTGTGGACGTCCGGGCTGTGGAGGTTGGGGCTGTGGATGTCGAGACTGTGGATGTCGCAGCTGTCGATGTCAGGGTTGTGAATGTCGGGGTTGAGGATGTCGGGGCTGTGGATGTCGGTGCTGTGGATGTCGGGATTGTGGATGTCGGTGTTGTGGATGTCGGTGTTGTGTGGATGTTTGGGCTGTGGATGTCGGGGTTGTGGATGGCGAGGTTGTGGATGTCGGGGTTGTGGATGTCGGGGTTTGGGATGTAGGTGTTGTGGATGTCCGTGCTGTGGATGTTGGGACTGCGGATGTTGGGACTGTGGATGTCAGGTTTGTGGATGTCAGGGTTGTGGATGTCGGGGTTGTGGATGTCGGTGTTGTGGATGTTGGGGCTGTGGATGTCGGGGTTGTGGATGTCGGGGTTGTGGATGTCGGGGCTGTGGATGTCGGGGTTGTGGATGTCGGGGCTGTGGATGTCGGGATTGTGGATGTCGGTGTTGTGGATGTCGGTGTTATGGATGTCGGTGAGGTGGATGTTGGGATTGTGGTAGTTGGCGTTGTGGATGTCGGGGTTGTGGATGTTGGGATTGAGGATGTCGGTGTTGTGGATGTTGGTGTTGTGGATGATATGATTGTGGACGTCCAAGCTGTGGAAGTCGGGGCTGTGGATGTCAAGATTGTGGATGTCGGGGTTGTGGATGTCGGTGTTGTGGATGTCGGGGTTATGGATGTCGGTGTTGTGGATGTCGGGATTGTGGATGTCGGTGTTGTGGATGTCGGTGTTGTGTGGAGGTTTGGGCTGTGGATGTCGGGGTTGTGGATGGCGATGTTGTGGATGTCGGGGTTGTGGATGTCGGGGCTTGGGATGTAGGTGTTGTGGATGTCTGTGCTGTGGATGTTGGGGCTGTGGATGTTGGGGTTGAGGATGTCGGGCATGTGGATGTCGGGGTTGTGGATGTCGGGGCTGTGGATGTCGGTGTTGTGGATGTCGGGGCTGTGGATGTCGGGGTTATGGATGTCGGTGTTGTGGATGTTGGGGTTATGGATGTCGGTGTTGTGGATGTCGGGATTGTGGATGTCGGGATTGTGGATGGCGGTGTGGTGGATGTCGGGATTGTGGATGTCGGGGTTGTGGATGTTGGTGTTGTGGATGTTATGATTGTGGACGTCCGGGCTGTGGAGGTTGGGGCTGTGGATGTCGAGACTGTGGATGTCGTAGCTGTCGATGTCAGGGTTGTGGATGTCGGGGTTGTGGATGTCGGGGCTGTGGATGTCGGTGCTGTGGATGTCGGGATTGTGGATGTCGGTGTTGTGGATGTCGGTGTTGTGTGGATGTTTGGGCTGTGGATGTCGGGGTTGTGGATGGCGAGGTTGTGGATGTCGGGGTTGTGGATGTCGGGGTTTGGGATGTAGGTGTTGTGGATGTCCGTGCTGTGGATGTTGGGACTGCGGATGTTGGGACTGTGGATGTCAGGTTTGTGGATGTCAGGGTTGTGGATGTCGGGGTTGTGGATGTCGGTGTTGTGGATGTTGGGGTTGTGGATGTCGGGGCTGTGGATGTCGGGGTTGTGGATGTCGGGGCTGTGGATGTCGGGGTTGTGGATGTCGGTGTTGTGGATGTCGGGGCTGTGGATGTCGGGGTTGAGGATGCCGGGGCTTTGGATGTCGGTCCTGTGGATGTCCGGGTTGCGGATGTCGGGATTGTGGATGTCGGGATTGTGGATGACGATGTTGTAGATGTCAGTGTTGTGGATGTCAGGGCTGCGGATGTTGGGTTTGTGGATGTCGGTTTGTGGATGTCAGGATTGTGGATGTCAGTGTGGTGGGTGTTGGGATTGTGGATATCGGGGTTGTGGATGTCGTGGTTATGGGGATGTCGGTGTTGTGGATGTCGGGGTTGTGGATGTTGGGGCTATGGATTCCAGGATTGTGGATGCGAGGCTGTGGATGACGAGAGTGTGGATGTTGTGCCTGTCGATGTCAGGGTTGTGGATGTCGGGGTTGTGGATGTTGGTGCTGTGGATGTCGGGACTGTGGATATCAGGGTTGTGGATGTCAGGGTTGTGGATATCCGTGTTGTGGATGTCGGGACTGTGGATATCAGGGTTGTGGATTTTGGGGCTGTGGATGTCAGGTTTGTGGATGTCGGGATTGTGGATGACGATGATGTGGATGTCGGTGTTGCGGATGTCGGTATTTTGGATGTTGGGGTTGTAAATGCTTGGCTTGTGGATGACGGGGCTGTTGATGTCGGGGTTGTGGAAACCAGGGTAGTGCATGTCGGGGCTGTGGATTTTGGGGTTGTGGATGTCGGTGCTGTGGATGTCGGGATTGTGGATGTCGGGGATTTGGATATCGGGGCTGTGGATGACGGGGCTGAAGATGACAGGGTTGTGGATTCCAGGGTTGTTCATGTCGGGGCTGTGGATGTCTGGGTTGTGGATTTCGGGATTATGGATGTCGGGGTTGTGGATGTTGGGGCTGTGGATGTCGGGGCTGTGGATGTCGGTGTTGTGGATGTCGGGGCTGTGGATGTCGGGGTTGTGGATGTTGGGGTTGTGGATGTCGGGGTTATGGATGTCGGTGTTGTGGATGTCGGGATTGTGGATGTCGGGATTGTGAATGTCGGTGTTATGGATGTCGGTGTTGTGGATGTCAAGGTTGTGGATGTCCGCGCTGTGGAAGTCGGGGCTGTGGATGTCGAGATTGTGGATGTCGCGGCTGTTGATGTCAGGGTTGTGGATGTTGGGGTTGTGGATGTCGGGATTGTGGATGTCGGTGTTGTGGATGTCGGTGTTGTGCATGTCAGGGCTGTGGATGTCGGGGTTGTGGATGTCGGGGCAGTGGATGTTGGGCCTGTGGATGTCCGGGTTGCAGATGTCGGGATTGTGGATGACGATGTTGTGGATGTCGGGGCTGCGGATGTCGGACTTGTGGATGTTGGGGTTGTGGATGTCGGGGCTGTGGATGTTGGGCCTGTGGATGTCCGGGTTGTGGATGTCGGTGTTGTGGATGTCGGTGTTGTGGATGTCGTGGCTGTGGATGTCGGGGTTGTGGATGTCGGGGGTATGGATGTCGGTGTTGTGGATGTCGGGGTTGTGGACGTCGGTGTGGTGGATGTCGGGGTTGTGGATGTCGGGGGTATGGATGTCGGTGTTGTGGATGTCGGGGTTCTGGATGTCGGGGGTATGGATGTCGGGATTGTGGATGTCGGGGTTGTGGATGTCGGCGTTATGGATGTTGGTGTTGTGGATGATATGATTGTGGACGTCCGGGCTGTGGAGGTCGGGGCTGTGGATGTCAAGATTGTGGATGTCGCGGCAGTCGATGTCAGGGTTGTGGATGTCGGGGTTGTGGATGTCAGGGTTGTGGATGTCGGGGTTGTGGATGTTGGTGCTGTGGATGTCGGGACTGTGGATATCAGGGTTGTGGATGTCAGGGTTGTGGATATCCGTGTTGTGGATGTCGGGACTGTGGATATCAGGGTTGTGGATTTTGGGGCTGTGGATGTCAGGTTTGTGGATGTCGGGATTGTGGATGACGATGATGTGGATGTCGGTGTTGCGGATGTCGGTATTTTGGATGTTGGGGTTGTAAATGCTTGGCTTGTGGATGACGGGGCTGTTGATGTCGGGGTTGTGGAAACCAGGGTAGTGCATGTCGGGGCTGTGGATTTTGGGGTTGTGGATGTCGGTGCTGTGGATGTCGGGATTGTGGATGTCGGGGATTTGGATATCGGGGCTGTGGATGACGGGGCTGAAGATGACAGGGTTGTGGATTCCAGGGTTGTTCATGTCGGGGCTGTGGATGTCTGGATTGTGGATTTCGGGATTATGGATGTTGGAGTTGTGGATGTCAGGGTTATGGATGTATAGATTGTAGATGTTGTGGCTGTAGATGTTGGGGATGTGGATGTCGGGGTTGTGGATGTCGAGCTTGTGGATGTTGGGGCTGTGGATGTCGGGGCTGTGGATGTCGGGGTTGTGGATGTTGGGGTTGTGGATGTCGGGGTTATGGATGTCGGTGTTGTGGATGTCGGGATTGTGGATGTCGGTGTTGTGGATGTCGGTGTTGTGCATGTCAGGGCTGTGGATGTCGGGGTTGTGGATGTCGGGGCAGTGGATGTTGGGCCTGTGGATGTCCGGGTTGCAGATGTCGGGATTGTGGATGACGATGTTGTGGATGTCGGGGCTGCGGATGTCGGACTTGTGGATGTTGGGGTTGTGGATGTCGGGGCTGTGGATGTTGGGCCTGTGGATGTCCGGGTTGTGGATGTCGGTGTTGTGGATGTCGGTGTTGTGGATGTCGTGGCTGTGGATGTCGGGGTTGTGGATGTCGGGGGTATGGATGTCGGTGTTGTGGATGTCGGGGTTGTGGACGTCGGTGTGGTGGATGTCGGGGTTGTGGATGTCGGGGGTATGGATGTCGGTGTTGTGGATGTCGGGGTTCTGGATGTCGGGGGTATGGATGTCGGGATTGTGGATGTCGGGGTTGTGGATGTCGGCGTTATGGATGTTGGTGTTGTGGATGATATGATTGTGGACGTCCGGGCTGTGGAGGTCGGGGCTGTGGATGTCAAGATTGTGGATGTCGCGGCAGTCGATGTCAGGGTTGTGGATGTCGGGGTTGTGGATGTCAGGGTTGTGGATGTCGGGGTTGTGGATGTTGGTGCTGTGGATGTCGGGACTGTGGATATCAGGGTTGTGGATGTCAGGGTTGTGGATATCCGTGTTGTGGATGTCGGGACTGTGGATATCAGGGTTGTGGATTTTGGGGCTGTGGATGTCAGGTTTGTGGATGTCGGGATTGTGGATGACGATGATGTGGATGTCGGTGTTGCGGATGTCGGTATTTTGGATGTTGGGGTTGTAAATGCTTGGCTTGTGGATGACGGGGCTGTTGATGTCGGGGTTGTGGAAACCAGGGTAGTGCATGTCGGGGCTGTGGATTTTGGGGTTGTGGATGTCGGTGCTGTGGATGTCGGGATTGTGGATGTCGGGGTTGTGGATGTCGGCGTTGTGGATGTCGGTTTTGTGGATGTCGGGGCTGTGGATGTCAGGGCTGTGGATGTCGGGGTTGTGGATGTCGGGGCTGTGGATGTCGGTGCTGTGGATGTCGGTGTTGTGGATGTCGGGGTTGTGGATGTCGGGGCTTGGGATGTAGGTGTTGTGGATGTCTGTGCTGTGGATGTTGGGGCTGTGGATGTTGGGGCTATGGATGTCGGGGTTGTGGATGTCGGTGTTGTGGATGTCGAGACTGTGGATGTCACAGCTGTCGATGTCAGGGTTGTGGATGTCGGGGTTGAGGATGTTGGGGCTGTGAATGTCAGGGTTGCGGATGTCGGGGTTGTGGATGTCAGGGCTGTGGATGTCGGTGTTGTGGATGTCGGGGTTATGGATGTCGCTGTTGTGGATGTCGGGATTGTGGATGTCGGGATTGTGGATGGCGGTGTGGTGGATGTCGGGATTGTGGATGTCGGGGTTGTGGATGTCGGTGTTGTGGATGTTATGATTGTGGACGTCCAGGCTGTGGAGGTTGGTGTTGTGGATGTTGGGGTTGACGATGTTGGGGCTGTGGATGTTTGGGTTGTAGATGTAGGTGTTGTGGATGTCTATGCTGTGGATGTTGGGGCTGCGGATGTTGGGACTGTGGATGTCAGGTTTGTGGATGTCAGGGTTGTGGATGTCGGTTTTGTGGATGTCGGTGTTGTGGATGTAGGGGTTGAGGATGTTGGGGCTGTGGATGTCGGGGTTGTGGATATCGGTGTTGTGGATGTCGGGGCTGTGGATGTCGGGGTTGTGGATGTCGGGGCTGTGGATGTCGGGGTTGAGGATGTCGGGGCTGTGGATGTCGGGGTTGTGGATGTCGGGGCTTTGGATGTCGGTCCTGTGGATGTCCGGGTTGCGGATGTCGGGATTGTGGATGTCGGTGTTGTGGATATCGGGATAGTGGATATCGGGGTTGTGGATTTCGGGGCTGTGGATGTCAGGGCTGTGTATGTTGGCACTGGGGATGTCGGTGTTGTGGATGTCAGGATTGTGGATGACGATGTTGTGGATGTCAGTGTTGTGGATGTCAGGGCTGTGGATGTTAGGTTTGTGGATGTTGGTGTTGTGGATGTCGGGATTGTGGATGTCAGTGTGTTGGGTGTCGGGTTTGTGGATGTCGGGGTTGTGGATGTCGTGGTTATGGGGATGTCGGTGTTGTGGATGTCAGGGTTGTGGATGTCGGGGCTATGGATTCCAGGATTGTGGATGCGAGGCTGTGGATGACGAGAGTGTGGATGTTGTGCTTGTGGATGTCATGGTTGTGGATGTCAGGGTTGTGGATGTTGGTGCTGTGGATGTCGGGACTGTGGATATCAGGGTTGTGGATGTCAGGGATGTGGATATCCGTGTTGTGGATGTCGGGACTGTGGATATCAGGGTTGTGGATTTTGGGGCTGTGGATGTCAGGTTTGTGGATGTCGGGATTATGGATGTTGGGGCTGTGGATGTCGGGATTGTGGATGTCGGTGTTGTGGATGTCAGGGCTGTGGATGTCGGTATTATGGATGTCGGTGTTGTGGATGTTAGGATTGTGGATGTCCGGGCTGTGGAGCGCGGGGCTGTGGATGTCGAGATTGTGGATGTCGCGGCTGTCGATGTCAGGGCTGTGGATGTCGGGGTTGCGGATGTCGGGGTTGTGGATGTCGGGGTTGTGGATGTCGGGGTTGTGGATGTCGGTGTTGTGGATGTCGGGGTTGTGGATGTCGGTGTTGTGGATGTCGGGGATGCGGATGTCGGGGTTGTGGATGTCCGGGCTGTGGAGCGCGGGGCTGTGGATGTCGAGATTGTGGATGTCGCGGCTGTCGATGTCAGGGCTGTGGATGTCGGGGTTGCGGATGTCGGGGTTGTGGATGTCGGGGTTGTGGATGTCGGGGTTGTGGATGTCGGTGTTGTGGATGTCAGGGCTGTGGATGTCGGTATTATGGATGTCGGTGTTGTGGATGTTAGGATTGTGGATGTCCGGGCTGTGGAGCGCGGGGCTGTGGATGTCGAGATTGTGGATGTCGCGGCTGTCGATGTCAGGGCTGTGGATGTCGGGGTTGCGGATGTCGGGGTTGTGGATGTCGGGGTTGTGGATGTCGGGGTTGTGGATGTCGGTGTTGTGGATGTCGGGGTTGTGGATGTCGGTGTTGTGGATGTCGGGGATGCGGATGTCGGGGTTGTGGATGTCGGGGTTGTGGATGTCTGGATTGTGGATGTTGCGGTTGAGGATGTTGGGGCTGCAGATGTTGGGACTGTGGATGTCAGGTTTGTGGATGTCGGGGTTGTGGATGTCGGGGTTGTGGATGTCGGTGTTGTGGATGTCGGTGTTGTGGATGTCGGTGTTGTGGATGTCAGGGCTGTGGATGTCGGTGTTGTGGATGACGATGTTGTGGATTTTGGTGTTGCGGATGTCGGTATTTTGGATGTTGGGGTTGTAAATGCTTGGCTTGTGGATGACGGGGCTGTAGATGTCGGGGTTGTGGATACCAGGGTAGTGCATGTCGGGGCTGTGGATTTTGGGGTTGTGGATGTTGGTGCTGTGGATGTCGGGATTGTGGATGTCGGGGATTTGGATATCGGGGCTGTGGATGACGGGGCTGAAGATGTTACGGTTGTGGATATCGGCGATGAGGAGGTCGGGGTTGTGGATGTCGGGGTGGTGGCTGTCAGGGTTGTGGATGTCGGGGTTGTGGATGCGGAGTGGTGGATGTCGGGGTTGTGGAGGTCTGGGTTGTGGATCTCGAGGTGGTGGCTGTCAGATTTGTAGATGTCGGGGTTGTGGATGTCAGGTTTGTGGATGTCGGGGTTGTGGATCTCGGGCCGGTGGATGTCGGGGTTTTGGCTGTCAGGGTTGTGAATGTCAGGGCTGTGGCTGTCAGGGTTGTTGATGTCAGGGCTGTGGATGTCAGGTTTGTGGATGTCGGGGTTGTGGATCTCGGGCCGGTGGATGTCGGGGTTTTGGCTGTCAGGGTTGTGGATGTCAGGGCTGTGGCTGTCAGGGTTGTTGATGTCGGGGCTGTGGATGTCAGGTTTGTGGATGTCGGGGTTGTGGATGTCGGGGTTGTGGTTGTCGGGGTGGTGGGTGTTGGGGTTGTGGATGTCGGGGTTGTGGGTGTCGGGGTTGTGGATGTCGGGATTGTGGATGTTGGGGCTGTGGATGTCAGGGCTGTGGATGTCGGGGTTGTGGATGTCGGGACTGTGGATATCAGGGATGTGGATATCAGGGTTGTGGATGTTGGGGCTGTGGATGTCAGGTTTGTGGATATCGGGATTGTGGATGACGATGTTGTGGATGTCAGGGTTGTGGATGTCGGGGCTGTGGATGTCGAGTTTGTGAATGTCGGACCTGTGAATGTCGGGGTTGTGGATGTCGGGATTGTGGATGACGATGTTGTGGATTTCGGTGTTGCAGATGTCGGTATTTTGGATGTTGGGGTTGTAGATGCTTGGCTTGTGGATGACGAGGCTGTAGATGTCGGGGTTGTGGATGCCAGGGTGGTGCATGTTGGGGCTGTGGATTTTGGGGTTGTGGATGTTGGTGCTGTGGATGTCGGTGTTGTGGATGTCGGGGTTATGGATGTCGCTGTTGTGGATGTCGGGATTGTGGATGTCGGGATTGTGGATGGCGGTGTGGTGGATGTCGGGATTGTGGATGTCGGGGTTGTGGATGTCGGTGTTGTGGATGTTATGATTGTGGACGTCCAGGCTGTGGAGGTTGGTGTTGTGGATGTTGGGGTTGACGATGTTGGGGCTGTGGATGTTTGGGTTGTAGATGTAGGTGTTGTGGATGTCTATGCTGTGGATGTTGGGGCTGCGGATGTTGGGACTGTGGATGTCAGGTTTGTGGATGTCAGGGTTGTGGATGTCGGTTTTGTGGATGTCGGTGTTGTGGATGTAGGGGTTGAGGATGTTGGGGCTGTGGATGTCGGGGTTGTGGATATCGGTGTTGTGGATGTCGGGGCTGTGGATGTCGGGGTTGTGGATGTCGGGGCTGTGGATGTCGGGGTTGAGGATGTCGGGGCTGTGGATGTCGGGGTTGAGGATGTCGGGGCTGTGGATGTCGGGGTTGTGGATGTCGGGGCTTTGGATGTCGGTCCTGTGGATGTCCGGGTTGCGGATGTCGGGATTGTGGATGTCGGTGTTGTGGATATCGGGATAGTGGATATCGGGGTTGTGGATTTCGGGGCTGTGGATGTCAGGGCTGTGTATGTTGGCACTGGGGATGTCGGTGTTGTGGATGTCAGGATTGTGGATGACGATGTTGTGGATGTCAGTGTTGTGGATGTCAGGGCTGTGGATGTTAGGTTTGTGGATGTTGGTGTTGTGGATGTCGGGATTGTGGATGTCAGTGTGTTGGGTGTCGGGTTTGTGGATGTCGGGGTTGTGGATGTCGTGGTTATGGGGATGTCGGTGTTGTGGATGTCAGGGTTGTGGATGTCGGGGCTATGGATTCCAGGATTGTGGATGCGAGGCTGTGGATGACGAGAGTGTGGATGTTGTGCTTGTGGATGTCATGGTTGTGGATGTCAGGGTTGTGGATGTTGGTGCTGTGGATGTCGGGACTGTGGATATCAGGGTTGTGGATGTCAGGGTTGTGGATATCCGTGTTGTGGATGTCGGGACTGTGGATATCAGGGTTGTGGATTTTGGGGCTGTGGATGTCAGGTTTGTGGATGTCGGGATTATGGATGTTGGGGCTGTGGATGTCGGGATTGTGGATGTCGGTGTTGTGGATGTCAGGGCTGTGGATGTCGGTATTATGGATGTCGGTGTTGTGGATGTTAGGATTGTGGATGTCCGGGCTGTGGAGCGCGGGGCTGTGGATGTCGAGATTGTGGATGTCGCGGCTGTCGATGTCAGGGCTGTGGATGTCGGGGTTGCGGATGTCGGGGTTGTGGATGTCGGGGTTGTGGATGTCGGGGTTGTGGATGTCGGTGTTGTGGATGTCGGGGTTGTGGATGTCGGTGTTCTGGATGTCGGGGATGCGGATGTCGGGGTTGTGGATGTCCGGGCTGTGGAGCGCGGGGCTGTGGATGTCGAGATTGTGGATGTCGCGGCTGTCGATGTCAGGGCTGTGGATGTCGGGGTTGCAGATGTCGGGGTTGTGGATGTCGGGGTTGTGGATGTCGGGGTTGTGGATGTCGGTGTTGTGGATGTCAGGGCTGTGGATGTCGGTATTATGGATGTCGGTGTTGTGGATGTTAGGATTGTGGATGTCCGGGCTGTGGAGCGCGGGGCTGTGGATGTCGAGATTGTGGATGTCGCGGCTGTCGATGTCAGGGCTGTGGATGTCGGGGTTGCGGATGTCGGGGTTGTGGATGTCGGGGTTGTGGATGTCGGGGTTGTGGATGTCGGTGTTGTGGATGTCGGGGTTGTGGATGTCGGTGTTGTGGATGTCGGGGATGCGGATGTCGGGGTTGTGGATGTCGGGGTTGTGGATGTCTGGATTGTGGATGTTGCGGTTGAGGATGTTGGGGCTGCAGATGTTGGGACTGTGGATGTCAGGTTTGTGGATGTCGGGGTTGTGGATGTCGGGGTTGTGGATGTCGGTGTTGTGGATGTCGGTGTTGTGGATGTCGGTGTTGTGGATGTCAGGGCTGTGGATGTCGGTGTTGTGGATGACGATGTTGTGGATTTTGGTGTTGCGGATGTCGGTATTTTGGATGTTGGGGTTGTAAATGCTTGGCTTGTGGATGACGGGGCTGTAGATGTCGGGGTTGTGGATACCAGGGTAGTGCATGTCGGGGCTGTGGATTTTGGGGTTGTGGATGTTGGTGCTGTGGATGTCGGGATTGTGGATGTCGGGGATTTGGATATCGGGGCTGTGGATGACGGGGCTGAAGATGTTACGGTTGTGGATATCGGCGATGAGGAGGTCGGGGTTGTGGATGTCGGGGTGGTGGCTGTCAGGGTTGTGGATGTCGGGGTTGTGGATGCGGAGTGGTGGATGTCGGGGTTGTGGAGGTCTGGGTTGTGGATCTCGAGGTGGTGGCTGTCAGATTTGTAGATGTCGGGGTTGTGGATGTCAGGTTTGTGGATGTCGGGGTTGTGGATCTCGGGCCGGTGGATGTCGGGGTTTTGGCTGTCAGGGTTGTGAATGTCAGGGCTGTGGCTGTCAGGGTTGTTGATGTCAGGGCTGTGGATGTCAGGTTTGTGGATGTCGGGGTTGTGGATCTCGGGCCGGTGGATGTCGGGGTTTTGGCTGTCAGGGTTGTGGATGTCAGGGCTGTGGCTGTCAGGGTTGTTGATGTCGGGGCTGTGGATGTCAGGTTTGTGGATGTCGGGGTTGTGGATGTCGGGGTTGTGGTTGTCGGGGTGGTGGGTGTTGGGGTTGTGGATGTCGGGGTTGTGGGTGTCGGGGTTGTGGATGTCGGGATTGTGGATGTTGGGGCTGTGGATGTCAGGGCTGTGGATGTCGGGGTTGTGGATGTCGGGACTGTGGATATCAGGGATGTGGATATCAGGGTTGTGGATGTTGGGGCTGTGGATGTCAGGTTTGTGGATATCGGGATTGTGGATGACGATGTTGTGGATGTCAGGGTTGTGGATGTCGGGGCTGTGGATGTCGAGTTTGTGAATGTCGGACCTGTGAATGTCGGGGTTGTGGATGTCGGGATTGTGGATGACGATGTTGTGGATTTCGGTGTTGCAGATGTCGGTATTTTGGATGTTGGGGTTGTAGATGCTTGGCTTGTGGATGACGGGGCTGTAGATGTCGGGGTTGTGGATGCCAGGGTGGTGCATGTTGGGGCTGTGGATTTTGGGGTTGTGGATGTTGGTGCTGTGAATGTCGGGATTGTGGATGTCGGGGATTTGGATATCGGGGCTGTGGATGACAGGGCTGAAGATTTCGGGGTTGTGGATACCAGGATAGTGCATGTCGGGGTTGTGGATGTCGGGGTTGTGGATGTCAGTGTTATGGATGTAGAGATTGTAGATGTTGGAGCTGTAGATGTTGGGGATGTGGATGTCGGGGCAGTGGATGTTGTGGTTGTGGATGTCGGGGTTGTGGATGCTGAGGTTGTGGATGTCGGGGTTGTGGATGTCGGGGCTTGGGATGTCGGGGTTGTGGATGTCTGTGCTGTGGATGTTGGGGCTGCGGATGTTGGGACTGTGGATGTCAGGTTTGTGGATGTCGGGGTTGTGGATGTTGGTGTTGTGGACGTTGGGGTTGTGGATGTCAAGGTTGTGGATGTCGGAGTTGTGGATGTCGGGATTGTGGATGTTGGGCCTGTGGATGTCGGGGCTGTGGATTCCGGGGTTGTGGATGTCGGGGCTGTGAATGTTGGGATTGTGGATGTTGGGGCTGTGGATGTGGGGGTTGTGGATGTTCAGGTTGTAGATGTCAGGCTTGTGGATCTCAGGGCTGTGGATGTCGGGGCTGTGGATGTCTGGATTGTGGATGTTGGGGCTGTGGATGTCGGGGCTGTGGATGTTGGTGTTCTGGATCTAAGGGCTGTGGATGTCGGTGTTGCGGATGTCGGGGTTATGGATGTCGGTGTTGTGGATGTTGGGATTGTGGATGTCGGGATTGTGGATGGCGGTGTGGTGGATGTCGGGATTGTGGATGTCGGGGTTGTGGATGTCGGTGTTGTGGATGTCGCTGTTGTGTGGATGTTTGGGCTGTGGATGTCGGGGTTGTGGATGTCGGGGTTGTGGATGTCGGCGTTGTGGATGTCGGTTTTGTGGATGTCGGGGCTGTGGATGTCAGGGCTGTGGATGTCGGGGTTGTGGATGTCGGGGCTGTGGATGTCGGTGCTGTGGATGTCGGTGTTGTGGATGTCGGGGTTGTGGATGTCGGGGCTTGGGATGTAGGTGTTGTGGATGTCTGTGCTGTGGATGTTGGGGCTGTGGATGTTGGGGCTATGGATGTCGGGGTTGTGGATGTCGGTGTTGTGGATGTCGAGACTGTGGATGTCACAGCTGTCGATGTCAGGGTTGTGGATGTCGGGGTTGAGGATGTTGGGGCTGTGAATGTCAGGGTTGCGGATGTCGGGGTTGTGGATGTCAGGGCTGTGGATGTCGGTGTTGTGGATGTCGGGGTTATGGATGTCGCTGTTGTGGATGTCGGGATTGTGGATGTCGGGATTGTGGATGGCGGTGTGGTGGATGTCGGGATTGTGGATGTCGGGGTTGTGGATGTCGGTGTTGTGGATGTTATGATTGTGGACGTCCAGGCTGTGGAGGTTGGTGTTGTGGATGTTGGGGTTGACGATGTTGGGGCTGTGGATGTTTGGGTTGTAGATGTAGGTGTTGTGGATGTCTATGCTGTGGATGTTGGGGCTGCGGATGTTGGGACTGTGGATGTCAGGTTTGTGGATGTCAGGGTTGTGGATGTCGGTTTTGTGGATGTCGGTGTTGTGGATGTAGGGGTTGAGGATGTTGGGGCTGTGGATGTCGGGGTTGTGGATATCGGTGTTGTGGATGTCGGGGCTGTGGATGTCGGGGTTGTGGATGTCGGGGCTGTGGATGTCGGGGTTGAGGATGTCGGGGCTGTGGATGTCGGGGTTGTGGATGTCGGGGCTTTGGATGTCGGTCCTGTGGATGTCCGGGTTGCGGATGTCGGGATTGTGGATGTCGGTGTTGTGGATATCGGGATAGTGGATATCGGGGTTGTGGATTTCGGGGCTGTGGATGTCAGGGCTGTGTATGTTGGCACTGGGGATGTCGGTGTTGTGGATGTCAGGATTGTGGATGACGATGTTGTGGATGTCAGTGTTGTGGATGTCAGGGCTGTGGATGTTAGGTTTGTGGATGTTGGTGTTGTGGATGTCGGGATTGTGGATGTCAGTGTGTTGGGTGTCGGGTTTGTGGATGTCGGGGTTGTGGATGTCGTGGTTATGGGGATGTCGGTGTTGTGGATGTCAGGGTTGTGGATGTCGGGGCTATGGATTCCAGGATTGTGGATGCGAGGCTGTGGATGACGAGAGTGTGGATGTTGTGCTTGTGGATGTCATGGTTGTGGATGTCAGGGTTGTGGATGTTGGTGCTGTGGATGTCGGGACTGTGGATATCAGGGTTGTGGATGTCAGGGTTGTGGATATCCGTGTTGTGGATGTCGGGACTGTGGATATCAGGATTGTGGATGTCGGTGTTGTGGATGTCAGGGCTGTGGATGTCGGTATTATGGATGTCGGTGTTGTGGATGTTAGGATTGTGGATGTCCGGGCTGTGGAGCGCGGGGCTGTGGATGTCGAGATTGTGGATGTCGCGGCTGTCGATGTCAGGGCTGTGGATGTCGGGGTTGCGGATGTCGGGGTTGTGGATGTTGGGGTTGTGGATGTCGGGGTTGTGGATGTCGGTGTTGTGGATGTCGGGGTTGTGGATGTCGGTGTTGTGGATGTCGGGGATGCGGATGTCGGGGTTGTGGATGTCCGGGCTGTGGAGCGCGGGGCTGTGGATGTCGAGATTGTGGATGTCGCGGCTGTCGATGTCAGGGCTGTGGATGTCGGGGTTGCGGATGTCGGGGTTGTGGATGTCGGGGTTGTGGATGTCGGGGTTGTGGATGTCGGTGTTGTGGATGTCAGGGCTGTGGATGTCGGTATTATGGATGTCGGTGTTGTGGATGTTAGGATTGTGGATGTCCGGGCTGTGGAGCGCGGGGCTGTGGATGTCGAGATTGTGGATGTCGCGGCTGTCGATGTCAGGGCTGTGGATGTCGGGGTTGCGGATGTCGGGGTTGTGGATGTCGGGGTTGTGGATGTCGGGGTTGTGGATGTCGGTGTTGTGGATGTCGGGGTTGTGGATGTCGGTGTTGTGGATGTCGGGGATGCGGATGTCGGGGTTGTGGATGTCGGGGTTGTGGATGTCTGGATTGTGGATGTTGCGGTTGAGGATGTTGGGGCTGCAGATGTTGGGACTGTGGATGTCAGGTTTGTGGATGTCGGGGTTGTGGATGTCGGGGTTGTGGATGTCGGTGTTGTGGATGTCGGTGTTGTGGATGTCGGTGTTGTGGATGTCAGGGCTGTGGATGTCGGTGTTGTGGATGACGATGTTGTGGATTTTGGTGTTGCGGATGTCGGTATTTTGGATGTTGGGGTTGTAAATGCTTGGCTTGTGGATGACGGGGCTGTAGATGTCGGGGTTGTGGATACCAGGGTAGTGCATGTCGGGGCTGTGGATTTTGGGGTTGTGGATGTTGGTGCTGTGGATGTCGGGATTGTGGATGTCGGGGATTTGGATATCGGGGCTGTGGATGACGGGGCTGAAGATGTTACGGTTGTGGATATCGGCGATGAGGAGGTCGGGGTTGTGGATGTCGGGGTGGTGGCTGTCAGGGTTGTGGATGTCGGGGTTGTGGATGCGGAGTGGTGGATGTCGGGGTTGTGGAGGTCTGGGTTGTGGATCTCGAGGTGGTGGCTGTCAGATTTGTAGATGTCGGGGTTGTGGATGTCAGGTTTGTGGATGTCGGGGTTGTGGATCTCGGGCCGGTGGATGTCGGGGTTTTGGCTGTCAGGGTTGTGAATGTCAGGGCTGTGGCTGTCAGGGTTGTTGATGTCAGGGCTGTGGATGTCAGGTTTGTGGATGTCGGGGTTGTGGATCTCGGGCCGGTGGATGTCGGGGTTTTGGCTGTCAGGGTTGTGGATGTCAGGGCTGTGGCTGTCAGGGTTGTTGATGTCGGGGCTGTGGATGTCAGGTTTGTGGATGTCGGGGTTGTGGATGTCGGGGTTGTGGTTGTCGGGGTGGTGGGTGTTGGGGTTGTGGATGTCGGGGTTGTGGGTGTCGGGGTTGTGGATGTCGGGATTGTGGATGTTGGGGCTGTGGATGTCAGGGCTGTGGATGTCGGGGTTGTGGATGTCGGGACTGTGGATATCAGGGATGTGGATATCAGGGTTGTGGATGTTGGGGCTGTGGATGTCAGGTTTGTGGATATCGGGATTGTGGATGACGATGTTGTGGATGTCAGGGTTGTGGATGTCGGGGCTGTGGATGTCGAGTTTGTGAATGTCGGACCTGTGAATGTCGGGGTTGTGGATGTCGGGATTGTGGATGACGATGTTGTGGATTTCGGTGTTGCAGATGTCGGTATTTTGGATGTTGGGGTTGTAGATGCTTGGCTTGTGGATGACGGGGCTGTAGATGTCGGGGTTGTGGATGCCAGGGTGGTGCATGTTGGGGCTGTGGATTTTGGGGTTGTGGATGTTGGTGCTGTGAATGTCGGGATTGTGGATGTCGGGGATTTGGATATCGGGGCTGTGGATGACAGGGCTGAAGATTTCGGGGTTGTGGATACCAGGATAGTGCATGTCGGGGTTGTGGATGTCGGGGTTGTGGATGTCAGTGTTATGGATGTAGAGATTGTAGATGTTGGAGCTGTAGATGTTGGGGATGTGGATGTCGGGGCAGTGGATGTTGTGGTTGTGGATGTCGGGGTTGTGGATGCTGAGGTTGTGGATGTCGGGGTTGTGGATGTCGGGGCTTGGGATGTCGGGGTTGTGGATGTCTGTGCTGTGGATGTTGGGGCTGCGGATGTTGGGACTGTGGATGTCAGGTTTGTGGATGTCGGGGTTGTGGATGTTGGTGTTGTGGACGTTGGGGTTGTGGATGTCAAGGTTGTGGATGTCGGAGTTGTGGATGTCGGGATTGTGGATGTTGGGCCTGTGGATGTCGGGGCTGTGGATTCCGGGGTTGTGGATGTCGGGGCTGTGAATGTTGGGATTGTGGATGTTGGGGCTGTGGATGTGGGGGTTGTGGATGTTCAGGTTGTAGATGTCAGGCTTGTGGATCTCAGGGCTGTGGATGTCGGGGCTGTGGATGTCTGGATTGTGGATGTTGGGGCTGTGGATGTCGGGGCTGTGGATGTTGGTGTTCTGGATCTAAGGGCTGTGGATGTCGGTGTTGCGGATGTCGGGGTTATGGATGTCGGTGTTGTGGATGTTGGGATTGTGGATGTCGGGATTGTGGATGGCGGTGTGGTGGATGTCGGGATTGTGGATGTCGGGGTTGTGGATGTCGGTGTTGTGGATGTCGCTGTTGTGTGGATGTTTGGGCTGTGGATGTCGGGGTTGTGGATGTCGGGGTTGTGGATGTCGGCGTTGTGGATGTCGGTTTTGTGGATGTCGGGGCTGTGGATGTCAGGGCTGTGGATGTCGGGGTTGTGGATGTCGGGGCTGTGGATGTCGGTGCTGTGGATGTCGGTGTTGTGGATGTCGGGGTTGTGGATGTCGGGGCTTGGGATGTAGGTGTTGTGGATGTCTGTGCTGTGGATGTTGGGGCTGTGGACGTTGGGGCTATGGATGTCGGGGTTGTGGATGTCGGTGTTGTGGATGTCGAGACTGTGGATGTCACAGCTGTCGATGTCAGGGTTGTGGATGTCGGGGTTGAGGATGTTGGGGCTGTGAATGTCAGGGTTGCGGATGTCGGGGTTGTGGATGTCAGGGCTGTGGATGTCGGTGTTGTGGATGTCGGGGTTATGGATGTCGCTGTTGTGGATGTCGGGATTGTGGATGTCGGGATTGTGGATGGCGGTGTGGTGGATGTCGGGATTGTGGATGTCGGGGTTGTGGATGTCGGTGTTGTGGATGTTATGATTGTGGACGTCCAGGCTGTGGAGGTTGGTGTTGTGGATGTTGGGGTTGACGATGTTGGGGCTGTGGATGTTTGGGTTGTAGATGTAGGTGTTGTGGATGTCTATGCTGTGGATGTTGGGGCTGCGGATGTTGGGACTGTGGATGTCAGGTTTGTGGATGTCAGGGTTGTGGATGTCGGTTTTGTGGATGTCGGTGTTGTGGATGTAGGGGTTGAGGATGTTGGGGCTGTGGATGTCGGGGTTGTGGATGTCGGTGTTGTGGATGTCGGGGCTGTGGATGTCGGGGTTGTGGATGTCGGGGCTGTGGATGTCGGGGTTGAGGATGTCGGGGCTGTGGATGTCGGGGTTGTGGATGTCGGGGCTTTGGATGTCGGTCCTGTGGATGTCCGGGTTGCGGATGTCGGGATTGTGGATGTCGGTGTTGTGGATATCGGGATAGTGGATATCGGGGTTGTGGATTTCCGGGCTGTGGATGTCAGGGCTGTGTATGTTGGCACTGGGGATGTCGGTGTTGTGGATGTCGGGATTGTGGATGACGATGTTGTGGATGTCAGTGTTGTGGATGTCAGGGCTGTGGATGTTAGGTTTGTGGATGTTGGTGTTGTGGATGTCGGGATTGTGGATGTCAGTGTGTTGGGTATCGGGTTTGTGGATGTCGGGGTTGTGGATGTCGTGGTTATGGGGATGTCGGTGTTGTGGATGTTGGTACTGTGGATGTCGGGACTGTGGATATCAGGGTTGTGGATGTCAGGGTTGTGGATATCCGTGTTGTGGATGTCGGGACTGTGGATATCAGGGTTGTGGATTTTGGGGCTGTGGATGTCAGGTTTGTGGATGTCGGGATTATGGATGTTGGGGCTGTGGATGTCGGGATTGTGGATGTCGGTGTTGTGGATGTCAGGGCTGTGGATGTCGGTATTATGGATGTCGGTGTTGTGGATGTTAGGATTGTGGATGTCCGGGCTGTGGAGCGCGGGGCTGTGGATGTCGAGATTGTGGATGTCGCGGCTGTCGATGTCAGGGCTGTGGATGTCGGGGTTGCGGATGTCGGGGTTGTGGATGTCGGGGTTGTGGATGTCGGGGTTGTGGATGTCGGTGTTGTGGATGTCGGGGTTGTGGATGTCGGTGTTGTGGATGTCGGGGATGCGGATGTCGGGGTTGTGGATGTCGGGGTTGTGGATGTCTGGATTGTGGATGTTGCGGTTGAGGATGTTGGGGCTGCAGATGTTGGGACTGTGGATGTCAGGTTTGTGGATGTCGGGGTTGTGGATGTCGGGGTTGAGGATGTCGGGGTTGTGGATGTCGGTGTTGTGGATGTCGGTGTTGTGGATGTCAGGGCTGTGGATGTCGGTGTTGTGGATGACGATGTTGTGGATTTTGGTGTTGCGGATGTCGGTATTTTGGATGTTGGGGTTGTAAATGCTTGGCTTGTGGATGACGGGGCTGTAGCTGTCGGGGTTGTGGATACCAGGGTAGTGCATGTCGGGGCTGTGGATTTTAGGGTTGTGGATGTTGGTGCTGTGGATGTCGGGATTGTGGATGTCGGGGATTTGGATATCGGGGCTGTGGATGACGGGGCTGAAGATGTTACGGTTGTGGATATCGGCGATGAGGAGGTCGGGGTTGTGGATGTCGGGGTGGTGGCTGTCAGGGTTGTGGATGTCGGGGTTGTGGATGCGGAGTGGTGGATGTCGGGGTTGTGGAGGTCTGGGTTGTGGATCTCGAGGTGGTGGCTGTCAGATTTGTAGATGTCGGGGTTGTGGATGTCAGGTTTGTGGATATCAGGGTTGTGGATGTTGGGGCTGTGGATGTCAGGTTTGTGGATATCGGGATTGTGGATGACGATGTTGTGGATGTCAGGGTTGTGGATGTCGGGGCTGTGGATGTCGAGTTTGTGAATGTCGGACCTGTGAATGTCGGGGTTGTGGATGTCGGGATTGTGGATGACGATGTTGTGGATTTCGGTGTTGCAGATGTCGGTATTTTGGATGTTGGGGTTGTAGATGCTTGGCTTGTGGATGACGGGGCTGTAGATGTCGGGGTTGTGGATACCAGGGTGGTGCATGTTGGGGCTGTGGATTTTGGGGTTGTGGATGTTGGTGCTGTGAATGTCGGGATTGTGGATGTCGGGGATTTGGATATCGGGGCTGTGGATGACAGGGCTGAAGATTTCGGGGTTGTGGATACCAGGATAATGCATGTCGGGGTTGTGGATGTCGGGGTTGTGGATGTCAGTGTTATGGATGTAGAGATTGTAGATGTTGGGGCTGTAGATGTTGGGGATGTGGATGTCGGGGCAGTGGATGTTGTGGTTGTGGATGTCGGGGTTGTGGATGCTGAGGTTGTGGATGTCGGGGTTGTGGATGTCGGGGCTTGGGATGTCGGGGTTGTGGATGTCTGTGCTGTGGATGTTGGGGCTGCGGATGTTGGGACTGTGGATGTCAGGTTTGTGGATGTCGGGGTTGTGGATGTTGGTGTTGTGGACGTTGGGGTTGTGGATGTCAAGGTTGTGGATGTCGGAGCTGTGGATGTGGGGGTTGTGGATGTTCAGGCTTGTGGATCTCAGGGCTGTGGATGTCGGGGCTGTGGATGTCTGGATTGTGGATGTTGGGGCTGTGGATGTCGGGGCTGTGGATGTCGGGGCTGTGGATGTCGGGGCTGTGGATGTTGGGATTGTGGATGTTGGGGCTGTGGATGTCAGGGCTTGGGATGTCGGGGATGTGGATGTCGGGGTTGTGGTTGTCGGGGCTTGGGATGTCGGGGCTGTGGATGTCTGTGCAGTGGATGTCAGGGTTGTGGATGTCGGTGTTGTGGATGTCGGGGTTGCGGATGTCGGGGTTGTGGATGTCGGGGTTATGGATGTCGGTGTTGTGGATGTCGGGGTTGCGGATGTCGGGGTTGTGGATGTCGGGGTTGTGGATGTCTGGATTGTGGATGTTGCGGTTGAGGATGTTGGGGCTGCAGATGTTGGGACTGTGGATGTCAGGTTTGTGGATGTCGGGGTTGTGGATGTCAGTGTTGTGGATGTCAGGGCTGTGGATGTCGGTGTTGTGGATGTCGGGATTGCGGATGTCGGTGTTGAGGATGTCAGGGCTGTGGATGTCGGGATTGTGGATGTCGGGGTTGTGGATGTCGGTGTTGTGGATGTTTGGGCTGTGGATGTTGGGGCTTGGGATGTAGGTGTTGTGGATGTCTGTGCTGTGGATGTTGGGGCTGCGGATGTTGGGACTGTGGATGTCAGTGTTGTGGATGTCGGTGTTGTGGATGTCGGTGTTGTGGATGTCGGTGTTGTGGATGTCGGTGTTGTGCATGTTGGGGTTGTGGGTGTCGGTGTTGTGGATGTCGGTGTTGTGGATGTCGGGGTTGTGGATGTTGGTGTTGTGGATGTCGCTGTTGTGGATGTCGGGGTTGTGGATGTCGGTGTTGTGGATGTCGGGGTTGTGGATGTCAGGGCTGTGGATGTTAGGGCTGTGGATGTCAGTGTTGTGGATGTCGGGGTTGTGGATGTCAGTGTTGTGGATGTCGGGATTGTGGATGTCAGTGTTGTGGATGTCGGTGTTGTGGATGTCGCTGTTGTGGATGTCGGTGTTGTGGATGTCGGTGTTGTGGATGTTGGGGTTGTGGGTGTCGGTGTTGTGGATGTCGGTGTTGTGGATGTCGGGGTTGTGGATGTTGGTGTTGTGGATGTCGGTGTTGTGGATGTCGTGGTTGTGGATGTCGGGATTGTGGTTGTCGGTGTTATGGATGTCAGGTATGTGGATGTTGGGTTTTTGGAAGTCAGTGCTGTGCATGTCAGGGCGGTGGATGTCAGGGCTGTGGATGTTGGGGTTGTGGATTTCGGGGCAGTGGTTGTGGGGCCTGTGGATGTCGGGGTTGTGGTTGTCGGTGTTGTGGATGTCGGGGTTATGGATGACAGTGTTGTGGATGTTATGATTGTGGACGTCCGGGCTGTGGATGTCGAGATTGTGGAAGTCGCGGCTGTCGATGTCAGGTTTGTGGATGTCGGGGTTTTGGATGTCGGTGTTGTGGATGTTGGGGTTGAGGATGTCGGGGCTGTGGATGTCGGGGTTATGGATGTCGGGATTGTGGATGTCGGGGTTGCGGATGTCGGGGTTATGGATGTCGGGATTGTGGATGTCGGGGTTGCGGATGTCGGGGTTGCGGATGTCGGGGTTGCGGATGTCGGGGTTATGGATGTCGGGATTGTGGATGTCGGGGTTGCGGATGTCGGGGTTGTGGATGTCGGGATTGTGGATGTCGGGGTTGCGGATGTCGGGGTTATGGATGTCGGGATTGTGGATGTCGGGGTTGCGGATGTCGGGGTTATGGATGTCGGTGTTGTGGATGTTACGATTGTGGACGTCCGGGCTGTGGACCGCGGGGCTGTGGAGGTCGGTGTTGTGGATGTCGGGGTTGTGGATGTCGGGGTTGTGGATGTCGGTGTTGTGGATGTCAGGTTTGTGGATGTCGCATTAGTGGATGTCAGGATTGTTGATGTCGGGATTGTGAATGTCGGGGCTTTGGAAGACAGGGCTGTGGATGCCGGGGCTGTGGATGTTGGACTTGTAGATGTCGGGGTTGTGGATGTTGGGGTTGTGGATGTCGGGATTGTTGATGTCGGGGCTGTGGATGTTGGGGTTGTGGATGTCGGGATTGTTGATGTCGGGGCTGTGGATGTTGGGGTTGTGGATGTCGGGGTTGTTGATGTCGGGGTTGTGGATGTCAGTGTTGTGGATGTCGGTGTGGTGGATGTGGGGATTGTGGATGTCGGGGTTATGGACGTCGGTGTTGTGGATGTCATGATTGTGGACGTCCAGGCTGTGGAGGTCGGGGCTGTGGATGTCGAGATTGTGGATGTCGGGGTTGTGGATGTCGGGGTTGTGGATGTCGGGGTTGTGGATGTCGTGTTGTGGATGTCGGGGTTGTGGATGTTGGAGTTGAGGATGTTGGGGCTGCAGATGTTGAGACTGTGGATGTCAGGTTTGTGGATGTCGGAGTTGTGGATGTCGGGGTTGTGGATGTCGGGGTTGTGGATGTCGGTGTTGTGGATGTCGGGGCTGTGGATGTCGATCTTGTGGATGTCAGGGCTGTGGATGTTGCGGTGGTGGATGTCGGGGCTGTGGATGTGAGGGCTTGGGATGTCGGGGATGTGGAGGTCGGGGTTGTGGACGTCGGGGTTGTGGATGTCGGTGTTGTGGATGTCGGGGTTGTGGATTTCGGGGCAGTGGATGTTGGGCCTCCGGATGTCGGGGTTGTGGATGTCGGGATTGTGGATGTCGGGGTTGTGGATGTCGGGGCTGTGGATGTCAGGTTTGTGGATGTCGGGATTATGGATGACGATGTTGTGGATGTCGGGGTTGTGGATGTCGGTGCTTTGGATGTCGGGCCTGTGGATGTCCGCGTTGCGGATGTTGGGATTGTGGATGTCAGGATTGTGGATGTCGGTGTTGTGGATGTCGGGACTGTGGATATCAGGGTTGTGGATGTTGGGGCTGCGGATGCCGGGTTTGTGGATGTGAGGATTATGGATGACGATGTTGTGGATGTCGGTATTTTGGATGTTGGGGTTGTAAATGCTTGGCTTGTGGATGACGGGGCTGTAGATGTCGGGGTTGTGGATACCAGGGTAGTGCATGTCGGGGCTGTGGATTTTGGGGTTGTGGATGTTGGTGCTGTGGATGTCGGGATTGTGGATGTCGGGGATTTGGATATCGGGGCTATGGATGACGGGGCTGAAGATGACGGGGTTGTGGATGCCAGGGTAGTGCATGTCGGGGTTGTGGATGTCGGGGTTGTGGATGTCGGGATTGTGGATGTCGGGGTTGTGGATGTCAGCGTTATGGATGTAGAGATTGTAGATGTTGTGGTTGTGGATGTCGGGGTTGTTCATGTCAGGGTTGTGGATGTCAAGGTTGTGGATGTCGGGGTTGTGGATGTCGGACCCGTGGATGTCGGTGTTGTTATGTCGGGGTTGTGGATGTCGGGGCTTGGGATGTCGGGGTTGTGGATGTCTGTGCTGTGGATGTTGGGGCTGCGGATGTTGTGACTGTGGATGTCATGTTTGTGGATGTCGGGTCAGTTGATGTTGTGGTTGTGGATGTCGGTGTTGTGGATGTCGGGGTTGTGGATGTTGGGGTTGTGGATGTCGGGGATGTGGATGTCGGGGTTGTGGATGTCAGGGTGGTGGATGTCGGGGTTGTGGATGTTGGCATTTTGGATGTCGGGGTTGTGGATGTCGGGGTGGTGGATGTCGGGACTGTGGATGTCGGGGTTGTGGATGTCGGTGCTGTGGTGTTGGGGTTGTGGATGTCGGGACTGTGGATGTCGGGGTGGTAGATATCGGGACTGTGGATGTCGGTGTTGTGGATGTCGGTGTTGTGGATGTTGGGGTTGTGGATGTCGGGGTTGTGGATGTTGGGGTTTTGGATGTCGGGGTTGTGGATGTCGGGGTGGTGGATGTCGGGACTGTGGATGTCGGGGTTGTGGATGTCGGTGTTGTGGATGTTGGGGTTGTGGATGTCGGGGTTGTGGATGTAGCGGTTGTGGATGTCGGTGTTATGGATGTTGGGGTTGTGGATGTCAAGGTTTTGGATGTCGAGGCTGTGGATGATGGTGCAGTGGATGTTGTGGTTCAGGATGTGGAGGCTGGTGATGTCGGGGTTGTGGATGTCGGAGTTGTGGATATCGGTTTTGTGGATGTCGGGGTTGTGGATGTCGGTGTTGTGTGTGTCGGTGTTGTGGATGTCAGGTCTGTGCATGTCGGTGTTGCGGATGTCGGTGTTGTGGATGACAGTGCTGTGGATGTCGGGGCTGTGGATGTCGGGGTTGCGGATGTCGGTGTTGTGGATGTCAGGGTTGTGGATGTCGGGGTTGTGGATGTCGAGGTTGTGGATGTTGAATTTGTGGATGACGGGGTTGTGGTTGTTGGGATTGTAGATGTTGGGGTTGTGGATGTCGGGGTTGTGGATGTCGGGGATGTGGATGTCGATCTTGTGGATGTCGGGGCTGTGGATGTTGGGGTTGTGGATGTTGGGGTTTTGGATTTCGAGGGTGCGGATGTTGGAGTTGTGGATGTCGGGGTTGTGGATGTCGGTGTTGTGGATGTCGGGAGTGTGGATGTCGGGGCTGTGGATGTTGGGGTTGTGGATGTCGGGATTGTGGATGTCGGGGTTGTGGATGTCGGTGTTATGGATGTCGGTGTTGTGGATGTCGGGATTGTGGATATCGGTGTTGTGGATGTCGGGGCTGTGGATGTCGGGATTGTTGATGTCGGGGTTGTGGATGTCGGGTTTGTTGATATTGGGGTTGTTGATGTCGGGGTTGTGGATGTCGGGGCTGTGGATGTCGGGATTGTTGATGTTGGTGTTGTGGATGTCGTGGGTGTGCATGTCAGGGCTGTGGATGTCGGGGCTGTGGATGTCGGGGTTGTGGATGTCAGGGTTGTGGATGTTGGGGTTGTGGATGTTGTGGTTGTGGATGTTGGGGTTGTGGATGTCGTGGTTGTTGATGTTGGGGTTGTGGATGTCGTCGTTGTGGATGTTGGGGTTGTGGATGTCGTGGTTGTGGATGTTGGGGTTGTGGATGTCGTGGCTGTGGATGTTGGGGTTGTGGATGTCGTGGTTGTGGATGTTGGGGTTGTGGGTGTTGGGGTTGTGGATGTCGTGGTTGTGGATGTTGGGGTTGTGGATGTCGTGGTTGTGGATGTTGGGGTTGTGGATGTCGTGGTTGTGGATGTTGGGGTTGTGGATATCGGGGTTGTGGTTGTTGGGGTTGTGGATGTCGGGGATGTGGATGTCGACCTTGTGGATGTCGGGATTGTGGATGTCGGGGTTGTGGATGTCAGTGTTGTGGATGTTACGATTGTGGACGTCAGGGCTGTGGAGGTCGGGGCTGTGGATGCCAAGATTGTGGATGTCGGGGTTGTGGATGTCGGTGTTGTGGATGTTGGGGCTGTGGATGTCGGGATTGTGGATGTCGTGGTTGCGGATGTCGGGGTTGTGGATGTTGGGGCTGTGGATATCGGGGCTGTGAATGTTGGGATTGTGGATGTTGGGGCTGTGGATGTCGGGGTTGTGGATGTCGGTGTTGTGGATGTTGGGGTTGAGGATTTCGGGGCTGTGGATGCCGGTGTTGTGGATGTCGGTGTTGTGGATGTCGGGGTTGTGGATGTCGGGGTTGTGGATGTCGGGTTTGTGGATGTCGCATTAGTGGATGTCAGGATTGTTGATGTCGGGATGGTGAATGTCATGGCTTTGGAAGACAGGGCTGTGGATGCCAGGGCTGTGGATTTTGGACTTGTAGATGTCAGGGCTGTGGATATCAGGGATGAGGATGTCGGGATTGTTGATGTCGGGGTTGTGGATGTTGGGTTTGTTGATGTTGGGGTTGTGGATATTGGTGTTGTGGATGTCAGGGTTGTGGATTTCGGGATTGTGGATGTCGGCGTTGTGGATGTCGGGGTTGTGGATGTCGGAGTTGTGGATGTCGTGGTTGTGGATGTTGGGGTTGTGGATGTCGTGGTTGTGGATGTCGGTGTTGTGGAGGTCGGTGTTGTGGATGTTGGGGTTGTAGATGTCGGTGTTGTGGATGTCGGTGTTGTGGATGTCGGTGTTGTGCATGTTGGGGTTGTGGATGTTGGTGTTGTGGATGTCGGGGTTGTGGATGTTGGTGTTGTGGATGTTGGGGTTGTGGATGTCGGTGTTGTGGATGTCGTGGTTGTGGATGTCGGGATTGTGGTTGTCGGTGTTATGGATGTCAGCTATGTGGATGTTGGGTTTTTGGATGTCAGTGTTGTGGATGTCAGGACTATGGATGTTTGGGTTGTGGATGTCAGTGTTGTGGATGTCAGGACTGTGGATGTCGGGATTGTGGACGTCGGGGTTGTGGATGTCAGTGTTGTGGATGTCAGGGCTGTGGATGTTGGGGTTGTGGATGTCGGGGCTGTCAATGTCGGGTTTGTGGATTTCGAGGCTGTGGTTGTTGGTGTTGTAGATGGCAGGGTTGTGGATGTCGGGATTGTTGATGTTGGGTTTGTGAATGTTGGGGTTGTGGATGTCGGGATTGTGGATGTTGGGGTTGTGAATGTCGGGGTTGTGGATGTCGGGGTTGTGAATGTCAGGGCTGTGGATGTCAGGGCTATGCATGTTGGGGTTGTAGAGGTCAGGATAGTTGATGTCGGGGTTGTGAATGTCGGGGTTGTGGATGTCAGGGCTGTGGATGTCGGTGCTCTGGATGTTGGGCTTGTGGATGTAGGGGTTCTGGATGTCGCATTAGTGGATGTCAGGATTGTTGATGTCGGGATTGTGAATGTCGGGGCTTTGGAAGACATGGCTGTGGATGCCGGGGCTGTGGATGTTGGACTTGGAGATGTCGGGGTTGTGGATGTCGGGGTTGTGGATGGCAAGGCTCTGGATATTGGTGTTGTGGATGTCAGGGTTGTGGATGTCGGGATTGTTGATGTCGGGGCTGTAGAAGTCGGGGCTGTGGATGTCGGGGTTGTGGATGTCGTTGTTGTGGATGTTGGTGTTGTGGATGTTGGGGCTGTGGATGTCGGTGTTGTGGATGTCGGTGTTTTGGATGTCGGTGTTGTGGATGTTGGGGTTGTGGATGTCGGTGTTGTGGATGTTGGGGTTGTGGATGTCGGTGTTGTGGATGTCGGTGTTGTGGATGTCGGTGTTGTGGATGTTGGGGTTGTGGATGTCGGAGTTGTGGATGTCTTGGTTGTGGATGTTGGGGTTGTGGATGTCGTTGTTGTGGATGTTGGTGTTGTGGATATTGGGGCTGTGGATGTCGGTGTTGTGGATGTCGGTGTTTTGGATGTCGGTGTTGTGGATGTTGGGGTTGTGGATGTCGGTGTTGTGGATGTTGGGGTTGTGGATGTCGGTGTTGTGGATGTCGGTGTTGTGGATGTTGGGGTTGTGGATGTCGGTGTTGTGGATGTCGGTGTTGTGGATGTCGAGACTGTGGATGTCGGGGCTGTGGATGTCGTGGTTGTGGATGTCGGGATTGTGGTTGTCGGTGTTATGGATGTCAGGTATGTGGATGTTGGGTTTTTGGATGTCAGTGCTGTGCATGTCAGGGCGGTGGATGTCGGGGTTGTGGATGTCAGTATTGTGGATGTCAGGACTGTGGATGTTGGGGTTGTGGATGTCAGGACTGTGGATGTCGGGGTTGTGGATGTCAGTGTTGTGGATGTCAGGGCTGTGGATGTTGGGGTTGTGGATGTCAGTGCTGTTAATGTCGGGGCTGTGGATGTCGGGGCTGTTTATGTCGGGTTTGTGGATTTCGGGGCTGTGGTTGTTGGTGTTGCAGATGGCAGGGTTGTGGATGTCGGGTTTGTTGATGTCGGAGTGGTGGATGTCGGGATTGTTGATGTTGGGGTTGTGAATGTCGGGTTTGTGGATGTCAGGGCTGTGGATGTCAGGGCTATGCATGTTGGGGTTGTAGAGGTCGGGATAGTTGATGTCGGGGTTGTGGATGTCGGGGCTGTGGATGTTGGGGTTGTGGATGGCAAGGCTCTGGATATCGGTGTTGTGGATGTCATGGCTGTGGATGTCGCGGTTGTGGATGTTGGGGCTGTGGATATCAGGGCTTTGAATGTCAGGGTTGTGGATGTCAGAGCTGTGGATGTCGGTGCTCTGGATGTTGGGCTTGTGGATGTAGGGGTTGTGGATGGCGAGGCTGTTGGTATCGGTGTTGTGGATGTCAAGGCTGTGGATGTCGGGGCTGTGGATGTCGAGTCTGTGGATGTCAGGATTGTAGAGGTCGGGATTGTTGATGTCGGGGTTGTGGATGTTGGGGCTGTGGATGTTGGCGCTGTGGATGTTGGGGCTGTGGATGTCGGTGGCGTTGATGTCGGGGTTGTGGATGTCGCAGCTGTGGATGTCAGGGCTGTTGAGCTCGTGGCTGTGGATGTCGGTGTTGTAGATGTCGGGGTTGTGGATGTCGGGGCTGTGGATGTCGGGGCTGTGGATGTCGGGGCTGTTGATGTCGGGGTTGTGGATGTCGGGATTGTTGATGTCGGCGTTGTGGATGTCGGGGTTGTGGATGTCGGAGTTGTGGATGTCGTGGTTGTGGATGTTGGGGTTGTGGATGTCGGTGTTGTGGATGTCGGTGTTGTGGATGTCGGTGTTGTGCATGTTGGGGTTGTGGATGTTGGGGTTGTGGATGTCGGGGTTGTGGATGTCGGTGCTGTGGATGTCGGGTTTGTAGATGTCGTATTAGTGGATGTCATGATTGTTGATGTCGGGGCTGTGAATGTTGGGATTGTGGATGTTGGGGCTGTGGATGTCGGGGTTGTGGATGTCGGGGTTGTGGATGTCGGTGTTGTGGATCTTGGGGTTGAGGATGTCGGGGCTGTGGATGTCGGTGTTGTGGATGTCGGGTTTGTTGATGTTGGGGTTGTTGATGTCGGGGTGGTGGATGTCAGGGCTGTGGATGTCGGGGCTGTGGATGTCGGGGTTGTGGATGTCAGGGTTGTGGATGTTGGGGTTGTGGATTTCGTGGTTGTGGATGTTGGGGTTGTGGATGTCGTGGTTGTGGATGTTGGGGTTGTGGATGTCGTGGTTGTGGATGTTGGGGTTGTGGATGTCGGTGCTGTGGATGTCGGGTTTGTAGATGTCGTATTAGTGGATGTCATGATTGTTGATGTCGGGGCTGTGAATGTTGGGATTGTGGATGTTGGGGCTGTGGATGTCGGGGTTGTGGATGTCGGTGTTGTGGATCTTGGGGTTGAGGATGTCGGGGCTGTGGATGTCGGGGCTGTGGATGTCGGGGTTGTGGATGTCGGTGCTGTGGATGTCGGGTTTGTAGATGTCGTATTAGTGGATGTCATGATTGTTGATGTCGGGCTTGTGAATGTCGGGGCTTTGGAAGACAGGGCTGTGGATGCCGGGGCTGTGGATGTTGGACTTGTAGATGTCAGGGTTGTGGATGTTGGGTTTGTTGATGTTGGGGTTGTTGATGTTAGGGTTGTGGATGTCGGGATTGTGGATATCGGTGTTGTGGATGTCGGGGCTGTGGATGTCGGGGTTGTGGATGTCGGGTTTGTTGATGTTGGGGTTGTTGATGTCGGGGTGGTGGATGTCAGGGCTGTGGATGTCGGGGCTGTGGATGTCGGGGTTGTGGATGTCAGGGTTGTGGATGTTGGGGTTGTGGATTTCGTGGTTGTGGATGTTGGGGTTGTGGATGTCGTGGTTGTGGATGTTGGGGTTGTGGATGTCGTGGTTGTGGATGTTGGGGTTGTGGATGTCGGGGCTGTGGATGCCGGGGCTGTGGATGTTGGACTTGTAGATGTCGGGGTTGTGGATGTCGGGATTGTTGATGTCGGGATTGTGGATGTTGGGGCTGTGGATGTTGGGGCTGTGGATGTCGGTGCTGTTGATGTCGGGGTTGTGGATGTCGCAGCTGTGGATGTCGGGGCTGTTGAGCTCGGGGCTGTGGATGTCGGTGTTGTAGATGTTGGGGTTGTGGATGATCGGGTTGTGGATGTCGGTGTTGTGGATGCTGGTGTTGTGGATGTCGGTGTTGTGGATGTCGGTGTTGTGGATGTCGTGGTTGTGGATGTCGGGATTGTGGTTGTCGGTGTTATGGATGTCAGGTATGTGGATGTTGGGTTTTTGGATGTCAGTGCTGTGCATGTCAGGGCGGTGGATGTCGGGGTTGTGGATGTCGGGGTTGTGGATGTCGGGACTGTTTATGACGGGTTTGTGGATTTCGGGGCTGTGGTTGTTGGTGTTGTAGATGGCAGGGTTGTGGATGTCGGGTTTGTTGATGTCGGAGTTGTGAATGTCGGGGTTGTGGATGTCAGGGCTGTGGATGTCAGGGCTATGCATGTTAGGGTTGTAGAGGTCGGGATAGTTGATGTCGGGGTTGTGGATGTCGGGGCTGTGGATGTTGGGGTTGTGGATGTCGGGGTTGTGGATGTCGGAGATGTGGATGGCAAGGCTCTGGATATCGGTGTTGTGGATGTCATGGCTGTGGATGTCGGGATTGTTGATGTTGGGGTTGTGGATGTCGGGGTTGTGGATGTTGGTGTTGTGGATGTCGGGGCTGTGGATTTCGGGGTTGTGGATGTCGCTGTTGTGGATGTCAGGGCTGTGGATGTTGGGGTTGTGGATGTCGGGGCTGTCAATGTCGGGGCTGTGGATGTCGGGGCTGTTTATGACGGGTTTGTGGATTTTGGGGCTGTGGTTGTTGGTGTTGTAGATGGCAGGGTTGTGGATGTCGGGTTTGTTGATGTCGGAGTTGTGAATGTCGGGGTTGTGGATGTCAGGTCTGTGGATGTCAGGGCTATGCATGTTAGGGTTGTAGAGGTCGGGATAGTTGATGTCGGGGTTTTGGATGTCGGGGCTGTGGATGTTGGGGTTGTGGATGTCGGAGTTGTGGATGTCGGAGTTGTGGATGGCAAGGCTCTGGATATCGGTGTTGTGGATGTCATGGCTGTGGATGTCGGGATTGTTGATGTTGGGGTTGTGGATGTCGGGGTTGTGGATGTTGGTGTTGTGGATGTCGGGGCTGTGGATTTCGGGGTTGTGGATGTCAGTGTTGTGGATGTCAGGGCTGTGAATGTTGGGGTTGTGGATGTCGGGGCTGTCAATGTCGTGGCTGTGGATGTCGGGGCTGTTTATGTCGGGTTTGTGGATTTCGGGGCTGTGGTTGTTGGTGTTGTAGATGGCAGGGTTGTGGATGTCGGGTTTGTTGATGTCAGAGTTGTGAATGTCGGGGTTGTGGATGTCAGGGCTCTGGATGTCAGGGCTATGCATGTTAGGGTTGTAGAGGTCGGGATAGTTGATGTCGGGGTTGTGGATGTCGGGGTTGTGGATGTCGGAGTTGTGGATGGCAAGGCTCTGGATATCGGTGTTGTGGATGTCATGGCTGTGGATATCAGGATTGTTGATGTTGGGGTTGTGAATGTCGGCGTTGTGGATGTCAGGGCTGTGGATGTCAGGGCTGTGCATGTTGGGGTTGTAGAGGTCGGGATAGTTGATGTCGGGGTTGTGGATGTCGGGGCTGTGGATGTTGTGGTTGTGGATGTCGGGTTTGTTGATATCGGACTGGTGGATGTTGGGTTTGTTGATGTTGGGGTTGTGGATGTCGGGGTTGTGGATGTCGGGGTTGTGGATGTCGGGATTGTTGATTTTGGGGTTGTGAATGTCGGAGTTGTGGATGTCAGGGCTGTGCATGTTGGGGTTGTAGAGGTCGGGATAGTTGATGTCGGGGCAGTGGATGTCGGGGGCTGTTGATGTCAGAATTGTGGATGTCGGGATTGTTGATGTCGGGGTTGTGGATGTCGGGTTTGTTGATGTTGGGGTTGTTGATGACGGGATTGTGGATGTCAAGGCTGTGGATGTCGGCGTTGTGGATTTCGGGGTTGTGGATGTCGGGGCTGAGGATGTCGGGCATGTGCATGTCGGGATTGTGGATGTCGGTGTTGTGGATGTCAGGTGTGTGGATGTCGGTGTTGTGGATGTCGGGGCTGTGGATGTCGGGGTTATGGATGTCGTGGTTGTGGATGTCGGGGCTGTGGATGTCGGTGTTGTGGATGTCGGTGTTGTGGATGTCGGTGTTGTGGATTTTGCGGTTGTGGATGTCGGTGTTGTGGATGTCAGTGTTGTGGACGACGGGATGTGGATGTCGGTGTTGTGGATGTTGGGATGTGGATGTCGGTGTTGTGGATTTCTGTGTTGTGGATTTTGCGGTTGTGGATGTCTGGGCTGTGGATGTCAGGAGTGTGGATTTTGGGGTTGTGGGTGTTAGGGCTGTGGATGTCGGTGTTGTGGATGTTGGGGTTGTGGATGTCAGGGTTGTGGATGTTGGGGTTGTGGATTTCGTGACTGTGGAAGTCAGTGTTGTGGATGTTGGGGTTGTGGATGTCGGTGCTGTGGATGTCGGTGTTGTAGATGGCGGTGTTGTGGATGTTGGGGTTGTGGATGTCGGTGTTGTGGATGTCGGTGTTGTGTATGTCGGGATTGTGGATGTTGGTGTTGTGCATGTTGCGGTTTTGGATGTCGTGGATGTGGAAGTCGGGACTGTTGATGTCGGGGTTGTGGATATCGGGGCTGCGGATGTTGGGGCTGTTGATGTTGGGGCTCTGGATGTCCACTGTGTAGATGTCGGTGTTGTGGATGTTGGGGTTGTCGATGTTGGGTTTGTGGAAGTCGGGATTGTGGATGTCGGTGTTGTGGTTGTTGGGTTTGTTGATGTCGGGGCTGTGGATGTCAGGGTTGTGGATGTTGGCACTGTGGATGTCGGGGTTGTGAATGTCGATGTTGTGGATGTTGGGGCTGTGGATGTCAGGAGTGTGGATTTTGGGGTTGTGGATGTCGGTGTTGTGGATGTTGGGGTTGTGGATGTCAGGGTTGTGGATGTTGGGGTTGTGGATTTCGTGACTGTGGAGGTCAGGGTTGTGGATGTCAGGGTTGTGGAAGTCGGGGCTGAGGATGTCAGAGTTGTACCGGGCGGGATTGTTGATGTCGGTGTTGTGGATGTTGGGGTTGTGGATGTCGGGGCTGTGAATGTAGGGGCAGTGGATTTCGGGGATGTGGATGTCGGTGTTGTAGATGTCGGGGCTGTGGATGTCGGGGTTGTGGATGTCGGGATTGTTGATGTCGGCGTTGTGGATGTCGGGGTTGTGGATGTCGGAGTTGTGGATGTCGTGGTTGTGGATGTTGGGGTTGTGGATGTCGGTGTTGTGGATGTCGGTGTTGTGGATGTCGGTGTTGTGCATGTTGGGGTTGTGGACGTCGGTGTTGTGGATGTCGGGGTTGTGGATGTTTGGGTTGTGGATGTCAGTGTTGTGGATGTCAGGACTGTGGATGTCGGGGTTGTGGATGTCAGTGTTGTGGATGTCAGGACTGTGGATGTCGGGGTTGTGGATGTCGGGGTTGTGGATGTCAGTGTTGTGGATGTCAGGGCTGTGGATGTTGGGGTTGTGGATGTCGGGGCTGTCAATGTCGGGTTTGTGGATTTCGGGGCTGTGGTTGTTGGTGTTGTAGATGGCAGGGTTGTGGACGTCGGGATTGTTGATGTTGGGTTTGTGAATGTCGGGGTTGTGGATGTCGGGATTGTGGATGTTGGGGCTGTGAATGTCGGGGTTGTGAATGTCGGGGTTGTGAATGTCAGGGCTGTGGATGTTAGGGTTGTAGAGGTCGGGATAGTTGATGTCGGGGTTTTGGATGTCGGGGCTGTGGATGTTGGGGTTGTGGATGTCGGTGCTGTGGATGTCGGTGTTGTAGATGGCGGTGTTGTGGATGTTGGGGTTGTGGATGTCGGTGTTGTGGATGTCGGTGTTGTAGATGGCGGTGTTGTGGATGTTGGGGTTGTGGATGTCGGTGTTGTGGATGTCGGTGTTGTGTATGTCGGGATTGTGGATGTTGGTGTTGTGCATGTTGCGGTTTTGGATGTCGTGGATGTGGAAGTCGGGACTGTTGATGTCGGGGTTGTGGATATCGGGGCTGCGGATGTTGGGGCTGTTGATGTTGGGGCTCTGGATGTCCACTGTGTAGATGTCGGTGTTGTGGATGTTGGGGTTGTCGATGTTGGGTTTGTGGAAGTCGGGATTGTGGATGTCGGTGTTGTGGTTGTTGGGTTTGTTGATGTCGGGGCTGTGGATGTCGGTGTTGTGGATGTTGGGGTTGTGGATGTCGGTGTTGTGGATGTTGGGGCTGTGGATGTCGGTGTTGTGGATGTCGGTGTTTTGGATGTCGTTGTTGTGGATGTTGGGGTTGTGGATGTCGGTGTTGTGGATGTTGGGGTTGTGGATGTCGGTGTTGTGGATGTCGGTGTTGTGGATGTCAGTGTTGTGGATGTTGGGGTTGTGGATGTCGGGACTGTGGATGTCGGGGCTGTGGATGTCGTGGTTGTGGATGTCGGGATTGTGGTTGTCGGTGTTATGGATGTCAGGTATGTGGATGTTGGGTTTTTGGATGTCAGTGCTGTGCATGTCAGGGTGGTGGATGTCGGGGTTGTGGATGTCAGTGTTGTGGATGTCAGGACTGTGGATGTTGGGGTTGTGGATGTCAGGACTGTGGATGTCGGGGTTGTGGATGTCAGTGTTGTGGATGTCAGGGCTGTGGATGTTGGGGTTGTGGATGTCGGTGCTGTCAATGTCGGGGCTGTGGATGTCGGGGCTATTTATGTCGGGTTTGTGGATTTCGGGGCTGTGGTTGTTGGTGTTGTAGATGGCAGGTTTGTGGATGTCGGGTTTGTTGATGTCGGAGTGGTGGATGTCGGGATTGTTGATGTTGGGGTTGTGAATGTCGGGTTTGTGGATGTCAGGGCTGTGGATGTCAGGGCTATGCATGTTGGGGTTGTAGAGGTCGGGATAGTTGATGTCGGGGTTGTGGATGTCGGGGCTGTGGATGTTGGGGTTGTGGATGGCAAGGCTCTGGATATCGGTGTTGTGGATGTCATGGCTGTGGATGTCGCGGTTGTGGATGTTGGGGCTGTGGATATCAGGGCTTTGGATGTCAGGGTTGTGGATGTCAGAGCTGTGGATGTCAGTGCTCTGGATGTTGGGCTTGTGGATGTAGGGCTTGTGGATGTCGGGGCTGTGGATGTCGAGTCTGTGGATGTCAGGATTGTAGAGGTCGGGATTGTTGATGTCGGGGTTGTGGATGTTGGGGCTGTGGATGTTGGCGCTGTGGATGTTGGGGCTGTGGATGTCGGTGCCGTTGATGTCGGGGTTGTGGATGTCGCAGCTGTGGATGTCGGGGCTGTTGAGCTCGTGGCTGTGGATGTCGGTGTTGTAGATGTCGGGGTTGTGGATGTCGGTTTTGTGGATGTCGGAGTTGTGGATGTTGGTGTTGTGGATGTCGGCGTTGTGGATGTCGGCGTTGTGGATGTCGGGGTTGTGGACGTCGCGTCTGTGGATGTCGGGGCTGTGGATGTCGGGGCTGTGGATGTCGTTGTTGTAGATGGCGGGGTTGTGTATGTTGGGGTTGTGGATGTCGGGATTGTGGATGTCGGATTTGTTCATGTCGCAGTGGTGGATGTCGGGTTTGTTGATGTCGGGGTTGTGGATGTTGGGGTTATGGATGTCAGGGCTGTGGATGTCGGAGCTGTTGATATCGGGGCTGTGGATGTCGGGTCTGTGGATGCCGGGGTTGTGTATGTCGGGATTGTGGATGTCGGTGTTGTGCATGTTGCGGTTTTGGATGTCGGGGTTGTGGATGTCGGGGCTGTGGACGTCGGGGTTCTGGATGTCGGTGTTGTGCCTGTTGCGGTTTTGGCTGTCGGGGATGTGGATGTCGGGGCTGTTGATGTCGGGGTTGTGGATATCGGGGCTGCGGATGTTGGGGCTGTTGATGTCGGGGCTCTGGATGTCCATTGTGTAGATATCGGCATTGTGGATGTTGGGGTTGTCGATGTTGGGTTTGTGGAAGTCGGGATTGTGGATGTCAGTGCTGTGGATGTCGGCGTTGTGGATGTCGGGTTTGTTGATGTCGGGGCTGTGGATGTCAGGGTTGTGGATGTCGGGATTATTGATGTCGGGGTTGTGGATGTCAGGGCTGTGGATGTCAGGGCTATGCATGTTGGGGTTGTAGAGGTCGGGATAGTTGATGTCGGGGTTGTGGATGTCAGTACTGTAGACGTCGGGGTTGTGGATGTCGGTGTTATGGATGTCAGGGTTGCGGATGTCGGGTATGTGGATGTCGGGGTTGCGGATGTCAGGGCAGTGGATGTCGGTGCTCTGGATGTTGTGCTTGTGGATTTAAGGGTAGTGGATGGCGAGGCTGTAGATGTTGGGGCTGTGGATGTCGGGGTTGTGAATGTCGGAGCTGTGGATGTCGGTGCTCTGGATGTTGGGCTTGTGGATGTCGGGGCTGGTGATGTTGGGGTTGTGGATGTCAGGGCTGTGTATGTCAGGGTTGTGGATGTCAGGATTGTTGATGTCGGGGTTGTGGATGTCGGGGTTGTGGATGTTGGGGATGTGAATTTCGTGGCAATGGATGTCAGGGCTGTTGATGTCGGGGTTGTGGATGTCGGTGTTGTAGATGTCGATGTTCTGGATGTTGGTGTTGTGGATGTCGAGGTTGTGGATGTTGGTGTTGTGTATGTTGGGGTTGTGGAGTTCGGTGTTGTGGGTGTTGGGGTTGTGGATGTTAGGACTGTGGATGTTGAGGTTGTGGATGTCAGGGCTGTGGATGTCAGTGCTGTTGATGTTGGGGCTGCCTATGTCGGGGCTGTGGATGTCAGACTTGTAGACGTTGGGGTTGTGGATGTTGGGGTTGTTGATGTCGGAATTGTGGATAACGGTTTTGTTGATATCGGGGCTGTGGATGTCGGGATTGTGGATGTCGGGATTGTGGATGTCGGTGTCGTGCATGTTGCGGTTTTGGATGTCGGGGTTGTGGATGTCGGGGCTGTGGATGTCGGGGCTGTGGATGTCGGTGTTGTGGATGTTGCGGTTGTGGATGTCGGGTTTGCGAATGTCAGGGCTGTGGATGTCAGGGCTGTGGATGTCGGTGTTGTAGATGGCGGGGTTGTGTATGTTGGGGTTGTGGATGTCGGGATTGTGGATGTCGGGTTTGTTCATGTCGGAGTGGTGGATGTCGGGATTGTTAATGTCGGGTTTGTGGATCTCGGAGCTGTTGATGTCGGGGCTGTGGATGTTGGGGCTGTGGATATCCGGGCTGTGGATGTTGGAGCTGTGGTTGTCGGGGCTCTGGATGTCGACTGTGTAGATGTCGGCCTTGTGGATGTTGGGGTTGTGGATGTCGAGGTTGTGGATGTTGGGGCTGTGGATGTCAGTGCTGTTGATGTCGGGGCTGTGGATGTCAGACTTGTAGACGATGGGGTTGTGGATATTGGGGTTGTTGATGTCGGAGTTGTGGATGTCGGTGTTGTTGATGTCGGGGCTGTGGATGCCGGGGTTGTGTATGTCGGGATAGTGGATGTCGGTGTTGTGCATGTTGCGGTTGTGGATGTCGGGGTTGTGGATGTCGGGGCTGTGGATGTCGGGGCTGTGGATGTCGGGGTTGTGGATGTCGGGGCTGTGGAGGTCGGGGTTCTGTATGTCGGGATTGTAGATGTCGGTGTTGTGGATGTTGCGGTTGTGGATGTCGGGGTTGTGGATGTCAGGTTTGTGGATGTCAGGTTTGTGGATTTCAGGGATGTGGATGTCGGTGTTGTGGATGTTGGGGTTGTGGATGTCAGGATTGCGGACGTCGGGGCTGTGGATGTCGGGGTTATGTATGTCGGGATTGTGGATGTCGGTGTTGTGGATGTTGCGGTTTTGGATGTCGGGGTTGTGGATGTCAGGGCTCTGGATGTCGGGGCTTTGAATGTTGGTGTTGTGGATGTCGGTGTTGTGGATGTTTGGGTTGTGGATGTCGGTGTTGTGGATGTTGGGGTTGTGGATGTCAGGTCTGTGGATGTTGGGGGTGTGGATTTCATGACTGTGGAAGTCAGGGTTGTGGATGTCGGGGCTGTGGATGTCGGGGTTGTGAATGTCGGTGTTGTGGATGTCGGGGTTGTGGATGTCGGTTTTGTTGATGTTTGGGCTGTGGATGTCAGGGTTGTGGATGTCGGGGCTGTGGATGCTGGGGTTTTGTATGTCGAGATTGTGGATGTCGGTGTTGTGCATGCTGCGGGTTGTGGATGTCGGGGTTATGGATGTCGGGTTTGTGGATTTCAGGGCTGTGGATGTCGGTGTTGTGGATGTTGTGGTTGTGGATGTCGATGTTGTGGACGTTGGGGTTGTGGATGTCGGTATTGTGTATGTTGGCGTTGTGGATGTCGATGTTGTGGATGTTGGGGCTGTGGATGTCGGGGTTGTGGATGTAAGGTTTGTGGATTTCAGGGCTGTGGATGTCGGTGTTGTGGATGTTGTGGTTGTGGATGTCGGTATTGTGGATGTTGACGTTTTGAATGTCGGTGTTGTGGATTTTGGGGTTTTGGATGTCGGTGTTGTGGATGTTGAGGTTGTGGATGTCGATGTTGTGGTTGTGGATGTTGGTATTGTGGATGTTGGCGTTTTGAATGTCGATGTTGTGGATTTTGGGGTTTTGGATGTCGGTGTTGTGGATGTTGGGGTTGTGGATGTCGATGTTGTGGATGTTGGGGTTGTGGATGTCAGGGCTGCGGATGTCGGGGCTGTGGATGTCGGGGTTGTGTATGTCGATGTTGTGGATGTTGGGGTTGTGGATGTCAGGGCTGCGGATGTCAGGGCTGCGGATGTCGGGACTGTGGATGTCGGTGTTGTGGATGTTACGGTTTTGGATGTCTGGGTTGTGGATGTCAGGGCTCTGGATGTCGGGGCTTTGAATGTCATGGTTGTGGATGTCGGTGTTGTGGACGTTGTGTTTGTGGATGTCGATGTTGTGGATGATGGGGCTGTGGATGTCGGTGTTGTGGATGTCGGGGTTGTGGATGTTGGGGTTGTGGATGTCAGGGCTGCGGATGTCCGGGCTGTGGATGTCAGGGCTGCGGATGTCTGGGCTGTGAATGTCGGGGTTGTGTATGTCGGGATTGTGGACGTCGGTGTTGTGGATGTTGCGGTTGTGGATGTCGGGGTTGTGGATGTCGGGGCTGTGAATGTCGGGGTTGTGGATGTTGTGTTTGTGGATGTCGGTGTTGTGGATGTCAGGTTTGTGGATTTCAGGGCTGTGGATGTCGGTGTTGTGGATGCTGGGGTTGTGGATGTCAGGGCTGTGGACATTGGGGTTGTGGATGTGGGTGTTGTGGATGTTGGGGCTGTGGATGTCGGTGTTGTGGATGTTGGGGTTGTGGATGTCGGTGTTGTGGATGTTGGGGTTGTGGATGTCAGGGCTGTGGATATTGGGGTTGTGGATTTCATGACTGTGGAAGTCAGGGTTGTGGATGTCGGGGCTGTGGATGTCAGGTCTGTGGATGTTGGGGTTGTGGATGTCAGGTTTGTGGATTTCAGGGCTGTGGATGTCCGTGTTGTGGATGTTGGGGTTGTGGATGTCGATGTTGTGGATGTTGGCATTGTGGATGTCGATGTTGTGGATTTTGGGGTTGTGGATGTCAGGGCTGCGGATGTCCGGGCTGTGGATGTCGGGGTTGTGTATGTCGGGATTGTGGACGTCGGTGTTGTGAATGTTGCGGTTGTGGATGTCTGGGTTGTGGATGTCGGGGCTGTGAATGTCGGGGTTGTGGATGTCGGTGTTGTGGATGTCGGGGTTGTGGATGTCAGCGTTGTGGATGTCGGGGTTGTGGATGTCAGGTTTGTGGATTTCAGGGCTGTGGATGTCGGTGTTGTGGATGTCGATGTTGTGGATGATGGGGTTGTGGATGCCAGTGTTGTGGATTGTTGGGGTTGTGGATGTCAGGGCTGTTCGTGTTGTGGTTGTGGATTTCCTGACTGTGGATGTCAGGGTTGTGGATGTCGGGGCTGTGGATGTAGGTGTTGTGGATGTTGGGGTTGTGAATGTCAGGGCTGTGGATGCCGGGGTTGTGGATGTCAGGTTTGTGGATTTCAGGGCTGCGGATGTCGATGTTGTGGATGTTGGGGTTGTGGATGTCGGTGTTGTGCATGTTGTGGTTGTGGATGTCGATGTTGTGGATGTTGGGGTTGTGGATGTCGGTGTTGTGGATGTTGGGGTAGTGGATGTCGGTGTTCTGGATGTTGGGGTTGTGGATGTCGGTGTTGTGGATATTGGGGTTGTGGAAGTCGATGTTGTGGATGTTGGGGTTGTGGATGTCAGGGGTGTGGATGTTAGGGCTGTGGATGTCAGGGCTGTGGATTTAGGGGTTCTGGATGTCAGGGCTGGGGATGTCGGGGTTGTGGATGTCAGCTTTGTGGATTTCAGGGCTGTGGACGTTGGTGTTGTGGATGTTGTGGTTGTGGATGTCGATGTTCTGGCTGTTGGGGTTGTGGATGTCGATGTTGTGGATGTTGGGTCTGTGGATGTCAGGGGTGTGGATGTTTGGTTTGTGTACGTCAGGGCTGTGGATTTTGGGGTTCTGGATGTCAGGGCTATGGACGTTGGGGATGTGGATGTCGGAGTTGTGGATTTGGGGTTGTGGATGTCAGGGCTGTGGATGTTGGGGTTGTGGATTTCATGACTGTGGAAGTCAGGATTGTGGATGTCGGGGCTGTGGATGTCAGTCTTGTGGATGTCGGGGTTGTGGATGTCAGGTTTGTGGATTTCAGGGCTGTGGATGTCGGTGTTGTGGATGTTGGGGTTGTGGATGTCGATGTTGTGGATGTTGGCGTTGTGGATGTCGATGTTGTAGATTTTGGGGTTGTGGATGTCAGGGCTGTGGATGTTGGGGTTGTGGATGTCAGGGCTGCGGATGTCCGGGCTGTGGATGTCGGGGTTGTGGATGTCAGGTTTGTGGATTTCAGGGCTGTGGATGTCGATGTTGTGGATGATGGGGTTGTCGATGTCGATGTTGTGGAGGTTGGGGCTGTGGATGTCAGGGGTGTGGATGTTTGGGTTGTGGATTTCAGGGCTGTGGATTTTGGGGTTGTGGATGTCAGGGCTGTGGATGTTGGGGTTGCGGATGTCGGGGTTGTGGATGTCGGGGTTGTGGATGTTGTGTTTGTTGAGGTTGGGTTTGTGAATGTCGGGGCTGAGGATATCAGGGTTGCGGATGTCGGTGTTGTGGATGTTGGGGTTCTGAATGTCAGTGCAGTGGATGTTGGTGTTGTGGATGTCAGGGCTCTGGATGTCGGGGATGTGGATGTTGGGGTTGTGTATGTCGGGATTGTGGATGTCGGGGTTGTGGATGTCAGCTTTGTGGATTTCAGGGCTGTGGACGTTGGTGTTGTGGATGTTGTGGTTGTGGATGTCGATGTTCTGGATGTTGGGGTTGTGGATGTCGGTGTTGTGGATGTTGGCGTTGTGGATGTTGATGTTGTGGATGTTGGGGCTGTGGATGTCAGGGGTGCGGATGTTGGGCTTGTGGATGTCAGGGCTGCGGATATCGGGGCTGTGGATGTCGGGGTCTTGTATGACGGGATCGTGGATGTCGGTGTTGTGGATGTTGCGGTTGTGGATGTCGGGGTGGTGGATGTCAGGACTGTGGATGTCGGGGCTGTGAATGTCGGGGTTGTGGATGTCGGTGTTGAGGATGTCGGGATTGTGGGTGTCAGTGCTGTGGATGTCGGGGTTGTGGATGTCAGGTTTGTGGATTTCAGGGCTGTGGATGTCAGTGTTGTGGATGTTGTGGTTGTGGAAGTCGATGTTGTGGATATTGGGGTTGTGGATGTCGTTGTTGTGGATGTTGGGGTTGCGGATGTCGGTGTTGTGGATGTTGGGGTTGTGGATGTCAGGGCTGTGGATGTTGCGGTTGTGGATTTCATGACTGTGGAAGTCAGGGTTGTGGATGTCGGGGATCTGGAAGTAGGTGTTATGGATGTTGGGGTTGTGAATGTCAGGGCTGTGGATGTCGGGGTTGTGGATGTCAGGTTTGTGGATTTCAGGGCTGTGGATGTCGGTGTTGTGGATGTTGTGGCTGTGGATGTCGGTGTTGTGGATGTTGGGGTTGTGGATGTCGGTGTTGTGGATGTTGGGGTTGTGGATGTCGATGCTGTAGATATTGGGGCTGTGGATGTCAGGGGTGTGGATGTTTGGGTTGTGGATGTTTGGGCTGTGGATTTTGGCGTTGTGGAAGTCAGGACTGTGGATGTTCGGGTAGTGGATGTCAGGGCTGTGGATGTCGGGGCTGTGGATGTCAGGGGTGTGGATGTTGGGGTTGTGGATGTCAGGGCTGCGGATATCGGGGCTGTGGATGTCGGGGTCATGTATGTCGGGATTGCGGATGTCGGTGTTGTGGAAGTTGCGGTTGTGGAAGTTGGGGTTGTGGTGTCTGGGTTGTGGATGTCGGGGCTGTGAATGTTGGGGTTGTGGATGTCGATGTTGTGGTTGTCGGGGTTGTGGATGTCGGGGCTGTGGATGTCAGCGCTGTGGAGGTCGGGGTTCTGTATGTCGGGATTGTGGATGTCGGTGTTATGGATGTTGAGGTTGTGGATGTCGGGGTAATGGATGTTGGGGTTGTGGATGTCAGGTTTGTGGATTTCAGGGCTGTGGATGTCGGTGTTGTGGATGTTGGGGTTGTGGATGTCAGGATTGCGGACGTCGGGGCTGTGGATGTCGGGGTTGTGGACGTTGCGGTTTTGGATGTCGGGGTTGTGGATGTCAGGGCTCTGGATGTCGGGGTTGTGGATGTTGGTGTTGTGGATGTCGGTGTTGTGGATGTTGGGGTTGTGGATGTCAGCGCTGTGGATGTTGGGATTGTGGATGTCAGGTTTGTGGATTTCAGGGCTGTGGATGTCGGTGTTGTGGATGTTGGGGTTGTGGATGTCATGTCTGTGGATGTTGGGGTTGTGGATTTCATGACTGTGGAAGTCAGGGTTGTGGATGTCGGGGCTGTGGATGTCAGGGTTGTGAATGTCGGTGTTGTGAATGTCGGGGTTGTGGATGTTGGGGTTGTGGATGTCAGGTTTGTGGATTTCAGGGCTGTGGATGTCGGTGTTGTGGATGTTGTGGTTGTGGATGTCGATGTTGTGGATGTTGGGGTTGTGGATGTCAGGGCTGTGGATGTTGTGGTTGTGGATGTCAGGGCTGTGGATGTCAGTGTTGTGCATGCCGGGATTGTTGATGTCGGGGTTGTGGATCTCGGGGCTGTCGATGTCGGGGTTGTGGATATCGGGGCTGTGGATGTCGGGGCTGTGGTTGTCGGGGCTGTGGTTGTCGGGGCTCTGGATATCGACTGTGTAGATGTCGGCCTTGTGGATGTTGGGGTTGTGGATGTCTAGGTTGTGGATGTCGGGGCTGTGGATGTCAGTGCTGTTGATGTCGGAGCTGTCTATGTCGGGGCTGTGGATGTCAGACATGTAGACGTTGGAGTTGTGGATATTGGGGTTGTTGATGTCGGAGTTGTGGATGTCAGTTTTGTTGATGTTTGGGCTGTGGATGTCAGGGTTGTGGATGTCGGGGCTGTGGATGTCGGGGTTCTGTTTGACGGGATTGTGGATGTCGGTGTTGTGGATGTTGCGGTTGTAGTTGTCGGGGTTATGGATGTCGGGTTTGTGGATTTCAGGGCTGTGGATGTCGGTGTTGTGGATGTTGTGGTTGTGGATGTCGATGTTGTGGATGTTGGGGTTGTGGATGTCGGTATTGTGGATGTAAGGTTTGTGGATTTCAGGGCTGTGGATGTCGGTGTTGTGGATGTTGTGGTTGTGGATGTCGGTGTTGTGGATGTTGAGGTTGTGGATGTCGATGTTCTGGATGTTGGGGTTGTGGATGTCGGTGTTGTGGATGTTGGCGTTGTGGATGTTGATGTTCTGGATGTTGGGGCTGTTGATGTCAGGGGTGCGGATGTTGGGCTTGTGGATGTCAGGGCTGCGGATATCGGGGCTGTGGATGTCGGGGTCTTGTACGACGCGATCGTGGATGTCGGAGTTGTGGATGTTGCGGTTGTGGATGTCGTGGTGGTGGATGTCAGGACTGTGGATGTCGGGGCTGTGAAAGTCGGGGTTGTGGATGTCGGTGTTGAGGATGTCGGGATTGTGGGTGTCAGTGCTGTGGATGTCGGGGTTGTGGATGTCAGGTTTGTGGATTTCAGGGCTGTGGATGTCAGTGTTGTGGATGTTGTGGTTGCGGAAGTCAATGTTGTGGATATTGGGGTTGTGGATGTCGATGTTGTGGATGTTGGGGTTGTGGATGTCGGTGTTGTGGATGTTGGGGTTGTGGATTTCATGACTGTGGAAGTCAGGGTTGTGGATGTCGGGGATCTGGAAGTAGGTGTTATGGATGTTGGGGTTGTGAATGTCAGGGCTGTGGATGTCGGGGTTGTGGATGTCAGGTTTGTGGATTTCAGGGCTGTGGATGTCGGTGTTGTGGATGTTGTGGCTGTGGATGTCGGTGTTGTGGATGTTGGGGTTGTGGATGTCGGTGTTGTGGATGTTGGGGTTGTGGATGTCGATGCTGTAGATATTGGGGCTGTGGATGTCAGGGGTGTGGATGTTTGGGTTGTGGATGTCAGGGCTGTGGATTTTGGCATTGTGGAAGTCAGGACTGTGGATGTTCGGGTAGTGGATGTCAGGGCTGTGGATGTTGGGGCTGTGGATGTCAGGGGTGTGGATGTTGGGGTTGTGGATGTCAGGGCTGCGGATGTCGGGGCTGTGGATGTCGGGGTCATGTATGTCGGGATTGCGGATGTCGGTGTTGTGGAAGTTGCGGTTGTGGAAGTCGGGGTTGTGGATGTCTGGGTTGTGGATGTCGGGGCTGTGAATGTTGGGGTTGTGGATGTCGATGTTGTGGATGTCGGGGTTGTGGATGTCAGCGCTGTGGAGGTCGGGGTTCTGTATGTCGGGATTGTGGATGTCGGTGTTGTGGATGTTGCGGTTGTGGATGTCGGGGTAATGGATGTTGGGGTTGTGGATGTCAGGTTTGTGGATTTCAGGGCTGTGGATGTCGGTGTTGTAGATGTTAGGGTTGTGGATGTCAGGAGTGCGGACGTCGGGGCTGTGGATGTCGGGGTTATGTATGTCGGGATTGTGGATGTCGGTGTTGTGGACGTTGCGGTTTTGGATGTCGGGGTTGTGGATGTCAGGGCTCTGGGTGTCGGGGCTTTGAATGGTGGTGTTGTGGATGTCGCTGTTGTGGATGTTGGGGTTGTGGATGTCAGGGCTGTGGATGTTGCGGTTGTGGATTTCATGACTGTGGAAGTCAGGGTTGTGGATGTCGGGGATCTGGAAGTAGGTATTATGGATGTTGGGGTTGTGAATGTCAGGGCTGTGGATGTCGGGGTTGTGGATGTCAGGTTTGTGGATTTCAGGGCTGTGGATGTCGGTGTTGTGGATGTTGTGGCTGTGGATGTCGGTGTTGTGGATGTCGGGGCTGTGGATGTCGGGGTTCTGTATGTCGGGATTGTGGATGTCGGTGTTGTGGATGTTGCGGTTGTGGTTGTCGGGGTTATGGATGTCGGGTTTGTGGATTTCAGGGCTGTGGATGTCGGTGTTGTTGATGTTGTGGTTGTGGATGTCGATGTTGTGGATGTTGGGGTTGTGGATGTCGGTATTGTGTATGTTGGCGTTGTGGATGTCGATGTTGTGGATGTTGGGGCTGTGGATGTCGGAGTTGTGGATGTAAGGTTTGTGGATTTCAGGGCTGTGGATGTCGGTGTTGTGGATGTTGTGGTTGTGGATGTCGGTGTTGTGGATGTTGAGGTTGTGGATGTCGATGTTCTGGATGTTGGGGTTGTGGATGTCGGTGTTGTGGATGTTGGCGTTGTGGATGTTGATGTTGTGGATGTTGGGGCTGTGGATGTCAGGGGTGCGGATGTTGGGCTTGTGGATGTCAGGGCTGCGGATATCGGGGCTGTGGATGTCGGGGTCTTGTATGACGGGATCGTGGATGTCGGTGTTGTGGATGTTGCGGTTGTGGATGTCGGGGTGGTGGATGTCAGGACTGTGGATGTCGGGGCTGTGAATGTCGGGGTTGTGGATGTCGGTGTTGAGGATGTCGGGATTGTGGGTGTCAGTGCTGTGGATGTCGGGGTTGTGGATGTCAAGTTTGTGGATTTCAGGGCTGTGGATGTCAGTGTTGTGGATGTTGTGGTTGTGGAAGTCGATGTTGTGGATATTGGGGTTGTGGATGTCGTTGTTGTGGATGTTGGGGTTGCGGATGTCGGTGTTGTGGATGTTGGGGTTGTGGATGTCAGGGCTGTGGATGTTGCGGTTGTGGATTTCATGACTGTGGAAGTCAGGGTTGTGGATGTCGGGGATCTGGAAGTAGGTGTTATGGATGTTGGGGTTGTGAATGTCAGGGCTGTGGATGTCGGGGTTGTGGATGTCAGGTTTGTGGATTTCAGGGCTGTGGATGTCGGTGTTGTGGATGTTGTGGCTGTGGATGTCGGTGTTGTGGATGTTGGGGTTGTGGATGTCGGTGTTGTGGATGTTGGGGTTGTGGATGTCGATGCTGTAGATATTGGGGCTGTGGATGTCAGGGGTGTGGATGTTTGGGTTGTGGATGTTTGGGCTGTGGATTTTGGCGTTGTGGAAGTCAGGACTGTGGATGTTCGGGTAGTGGATGTCAGGGCTGTGGATGTCGGGGCTGTGGATGTCAGGGGTGTGGATGTTGGGGTTGTGGATGTCAGGGCTGCGGATATCGGGGCTGTGGATGTCGGGGTCATGTATGTCGGGATTGCGGATGTCGGTGTTGTGGAAGTTGCGGTTGTGGAAGTTGGGGTTGTGGTGTCTGGGTTGTGGATGTCGGGGCTGTGAATGTTGGGGTTGTGGATGTCGATGTTGTGGTTGTCGGGGTTGTGGATGTCGGGGCTGTGGATGTCAGCGCTGTGGAGGTCGGGGTTCTGTATGTCGGGATTGTGGATGTCGGTGTTATGGATGTTGAGGTTGTGGATGTCGGGGTAATGGATGTTGGGGTTGTGGATGTCAGGTTTGTGGATTTCAGGGCTGTGGATGTCGGTGTTGTGGATGTTGGGGTTGTGGATGTCAGGATTGCGGACGTCGGGGCTGTGGATGTCGGGGTTGTGGACGTTGCGGTTTTGGATGTCGGGGTTGTGGATGTCAGGGCTCTGGATGTCGGGGTTGTGGATGTTGGTGTTGTGGATGTCGGTGTTGTGGATGTTGGGGTTGTGGATGTCAGCGCTGTGGATGTTGGGATTGTGGATGTCAGGTTTGTGGATTTCAGGGCTGTGGATGTCGGTGTTGTGGATGTTGGGGTTGTGGATGTCATGTCTGTGGATGTTGGGGTTGTGGATTTCATGACTGCGGAAGTCAGGGTTGTGGATGTCGGGGCTGTGGATGTCAGGGTTGTGAATGTCGGTGTTGTGAATGTCGGGGTTGTGGATGTTGGGGTTGTGGATGTCAGGTTTGTGGGTTTCAGGGCTGTGGATGTCGGTGTTGTGGATGTTGTGGTTGTGGATGTCGATGTTGTGGATGTTGGGGTTGTGGATGTCAGGGCTGTGGATGTTGTGGTTGTGGATGTCAGGGCTGTGGATGTCAGTGTTGTGCATGCCGGGATTGTTGATGTCGGGGTTGTGGATCTCGGGGCTGTCGATGTCGGGGTTGTGGATATCGGGGCTGTGGATGTCGGGGCTGTGGTTGTCGGGGCTGTGGTTGTCGGAGCTCTGGATATCGACTGTGTAGATGTCGGCCTTGTGGATGTTGGGGTTGTGGATGTCTAGGTTGTGGATGTCGGGGCTGTGGATGTCAGTGCTGTTGATGTCGGAGCTGTCTATGTCGGGGCTGTGGATGTCAGACATGTAGACGTTGGAGTTGTGGATATTGGGGTTGTTGATGTCGGAGTTGTGGATGTCAGTTTTGTTGATGTTTGGGCTGTGGATGTCAGGGTTGTGGATGTCGGGGCTGTGGATGTCGGGGTTCTGTTTGACGGGATTGTGGATGTCGGTGTTGTGGATGTTGCGGTTGTAGTTGTCGGGGTTATGGATGTCGGGTTTGTGGATTTCAGGGCTGTGGATGTCGGTGTTGTGGATGTTGTGGTTGTGGATGTCGATGTTGTGGATGTTGGGGTTGTGGATGTCGGTATTGTGGATGTAAGGTTTGTGGATTTCAGGGCTGTGGATGTCGGTGTTGTGGATGTTGTGGTTGTGGATGTCGGTGTTGTGGATGTTGAGGTTGTGGATGTCGATGTTCTGGATGTTGGGGTTGTGGATGTCGGTGTTGTGGATGTTGGCGTTGTGGATGTTGATGTTCTGGATGTTGGGGCTGTTGATGTCAGGGGTGCGGATGTTGGGCTTGTGGATGTCAGGGCTGCGGATATCGGGGCTGTGGATGTCGGGGTCTTGTACGACGCGATCGTGGATGTCGGAGTTGTGGATGTTGCGGTTGTGGATGTCGTGGTGGTGGATGTCAGGACTGTGGATGTCGGGGCTGTGAAAGTCGGGGTTGTGGATGTCGGTGTTGAGGATGTCGGGATTGTGGGTGTCAGTGCTGTGGATGTCGGGGTTGTGGATGTCAGGTTTGTGGATTTCAGGGCTGTGGATGTCAGTGTTGTGGATGTTGTGGTTGCGGAAGTCGATGTTGTGGATATTGGGGTTGTGGATGTCGATGTTGTGGATGTTGGGGTTGTGGATGTCGGTGTTGTGGATGTTGGGGTTGTGGATTTCATGACTGTGGAAGTCAGGGTTGTGGATGTCGGGGATCTGGAAGTAGGTGTTATGGATGTTGGGGTTGTGAATGTCAGGGCTGTGGATGTCGGGGTTGTGGATGTCAGGTTTGTGGATTTCAGGGCTGTGGATGTCGGTGTTGTGGATGTTGTGGCTGTGGATGTCGGTGTTGTGGATGTTGGGGTTGTGGATGTCGGTGTTGTGGATGTTGGGGTTGTGGATGTCGATGCTGTAGATATTGGGGCTGTGGATGTCAGGGGTGTGGATGTTTGGGTTGTGGATGTCAGGGCTGTGGATTTTGGCATTGTGGAAGTCAGGACTGTGGATGTTCGGGTAGTGGATGTCAGGGCTGTGGATGTTGGGGCTGTGGATGTCAGGGGTGTGGATGTTGGCGTTGTGGATGTCAGGGCTGCGGATGTCGGGGCTGTGGATGTCGGGGTCATGTATGTCGGGATTGCGGATGTCGGTGTTGTGGAAGTTGCGGTTGTGGATGTCGATGTTGTGGATGTTGGGGTTGTGGATGTCGGTATTGTGTATGTTGGCGTTGTGGATGTCGATGTTGTGGATGTTGGGGCTGTGGATGTCGGAGTTGTGGATGTAAGGTTTGTGGATTTCAGGGCTGTGGATGTCGGTGTTGTGGATGTTGTGGTTGTGGATGTCGGTGTTGTGGATGTTGAGGTTGTGGATGTCGATGTTCTGGATGTTGGGGTTGTGGATGTCGGTGTTGTGGATGTTGGCGTTGTGGATGTTGATGTTGTGGATGTTGGGGCTGTGGATGTCAGGGGTGCGGATGTTGGGCTTGTGGATGTCAGGGCTGCGGATATCGGGGCTGTGGATGTCGGGGTCTTGTATGACGGGATCGTGGATGTCGGTGTTGTGGATGTTGCGGTTGTGGATGTCGGGGTGGTGGATGTCAGGACTGTGGATGTCGGGGCTGTGAATGTCGGGTTTGTGGATGTCGGTGTTGAGGATGTCGGGATTGTGGGTGTCAGTGCTGTGGATGTCGGGGTTGTGGATGTCAGGTTTGTGGATTTCAGGGCTGTGGATGTCAGTGTTGTGGATGTTGTGGTTGTGGAAGTCGATGTTGTGGATATTGGGGTTGTGGATGTCGTTGTTGTGGATGTTGGGGTTGCGGATGTCGGTGTTGTGGATGTTGGGGTTGTGGATGTCAGGGCTGTGGATGTTGCGGTTGTGGATTTCATGACTGGAAGTCAGGGTTGTGGATGTCGGGGATCTGGAAGTAGGTGTTATGGATGTTGGGGTTGTGAATGTCAGGGCTGTGGATGTCGGGGTTGTGGATGTCAGGTTTGTGGATTTCAGGGCTGTGGATGTCGGTGTTGTGGATGTTGTGGCTGTGGATGTCGGTGTTGTGGATGTTGGGGTTGTGGATGTCGGTGTTGTGGATGTTGGGGTTGTGGATGTCGATGCTGTAGATATTGGGGCAGTGGATGTCAGGGGTGTGGATGTTTGGGTTGTGGATGTTTGGGCTGTGGATTTTGGCGTTGTGGAAGTCAGGACTGTGGATGTTCGGGTAGTGGATGTCAGGGCTGTGGATGTCGGGGCTGTGGATGTCAGGGGTGTGGATGTTGGGGTTGTGGATGTCAGGGCTGCGGATATCGGGGCTGTGGATGTCGGGGTCATGTATGTCGGGATTGCGGATGTCGGTGTTGTGGAAGTTGCGGTTGTGGAAGTTGGGGTTGTGGTGTCTGGGTTGTGGATGTCGGGGCTGTGAATGTTGGGGTTGTGGATGTCGATGTTGTGGTTGTCGGGGTTGTGGATGTCGGGGCTGTGGATGTCAGCGCTGTGGAGGTCGGGGTTCTGTATGTCGGGATTGTGGATGTCGGTGTTATGGATGTTGAGGTTGTGGATGTCGGGGTAATGGATGTTGGGGTTGTGGATGTCAGGTTTGTGGATTTCAGGGCTGTGGATGTCGGTGTTGTGGATGTTGGGGTTGTGGATGTCAGGATTGCGGACGTCGGGGCTGTGGATGTCGGGGTTGTGGACGTTGCGGTTTTGGATGTCGGGGTTGTGGATGTCAGGGCTCTGGATGTCGGGGTTGTGGATGTTGGTGTTGTGGATGTCGGTGTTGTGGATGTTGGGGTTGTGGATGTCAGCGCTGTGGATGTTGGGATTGTGGATGTCAGGTTTGTGGATTTCAGGGCTGTGGATGTCGGTGTTGTGGATGTTGGGGTTGTGGATGTCATGTCTGTGGATGTTGGGGTTGTGGATTTCATGACTGTGGAAGTCAGGGTTGTGGATGTCGGGGCTGTGGATGTCAGGGTTGTGAATGTCGGTGTTGTGAATGTCGGGGTTGTGGATGTTGGGGTTGTGGATGTCAGGTTTGTGGATTTCAGGGCTGTGGATGTCGGTGTTGTGGATGTTGTGGTTGTGGATGTCGATGTTGTGGATGTTGGGGTTGTGGATGTCAGGGCTGTGGATGTTGTGGTTGTGGATGTCAGGGCTGTGGATGTCAGTGTTGTGCATGCCGGGATTGTTGATGTCGGGGTTGTGGATCTCGGGGCTGTCGATGTCGGGGTTGTGGATATCGGGGCTGTGGATGTCGGGGCTGTGGTTGTCGGGGCTGTGGTTGTCGGGGCTCTGGATATCGACTGTGTAGATGTCGGCCTTGTGGATGTTGGGGTTGTGGATGTCTAGGTTGTGGATGTCGGGGCTGTGGATGTCAGTGCTGTTGATGTCGGAGCTGTCTATGTCGGGGCTGTGGATGTCAGACATGTAGACGTTGGAGTTGTGGATATTGGGGTTGTTGATGTCGGAGTTGTGGATGTCAGTTTTGTTGATGTTTGGGCTGTGGATGTCAGGGTTGTGGATGTCGGGGCTGTGGATGTCGGGGTTCTGTTTGACGGGATTGTGGATGTCGGTGTTGTGGATGTTGCGGTTGTAGTTGTCGGGGTTATGGATGTCGGGTTTGTGGATTTCAGGGCTGTGGATGTCGGTGTTGTGGATGTTGTGGTTGTGGATGTCGATGTTGTGGATGTTGGGGTTGTGGATGTCGGTATTGTGGATGTAAGGTTTGTGGATTTCAGGGCTGTGGATGTCGGTGTTGTGGATGTTGTGGTTGTGGATGTCGGTGTTGTGGATGTTGAGGTTGTGGATGTCGATGTTCTGGATGTTGGGGTTGTGGATGTCGGTGTTGTGGATGTTGGCGTTGTGGATGTTGATGTTCTGGATGTTGGGGCTGTTGATGTCAGGGGTGCGGATGTTGGGCTTGTGGATGTCAGGGCTGCGGATATCGGGGCTGTGGATGTCGGGGTCTTGTACGACGCGATCGTGGATGTCGGAGTTGTGGATGTTGCGGTTGTGGATGTCGTGGTGGTGGATGTCAGGACTGTGGATGTCGGGGCTGTGAAAGTCGGGGTTGTGGATGTCGGTGTTGAGGATGTCGGGATTGTGGGTGTCAGTGCTGTGGATGTCGGGGTTGTGGATGTCAGGTTTGTGGATTTCAGGGCTGTGGATGTCAGTGTTGTGGATGTTGTGGTTGCGGAAGTCGATGTTGTGGATATTGGGGTTGTGGATGTCGATGTTGTGGATGTTGGGGTTGTGGATGTCGGTGTTGTGGATGTTGGGGTTGTGGATTTCATGACTGTGGAAGTCAGGGTTGTGGATGTCGGGGATCTGGAAGTAGGTGTTATGGATGTTGGGGTTGTGAATGTCAGGGCTGTGGATGTCGGGGTTGTGGATGTCAGGTTTGTGGATTTCAGGGCTGTGGATGTCGGTGTTGTGGATGTTGTGGCTGTGGATGTCGGTGTTGTGGATGTTGGGGTTGTGGATGTCGGTGTTGTGGATGTTGGGGTTGTGGATGTCGATGCTGTAGATATTGGGGCTGTGGATGTCAGGGGTGTGGATGTTTGGGTTGTGGATGTCAGGGCTGTGGATTTTGGCATTGTGGAAGTCAGGACTGTGGATGTTCGGGTAGTGGATGTCAGGGCTGTGGATGTTGGGGCTGTGGATGTCAGGGGTGTGGATGTTGGGGTTGTGGATGTCAGGGCTGCGGATGTCGGGGCTGTGGATGTCGGGGTCATGTATGTCGGGATTGCGGATGTCGGTGTTGTGGAAGTTGCGGTTGTGGAAGTCGGGGTTGTGGATGTCTGGGTTGTGGATGTCGGGGCTGTGAATGTTGGGGTTGTGGATGTCGATGTTGTGGATGTCGGGGTTGTGGATGTCAGCGCTGTGGAGGTCGGGGTTCTGTATGTCGGGATTGTGGATGTCGGTGTTGTGGATGTTGCGGTTGTGGATGTCGGGGTAATGGATGTTGGGGTTGTGGATGTCAGGTTTGTGGATTTCAGGGCTGTGGATGTCGGTGTTGTAGATGTTAGGGTTGTGGATGTCAGGAGTGCGGACGTCGGGGCTGTGGATGTCGGGGTTATGTATGTCGGGATTGTGGATGTCGGTGTTGTGGACGTTGCGGTTTTGGATGTCGGGGTTGTGGATGTCAGGGCTCTGGGTGTCGGGGCTTTGAATGGTGGTGTTGTGGATGTCGCTGTTGTGGATGTTGGGGTTGTGGATGTCAGGGCTGTGGATGTTGCGGTTGTGGATTTCATGACTGTGGAAGTCAGGGTTGTGGATGTCGGGGATCTGGAAGTAGGTATTATGGATGTTGGGGTTGTGAATGTCAGGGCTGTGGATGTCGGGGTTGTGGATGTCAGGTTTGTGGATTTCAGGGCTGTGGATGTCGGTGTTGTGGATGTTGTGGCTGTGGATGTCGGTGTTGTGGATGTCGGGGCTGTGGATGTCGGGGTTCTGTATGTCGGGATTGTGGATGTCGGTGTTGTGGATGTTGCGGTTGTGGTTGTCGGGGTTATGGATGTCGGGTTTGTGGATTTCAGGGCTGTGGATGTCGGTGTTGTGGATGTTGTGGTTGTGGATGTCGATGTTGTGGATGTTGGGGTTGTGGATGTCGGTATTGTGTATGTTGGCGTTGTGGATGTCGATGTTGTGGATGTTGGGGCTGTGGATGTCGGAGTTGTGGATGTAAGGTTTGTGGATTTCAGGGCTGTGGATGTCGGTGTTGTGGATGTTGTGGTTGTGGATGTCGGTGTTGTGGATGTTGAGGTTGTGGATGTCGATGTTCTGGATGTTGGGGTTGTGGATGTCGGTGTTGTGGATGTTGGCGTTGTGGATGTTGATGTTCTGGATGTTGGGGCTGTGGATGTCAGGGGTGCGGATGTTGGGCTTGTGGATGTCAGGGCTGCAGATATCGGGGCTGTGGATGTCGGGGTCTTGTACGAGGGGATCGTGGATGTCGGAGTTGTGGATGTTGCGGTTGTGGATGTCGTGGTGGTGGATGTCAGGACTGTGGATGTCGGGGCTGTGAAAGTCGGGGTTGTGGATGTCGGTGTTGAGGATGTCGGGATTGTGGGTCTCAGTGCTGTGGGTGTCAGTGTTGTGGATGTTGTGGTTGTGGAAGTCGATGTTGTGGATATTGGGGTTGTGGATGTCGATGTTGTGGATGTTGGGGTTGTGGATGTCGGTGTTGTGGATGTTGGGGTTGTGGATTTCATGACTGTGGAAGTCAGGGTTGTGGATGTCGGGGATCTGGAAGTAGGTGTTATGGATGTTGGGGTTGTGAATGTCAGGGCTGTGGATGTCGGGGTTGTGGATGTCAGGTTTGTGGATTTCAGGGCTGTGGATGTCGGTGTTGTGGATGTTGTGGCTGTGGATGTCGGTGTTGTGGATGTTGGGGTTGTGGATGTCGGTGTTGTGGATGTTGGGGTTGTGGATGTCGATGTTGTGGATGTTGGGGTTGTGGATGTCGGTGTTGTGGATGTCAGGTTTGTGGATTTCAGGGCTGTGGATGTCAGTGTTGTGGATGTTGTGGTTGTGGAAGTCGATGTTGTGGATATTGGGGTTGTGGATGTCGATGTTGTGGATGTTGGGGTTGTGGATGTCGGTGTTGTGGATGTTGGGGTTGTGGATTTCATGACTGTGGAAGTCAGGGTTGTGGATGTCGGGGATCTGGAAGTAGGTGTTATGGATGTCGGTGTTGTGGATGTTGGGGTTGTGGATGTCGGTGTTGTGGATGTTGGGGTTGTGGATGTCGATGCTGTAGATATTGGGGCTGTGGATGTCAGGGGTGTGGATGTTTGGGTTGTGGATGTCAGGGCTGTGGATTTTGGCATTGTGGAAGTCAGGACTGTGGATGTTCGGGTAGTGGATGTCAGGGCTGTGGATGTTGGGGCTGTGGATGTCAGGGGTGTGGATGTTGGCGTTGTGGATGTCAGGGCTGCGGATGTCGGGGCTGTGGATGTCGGGGTCATGTATGTCGGGATTGCGGATGTCGGTGTTGTGGAAGTTGGGGTTGTGGATGTCTGGGTTGTGGATGTCGGGGCTGTGAATGTTGGGGTTGTGGATGTCGATGTTGTGGATGTCGGGGTTGTGGATGTCAGCGCTGTGGAGGTCGGGGTTCTGTATGTCGGGATTGTGGATGTCGGTGTTGTGGATGTTGCGGTTGTGGATGTCGGGGTAATGGATGTTGGGGTTGTGGATGTCAGGTTTGTGGATTTCAGGGCTGTGGATGTCGGTGTTGTAGATGTTAGGGTTGTGGATGTCAGGATTGCGGACGTCGGGGCTGTGGATGTCGGGGTTATGTATGTCGGGATTGTGGATGTCGGTGTTGTGGACGTTGCGGTTTTGGATGTCGGGGTTGTGGATGTCAGGGCTCTGGGTGTCGGGGCTTTGAATGTTGGTGTTGTGGATGTCGCTGTTGTGGATGTTGGGGTTGTGGATGTCAGGGCTGTGGATGTTGCGGTTGTGGATTTCATGACTGTGGAAGTCAGGGTTGTGGATGTCGGGGATCTGGAAGTAGGTGTTATGGATGTTGGGGCTGTGGATGTCGGGGTTGTGGATGTCAGGTTTGTGGATTTCAGGGCTGTGGATGTCGGTGTTGTGGATGTTGTGGCTGTGGATGTCGGTGTTGTGGATGTTGGGGTTGTGGATGTCGGTGTTGTGGATGTTGGGGTTGTGGATGTCGATGCTGTAGATATTGGGGCTGTGGATGTCAGGGGTGTGGATGTTTGGGTTGTGGATGTTTGGGCTGTGGATTTTGGCGTTGTGGAAGTCAGGACTGTGGATGTTCGGGTAGTGGATGTCAGGGCTGTGGATGTCGGGGCTGTGGATGTTGGCGTTGTGGATGTTGATGTTGTGGATGTTGGGGCTGTGGATGTCAGGGGTGCGGATGTTGGGCTTGTGGATGTCAGGGCTGCGGATATCGGGGCTGTGGATGTCGGGGTCTTGTATGACGGGATCGTGGATGTCGGTGTTGTGGATGTTGCGGTTGTGGATGTCGGGGTGGTGGATGTCAGGACTGTGGATGTCGGGGCTGTGAATGTCGGGTTTGTGGATGTCGGTGTTGAGGATGTCGGGATTGTGGGTGTCAGTGCTGTGGATGTCGGGGTTGTGGATGTCAGGTTTGTGGATTTCAGGGCTGTGGATGTCAGTGTTGTGGATGTTGTGGTTGTGGAAGTCGATGTTGTGGATATTGGGGTTGTGGATGTCGTTGTTGTGGATGTTGGGGTTGCGGATGTCGGTGTTGTGGATGTTGGGGTTGTGGATGTCAGGGCTGTGGATGTTGCGGTTGTGGATTTCATGACTGGAAGTCAGGGTTGTGGATGTCGGGGATCTGGAAGTAGGTGTTATGGATGTTGGGGTTGTGAATGTCAGGGCTGTGGATGTCGGGGTTGTGGATGTCAGGTTTGTGGATTTCAGGGCTGTGGATGTCGGTGTTGTGGATGTTGTGGCTGTGGATGTCGGTGTTGTGGATGTTGGGGTTGTGGATGTCGGTGTTGTGGATGTTGGGGTTGTGGATGTCGATGCTGTAGATATTGGGGCAGTGGATGTCAGGGGTGTGGATGTTTGGGTTGTGGATGTTTGGGCTGTGGATTTTGGCGTTGTGGAAGTCAGGACTGTGGATGTTCGGGTAGTGGATGTCAGGGCTGTGGATGTCGGGGCTGTGGATGTCAGGGGTGTGGATGTTGGGGTTGTGGATGTCAGGGCTGCGGATATCGGGGCTGTGGATGTCGGGGTCATGTATGTCGGGATTGCGGATGTCGGTGTTGTGGAAGTTGCGGTTGTGGAAGTTGGGGTTGTGGTGTCTGGGTTGTGGATGTCGGGGCTGTGAATGTTGGGGTTGTGGATGTCGATGTTGTGGTTGTCGGGGTTGTGGATGTCGGGGCTGTGGATGTCGGTGTTGTGGATGTTGGGGTTGTGGATGTCGGTGTTGTGGATGTTGGGGTTGTGGATGTCGATGTTGTGGATGTTGGGGTTGTGGATGTCGGTGTTGTGGATGTCAGGTTTGTGGATTTCAGGGCTGTGGATGTCAGTGTTGTGGATGTTGTGGTTGTGGAAGTCGATGTTGTGGATATTGGGGTTGTGGATGTCGATGTTGTGGATGTTGGGGTTGTGGATGTCGGTGTTGTGGATGTTGGGGTTGTGGATTTCATGACTGTGGAAGTCAGGGTTGTGGATGTCGGGGATCTGGAAGTAGGTGTTATGGATGTCGGTGTTGTGGATGTTGGGGTTGTGGATGTCGGTGTTGTGGATGTTGGGGTTGTGGATGTCGATGCTGTAGATATTGGGGCTGTGGATGTCAGGGGTGTGGATGTTTGGGTTGTGGATGTCAGGGCTGTGGATTTTGGCATTGTGGAAGTCAGGACTGTGGATGTTCGGGTAGTGGATGTCAGGGCTGTGGATGTTGGGGCTGTGGATGTCAGGGGTGTGGATGTTGGCGTTGTGGATGTCAGGGCTGCGGATGTCGGGGCTGTGGATGTCGGGGTCATGTATGTCGGGATTGCGGATGTCGGTGTTGTGGAAGTTGGGGTTGTGGATGTCTGGGTTGTGGATGTCGGGGCTGTGAATGTTGGGGTTGTGGATGTCGATGTTGTGGATGTCGGGGTTGTGGATGTCAGCGCTGTGGAGGTCGGGGTTCTGTATGTCGGGATTGTGGATGTCGGTGTTGTGGATGTTGCGGTTGTGGATGTCGGGGTAATGGATGTTGGGGTTGTGGATGTCAGGTTTGTGGATTTCAGGGCTGTGGATGTCGGTGTTGTAGATGTTAGGGTTGTGGATGTCAGGATTGCGGACGTCGGGGCTGTGGATGTCGGGGTTATGTATGTCGGGATTGTGGATGTCGGTGTTGTGGACGTTGCGGTTTTGGATGTCGGGGTTGTGGATGTCAGGGCTCTGGGTGTCGGGGCTTTGAATGTTGGTGTTGTGGATGTCGCTGTTGTGGATGTTGGGGTTGTGGATGTCAGGGCTGTGGATGTTGCGGTTGTGGATTTCATGACTGTGGAAGTCAGGGTTGTGGATGTCGGGGATCTGGAAGTAGGTGTTATGGATGTTGGGGCTGTGGATGTCGGGGTTGTGGATGTCAGGTTTGTGGATTTCAGGGCTGTGGATGTCGGTGTTGTGGATGTTGTGGCTGTGGATGTCGGTGTTGTGGATGTTGGGGTTGTGGATGTCGGTGTTGTGGATGTTGGGGTTGTGGATGTCGATGCTGTAGATATTGGGGCTGTGGATGTCAGGGGTGTGGATGTTTGGGTTGTGGATGTTTGGGCTGTGGATTTTGGCGTTGTGGAAGTCAGGACTGTGGATGTTCGGGTAGTGGATGTCAGGGCTGTGGATGTCGGGGCTGTGGATGTCAGGGGTGTGGATGTTGGGGTTGTGGATGTCAGGGCTGCGGATATCGGGGCTGTGGATGTCGGGGTCATGTATGTCGGGATTGCGGATGTCGGTGTTGTGGAAGTTGCGGTTGTGGAAGTTGGGGTTGTGGATGTCTGGGTTGTGGATGTCGGGGCTGTGAATGTTGGGGTTGTGGATGTCGATGTTGTGGATGTCGGGGTTGTGGATGTCGGGGTTGTGGATGTCAGCGCTGTGGAGGTCGGGGTTCTGTATGTCGGGATTGTGGATGTCGGTGTTGTGGATGTTGAGGTTGTGGATGTCGGGGTAATGGATGTTGGGGTTGTGGATGTCAGGTTTGTGGATTTCAGGGCTGTGGATGTCGGTGTTGTGGATGTTGGGGTTGTGGATGTCAGGATTGCGGACGTCGGGGCTGTGGATGTCGGGGTTGTGGACGTTGCGGTTTTGGATGTCGGGGTTGTGGATGTCAGGGCTCTGGATGTCGGGGTTGTGGATGTTGGTGTTGTGGATGTCGGTGTTGTGGATTTCGGGGTTGGGGATGTCAGCGCTGTGGATGTTGGGATTGTGGATGTCAGGTTTGTGGATTTCAGGGCTGTGGATGTCGGTGTTGTGGATGTTGGGGTTGTGGATGTCATGTCTGTGGATGTTGGGGTTGTGGATTTCATGACTGTGGAAGTCAGGGTTGTGGATGTCGGGGCTGTGGATGTCAGGGTTGTGAATGGCGGTGTTGTGAATGTCGGGGTTGTGGATGTTGGGGTTGTGGATGTCAGGTTTGTGGATTTCAGGGCTGTGGATGTCGGTGTTGTGGATGTTGTGGTTGTGGATGTCGATGTTGTGGATGTTGGGGTTGTGGATGTCAGGGCTGTGGATGTTGTGGTTGTGGATGTCAGGGCTGTGGATGTCAGTGTTGTGCATGCCGGGATTGTTGATGTCGGGGTTGTGGATCTCGGGGCTGTTGATGTCGGGGTTGTGGATATCGGGGCTGTGGATGTCGGGGCTGTGGTTGTCGGGGCTGTGGTTGTCGGGGCTCTGGATATCGACTGTGTAGATGTCGGCCTTGTGGATGTTGGGGTTGTGGATGTCTAGGTTGTGGATGTCGGGGCTGTGGATGTCAGTGCTGTTGATGTCGGAGCTGTCTATGTCGGGGCTGTGGATGTCAGACAAGTAGACGTTGGAGTTGTGGATATTGGGGTTGTTGATGTTGGAGTTGTGGATGTCAGTTTTGTTGATGTTTGGGCTGTGGATGTCAGGGTTGTGGATGTCGGGGCTGTGGATGTCGGGGTTCTGTATGTCGGGATTGTGGATGTCGGTGTTGTGCATGTTGCGGGTTGTGGATGTCGGGGCTGTGGATGTCGGGGCTGTGGATGTCGGGGTTCTGTATGTCGGGATTGTGGATGTCGGTGTTGTGGATGTTGCGGTTGTGGTTGTCGGGGTTATGGATGTCGGGTTTGTGGATCTCAGGGCTGTGGATGTCGGTGTTGTGGATGTTGTGGTTGTGGATGTCGATGTTGTGGATGTTGGGGTTGTGGATGTCGGTATTGTGTATGTTGGCGTTGTGGATGTCGATGTTGTGGATGTTGGGGCTGTGGATGTCGGAGTTGTGGATGTAAGGTTTGTGGATTTCAGGGCTGTGGATGTCGGTGTTGTGGATGTTGTGGTTGTGGATGTCGGTGTTGTGGATGTTGAGGTTGTGGATGTCGGTGTTGTGGATGTTGAGGTTGTGGATGTCGATGTTCTGGATGTTGGGGTTGTGGATGTCGGTGTTGTGGATGTTGGCGTTGTGGATGTTGATGTTCTGGATGTTGGGGCTGTGGATGTCAGGGGTGCGGATGTTGGGCTTGAGGATGTCAGGGCTGCGGATATCGGGGCTGTGGATGTCGGGGTCTTGTACGACGCGATCGTGGATGTCGGAGTTGTGGATGTTGCGGTTGTGGATGTCGTGGTGGTGGATGTCAGGACTGTGGATGTCGGGGCTGTGAAAGTCGGGGTTGTGGATGTCGGTGTTGAGGATGTCGGGATTGTGGGTGTCAGTGCTGTGGATGTCGGGGTTGTGGATGTCAGGTTTGTGGATTTCAGGGCTGTGGATGTCAGTGTTGTGGATGTTGTGGTTGTGGAAGTCGATGTTGTGGATATTGGGGTTGTGGATGTCGATGTTGTGGATGTTGGGGTTGTGGATGTCGGTGTTGTGGATGTTGGGGTTGTGGATTTCATGACTGTGGAAGTCAGGGTTGTGGATGTCGGGGATCTGGAAGTAGGTGTTATGGATGTTGGGGTTGTGAATGTCAGGGCTGTGGATGTCGGGGTTGTGGATGTCAGGTTTGTGGATTTCAGGGCTGTGGATGTCGGTGTTGTGGATGTTGTGGCTGCGGATGTCGGTGTTGTGGAAGTTGGGGTTGTGGATGTCGGTGTTGTGGATGTTGGGGTTGTGGATGTCGATGCTGTAGATATTGGGTCTGTGGATGTCAGGGGTGTGGATGTTTGGGTTGTGGATGTCAGGGCTGTGGATTTTGGCGTTGTGGAAATCAGGACTGTGGATGTTCGGGTAGTGGATGTCAGGGCTGTGGATGTTGGGGCTGTGGATGTCAGGGGTGTGGATGTTGGGGTTGTGGATGTCAGGGCTGCGGATGTCGGGGCTGTGGATGTCGGGGTCATGTATGTCGGGATTGCGGATGTCGGTGTTGTGGAAGTTGCGGTTGTGGAAGTCGGGGTTGTGGATGTCTGGGTTGTGGATGTCGGGGCTGTGAATGTTGGGGTTGTGGATGTCGATGTTGTGGATGTCGGGGTTGTGGATGTCAGCGCTGTGGAGGTCGGGGTTCTGTATGTCGGGATTGTGGATGTCGGTGTTGTGGATGTTGCGGTTGTGGATGTCGGGGTAATGGATGTTGGGGTTGTGGATGTCAGGTTTGTGGATTTCAGGGCTGTGGATGTCGGTGTTGTAGATGTTAGGGTTGTGGATGTCAGGATTGCGGACGTCGGGGCTGTGGATGTCGGGGTTATGTATGTCGGGATTGTGGATGTCGGTGTTGTGGACGTTGCGGTTTTGGATGTCGGGGTTGTGGATGTCAGGGCTCTGGGTGTCCGGGCTTTGAATGTTGGTGTTGTGGATGTCGGTGTTGTGGATGTTGGGGTTGTGGATGTCAGGGCTGTGGATGTCGGGGTTGTGGATGTCAGGTTTGTGGATTTCAGGGCTGTGGATGTCGGTGTTGTGGATGTTGTGGCTGTGGATGTCGGTGTTGTGGATGTCGGGGCTGTGGATGTCGGGGTTCTGTATGTCGGGATTGTGGATGTCGGTGTTGTGGATGTTGCGGTTGTGGTTGTCGGGGTTATGGATGTCGGGTTTGTGGATTTCAGGGCTGTGGATGTCGGTGTTGTGGATGTTGTGGTTGTGGATGTCGATGTTGTGGATGTTGGGGTTGTGGATGTCGGTATTGTGTATGTTGGCGTTGTGGATATCGATGTTGTGGATGTTGGGGCTGTGGATGTCGGAGTTGTGGATGTAAGGTTTGTGGATTTCAGGGCTGTGGATGTCGGTGTTGTGGATGTTGTGGTTGTGGATGTCGGTGTTGTGGATGTTGAGGTTGTGGATGTCGATGTTCTGGATGTTGGGGTTGTGGATGTCGGTGTTGTGGATGTTGGCGTTGTGGATGTTGATGTTCTGGATGTTGGGGCTGTGGATGTCAGGGGTGCGGATGTTGGGCTTGTGGATGTCAGGGCTGCGGATATCGGGGCTGTGGATGTCGGGGTCTTGTACGACGGGATCGTGGATTTCGGAGTTGTGGATGTTGCGGTTGTGGATGTCGTGATGGTGGATGTCAGGACTGTGGATGTCGGGGCTGTGAAAGTCGGGGTTGTGGATGTCGGTGTTGAGGATGTCATGTTTGTTGAGGTTGGGTTTGTGAATGTCGGGGCTGAGGATATCAGGGATGCGGATGTCGGTGTTGTGGATGTTGGGGTTGTGAATGTCAGGGCTGTGGATGTTGGGGTTGTGGATGTCAGGGCTGTGGATGTCGGGGATGTGGATGTCGGGGTTGTGTATGTCGGGATTGCAGATATCTGAGCTGTGGATGTCGGGGTTGTGGATGTCGGTTTTGTGGATGTCGGGGTTGTGGATGTCAGGTTTGTGGATTTCAGGGCTGTGGATGTCGGTGTTGTGGATGTTGTGGTTGTGGATTTCGATGTTGTGGATGTCGGTGTTGTGGAGGTTGCGGTTGCGGATGTCGGGGTTGTGGATGTTAGGGCTGTGGATGTCGGGGCCGTGAATGTCGGGGTTGTGGATGTCGGTGTTGTGAATGTTGGAGTTGTGGAGGTCAGGTCTGTGGATGTTGGGGCTGTGGATGTCAGGGCTGTGGATGTTGTGGTTGTTTTGTCAGGGCTGCGGATGTTGGGGTTGTGGATGTCAGGGCTGCTGATGTCGGGGCTGTGGATGTCGGGGTTGTGGATGTCAGGTTTGTGGATTTCAGGGCTGTGGATGTCGGGGATGTGGATGTCGGTGTTGTGTATGTCTGGGTTGCGAATGTCGGGGTTGTGGATTTCGGTGTTGTGAATGTTGGGTTGTGGATGTCAGGTCTGTGGATTTTGAGTTTGTGGATTTCATGACCGTGGAAGTCAGGGTTGTGGATGTCGGGAATGTGGATGTCAGTGTTGTGGATGTTGGGGTTGTGAATGTCAGGGATATGGATGTTGGTGTTGTGGATGTCAGGGCTGTGGATGTTGGGGTTGTGGATGTCAGGGCTGTGGATGTTGGGGTTTTGGTTGTCAGGGCTGTGGATGTTGGGGTTGTGGATGTCAGGGCTGTTGATGTCGGGATTGAGGATGTCGTGTTTGTTGATGTTGGATTGTGAATGTCGGGGCTGAGGATATCTGGGTTGTGGATGTCGGTGTTGTGGATGTTGGGGTTGTGAATGTCAGTGCTGTGGATGTTGGTGTTGTGGATGTCAGGGCTGTGGATGTCGGGGATGTGGATGTCGGGATGTGGATGTCGGTGTGGTGGTGTTGGGGTTGTGAATGTCAGTGCTGTGGATGTTGGTGTTGTGGATGTCAGGGCTGTGGATGTCGGGGATGTGGATGTTCGGGTTGTGGATGTCGGTGTTATGGATGCTGGCGTTGTGGATGTCGATGTTGTGGATGTCAGGGCTGTGGATATCAGGGGTGTGGATGTTTGGGTTGTGGATGTCAGGGGTGTGGATGTTGGTGTTGTGGATGTCAGGGCTGTGGATGTTGGGGTTGTGGATTTCAGGGCTGTGGATGTTGGGGTTATGGATGTCAGGGCTGTTGATGTCGGGGTTGAGGATGTCGTGTTTGTTGATATCGGGTTTGTGAATGTCGAGACTGAGGATATCAGGGTTGTGGATGTCGGTGCTGTGAATGTCGGGGCTGTGTATGATGTGGTTGTGGATGTCGATGTTGTGGATGATGTGGTTGTGGATGTCGATGTTGTGGATGTTGGGGTTGTGGATGTCGGTATTGTGGATGTTGGAGTTGTTTTGTCAGGGCTGTGGATGTTGTGGTTGCGGATGTCAGGGCTGCGGATGTCGGGGCTGTGGATGTCGGGGCTGTGGAAGTCAGGTTTGTGGATTTCAGGGCTGTGTATGTCGGGGATGTGGATGTCGGTGTTGTGGATGTTGGGGTTGTGGATGTCAGGGCTGCGGATGTCGGGGCTGTGGATGTCGGGGTTGTGGAAGTCAGGTTTGTGGATTTCAGGGCTGTGGATGTTGGGGATGTGGATGTCGGTGTTGTGGATGTTGGGGTTGTGAATGTCAGGGCTGTGGTTGTTGGTGTTGTGGATCTCAGGGCTGTGGATGTTGGGGTTGTGGATGTCAGGGCTGTGGATGTTGGGGTTTTGGATGTCAGGGCTGTGGATGTTGGGGTTGTGGATCTCAGGGCTGTGGATGTTGGGGTTGTGGATGTCAGGGCTGTGGATGTTGGGGTTTTGGATGTCAGGGCTGTGGATGTTGGGGTTGTGGATGTCAGGGCTGTTGATGTCGGGATTGAGGATGTCGTGTTTGTTGATGTCGGTTTGTGTATGTCGGGGTTGCGGATGTCGGGGTTGTGGATGTCGGTGTTGTGAATGTAGGGGTTGTGGATGTCAGGGCTGTGGATGTTGGGGTTGTTTTGTCATGGCTGTTGATGTCGGGATTGAGGATGTCATGTTTGTTGAGGTCGGGTTTGTGAATGTCGGGGCTGAGAATATCAGGGTTGTTGATCTCGGTGTTGGGGATGTTGGGGTTGTGAATGTCAGAGCTGTGGATTTTGGTGTTGAGGATTTCTTGACCGTGGAAGTCAGGGTTGAGGATGTTGGTGTTGTGGATGTTGGGGTTGTGAATGTCAGGGCTGTGGATGTTGGTTTTATGGATCTCAGGGCTGTGGATGTTGGGGTTGTGGATGTCAGGGCTGCGGATGTTGGGGTTGTGGAGATCAGGGCTGTGGATGTTGGGGTTTTGGATGTCAGGGCTGTGGAGGTTGGGGTTGTGGATGTTGGGGTTGTGGATGTCAGGGCTGTTGATGTCGGGATTGAGGATGTCGTGTTTGTTGATGTCGGTTTGTGAATGTAGGGGCTGAGGATATCAGGGTTGGGAATGTCGGTGTTGTGGATGTTGGGGTTGTGAATGTCAGAGCTGTGGACGTTGGTGTTGTGGATGTCAGGGCTGTGGATGTCGTGTTTGTGGATGTCAGGGTTGTGTATGACGGGGTTGCGGATGTCGCGGTTGTGGATGTCGGTGTTGTGAATGATGGGGATGTGGATGTCAGGTCTGTGGATGTTGGGGTTCTGGAGGTCAGGTCTGTGGATGTTGGGGTTGTGGATTTCATTACCGTGGAATTCAGGGTTGTGAATGTCACGGCTGTGGATGTTGAGGTTGTGGATCTCAGGGCTGTGTATGTTGGGGTTGTGGATGTCAGGGATGTGGATGCTGGGGTTGTTTTGTCAGGGCTGCTGATGTCGGGATTGAGGATGTCATGTTTGTTGAGGTCGGGTTTGTGAATATCGGGGATGAATATATCAGGGTTGTGCATGTCGGTGTTTTGGATCTTGGGGTTGTGAATGTCAGGGCTGTGGATGTTGGTGATGTGGATGTCAGGGCGGTGGATGTGGATGTCGGGGTTGTGTATGTCGGGATTGTGGATATCGGGGCTGTGGATGTCAGGGTTGTGGATGTCAGTGTTGTGGATGTCGGGGTTGTGTATGTCAGGTTTGTGGATTTCAGGGCTGTGGATGTCGGTGTTGTGGATGTTGGCATTGTGGATGTCGATGTTGTGGATGTCAGGGCTGTGGATATCAGGGGTGTGGATGTTTGGGTTGTGGATGTCAGGGGTGTGGATGTTGGGTTTGTGGATGTCAGGGCTGTGGATGTTGGGGTTGTGGATGTCAGGGCTGTTGATGTCGGGATTGAGGATGTTGTGTTTGTTGATATCGGGTTTGTGAATGTCGGGGCTGAGGTTATCAGGGTTGTGGATGTCGGTGCTGTGAATGTCGGGGCTGTGGATGATGTGGTTGTGGATGTCGATGTTGTGGATGTTGGGGTTGTGAATGTCAGGACTGTTGATGTTGGTGTTGTGGATCTCAGGGCTGTGGATGTTGGGGTTGTGGATGTCAGGGCTGAGGATGTTGGGGTTGTGGATGTCAGGGCTGTGGATGTTGGTGTTGTTTTGTCAGGGCTGTGGATGTTGGGGTTGTGGATGTCAGGGCTGTGGATATCAGGGGTCTGGATGTTTGGGTTGTGGATGTCAGGGGTGTGGATGTTATGTTTGTGGATGTCAGGGCTGTGGATGTTGGGTTGGTGGATGTCAAGGCTGAGGATGTTGGGGTTGTTTTGTCAGGGCTGTGGATGTTGGGGTTGTGGATGTCAGGGCTGCGAATGTCGGGGCAGTGGATGTCGGGGTTGTGGATGTCAGGTTTGTGGATTTCAGGGCTGTGGATGTCGGGGATGTGGATGTCAGGGCTGTGGCTGTTGGTGTTGTTGGTCTCAGGGCTGTGGATGTTGGGGTTGTGGATGTTGGGGTTGTGAATGTCAGGGCTGTGGATGTTGGTGTTGTGTATGTCGGGGCTGAGGATATCAGGGTTGTGGATGTCGGTATTGTGGATGTTGGGGTTATTTTGTCAGGGCTGTGGTTGTTGGGGTTGTGGATGTCAGATCTGTGGATTTTGAGTTTGTGGATTTCATGACCGTGGAAGTCAGGGTTGTGGATGTCGGGGATGTGGATGTCAGTGTTGTGGATGTTGGGGTTGTGAATGTCAGGGCTGTGGATGTTGGTGTTGTGGATCTCAGGGCTGTGGATGTTGGGGTTGTGGATGTCAGGGCTGTGGATGTTGGGGTTTTGGATGTCAGGGCTGTGGATGTTGGGGTTGTGGATGTCAGGGCTGTTGATGTCGTGATTGAGGATGTCGTGTTTGTTGATGTCGGTTTGTGAATGTCGGGGCTGAGGATATCAGGGTTGTGAATGTCAGTGTTGTGGATGTTGGGGTTGTGAATGTCAGGGCTGTGGCTGTTGGTGTTGTGGATGTCAGGGTTGTGGATGTCGGGGATGTGGATGTCAGGGTTGTGTATTTCGGGGTTGCGGATGTTGGGGTTGTGGATGTTGGTGTTGTGAATGTAGGGGTTGTAGATGTCAGGGCTGTGGATGTTGGGGTTGTTTTGTCAGGGCTGTTGATGTCGGGATTGAGGATGTCATGTTTGTTGAGGTCGGGTTTGTGAATGTCGGGGCTGAGGATATCAGGGTTGTGGATGTCGGTGTTGTGGATGTCGGGGTTGTGGATGTCAGCGCTGTGGATGTCGGGGTTGTGGATGTCAGGTTTGTGGATTTTTGGGCTGTGGATGTTGGGGTTGTGGATGTTGTGGTTGTGGATGTCGATGTTGTGGATGTTGGGGTTGTGGAAGTTGCGGTTGTGGATGTTGGGGTGGTGGATATTGTGGTTGTGGATGTCAGGGCTGAGGATGATAGGGTTGTGGATGTCTGGGCTGTGGATGTCGGGGATGTGGATGTTGGGGTTGTGTATGTCGCTGTTGCGGATGTCGGGGTTGTGGAAGTCGGTGTTGTGAATGTTGGGGTTGTGGATGTCAAGCCTGTGGATGTTGGGGTTGTGGATTTCATGACCGTGGAAGTCAGGGTTGTGGATGTCGGGACTGGATGTCATGATAGTTGAGGTCGGGTTTGTGAATGTCGGGGCTGAGGATATCAGGGTTGTGGATGTCAGTGTTGTGGATGTTGGGGTTGTGAATGTCAGTGTTGTATATGTTGGGGTTGTGAATGTCAGAACTGTGGATGTGGGTGTTGTGGATGTCAAAGGCTGTGAATGTCGGGGTTGTGGATGTCGGTGTTGTGGATGTCGGGGTTGTGGATGTCAGGTTTGTGGATTTCAGGGCTCTGAATGTCGGTGTTGTGGATGTTGTGGTTGTGGATGTCGGTGTTGTGGATGTTGGCGTTGTGGATGTCGATGTTGTGGATGTCAGCGCTGTGGATATCAGGGGTGTGGATGTTTGGGCTGTGGATGTCTGGGGTGTGGATGTTGGGTTTGTGGATGTCAGTGCTGTGGCTGTTGGGTTTGTGGATGTTAGGGCTGTGGATGTTGGTGTTGTGGATGTTAGGGCCGTGGATGTTGGTGTTGTGGATTTCAGGGCTGTGGATGTTGGGGTTGTGGATGTCAGGGCTGTGGATGTTGGGGTTGTTTTGTCCGGGCTGTGGATGTTGGAGTTGTGGATGTCAGGGCTGCGGATGTTGGGGTTCTGGATGTCAGGTTTGTGGATTTCAGGGCTGTGGATGTCGGGGATGTGGATGTCGGTGTTGTGGATGTCAGGTTTGTGGATTTCAGGGCTGTGGATGTCAGGGATGTGGATGTCGGTGTTGTGGATTTTGGGGTTGTGAATGTCAGGGCAGTGGATGTTGGTTTTATGGATCTCAGGGCTGTGGATGTTGGGGTTTTGGATGTCAGGGCTGTGGATGTTGGGGTTTGGATGTCAGGGCTGTGGATGTTGGGGTTGTGGATGTCAGGGCTGTTGATGTAGTGTTTGAGGATGTCGTGTTTGCTGATGTCGGTTTGTGAATGTGGGGCTGAGGATATCAGGGTTGTGGATGTCGGTGTTGTGGATGTTGGTGTTGTGGATGTCAGGACTGCGGATGTCGGGGATGTGGATATCGGGGTTGTGTATGTCGGGGTTGCGGATGTCGTTGTTGTGGATGTCGGTGTTGTGAATGTCGTGGCTGTGTATGTCAGGGCTGTGGATGTTGGTGTTGTGGATCTCAGGGCTGTGGATTTTGGGGTTGTGGATGTCAGGGCTGTGGATGTTGGGGTTTTGGATGTGAGGGCTGTGGATTTTGGGGTTGTGGATGTCAGGGCTGGGGATGTTTGGGTTGCGGATGTCGGGGTTGTGGATGTCAGTGTTGTGGATGTTGGGGTTGTGGATGTCAGGGCTGTGGATGTTGGTGTTGTGGATTTCATGACCGTGGAATTCAGGGTTGTGAATGTCGCGGTTGTTGATGTCGATGTTGTGGATTTTGAGGTTGTGAATGTCAGGGCAGTGGATGTTGGTGTTGTGGATGTCAGGGCTGCGGATGTCGGGACTGTGGATGTCGGGGTCATGTATGTCGTGATTGTGGATGTCGGTGTTGTGGAAGTTGCGGTTGTGGATGTCGGGGTTGTGGATGTCAGGGCTCTGGATGTCGGGGCTGTGAATGTCGGGGTTGTGGATGTCGGTGTTGTGGATGTTGGGGTTGTGGATGACAGCGCTGTGGATGTCGGGGTTGTGGATCTCAGGTTTGTGTATTTCAGGGCTGTGGATGTTGGTGTTGTGGATGTTGTGGTTGTGGATGTCGATGTTGTGGATGTTGCGGTTGTGGATGTCGGTGTTGTGGATGTTGGGGTTGTGAATGTCAGGGATGTGGATATGTCAGGGATGTGGAAATTGGTGTTGTGGATGTCAGGGCTGTGGATGTCGGGGATGTGGATGTCGGGGATGTGGATGTCGGGGTTGTGTATGTCGGGGAAGCGGATGTCGGGGTTGTGGATGTCGGTGTTGTGAATGTTGGGGTTGAGGATGTCAGGGCTGTGGATGTTGGGGTTGTGGACGTCGGTGTTGTGAATGTTGGGGTTGTGGATGTCAGGTCTGTGGATGTTGGGGTTGTGGATTTCATGACCGTGGAAGTCAGGGTTGTGGATGTCGGGGATGTGGATGTCAGTGTTGTGGATGTTGGGGTTGTGAATGTCAGGGATGTGGATGTTGGTTTTGTGGATCTCAGGGCTGTGGATGTTGGGGTTGTGGATGTCAGGGCTGTGGATGTTGGTGTTTTGGATGTCAGGGCTGTTGATGTCGGGGATGTGGATGTCGGGGTTGTGTATGTCGGGGTTGTGGATGTCGGGGATGTGGATGTCGGTGTTGTGAATGTTGAGGTTGTTTTGTCAGGGCTGTTGATGTCGGGATTGAGGATGTCATGTTTGTTGAGGTCGGGTTTGTGAATGTCGGGTCTGAGAATATCAGGGTTGTGGATGTCGGTGTTGTGGATGTAGGGGTTGTGAATGTCAGGGCTGTGGATGTTGGTGTTGTGGATGTCAGGGCTGTGGATGTCGGGGATGTGGATGTCGGGGTTGTGTATGTCGGGTTTGTGGATATCGGGGCTGTGGATGTCGGGGTTGTGGATGTTGGTGTTGTGGATGTCGGGGTTGTGGATGTCAGCGCTGTGGATGTCGGGGTTGTGGATGTCAGGTTTGTGGATTTCAGGGCTGTGGATGTCGGTGTTGTGGATGTTGTGGTTGTGGATGTCGATGTTGTGGATGTTGGGGTTGTGGAAGTTGCGTTTGTGGATGTTGGGGTTGTGGACGTCAGGGCTGTGGATGTCGGGGCTGTGAATGTCAGGGTTGTGGATGTCGGTGTTGTGAATGTTGGGGTTGTGGAGGTCAGGTCTGTGGATGTTGGGGTTGTGGATTTCATGACCATGGAAGTCAGGGTTGTGGATGTCAGGGATGTGGATGTCGGTGTTGTGGATGTTGGGGTGATGAATGTCAGGGCTCTGGATTTTGGCGTTGTGCATCTCAAGGCTGTGGATGTTGGGGTTGTGGATGTCAGGGTTGTGTATGTTGGGGTTGTGGATGTCAGGGCTGTGGATGTCAGGGCTGCTGATGTCGGGGCTGTGGATGTCGGGGTTGTGGATGTCAGGATTGTGGATTTCAGGGCTGTGGATGTCGGGGATGTGGATGTCGATGTTGTGGATGTTGGGGTTGTGAATGTCAGGGCTTTGGATGTTGGGGTTTTGGATGTCAGGGCTGTGGATGTTGGGGTTGTGGATGTCAGGGCTGTGGATGTTGGGGTTTTGGATGTCAGGGCTGTGGATGTTGAGGTTGCGGATGTCGGGGTTGTGAATGTTGGTGTTGTGGATTTTTGGTTTGTGGATGTGAGGGCTGTGGATGTTGGTGTTGTGGATCTCAGGGCTGTGGATGTTGTGGTTGTGGATGTCAGGGCTGTGGATGTTGGGGTTGTGGATGTCAGGGCTGCGGATGTCAGGGCTGTGGATGTCGGGGATGTGGATCTCAGGTTTGTGGATTTCAGGGTTGTGGATGTCCGGGATTTGGATGTCGGTGTTGTGGATGTTGGGGTTGTGGATGTCGGGGTTGTGGATGTCGGAGTTGTGGATTTCAGGGCTGTGGATGTCGGGGATGTGGATGTCGATGTTGTGGATGTTGGGGTTGTGAATGTCAGGTCTTTGGATGTTGGGGTTTTGGATGTCAGGGCTGTGGATGTTGTGGTTGTGGATGTCAGGGCTGTGGATGTTGGGGTTGTGGATGTCAGGGCTGTGGATGTTGGGGTTGTGGATGTCAGGGCTGCGGATGTCAGGGCTGTGGATGTCGGGGTTGTGGATCTCAGGTTTGTGGATTTCAGGGTTGTGGATGTTGGGGTTGTGGATGTCAGGGCTGTGGATGTTGGGGTTGTTTTGTCAGGGCTGTGGATGTTGGGGTTGTGGATGTCAGGGCTGCTGATGTCGAGGCTGTGGATGTCGGGGTTGTGGATGTCAGGATTGTGGATTTCAGGGCTGTGGATGTCGGGGATGTGGATGTCGGTGTTGTGGATGTTGGGGTTGTGAATGTCACGGCTTTGGATGTTGGTGTTGTGGATCTCAGAGCTGTGGATTTTGGGTTTGTGGATGTCAGGTCTGTGGATGTTGGGGTTTTGGATGTCAGGGCTGTGGATGTTGGGGTTGTGGATGTCAGGGCTGTGGATGTTGGGGTTTTGGATGTCAGGGCTGTGGATGTTGGGGTTTTGGATGTCAGGGCTGTGGATGTTGGGGTTGTGAATGTCATGGCTTTGCATGTTGGTGTTGTGGATCTCAGAGCTGTGGATTTTGGGTTTGTGGATGTCAGGGCTGTGGATGTTGGGGTTTTGGATGTCAGGGCTGTGGATGTTGGGGTTGTGGATGTCAGGGCTGTGGATGTTGGGGTTTTGGATGTCAGGGCTGTGGATGTTGGGGTTTTGGATGTCAGGGCTGTGGATGTTGGGGTTGTAAATGTCACGGCTTTGGATGTTGGTGTTGTGGATCTCAGAGCTGTGGATTTTGGGTTTGTGGATGTCAGGGCTGTGGATGTTGGGGTTTTGGATGCCAGGGCTGTGGATGTTGGGGTTGTGGATGTCAGGGCTGTGGATGTTGGGGTTTTGGATGTCAGGGCTGTGGATGTTGGGGTTGTGGATATCAGGGCTGTTGATTTCGGGATTGAGGATGTCATGTTTGTTGATGTCGGTTTGTGAATGTCGGGGCTGAGGATATCAGGGTTATGGATGCCGGTGTTGTGGATGTTGGGGTTGTGAATGTCAGGGCTGTGGATGTTGGTGTTGTGGATGTCAGGGCTGTGGATGTCGGGGATGTGGATGTCGGGGTTGTGTATGTCGGGGTTGCGAATGTCGGGGTTGTGGATTTCGGTGTTGTGAATGTTGGGGTTGTGGATGTCAGATCTGTGGATTTTGAGTTTGTGGATTTCATGACCGTGGAAGTTAGGGTTGTGGATGTCGGGGATGTGGATGTCAGCGTTGTGGATGTTAGGGTTGTGAATGTCATTGCTGTGGATGTCGGTGTTGTGGATCACAGGGCTGTGGATGTTGGGGTTGTGGATGTCAGGGCTGTGGATGTTGGGGTTTTGGATGTCAGGGCTGTGGATGTGGGGGTTGTGGATGTCAGGGCTGTTGATTTCGGGATTGAGGATGTCATGTTTGTTGATGTCGGTTTGTGAATGTCGGGGCTGAGGATATCAGGGTTATGGATGCCGGTGTTGTGGATGTTGGGGTTGTGAATGTCAGGGCTGTGGATGTTGGTGTTGTGGATGTCAGGGCTGTGGATGTCGGGGATGTGGATGTCGGGGTTGTGTATGTCGGGGTTGCGAATGTCGGGGTTGTGGATTTCGGTGTTGTGAATGTTGGGGTTGTGGATGTCAGATCTGTGGATTTTGAGTTTGTGGATTTCATGACCGTGGAAGTTAGGGTTGTGGATGTCGGATATGTGGATGTCAGTGTTGTGGATGTTAGGGTTGTGAATGTCATTGCTGTGGATGTCGGTGTTGTGGATCACAGGGCTGTGGATGTTGGGGTTGTGGATGTCAGGGCTGTGGATTTTGGGGTTTTGGATGTCAGGGCTGTGGATGTTGGGGTTGTGGATGTCAGGGCTGTTGATGTCGGGATTGAGGATGTCGTGTTTGTTCATGTCTGTTTGTGAATGTCGGGGCTGAGGATATCAGGGTTGTGAATGTCAGTGTTGTGGATGTTGGGGTTGTGAATGTCAGGGCTGTGGATGTTGGTGTTGTGGATGTCAGGGCTGTGGATGTCGGGGATGTGGATGTCAGGGTTGTGTATTTCGGTGTTGCGGATGTCGGGGTTGTGGATGTTGGTGTTGTGAATGTAGGGGTTGTGGATGTCAGGGCTGTGGATGTTGGGGTTGTTTTGTCAGGGCTGTTGATGTCGGGATTGAGGATGTCATGTTTGTTGAGGTCAGATTTGTGAATGTCGAGGCTGAGGATATCAGGGTTGTGGATGTCGGTGTTGTGGATGTCGGGGTTGTGGATGTCGGGGTTGTGGATGTCAGGTTTGTGGATTTCAGGGCTGTGGATGTCGGTGTTGTGGATGTTGTGGTTGTGGATGTCGATGTTGTGGATGTTGGGGTTGTGGAAGTTGCGGATGTGGATGTTGGGGTTGTGGATGTCAGGGCTGTGGATGTCGGGGCTGTGAATGTCAGGGTTGTGGATGTCGGTGTTGTGAATGTTGGGGTGGTGGAGGTCAGGTCTGTGGATGTTGGGGTTGTGGATTTCATGACCGTGGAATTCAGGGTTGTGGATGTCAGGGATGTGGATGTCGGTGTTGTGGATGTTGGGGTTATGAATGTGAGGGCTCTGGATTTTGGCGTTGTGCATCTCAAGGCTGTGGATGTTGGGGTTGTGGATGTCAGGGCAGTGGATGTTGGGGTTGTGGATGTCAGGGCTGTGGATGTTGGGGTTGTTTTGTCAGGGCTGTGGATGTTGGGGTTGTGGATGTCAGGGCTGCTGATGTCGGGGCTGTGGATGTCGGGGTTGTGGATGTCAGGATTGTGGATTTCAGGGCTGTGGATGTCGGGGATGTGGATGTTGGTGTTGTGGATGTTGGGGTTGTGAATGTCAGGGCTTTGGATGTTGGTGTTGTGGATCTCAGGGCTGTGGATTTTGGGGTTGTGGATGTCATGGCTGTGGATGTTGGGGTTTTGGATGTCAGGGCTGTGGATGTTGGGGTTGTGGATGTCAGGGCTGTGGATGTTGGGGTTTTGGATGTCAGGGCTGTGGATGTTGGAGTTGTGGATGTCAGGGCTGAGGATATCAGAGTTGTGAATGTCGGTGTTGTGGATGTTGGGGTTGTGAAAGTCAGGGCTGTGGATGTTGGGCTTTTCGATGTCAGGGCTGTGGATGTTGGGGTTGTGGATGTCAGGGCTGTTGATTTCGGGATTGAGGATGTCGTGTTTGTTGATGTCGGTTTGTGAATGTCGGGGCTGAGGATATCAGGGTTGTGGATGTCGGTGTTGTGGATGTTGGGGTTGTGAATGTCAGGGCTGTGGATGTTGGTGTTGTGGATGTCAGGGCTGTGGATGTCGGTGATGTGGATGTCGGGGTTGTGTATGTCGGGGTTGCGAATGTCGGGGTTGTGCATTTCGGTGTTGTGAATGTTGGGGTTGTGGATGTCAGATCTGTGGATTGTGAGTTTGTGGATTTCATGACAGTGGAAGTCAGGGTTGTGGATGTCGGGGATGTGGTTGTCAGTGTTGTGGATGTTGGGGTTGTGAATGTCAGGGCTGTGGATGTTGGTGTTGTGGATCTCAGGGCTGTGGATGTTGGGGTTGTGGATGTCAGGGCTGTGGATGTTGGGGTTGTGGATGTCAGGGCTGTTGATGTCGGGATTGAGGATGTCGTGTTTGTTGATGTCGGTTTGTGAATGTCGGGGCTGAGGATATCAGGGTTGTGAATGTCAGTGTTGTGGATGTTGGGGTTGTGAATATCAGGGCTGTGGATGTTGGTGTTGTGGATGTCAGGGCTGTGGATGTCGGGGATGTGGATGTCAGGGTTGTGTATTTCGGTGTTGCGGATGTCGGGGTTGTGGATGTTGGTGTTGTGAATGTAGGGGTTGTGGATGTCAGGGCTGTGGATGTTGGGGTTGTTTTGTCAGGGCTGTTGATGTCCGGATTGAGGATGTCATGTTTGTTGAGGTCAGGTTTGTGAATGTCGGGGCTGAGGATATCAGGGTTGTGGATGTCGGTGTTGTGGATGTCGGGGTTGTGGATGTCAGCGCTGTGGATGTCGGGGTTGTGGATGTCAGGTTTGTGGATTTCAGGGCTGTGGATGTCGGTGTTGTGGATGTTGTGGTTGTGGATGTCGATGTTGTGGATGTTGGGGTTGTGGAAGTTGCGGTTGTAGATGTTGGGGTTGTGGATGTCAGGGCTGTGGATCTCGGGGCTGTGAATGTCAGGGTTGTGGATGTCGGTGTTGTGAATGTTGGGGTTGTGGAGGTCAGGTCTGTGGATGTTGGGGTTGTGGATTTCATGACCGTGGAAGTCAGGGTTGTGGATGTCAGGGATGTGGATGTCGGTGTTGTGGATGTTGGGGTTATGAATGTCAGGGCTCTGGATTTTGGCGTTGTGTATCTCAAGGCTGTGGATGTAGGGGTTGTGGATATCAGGGCAGTGGATGTTGGGGTTGTGGATGTCAGGGCTGTGGATGTTGTGGTTGTTTTGTCAGGGCTGTGGATGTTGGGGTTGTGGATGTCAGGGCTGCTGATGTCGGTGCTGTGGATGTCGGGGTTGTGGATGTCAGGATTGTGGATTTAAGGGCTGTGGATGTCGGGGATGTGGATGTTGGTGTTGTGGATGTTGGGGTTGTGAATGTCAGGGCTTTGGATGTTGGTGTTGTGGATGTCAGGGCTGTGGATGTTGGGGTTGTGGATGTCAGGGCTGAGGATATCAGGGTTGTGGATGTCGGTGTTGTGGATGTTGGGGTTGTGAAAGTCAAGGCTGTGGATGTTGGGGTTTTGGATGTCAGGGCTGTGGATGTTGGGGTTGTGGATGTCAGGGCTGTTGATTTCGGAATTGAGGATGTCGTGTTTGTTGATGTCGGTTTGTGAATGTCGGGGCTGAGGATATCAGGGTTGTGGATGTCGGTGTTGTGGATGTTGGGGTTGTGAATGTCAGGGCTGTGGATGTTGGTGTTGTGGATGTCAGGGCTGTGGATGTCGGGGATGTGGATGTCGGGGTTGTGTATGTCGGGGTTGCGAATGTCGGGGTTGTGGATTTCGGTGTTGTGAATGTTGGGGTTGTGGATGTCAGATCTGTGGATTTTGAGTTTGTGGATTTCATGACCGTGGAAGTCAGGGTTGTGGATGTCGGGGATGTGGATGTCAGTGTTGTGGATGTTGGGGTTGTGAATGTCAGGGCTGTGGATGTCAGTGTTGTGGATCTCAGGGCTGTGGATGTTGGGGTTGTGGATGTCAGGGCTGTGGATGTTGGGGTTGTGGATGTCAGGGCTGTGGATGTCGGGGATGTGGATGTCGGGGTTGTGTATGTCGGGATTGCAGATATCTGAGCTGTGGATGTCGGGGTTGTGGATGTCGGTGTTGTGGATGTCGGGGTTGTGGATGTCAGGTTTGTGGATTTCAGGGCTGTGGATGTCGGTGTTGTGGATGTTGTGGTTGTGGATTTCGATGTTGTGGATGTCGGTGTTGTGGAGGTTGCGGTTGCGGATGTCGGGGTTGTGGATGTTAGGGCTGTGGATGTCGGGGCCGTGAATGTCGGGGTTGTGGATGTCGGTGTTGTGAATGTTGGAGTTGTGGAGGTCAGGTCTGTGGATGTTGGGGCTGTGGATGTCAGGGCTGTGGATGTTGTGGTTGTTTTGTCAGGGCTGCGGATGTTGGGGTTGTGGATGTCAGGGCTGCTGATGTCGGGGCTGTGGATGTCGGGGTTGTGGATGTCAGGTTTGTGGATTTCAGGGCTGTGGATGTCGGGGATGTGGATGTCGGTGTTGTGTATGTCTGGGTTGCGAATGTCGGGGTTGTGGATTTCGGTGTTGTGAATGTTGGGTTGTGGATGTCAGGTCTGTGGATTTTGAGTTTGTGGATTTCATGACCGTGGAAGTCAGGGTTGTGGATGTCGGGAATGTGGATGTCAGTGTTGTGGATGTTGGGGTTGTGAATGTCAGGGATATGGATGTTGGTGTTGTGGATGTCAGGGCTGTGGATGTTGGGGTTGTGGATGTCAGGGCTGTGGATGTTGGGGTTTTGGTTGTCAGGGCTGTGGATGTTGGGGTTGTGGATGTCAGGGCTGTTGATGTCGGGATTGAGGATGTCGTGTTTGTTGATGTTGGATTGTGAATGTCGGGGCTGAGGATATCTGGGTTGTGGATGTCGGTGTTGTGGATGTTGGGGTTGTGAATGTCAGTGCTGTGGATGTTGGTGTTGTGGATGTCAGGGCTGTGGATGTCGGGGATGTGGATGTCGGGATGTGGATGTCGGTGTGGTGGTGTTGGGGTTGTGAATGTCAGTGCTGTGGATGTTGGTGTTGTGGATGTCAGGGCTGTGGATGTCGGGGATGTGGATGTTCGGGTTGTGGATGTCGGTGTTATGGATGCTGGCGTTGTGGATGTCGATGTTGTGGATGTCAGGGCTGTGGATATCAGGGGTGTGGATGTTTGGGTTGTGGATGTCAGGGGTGTGGATGTTGGTGTTGTGGATGTCAGGGCTGTGGATGTTGGGGTTGTGGATTTCAGGGCTGTGGATGTTGGGGTTATGGATGTCAGGGCTGTTGATGTCGGGGTTGAGGATGTCGTGTTTGTTGATATCGGGTTTGTGAATGTCGAGACTGAGGATATCAGGGTTGTGGATGTCGGTGCTGTGAATGTCGGGGCTGTGTATGATGTGGTTGTGGATGTCGATGTTGTGGATGATGTGGTTGTGGATGTCGATGTTGTGGATGTTGGGGTTGTGGATGTCGGTATTGTGGATGTTGGAGTTGTTTTGTCAGGGCTGGGGATGTTGGGGTTGTGAATGTCATGGCTGTGGATGTTGGTGTTGTGGATGACAGGGCTGTGGATGTTGGAGTTGTTTTGTCAGGGCTGTGGATGTTGTGGTTGCGGATGTCAGGGCTGCGGATGTCGGGGCTGTGGATGTCGGGGCTGTGGAAGTCAGGTTTGTGGATTTCAGGGCTGTGTATGTCGGGGATGTGGATGTCGGTGTTGTGGATGTTGGGGTTGTGGATGTCAGGGCTGCGGATGTCGGGGCTGTGGATGTCGGTGTTGTGGAAGTCAGGTTTGTGGATTTCAGGGCTGTGGATGTTGGGGATGTGGATGTCGGTGTTGTGGATGTTGGGGTTGTGAATGTCAGGGCTGTGGTTGTTGGTGTTGTGGATCTCAGGGCTGTGGATGTTGGGGTTGTGGATGTCAGGGCTGTGGATGTTGGGGTTTTGGATGTCAGGGCTGTGGATGTTGGGGTTGTGGATCTCAGGGCTGTGGATGTTGGGGTTGTGGATGTCAGGGCTGTGGATGTTGGGGTTTTGGATGTCAGGGCTGTGGATGTTGGGGTTGTGGATGTCAGGGCTGTTGATGTCGGGATTGAGGATGTCGTGTTTGTTGATGTCGGTTTGTGTATGTCGGGGTTGCGGATGTCGGGGTTGTGGATGTCGGTGTTGTGAATGTAGGGGTTGTGGATGTCAGGGCTGTGGATGTTGGGGTTGTTTTGTCATGGCTGTTGATGTCGGGATTGAGGATGTCATGTTTGTTGAGGTCGGGTTTGTGAATGTCGGGGCTGAGAATATCAGGGTTGTTGATCTCGGTGTTGGGGATGTTGGGGTTGTGAATGTCAGAGCTGTGGATTTTGGTGTTGAGGATTTCTTGACCGTGGAAGTCAGGGTTGAGGATGTTGGTGTTGTGGATGTTGGGGTTGTGAATGTCAGGGCTGTGGATGTTGGTTTTATGGATCTCAGGGCTGTGGATGTTGGGGTTGTGGATGTCAGGGCTGCGGATGTTGGGGTTGTGGAGATCAGGGCTGTGGATGTTGGGGTTTTGGATGTCAGGGCTGTGGAGGTTGGGGTTGTGGATGTTGGGGTTGTGGATGTCAGGGCTGTTGATGTCGGGATTGAGGATGTCGTGTTTGTTGATGTCGGTTTGTGAATGTAGGGGCTGAGGATATCAGGGTTGGGAATGTCGGTGTTGTGGATGTTGGGGTTGTGAATGTCAGAGCTGTGGACGTTGGTGTTGTGGATGTCAGGGCTGTGGATGTCGTGTTTGTGGATGTCAGGGTTGTGTATGACGGGGTTGCGGATGTCGCGGTTGTGGATGTCGGTGTTGTGAATGATGGGGATGTGGATGTCAGGTCTGTGGATGTTGGGGTTCTGGAGGTCAGGTCTGTGGATGTTGGGGTTGTGGATTTCATTACCGTGGAATTCAGGGTTGTGAATGTCACGGCTGTGGATGTTGAGGTTGTGGATCTCAGGGCTGTGTATGTTGGGGTTGTGGATGTCAGGGATGTGGATGCTGGGGTTGTTTTGTCAGGGCTGCTGATGTCGGGATTGAGGATGTCATGTTTGTTGAGGTCGGGTTTGTGAATATCGGGGATGAATATATCAGGGTTGTGCATGTCGGTGTTTTGGATCTTGGGGTTGTGAATGTCAGGGCTGTGGATGTTGGTGATGTGGATGTCAGGGCGGTGGATGTGGATGTCGGGGTTGTGTATGTCGGGATTGTGGATATCGGGGCTGTGGATGTCAGGGTTGTGGATGTCAGTGTTGTGGATGTCGGGGTTGTGTATGTCAGGTTTGTGGATTTCAGGGCTGTGGATGTCGGTGTTGTGGATGTTGGCATTGTGGATGTCGATGTTGTGGATGTCAGGGCTGTGGATATCAGGGGTGTGGATGTTTGGGTTGTGGATGTCAGGGGTGTGGATGTTGGGTTTGTGGATGTCAGGGCTGTGGATGTTGGGGTTGTGGATGTCAGGGCTGTTGATGTCGGGATTGAGGATGTTGTGTTTGTTGATATCGGGTTTGTGAATGTCGGGGCTGAGGTTATCAGGGTTGTGGATGTCGGTGCTGTGAATGTCGGGGCTGTGGATGATGTGGTTGTGGATGTCGATGTTGTGGATGTTGGGGTTGTGAATGTCAGGACTGTTGATGTTGGTGTTGTGGATCTCAGGGCTGTGGATGTTGGGGTTGTGGATGTCAGGGCTGAGGATGTTGGGGTTGTGGATGTCAGGGCTGTGGATGTTGGTGTTGTTTTGTCAGGGCTGTGGATGTTGGGGTTGTGGATGTCAGGGCTGTGGATATCAGGGGTCTGGATGTTTGGGTTGTGGATGTCAGGGGTGTGGATGTTATGTTTGTGGATGTCAGGGCTGTGGATGTTGGGTTGGTGGATGTCAAGGCTGAGGATGTTGGGGTTGTTTTGTCAGGGCTGTGGATGTTGGGGTTGTGGATGTCAGGGCTGCGAATGTCGGGGCAGTGGATGTCGGGGTTGTGGATGTCAGGTTTGTGGATTTCAGGGCTGTGGATGTCGGGGATGTGGATGTCAGGGCTGTGGCTGTTGGTGTTGTTGGTCTCAGGGCTGTGGATGTTGGGGTTGTGGATGTTGGGGTTGTGAATGTCAGGGCTGTGGATGTTGGTGTTGTGTATGTCGGGGCTGAGGATATCAGGGTTGTGGATGTCGGTATTGTGGATGTTGGGGTTATTTTGTCAGGGCTGTGGTTGTTGGGGTTGTGGATGTCAGATCTGTGGATTTTGAGTTTGTGGATTTCATGACCGTGGAAGTCAGGGTTGTGGATGTCGGGGATGTGGATGTCAGTGTTGTGGATGTTGGGGTTGTGAATGTCAGGGCTGTGGATGTTGGTGTTGTGGATCTCAGGGCTGTGGATGTTGGGGTTGTGGATGTCAGGGCTGTGGATGTTGGGGTTTTGGATGTCAGGGCTGTGGATGTTGGGGTTGTGGATGTCAGGGCTGTTGATGTCGTGATTGAGGATGTCGTGTTTGTTGATGTCGGTTTGTGAATGTCGGGGCTGAGGATATCAGGGTTGTGAATGTCAGTGTTGTGGATGTTGGGGTTGTGAATGTCAGGGCTGTGGCTGTTGGTGTTGTGGATGTCAGGGTTGTGGATGTCGGGGATGTGGATGTCAGGGTTGTGTATTTCGGGGTTGCGGATGTTGGGGTTGTGGATGTTGGTGTTGTGAATGTAGAGGTTGTGGATGTCAGGGCTGTGGATGTTGGGGTTGTTTTGTCAGGGCTGTTGATGTCGGGATTGAGGATGTCATGTTTGTTGAGGTCGGGTTTGTGAATGTCGGGGCTGAGGATATCAGGGTTGTGGATGTCGGTGTTGTGGATGTCGGGGTTGTGGATGTCAGCGCTGTGGATGTCGGGGTTGTGGATGTCAGGTTTGTGGAGTTTTGGGCTGTGGATGTTGGGGTTGTGGATGTTGTGGTTGTGGATGTCGATGTTGTGGATGTTGGGGTTGTGGAAGTTGCGGTTGTGGATGTTGGGGTGGTGGATATTGTGGTTGTGGATGTCAGGGCTGAGGATGATAGGGTTGTGGATGTCTGGGCTGTGGATGTCGGGGATGTGGATGTTGGGGTTGTGTATGTCGCTGTTGCGGATGTCGGGGTTGTGGATGTCGGTTTTGTGAATGTTGGGGTTGTGGATGTCAAGCCTGTGGATGTTGGGGTTGTGGATTTCATGACCGTGGAAGTCAGGGTTGTGGATGTCGGGACTGGATGTCATGATAGTTGAGGTCGGGTTTGTGAATGTCGGGGCTGAGGATATCAGGGTTGTGGATGTCAGTGTTGTGGATGTTGGGGTTGTGAATGTCAGTGTTGTATATGTTGGGGTTGTGAATGTCAGAACTGTGGATGTGGGTGTTGTGGATGTCAAAGGCTGTGAATGTCGGGGTTGTGGATGTCGGTGTTGTGGATGTCGGGGTTGTGGATGTCAGGTTTGTGGATTTCAGGGCTCTGAATGTCGGTGTTGTGGATGTTGTGGTTGTGGATGTCGGTGTTGTGGATGTTGGCGTTGTGGATGTCGATGTTGTGGATGTCAGCGCTGTGGATATCAGGGGTGTGGATGTTTGGGCTGTGGATGTCAGGGGTGTGGATGTTGGGTTTGTGGATGTCAGTGCTGTGGCTGTTGGGTTTGTGGATGTTAGGGCTGTGGATGTTGGTGTTGTGGATGTTAGGGCCGTGGATGTTGGTGTTGTGGATTTCAGGGCTGTGGATGTTGGGGTTGTGGATGTCAGGGCTGTGGATGTTGGGGTTGTTTTGTCCGGGCTGTGGATGTTGGAGTTGTGGATGTCAGGGCTGCGGATGTTGGGGTTCTGGATGTCAGGTTTGTGGATTTCAGGGCTGTGGATGTCGGGGATGTGGATGTCGGTGTTGTGGATGTCAGGTTTGTGGATTTCAGGGCTGTGGATGTCAGGGATGTGGATGTCGGTGTTGTGGATTTTGGGGTTGTGAATGTCAGGGCAGTGGATGTTGGTTTTATGGATCTCAGGGCTGTGGATGTTGGGGTTTTGGATGTCAGGGCTGTGGATGTTGGGGTTTGGATGTCAGGGCTGTGGATGTTGGGGTTGTGGATGTCAGGGCTGTTGATGTAGTGTTTGAGGATGTCGTGTTTGTTGATGTCGGTTTGTGAATGTGGGGCTGAGGATATCAGGGTTGTGGATGTCGGTGTTGTGGATGTTGGTGTTGTGGATGTCAGGACTGCGGATGTCGGGGATGTGGATATCGGGGTTGTGTATGTCGGGGTTGCGGATGTCGTTGTTGTGGATGTCGGTGTTGTGAATGTCGTGGTTGTGTATGTCAGGGCTGTGGATGTTGGTGTTGTGGATCTCAGGGCTGTGGATTTTGGGGTTGTGGATGTCAGGGCTGTGGATGTTGGGGTTTTGGATGTGAGGGCTGTGGATTTTGGGGTTGTGGATGTCAGGGCTGGGGATGTTTGGGTTGCGGATGTCGGGGTTGTGGATGTCAGTGTTGTGGATGTTGGGGTTGTGGATGTCAGGGCTGTGGATGTTGGTGTTGTGGATTTCATGACCGTGGAATTCAGGGTTGTGAATGTCGCGGTTGTTGATGTCGATGTTGTGGATTTTGATGTTGTGAATGTCAGGGCAGTGGATGTTGGTGTTGTGGATGTCAGGGCTGCGGATGTCGGGACTGTGGATGTCGGGGTCATGTATGTCGTGATTGTGGATGTCGGTGTTGTGGAAGTTGCGGTTGTGGATGTCGGGGTTGTGGATGTCAGGGCTCTGGATGTCGGGGCTGTGAATGTCGGGGTTGTGGATGTCGGTGTTGTGGATGTTGGGGTTGTGGATGACAGCGCTGTGGATGTCAGGGTTGTGGATCTCAGGTTTGTGTATTTCAGGGCTGTGGATGTTGGTGTTGTGGATGTTGTGGTTGTGGATGTCGATGTTGTGGATGTTGCGGTTGTGGATGTCGGTGTTGTGGATGTTGGGGTTGTGAATGTCAGGGATGTGGATATGTCAGGGATGTGGAAATTGGTGTTGTGGATGTCAGGGCTGTGGATGTCGGGGATGTGGATGTCGGGGATGTGGATGTCGGGGTTGTGTATGTCGGGGAAGCGGATGTCGGGGTTGTGGATGTCGGTGTTGTGAATGTTGGGGTTGAGGATGTCAGGGCTGTGGATGTTGGGGTTGTGGACGTCGGTGTTGTGAATGTTGGGGTTGTGGATGTCAGGTCTGTGGATGTTGGGGTTGTGGATTTCATGACCGTGGAAGTCAGGGTTGTGGATGTCGGGGATGTGGATGTCAGTGTTGTGGATGTTGGGGTTGTGAATGTCAGGGATGTGGATGTTGGTTTTGTGGATCTCAGGGCTGTGGATGTTGGGGTTGTGGATGTCAGGGCTGTGGATGTTGGTGTTTTGGATGTCAGGGCTGTTGATGTCGGGGATGTGGATGTCGGGGTTGTGTATGTCGGGGTTGTGGATGTCGGGGATGTGGATGTCGGTGTTGTGAATGTTGAGGTTGTTTTGTCAGGGCTGTTGATGTCGGGATTGAGGATGTCATGTTTGTTGAGGTCGGGTTTGTGAATGTCGGGTCTGAGAATATCAGGGTTGTGGATGTCGGTGTTGTGGATGTAGGGGTTGTGAATGTCAGGGCTGTGGATGTTGGTGTTGTGGATGTCAGGGCTGTGGATGTCGGGGATGTGGATGTCGGGGTTGTGTATGTCGGGTTTGTGGATATCGGGGCTGTGGATGTCGGGGTTGTGGATGTTGGTGTTGTGGATGTCGGGGTTGTGGATGTCAGCGCTGTGGATGTCGGGGTTGTGGATGTCAGGTTTGTGGATTTCAGGGCTGTGGATGTCGGTGTTGTGGATGTTGTGGTTGTGGATGTCGATGTTGTGGATGTTGGGGTTGTGGAAGTTGCGTTTGTGGATGTTGGGGTTGTGGACGTCAGGGCTGTGGATGTCGGGGCTGTGAATGTCAGGGTTGTGGATGTCGGTGTTGTGAATGTTGGGGTTGTGGAGGTCAGGTCTGTGGATGTTGGGGTTGTGGATTTCATGACCATGGAAGTCAGGGTTGTGGATGTCAGGGATGTGGATGTCGGTGTTGTGGATGTTGGGGTGATGAATGTCAGGGCTCTGGATTTTGGCGTTGTGCATCTCAAGGCTGTGGATGTTGGGGTTGTGGATGTCAGGGTTGTGTATGTTGGGGTTGTGGATGTCAGGGCTGTGGATGTCAGGGCTGCTGATGTCGGGGCTGTGGATGTCGGGGTTGTGGATGTCAGGATTGTGGATTTCAGGGCTGTGGATGTCGGGGATGTGGATGTCGATGTTGTGGATGTTGGGGTTGTGAATGTCAGGGCTTTGGATGTTGGGGTTTTGGATGTCAGGGCTGTGGATGTTGGGGTTGTGGATGTCAGGGCTGTGGATGTTGGGGTTTTGGATGTCAGGGCTGTGGATGTTGAGGTTGCGGATGTCGGGGTTGTGAATGTTGGTGTTGTGGATTTTTGGTTTGTGGATGTGAGGGCTGTGGATGTTGGTGTTGTGGATCTCAGGGCTGTGGATGTTGTGGTTGTGGATGTCAGGGCTGTGGATGTTGGGGTTGTGGATGTCAGGGCTGCGGATGTCAGGGCTGTGGATGTCGGGGATGTGGATCTCAGGTTTGTGGATTTCAGGGTTGTGGATGTCCGGGATTTGGATGTCGGTGTTGTGGATGTTGGGGTTGTGGATGTCGGGGTTGTGGATGTCGGAGTTGTGGATTTCAGGGCTGTGGATGTCGGGGATGTGGATGTCGATGTTGTGGATGTTGGGGTTGTGAATGTCAGGGCTTTGGATGTTGGGGTTTTGGATGTCAGGGCTGTGGATGTTGTGGTTGTGGATGTCAGGGCTGTGGATGTTGGGGTTGTGGATGTCAGGGCTGTGGATGTTGGGGTTGTGGATGTCAGGGCTGCGGATGTCAGGGCTGTGGATGTCGGGGTTGTGGATCTCAGGTTTGTGGATTTCAGGGTTGTGGATGTCCGGGATTTGGATGTCGGTGTTGTGGATGTTGGGGTTGTGGATGTCGGGGTTGTGGATGTCGGAGTTGTGGATGTCGGGGTTGCGGATGTCAGGTTTGTGGATTTCAGGGCTGTGGATGTCGGTGTTGTGGATGTTGGGGTTATGAATGTCAGGGCTCTGGATTTTGGCGTTGTGCATCTCAAGGCTGTGGATGTTGGGGTTGTGGATGTCAGGGCAGTGGATGTTGGGGTTGTGGATGTCAGGGCTGTGGATGTTGGGGTTGTTTTGTCAGGGCTGTGGATGTTGGGGTTGTGGATGTCAGGGCTGCTGATGTCGAGGCTGTGGATGTCGGGGTTGTGGATGTCAGGATTGTGGATTTCAGGGCTGTGGATGTCGGGGATGTGGATGTCGGTGTTGTGGATGTTGGGGTTGTGAATGTCACGGCTTTGGATGTTGGTGTTGTGGATCTCAGAGCTGTGGATTTTGGGTTTGTGGATGTCAGGTCTGTGGATGTTGGGGTTTTGGATGTCAGGGCTGTGGATGTTGGGGTTGTGGATGTCAGGGCTGTGGATGTTGGGGTTTTGGATGTCAGGGCTGTGGATGTTGGGGTTTTGGATGTCAGGGCTGTGGATGTTGGGGTTGTGAATGTCATGGCTTTGCATGTTGGTGTTGTGGATCTCAGAGCTGTGGATTTTGGGTTTGTGGATGTCAGGGCTGTGGATGTTGGGGTTTTGGATGTCAGGGCTGTGGATGTTGGGGTTGTGGATGTCAGGGCTGTGGATGTTGGGGTTTTGGATGTCAGGGCTGTGGATGTTGGGGTTTTGGATGTCAGGGCTGTGGATGTTGGGGTTGTAAATGTCACGGCTTTGGATGTTGGTGTTGTGGATCTCAGAGCTGTGGATTTTGGGTTTGTGGATGTCAGGGCTGTGGATGTTGGGGTTTTGGATGCCAGGGCTGTGGATGTTGGGGTTGTGGATGTCAGGGCTGTGGATGTTGGGGTTTTGGATGTCAGGGCTGTGGATGTTGGGGTTGTGGATGTCAGGGCTGTTGATTTCGGGATTGAGGATGTCATGTTTGTTGATGTCGGTTTGTGAATGTCGGGGCTGAGGATATCAGGGTTATGGATGCCGGTGTTGTGGATGTTGGGGTTGTGAATGTCAGGGCTGTGGATGTTGGTGTTGTGGATGTCAGGGCTGTGGATGTCGGGGATGTGGATGTCGGGGTTGTGTATGTCGGGGTTGCGAATGTCGGGGTTGTGGATTTCGGTGTTGTGAATGTTGGGGTTGTGGATGTCAGATCTGTGGATTTTGAGTTTGTGGATTCATGACCGTGGAAGTTAGGGTTGTGGATGTCGGGGATGTGGATGTCAGCGTTGTGGATGTTAGGGTTGTGAATGTCATTGCTGTGGATGTCGGTGTTGTGGATCACAGGGCTGTGGATGTTGGGGTTGTGGATGTCAGGGCTGTGGATGTTGGGGTTTTGGATGTCAGGGCTGTGGATGTGGGGGTTGTGGATGTCAGGGCTGTTGATTTCGGGATTGAGGATGTCATGTTTGTTGATGTCGGTTTGTGAATGTCGGGGCTGAGGATATCAGGGTTATGGATGCTGGTGTTGTGGATGTTGGGGTTGTGAATGTCAGGGCTGTGGATGTTGGTGTTGTGGATGTCAGGGCTGTGGATGTCGGGGATGTGGATGTCGGGGTTGTGTATGTCGGGGTTGCGAATGTCGGGGTTGTGGATTTCGGTGTTGTGAATGTTGGGGTTGTGGATGTCAGATCTGTGGATTTTGAGTTTGTGGATTTCATGACCGTGGAAGTTAGTGTTGTGGATGTCGGATATGTGGATGTCAGTGTTGTGGATGTTAGGGTTGTGAATGTCATTGCTGTGGATGTCGGTGTTGTGGATCACAGGGCTGTGGATGTTGGGGTTGTGGATGTCAGGGCTGTGGATTTTGGGGTTTTGGATGTCAGGGCAGTGGATGTTGGGGTTGTGGATGTCAGGGCTGTTGATGTCGGGATTGAGGATGTCGTGTTTGTTCATGTCTGTTTGTGAATGTCGGGGCTAAGGATATCAGGGTTGTGAATGTCAGTGTTGTGGATGTTGGGGTTGTGAATGTCAGGGCTGTGGATGTTGGTGTTGTGGATGTCAGGGCTGTGGATGTCGGGGATGTGGATGTCAGGGTTGTGTATTTCGGTGTTGCGGATGTCGGGGTTGTGGATGTTGGTGTTGTGAATGTAGGGGTTGTGGATGTCAGGGCTGTGGATGTTGGGGTTGTTTTGTCAGGGCTGTTGATGTCGGGATTGAGGATGTCATGTTTGTTGAGGTCAGATTTGTGAATGTCGAGGCTGAGGATATCAGGGTTGTGGATGTCGGTGTTGTGGATGTCGGGGTTGTGGATGTCGGGGTTGTGGATGTCAGCGCTGTGGATGTCGGGGTTGTGGATGTCAGGTTTGTGGATTTCAGGGCTGTGGATGTCGGTGTTGTGGATGTTGTGGTTGTGGATGTCGATGTTGTGGATGTTGGGGTTGTGGAAGTTGCGGATGTGGATGTTGGGGTTGTGGATGTCAGGGCTGTGGATGTCGGGGCTGTGAATGTCAGGGTTGTGGATGTCGGTGTTGTGAATGTTGGGGTGGTGGAGGTCAGGTCTGTGGATGTTGGGGTTGTGGATTTCATGACCGTGGAATTCAGGGTTGTGGATGTCAGGGATGTGGATGTCGGTGTTGTGGATGTTGGGGTTATGAATGTGAGGGCTCTGGATTTTGGCGTTGTGCATCTCAAGGCTGTGGATGTTGGGGTTGTGGATGTCAGGGCAGTGGATGTTGGGGTTGTGGATGTCAGGGCTGTGGATGTTGGGGTTGTTTTGTCAGGGCTGTGGATGTTGGGGTTGTGGATGTCAGGGCTGCTGATGTCGGGGCTGTGGATGTCGGGGTTGTGGATGTCAGGATTGTGGATTTCAGGGCTGTGGATGTCGGGGATGTGGATGTTGGTGTTGTGGATGTTGGGGTTGTGAATGTCAGGGCTTTGGATGTTGGTGTTGTGGATCTCAGGGCTGTGGATTTTGGGGTTGTGGATGTCATGGCTGTGGATGTTGGGGTTTTGGATGTCAGGGCTGTGGATGTTGGGGTTGTGGATGTCAGGGCTGTGGATGTTGGGGTTTTGGATGTCAGGGCTGTGGATGTTGGAGTTGTGGATGTCAGGGCTGAGGATATCAGAGTTGTGAATGTCGGTGTTGTGGATGTTGGGGTTGTGAAAGTCAGGGCTGTGGATGTTGGGCTTTTCGATGTCAGGGCTGTGGATGTTGGGGTTGTGGATGTCAGGGCTGTTGATTTCGGGATTGAGGATGTCGTGTTTGTTGATGTCGGTTTGTGAATGTCGGGGCTGAGGATATCAGGGTTGTGGATGTCGGTGTTGTGGATGTTGGGGTTGTGAATGTCAGGGCTGTGGATGTTGGTGTTGTGGATGTCAGGGCTGTGGATGTCGGGGATGTGGATGTCGGGGTTGTGTATGTCGGGGTTGCGAATGTCGGGGTTGTGCATTTCGGTGTTGTGAATGTTGGGGTTGTGGATGTCAGATCTGTGGATTGTGAGTTTGTGGATTTCATGACAGTGGAAGTCAGGGTTGTGGATGTCGGGGATGTGGTTGTCAGTGTTGTGGATGTTGGGGTTGTGAATGTCAGGGCTGTGGATGTTGGTGTTGTGGATCTCAGGGCTGTGGATGTTGGGGTTGTGGATGTCAGGGCTGTGGATGTTGGGGTTGTGGATGTCAGGGCTGTTGATGTCGGGATTGAGGATGTCGTGTTTGTTGATGTCGGTTTGTGAATGTCGGGGCTGAGGATATCAGGGTTGTGAATGTCAGTGTTGTGGATGTTGGGGTTGTGAATATCAGGGCTGTGGATGTTGGTGTTGTGGATGTCAGGGCTGTGGATGTCGGGGATGTGGATGTCAGGGTTGTGTATTTCGGTGTTGCGGATGTCGGGGTTGTGGATGTTGGTGTTGTGAATGTAGGGGTTGTGGATGTCAGGGCTGTGGATGTTGGGGTTGTTTTGTCAGGGCTGTTGATGTCCGGATTGAGGATGTCATGTTTGTTGAGGTCAGGTTTGTGAATGTCGGGGCTGAGGATATCAGGGTTGTGGATGTCGGTGTTGTGGATGTCGGGGTTGTGGATGTCAGCGCTGTGGATGTCGGGGTTGTGGATGTCAGGTTTGTGGATTTCAGGGCTGTGGATGTCGGTGTTGTGGATGTTGTGGTTGTGGATGTCGATGTTGTGGATGTTGGGGTTGTGGAAGTTGCGGTTGTAGATGTTGGGGTTGTGGATGTCAGGGCTGTGGATCTCGGGGCTGTGAATGTCAGGGTTGTGGATGTCGGTGTTGTGAATGTTGGGGTTGTGGAGGTCAGGTCTGTGGATGTTGGGGTTGTGGATTTCATGACCGTGGAAGTCAGGGTTGTGGATGTCAGGGATGTGGATGTCGGTGTTGTGGATGTTGGGGTTATGAATGTCAGGGCTCTGGATTTTGGCGTTGTGTATCTCAAGGCTGTGGATGTAGGGGTTGTGGATATCAGGGCAGTGGATGTTGGGGTTGTGGATGTCAGGGCTGTGGATGTTGGGGTTGTTTTGTCAGGGCTGTGGATGTTGGGGTTGTGGATGTCAGGGCTGCTGATGTCGGTGCTGTGGATGTCGGGGTTGTGGATGTCAGGATTGTGGATTTAAGGGCTGTGGATGTCGGGGATGTGGATGTTGGTGTTGTGGATGTTGGGGTTGTGAATGTCAGGGCTTTGGATGTTGGTGTTGTGGATGTCAGGGCTGTGGATGTTGGGGTTGTGGATGTCAGGGCTGAGGATATCAGGGTTGTGGATGTCGGTGTTGTGGATGTTGGGGTTGTGAAAGTCAAGGCTGTGGATGTTGGGGTTTTGGATGTCAGGGCTGTGGATGTTGGGGTTGTGGATGTCAGGGCTGTTGATTTCGGAATTGAGGATGTCGTGTTTGTTGATGTCGGTTTGTGAATGTCGGGGCTGAGGATATCAGGGTTGTGGATGTCGGTGTTGTGGATGTTGGGGTTGTGAATGTCAGGGCTGTGGATGTTGGTGTTGTGGATGTCAGGGCTGTGGATGTCGGGGATGTGGATGTCGGGGTTGTGTATGTCGGGGTTGCGAATGTCGGGGTTGTGGATTTCGGTGTTGTGAATGTTGGGGTTGTGGATGTCAGATCTGTGGATTTTGAGTTTGTGGATTTCATGACCGTGGAAGTCAGGGTTGTGGATGTCGGGGATGTGGATGTCAGTGTTGTGGATGTTGGGGTTGTGAATGTCAGGGCTGTGGATGTCAGTGTTGTGGATCTCAGGGCTGTGGATGTTGGGGTTGTGGATGTCAGGGCTGTGGATGTTGGGGTTTTGGATGTCAGGGCTGTGGATGTTGGGGTTGTGGATGTCAGGGCTGTTGATGTCGTGATTGAGGATGTCGTGTTTGTTGATGTCGGTTTGTGAATGTCGGGGCTGAGGATATCAGGGTTGTGGATGTCGGTGTTGTGGATGTTGGGGTTGTGAATGTCAGGGCTGTGGATGTTGGTGTTGTGGATGTCAGGGCTGTGGATGTCGGGGATGTGGATGTTGAGGTTGTGGATTTCGATGTTGTGGATGTCGGGGTTGTGGATGTCAGGTTTGTGGATTTCAGGGCTGTGGATGTCGGTGTTGTGGATGTTGTTATTGTGGATGTCAATGTTGTGGATGTTGGGGTTGTGGATGTGGGTGTTGTGGATGTTGGCGTTGTGGATGTCGATGTTGTGGCTGTTGGGGCTGTGGTTGTCAGGTGTGTGGATGTTTGGGTTGTGGATGTCAGGGCTTTAGATTTTGGGGTTGTGGATGTCAGGGCTGCGGATCTCGGGGCTGTGGATGTCGGGGTCATGTATGTCGGGATTGTGGATGTCGGTGTTGTGGATGTCGGTGTTGTGGATGTGAGGTTTGTGGATGTCAGGGATGTGGATGTCGGTGTTGTGGATGTTGGGGTTATGAATGTCAGGGCTCTGGATTTTGGCGTTGTGCATCTCAAGGCTGTGGATGTTGGGGTTGTGGATATCAGGGCAGTGGATGTTGGGGTTGTGGATGTCAGGGCTGTGGATGTTGGGGTTGTTTTGTCAGGGCTGTGGATGTTGGGGTTGTGGATGTCAGGGCTGCTGATGTCGGGGCTATGGATGTCGGGGTTGTGGATGTCAGGATTGTGGATTTCAGTGCTGTGGATGTCGGGGATGTGGATGTTGGTGTTGTGGATGTTGGGGTTGTGAATGTCAGGGCTTTGGATGTTGGTGTTGTGGATGTCAGGGCTGTGGATGTTGGGGTTGTGGATTTCAGGGCTGAGGATATCAGGCTTGTGGATGTCGGTGTTGTGGATGTTGGGGTTGTGAAAGTCAGGGCTGTGGATGTTGGGGTTTTGGATGTCAGGGCTGTGGATGTTGGGGTTGTGGATGTCAGGGCTGTTGATTTCGGGATTGAGGATGTCGTGTTTGTTGATGTCGGTTTGTGAATGTCGGTGCTGAGGATATCAGGGTTGTGGATGTCGGTGTTGTGGATGTTGGGGTTGTGAATGTCAGGGCTGTGGATGTTGGTGTTGTGGATGTCAGGGCTGTGGATGTCGGGGATGTGGATGTCGGGGTTGTGTATGTCGGGGTTGCGAATGTCGGGGTTGTGGATTTCGGTGTTGTGAATGTTGGGGTTGTGGATGTCAGATCTGTGGATTTTGACTTTGTGGATTTCATGACAGTGGAAGTCAGGGTTGTGGATGTCGGGGATGTGGTTGTCAGTGTTGTGGATGTTGGGGTTGTGAATGTCAGGGCTGTGGATGTTGGTGTTGTGGATCTCAGGGCTGTGGATGTTGGGGTTGTGGATGTCAGGGCTGTGGATGTTGGGGTTGTGGATGTCAGGGCTGTTGATGTCGGGATTGAGGATGTCGTGTTTGTTGATGTCGGTTTGTGAATGTCGGGGCTGAGGATATCAGGGTTGTGAATGTCAGTGTTGTGGATGTTGGGGTTGTGAATATCAGGGCTGTGGATGTTGGTGTTGTGGATGTCAGGGCTGTGGATGTCGGGGATGTGGATGTCAGGGTTGTGTATTTCGGTGTTGCGGATGTCGGGTTTGTGGATGTTGGTGTTGTGAATGTAGGGGTTGTGGATGTCAGGGCTGTGGATGTTGGGGTTGTTTTGTCAGGGCTGTTGATGTCCGGATTGAGGATGTCATGTTTGTTGAGGTCAGGTTTGTGAATGTCGGGGCTGAGGATATCAGGGTTGTGGATGTCGGTGTTGTGGATGTCGGGGTTGTGGATGTCAGCGCTGTGGATGTCGGGGTTGTGGATGTCAGGTTTGTGGATTTCAGGGCTGTGGATGTCGGTGTTGTGGATGTTGTGGTTGTGGATGTCGATGTTGTGGATGTTGGGGTTGTGGAAGTTGCGGTTGTAGATGTTGGGGTTGTGGATGTCAGGGCTGTGGATCTCGGGGCTGTGAATGTCAGGGTTGTGGATGTCGGTGTTGTGAATGTTGGGGTTGTGGAGGTCAGGTCTGTGGATGTTGGGGTTGTGGATTTCATGACCGTGGAAGTCAGGGTTGTGGATGTCAGGGATGTGGATGTCGGTGTTGTGGATGTTGGGGTTATGAATGTCAGGGCTCTGGATTTTGGCGTTGTGTATCTCAAGGCTGTGGATGTAGGGGTTGTGGATATCAGGGCAGTGGATGATGGGGTTGTGGATGTCAGGGCTGTGGATGTTGGGGTTGTTTTGTCAGGGCTGTGGATGTTGGGGTTGTGGATGTCAGGGCTGCTGATGTCGGTGCTGTGGATGTCGGGGTTGTGGATGTCAGGATTGTGGATTTAAGGGCTGTGGATGTCGGGGATGTGGATGTTGGTGTTGTGGATGTTGGGGTTGTGAATGTCAGGGCTGTGGATGTTGGGGTTTTGGATGTCAGGGCTGTGGATGTTGGGGTTGTGGATGTCAGGGCTGTTGATTTCGGGATTGAGGATGTCGTGTTTGTTGATGTCGGTTTGTGAATGTCGGTGCTGAGGATATCAGGGTTGTGGATGTCGGTGTTGTGGATGTTGGGGTTGTGAATGTCAGGGCTGTGGATGTTGGTGTTGTGGATGTCAGGGCTGTGGATGTCGGGGATGTGGATGTCGGGGTTGTGTATGTCGGGGTTGCGAATGTCGGGGTTGTGGATTTCGGTGTTGTGAATGTTGGGGTTGTGGATGTCAGATCTGTGGATTTTGACTTTGTGGATTTCATGACAGTGGAAGTCAGGGTTGTGGATGTCGGGGATGTGGTTGTCAGTGTTGTGGATGTTGGGGTTGTGAATGTCAGGGCTGTGGATGTTGGTGTTGTGGATCTCAGGGCTGTGGATGTTGGGGTTGTGGATGTCAGGGCTGTGGATGTTGGGGTTGTGGATGTCAGGGCTGTTGATGTCGGGATTGAGGATGTCGTGTTTGTTGATGTCGGTTTGTGAATGTCGGGGCTGAGGATATCAGGGTTGTGAATGTCAGTGTTGTGGATGTTGGGGTTGTGAATATCAGGGCTGTGGATGTTGGTGTTGTGGATGTCAGGGCTGTGGATGTCGGGGATGTGGATGTCAGGGTTGTGTATTTCGGTGTTGCGGATGTCGGTGTTGTGGATGTTGGTGTTGTGAATGTAGGGGTTGTGGATGTCAGGGCTGTGGATGTTGGGGTTGTTTTGTCAGGGCTGTTGATGTCCGGATTGAGGATGTCATGTTTGTTGAGGTCAGGTTTGTGAATGTCGGGGCTGAGGATATCAGGGTTGTGGATGTCGGTGTTGTGGATGTCGGGGTTGTGGATGTCAGCGCTGTGGATGTCGGGGTTGTGGATGTCAGGTTTGTGGATTTCAGGGCTGTGGATGTCGGTGTTGTGGATGTTGTGGTTGTGGATGTCGATGTTGTGGATGTTGGGGTTGTGGAAGTTGCGGTTGTAGATGTTGGGGTTGTGGATGTCAGGGCTGTGGATCTCGGGGCTGTGAATGTCAGGGTTGTGGATGTCGGTGTTGTGAATGTTGGGGTTGTGGAGGTCAGGTCTGTGGATGTTGGGGTTGTGGATTTCATGACCGTGGAAGTCAGGGTTGTGGATGTCAGGGATGTGGATGTCGGTGTTGTGGATGTTGGGGTTATGAATGTCAGGGCTCTGGATTTTGGCGTTGTGTATCTCAAGGCTGTGGATGTAGGGGTTGTGGATATCAGGGCAGTGGATGATGGGGTTGTGGATGTCAGGGCTGTGGATGTTGGGGTTGTTTTGTCAGGGCTGTGGATGTTGGGGTTGTGGATGTCAGGGCTGCTGATGTCGGTGCTGTGGATGTCGGGGTTGTGGATGTCAGGATTGTGGATTTAAGGGCTGTGGATGTCGGGGATGTGGATGTTGGTGTTGTGGATGTTGGGGTTGTGAATGTCAGGGCTTTGGATGTTGGTGTTGTGGATCTCAGGGCTGTGGATTTTGGGGTTGTGGATGTCAGGGCTGTGGATGTTGGGGTTTTGGATGTCAGGGCTGTGGATGTTGGGGTTGTGGATGTCAGGGCTATGGATGTTGGGGTTTTGGATGTCAGGGCTGTGGATGTTGGGGTTGTGGATGTCAGGGCTGAGGCTATCAGGGTTGTGGATGTCGGTGTTGTGGATGTTGGGGTTGTGAAAGTCAGGGCTGTGGATGTTGGGGTTTTGGATGTCAGGGCTGTGGATGTTGGGGTTGTGGATGTCAGGGCTGTTGATTTCGGGATTGAGGATGTCGTGTTTGTTGATGTCGGTTTGTGAATGTCGGGGCTGAGGATATCAGGGTTGTGGATGTCGGTGTTGTGGATGTCAGGGCTGTGGATGTCGGGGATGTGGATGTCAGGGTTGTGTATTTCGTGGTTGCGGATGTCGGGGTTTTGGATGTTGGTGTTGTGAATGTAGGGGTTGTAGATGTCAGGGCTGTGGATGTTGGGGTTGTTTTGTCAGGGCTGTTGATGTCGGGATTGAGGATGTCATGTTTGTTGAGTTCGGGTTTGTGAATGTCGGGGCTGAGGATATCAGGGTTGTGGATGTCGGTGTTGTGGATGTTGGGGTTGTGAATGTCAGCGCTGTGGATGTTGGTGTTGTGGATGTCAGGCCTTGGATGTCAGGGATGTGGATGTCGGTGTTGTGGATGTTGGGGTTCTGAATGTGAGGGCTCTGGATTTTGGCGTTGTGCATCTCAAGGCTGTGGATGTTGGGGTTGTGGATGTCAGGGCAGTGGATGTTGGGGTTGTTTTGTCAGGGCTGTGGATGTTGGGGTTGTTGATGTCAGGGCTGCTGATGTCGGGGCTGTGGATGTCGGGGTTGTGGATGTCAGGATTGTGGATTTCAGGGCTGTGGATGTCGGGGATGTGGATGTTGGTGTTGTGGATGTTGGGGTTGTGAATGTCAGGGCTTTGGATGTTGGTGTTGTGGATCTCAGGGCTGTGGATTTTGGGGTTGTGGATGTCAGGGCTGTGGATGTTGGGGTTGTGGATGTCAGGGCTGTGGATGTTGGGGTTTTGGATGTCAGGGCTGTGGATGTTGGGGTTGTGGATGTCAGGGCTGAGGATTTCAGGGTTGTGGATGTCGGTGTAGTGGATGTTGGGGTTGTGAAAGTCAGGGCTGTGGATGTTGGGGTTTTGGATGTCAGGGCTGTGGATGTTGGGGTTGTGGATGTCAGGGCTGTTGATTTCGGGATTGAGGATGTCGTGTTTGTTGATGTCGGTTTGTGAATGTCGGGGCTGAGGATATCAGGGTTGTGGATGTCGGTGTTGTGGATGTCAGGGCTGTGGATGTCGGGGTTGTTTTGTCAGGGCTGTTGATGTCGGGATTGAGGATGTCATGTTTGTTGAGTTCGGGTTTGTGAATGTCGGGGCTGAGGATATCAGGGTTGTGGCTGTCGGTGTTGTGGATGTTGGGGTTGTGAATGTCAGCGCTGTGGATGTTGGTGTTGTGGATGTCAGGCCTTGGATGTCGGGGATGTGGATGTTGGGGTTGTGGATGTCGGTGTTGTGGATGTCGGGGTTGTGGATGTGAGGTTTGTGGATTTCAGGGCTGCGGATGTCGGTGTTGTGGATGTTGTTATTATGGATGTCGGTGTTGTGGATGTTGGCGTTGTGGATGTCGATGTTGTGGCTGTTGGGGCTGTAGTCGTCAGGTGTGTGTATGTTTGGGTTGTGGATGTCAGGGCTTTAGATTTTGGGGTTATGGATGTCAGATCTGTGGATTTTGATTTTGTGGATTTCATGACCGTGGAAGTCAGGGTTGTGGAAGTCGGGGATGTGGATGTCAGTTTTGTGGATGTTGGGGTTGTGAATGTCAGGGCTGTGGATGTTGGTGTTGTGGATGTTGGGGTTATGAATGTGAGGGCTCTGGATTTTGGCGTTGTGCATCTCAAGGCTGTGGATGTTGGGGTTGTGGATGTCAGGGCAGTGGATGTTGGGGTTGTTTTGTCAGGGCTGTGGATGTTGGGGTTGTGGATGTCAGGGCTGCTGATGTCGGGGCTGTGGATGTCGGGGTTGTGGATGTCAGGATTGTGGATTTCAGGGCTGTGGATGTCGTGGATGTGGATGTTGGTGTTGTGGATGTTGGGGTTGTGAATGTCAGGGCTTTGGATGTTGGTGTTGTGGATCTCAGGGCTGTGGATTTTGGGGTTGTGGATGTCAGGGCTGTGGATGTTGGGGTTTTGGATGTCAGGGCTGTGGATGTTGGGGTTGTGGATGTCAGGGCTGTGGATGTTGGGGTTTTGGATGTCAGGGCTGTGGATGTTGGGGTTGTGGATGTCAGGGCTGAGGATATCAGGGTTGTGGATGTCTGTGTTGTGTATGTTGGGGTTGTGAAAGTCAGGGCTGTGGATGTTGGGGTTTTGGATGTCAGGGCTGTGGATGTTGGGGTTGTGGATGTCAGGGCTGTTGATTTCGGGATTGAGGATGTCGTGTTTGTTGATGTCGGTTTGTGAATGTCGGGGCTGAGGATATCTGGGTTGTGGATGTCGGTGTTGTGGATGTCAGGGCTGTGGATGTCGGGGATGTGGATGTCAGGGTTGTGTATTTCGTGGTTGCGGATGTCGGGGTTTTGGATGTTGGTGTTGTGAATGTAGGGGTTGTAGATGTCAGGGCTGTGGATGTTGGGGTTGTTTTGTCAGGGCTGTTGATGTCGGGATTGAGGATGTCATGTTTGTTGAGTTCGGGTTTGTGAATGTCGGGGCTGAGGATATCAGGGTTGTGGATGTCGGTGTTGTGGATGTTGGGGTTGTGAATGTCAGCGCTGTGGATGTTGGTGTTGTGGATGTCAGGCCTTGGATGTCGGGGATGTGGATGTTGGGGTTGTGGATGTCGGTGTTGTGGATGTCGGGGTTGTGGATGTGAGGTTTGTGGATTTCAGGGCTGTGGATGTCGGTGTTGTGGATGTTGTTATTGTGGATGTCGGTGTTGTGGATGTTGGCGTTGTGGATGTCGATGTTGTGGCTGTTGGGGCTGTGGTCGTCAGGTGTGTGGATGTTTGGGTTGTGGATGTCAGGGCTTTAGATTTTGGGGTTATGGATGTCAGATCTGTGGATTTTGATTTTGTGGATTTCATGACCGTGGAAGTCAGGGTTGTGGATGTCGGGGATGTGGATGTCAGTTTTGTGGATGTTGGGGTTGTGAATGTCAGGGCTGTGGATGTTGGTGTTGTGGATCTCAGGGCTGTGGATGTTGGGGTTGTGGATGTCAGGGCTGTGGTTGTTGGGGTTTTGGATGTCAGGGCTGTGTATGTTGGAGATGTGGATGTCAGGGTTGTGTATTTCGGGGTTGCGGATGTCGGGGTTGTGGATGTTGGTGTTGTGAATGTAGGGGTTGTGGATGTCAGGGCTGTGGATGTTGGGGTTTTGGATGTCAGGGCTGTGGATGTTGGGGTTGTGGATGTCAGGGCTGTGGATGTTGGGGTTTTGGATGTCAGGGCTGTGGATGTTGGGGTTGTGGATGTCAGGGCTGAGGCTATCAGGGTTGTGGATGTCGGTGTTGTGGATGTTGGGGTTGTGAAAGTCAGGGCTGTGGATGTTGGGGTTTTGGATGTCAGGGCTGTGGATGTTGGGGTTGTGGATGTCAGGGCTGTTGATTTCGGGATTGAGGATGTCGTGTTTGTTGATGTCGGTTTGTGAATGTCGGGGCTGAGGATATCAGGGTTGTGGATGTCGGTGTTGTGGATGTCAGGGCTGTGGATGTCGGGGATGTGGATGTCAGGGTTGTGTATTTCGTGGTTGCGGATGTCGGGGTTTTGGATGTTGGTGTTGTGAATGTAGGGGTTGTAGATGTCAGGGCTGTGGATGTTGGGGTTGTTTTGTCAGGGCTGTTGATGTCGGGATTGAGGATGTCATGTTTGTTGAGTTCGGGTTTGTGAATGTCGGGGCTGAGGATATCAGGGTTGTGGATGTCGGTGTTGTGGATGTTGGGGTTGTGAATGTCAGCGCTGTGGACGTTGGTGTTGTGGATGTCAGGCCTTGGATGTCAGGGATGTGGATGTCGGTGTTGTGGATGTTGGGGTTATGAATGTGAGGGCTCTGGATTTTGGCGTTGTGCATCTCAAGGCTGTGGATGTTGGGGTTGTGGATGTCAGGGCAGTGGATGTTGGGGTTGTTTTGTCAGGGCTGTGGATGTTGGGGTTGTTGATGTCAGGGCTGCTGATGTCGGGGCTGTGGATGTCGGGGTTGTGGATGTCAGGATTGTGGATTTCAGGGCTGTGGATGTCGGGGATGTGGATGTTGGTGTTGTGGATCTCAGGGCTGTGGATGTTGGGGTTGTGGATGTCAGGGCTGTGGTTGTTGGGGTTTTGGATGTCAGGGCTGTGGATGTTGGGGATGTGGATGTCAGGGTTGTGTATTTCGGGGTTGCGGATGTCGGGGTTGTGGATGTTGGTGTTGTGAATGTAGGGGTTGTGGATGTCAGGGCTGTGGATGTTGGGGTTGTTTTGTCAGGGCTGTTGATGTCGGGATTGAGGATGTCATGTTTGTTGAGGTCGGGTTTGTGAATGTCGGGGCTGAGGATATCAGGGTTGTGGATGTCGGTGTTGTGGATGTCGGGGTTGTGGAGGTCAGCGCTGTGGATGTCGGGGTTGTGGATGTCAGGTTTGTGGATTTCAGGGCTGTGGATGTCGGTGTTGTGGATGTTGTGGTTGTGGATGACGATGTTGTGGAGGTTGGGGTTGTGGAAGTTGCGATTGTGGATGTTGGGGTTGTGGATGTCAGGGCAGTGGATGTTGGGGTTGTGGATGTCAGGGCTGTGGATGTTGGGGTTGTTTTGTCAGGGCTGTGGATGTTGGGGTTGTGGATGTCAGGGCTGCTGATGTCGGGGCTGTGGATGTCGGGGTTGTGGATGTCAGGATTGTGGATTTCAGGGCTGTGGATGTCGGGGATGTGGATGTAGGTGTTGTGGATGTTGGGGTTGTGAATGTCAGGGCTTTGGATGTTGGTGTTGTGGATCTCAGGGCTGTGGATTTTTGGGTTGTGGATGTCAGGGCTGTGGATGTTGGGGTTTTGGATGTCAGGGCTGTGGATGTTGGGGTTGTGGATGTCAGGGCTGTGGATGTTGGGGTTTTGGATGTCAGGGCTGTGGATGTTGGGGTTGTGGATGTCAGGGCTGAGGATATCAGGGTTGTGGATGTCGGTGTTGTGGATGTTGAGGTTGTGAAAGTCAGGGCTGTGGATGTTGGGGTTTTCGATGTCAGGGCTGTGGATGTTGGGGTTGTGGATGTCAGGGCTGTTGATTTCGGGATTGAGGATGTCGTGTTTGTTGATGTCGGTTTGTGAATGTCGGGGCTGAGGATATCATGGTTGTGGATGTCGGTGTTGTGGATGTTGGGGTTGTGAATGTCAGGGCTATGGATGTTGGTGTTGTGGATGTCAGGGCTGTGGATGTCGGGGATGTGGATGTCAGGGTTGTGTATTTCGGGGTTGCGGATGTCGGGGTTTTGGATGTTGGTGTTGTGAATGTAGGGGTTGTAGATGTCAGGGCTGTGGATGTTGGGGTTGTTTTGTCAGGGCTGTTGATGTCGGGATTGAGGATGTCATGTTTGTTGAGTTCGGGTTTGTGAATGTCGGGGCTGAGGATATCAGGGCTGTGGATGTCTGTGTTGTGGATGTTGGGGTTGTGAATGTCAGCGCTGTGGATGTTGGTGTTGTGGATGTCAGGGCTGTGGATGTCGGGGATGTGGATGTTGGGGTTGTGGATGTCAGTGTTGTGGATGTCGGGGTTGTGGATGTGAGGTTTGTGGATGTCAGGGATGTGGATGTCGGTGTTGTGGATGTTGGGGTTATGAATGTCAGGGCTCTGGATTTTGGCGTTGTGCATCTCAAGGCTTTGGATGTTGCGGTTGTGGATATCAGGGCAGTGGATGTTGGGGTTGTGGATGTCAGGGCTGTGGATGTTGGGGTTGTTTTGTCAGGGCTGTGGATGTTGGGGTTGTGGATGTCAGGGCTGCTGATGTCGGGGCTGTGGATGTCGGGGTTGTGGATGTCAGGATTGTGGATTTCAGGGCTGTGGATGTCGGGGATGTGGATGTTGGTGTTGTGGATGTTGGGGTTGTGGATGTCAGGGCTGTTGATTTCGGGATTGAGGATGTCGTGTTTGTTGATGTCGGTTTGTGAATGTCGGTGCTGAGGATATCAGGGTTGTGGATGTCGGTGTTGTGGATGTTGGGGTTGTGAATGTCAGGGCTGTGGATGTTGGTGTTGTGGATGTCAGGGCTGTGGATGTCGGGGATGTGGATGTCGGGGTTGTGTATGTCGGGGTTGCGAATGTCGGGGTTGTGGATTTCGGTGTTGTGAATGTTGGGGTTGTGGATGTCAGATCTGTGGATTTTGACTTTGTGGATTTCATGAACGTGGAAGTCAGGGTTGTGGATGTCGGGGATGTGGATGTCAGTGTTGTGGATGTTGGGGTTGTGAATGTCAGGGCTGTGGATGTTGGTGTTGTGTATCTCAGGGCTGTGGATGTTGGGGTTGTGGATGTCAGGGCTGTGGATGTTGGGGTTTTGGATGTCAGGGCTGTGGATGTTGGGGTTGTGGATGTCAGGGCTGTTGATGTCGTGATTGAGGATGTCGTGTTTGTTGATGTCGGTTTGTGAATGTCGGGGCTGAGGATATCAGGGTTGTGGATGTCGGTGTTGTGGATGTTGGGGTTGTGAATGTCAGGGCTGTGGATGTTGGTGTTGTGGATGTCAGGGCTGTGGATGTCGGGGATGTGGATGTCAGGTTTGTGGATTTCAGGGCTGTGGATGTCGGTGTTGTGGATGTTGTTATTGTGGATGTCGATGTTGTGGATGTTGGGGTTGTGGATGTCGGTGTTGTGGATGTTGGCGTTGTGGATGTCGATGTTGTGGCTGTTGGGGCTGTGGTTGTCAGGTGTGTGGATGTTTGGGTTGTGGATGTCAGGGCTTTAGATTTTGGGGTTGTGGATGTCACGGCTGTGGATGTTGGGGTTGTGGATGTCAGGGCTGCGGATGTCGGGGCTGTGGATGTCGGGGTCATGTATGTCGGGTTTGTGGATGTCGGTGTTGTGGAAGTTGCGGATGTGGATGTCAGTGTTGTGGATGTCTGGGCAGTGGATGTCAGGGCTGTGGATGTCGGAGTTGTGGATGTCGCTGTTGTGGATGTCGGAGTTTTGGATGTCAGCGCTGTGGATGTCGGGGTTGTGGATGTCAGGTTTGTGGATTTCAGGGCTGTGGATGTCGGGGCTGTGAATGTCAGGGTTGTGGATGTCGGTGTTGTGAATGTTGGGGTTGTGGAGGTCAGGTCTGTGGATGTTGGGGTTGTGGATTTCATGACCGTGGAAGTCAGGGTTGTGGATGTCAGGGATGTGGATGTCGGTCTTGTGGATGTTGGGGTTATGAATGTGAGGGCTCTGGATTTTGGCGTTGTGCATCTCAAGGCTGTGGATGTTGGGGTTGTGGATGTCAGGGCAGTGGATGTTGGGGTTGTGGATGTCAGGGCTGTGGATGTTGGGGTTGTTTTGTCAGGGCTGTGCATGTTGGAGTTGTGGATGTCAGGGCTGCTGATGTCGGGGCTGTGGATGTCGGGGTTGTGGATGTCAGGATTGTGGATTTCAGGGCTGTGGATGTCGGGGATGTGGATGTTGGTGTTGTGGATGTTGGGGTTGTGAATGTCAGGCCTTTGGATGTTGGTGTTGTGGATCTCAGGGCTGTGGATTTTGGGGTTGTGGATGTCAGGGCTGTGGATGTTGGGGTTTTGGATGTCAGGGCTGTGGATGTTGGGGTTTTGGATGTCAGGGCTGTGGATGTTGGGGTTGTGGATGTCAGGGCTGTGGATGTTGGGGTTGTGGATGTCAGGGCTGAGGATATCAGGGTTGTGAATGTCAGTGTTGTGGATGTTGGGGTTGTGAATGTCAGGGCTGTGGATGTTGGGCTTTTCGATGTCTGGGCTGTGGATGTTGGGGTTGTGGATGTCAGGGCTGTTGATTTCGGGATTGAGGATGTCGTTTTTGTTGATGTCGGTTGGTGAATGTCGGGGCTGAGGATATCAGGGTTGTGGATGTCGGTGTTGTGGATGTTGGGGTTGTGAATGTCAGGGCTGTGGATGTTGGTGTTGTGGATGTCAGGGCTGTGGATGTCGGGGATGTGGATGTCGGGGTTGTGTATGTCGGGGTTGCGAATGTCGGGGTTTTGCATTTCGGTGTTGTGAATGTTGGGGTTGTGGATGTCAGATCTGTGGATTTTGAGTTTGTGGATTTCATGACAGTGGAAGTCAGGGTTGTGGATGTCGGGGATGTGGTTGTCAGTGTTGTGGATGTTGGGGTTGTGAATGTCAGGGCTGTGGATGTTGGTGTTGTGGATCTCAGGGCTGTGGATGTTGGGGTTGTGGATGTCAGGGCTGTGGATGTTGGGGTTGTGGATGTCAGGGCTGTTGATGTCGGGATTGAGGATGTCGTGTTTGTTGATGTCGGTTTGTGAATGTCGGGGCTGAGGATATCAGGGTTGTGAATGTCAGTGTTGTGGATGTTGGGGTTGTGAATATCAGGGCTGTGGATGTTGGTGTTGTGGATGTCAGGGCTGTGGATGTTGGGGATGTGGATGTCAGGGTTGTGTATTTCGGTGTTGCGGATGTCGGGGTTGTGGATGTTGGTGTTGTGAATGTAGGGGTTGTGGATGTCAGGGCTGTGGATGTTGGGGTTGTTTTGTCAGGGCTGTTGATGTCGGGATTGAGGATGTCATGTTTGTTGAGGTCAGGTTTGTGAATGTCGGGGCTGAGGATATCAGGGTTGTGGATGTCGGTGTTGTGGATGTCGGGGTTGTGGATGTCAGCGCTGTGGATGTCGGGGTTGTGGATGTCAGGTTTGTGGATTTCAGGGCTGTGGATGTCGGTGTTGTGGATGTTGTGGTTGTGGATGTCGATGTTGTGGATGTTGGGGTTGGGGATGTCAGGGCTGTGGATCTCGGGGCTGTGAATGTCAGGTTTGTGGATGTCGGTGTTGTGAATGTTGGGGTTGTGGAGGTCAGGTCTGTGGATGTTGGGGTTGTGGATTTCATGACCGTGGAAGTCAGGGTTGTGGATGTCAGGGCTGTGGATGTCGGTGTTGTGGATGTTGGGGTTATGAATGTCAGGGCTCTGGATTTTGGCGTTGTGTATCTCAAGGCTGTGGATGTAGGGGTTGTGGATATCAGGGCAGTGGATGTTGGGGTTGTGGATGTCAGGGCTGTGGATGTTGGGGTTGTTTTGTCAGGGCTGTGGATGTTGGGGTTGTGGATGTCAGGGCTGCTGATGTCGGGGCTGTGGATGTCGGGGTTGTGGATGTCAGGATTGTGGATTTCAGGGCTGTGGATGTCGGGGATGTGGATGTTGGTGTTGTGGATGTTGGGGTTGTGAATGTCAGGGCTTTGGATGTTGGTGTTGTGGATGTCAGGGCTGTGGATGTTGGGGTTGTGGATGTCAGGGCTGAGGATATCAGGGTTGTGGATGTCGGTGTTGTGGATGTTGGGGTTGTGAAAGTCAGGGCTGTGGATGTTGGGGTTTTGGATGTCAGGGCTGTGGATGTTGGGGTTGTGGATGTCAGGGCTGTTGATTTCGGAATTGAGGATGTCGTGTTTGTTGATGTCGGTTTGTGAATGTCGGGGCTGAGGATATCAGGGTTGTGGATGTCGGTGTTGTGGATGTTGGGGTTGTGAATGTCAGGGCTGTGGATGTTGGTGTTGTGGGTGTCAGGGCTGTGGATGTCGGGGATGTGGATGTCGGGGTTGTGTATGTCGGGGTTGCGAATTTCGGGGTTGTGGATTTCAGTGTTGTGAATGTTGGGGTTGTGGAGGTCAGGTCTGTGGATGTTGGGGTTGTGGATTTCATGACCGTGGAAGTCAGGGTTGTGGATGTCAGGGATGTGGATGTCGGTGTTGTGGATGTTGGGGTTATGAATGTCAGGGCTCTGGATTTTGGCGTTGTGTATCTCAAGGCTGTGGATGTAGGGGTTGTGGATATCAGGGCAGTGGATGTTGGGGTTGTGGATGTCAGGGCTGTGGATGTTGGGGTTGTTTTGTCAGGGCTGTGGATGTTGGGGTTGTGGATGTCAGGGCTGCTGATGTCGGGGCTGTGGATGTCGGGGTTGTGGATGTCAGAATTGTGGATTTCAGGGCAGTGGATGTCGGGGATGTGGATGTTGGTGTTGTGGATGTTGGGGTTGTGAATGTCAGGGCTTTGGATGTTGGTGTTGTGGATGTCAGGGCTGTGGATGTTGGGGTTGTGGATGTCAGGGCTGAGGATATCAGGGTTGTGGATGTCGGTGTTGTGGATGTTGGGGTTGTGAAAGTCAGGGCTGTGGATGTTGGGGTTTTGGATGTCAGGGCTGTGGATGTTGGGGTTGTGGATGTCAGGGCTGTTGATTTCGGAATTGAGGATGTCGTGTTTGTTGATGTCGGTTTGTGAATGTCGGGGCTGTGGATATCAGGGTTGTGGATGTCGGTGTTGTGGATGTTGGGGTTGTGAATGTCAGGGCTGTGGATGTTGGTGTTGTGGGTGTCAGGGCTGTGGATGTCGGGGATGTGGATGTCGGGGTTGTGTATGTCGGGGTTGCGAATGTCGGGGTTGTGGATTTCGGTGTTGTGAATGTTAGGGTTGTGGATGTCAGATCTGTGGATTTTGAGTTTGTGGATTTCATGACCGTGGAAGTCAGGGTTGTGGATGTCGGGGATGTGGATGTCAGTGTTGTGGATGTTGGGGTTGTGAATGTCAGGGCTGTGGATGTCAGTGTTGTGGATCTCAGGGCTGTGGATGTTGGGGTTGTGGATGTCAGGGCTGTGGATGTTGGGGTTTTGGATGTCAGGGCTGTGGATGTTGGGGTTGTGGATGTCAGGGCTGTTGATGTCGTGATTGAGGATGTCGTGTTTGTTGATGTCGGTTTGTGAATGTCGGGGCTGAGGATATCAGGGTTGTGGATGTCGGTGTTGTGGATGTTGGGGTTGTGAATGTCAGGGCTGTGGATGTTGGTGTTGTGGATGTCAGGGCTGTGGATGTCGGGGATGTGGATGTTGAGGTTGTGGATTTCGATGTTGTGGATGTCGGGGTTGTGGATGTCAGGTTTGTGGATTTCAGGGCTGTGGATGTCGGTGTTGTGGATGTTGTTATTGTGGATGTCAATGTTGTGGATGTTGGGGTTGTGGATGTGGGTGTTGTGGATGTTGGCGTTGTGGATGTCGATGTTGTGGCTGTTGGGGCTGTGGTTGTCAGGTGTGTGGATGTTTGGGTTGTGGATGTCAGGGCTTTAGATTTTGGGGTTGTGGATGTCAGGGCTGCGGATCTCGGGGCTGTGGATGTCGGGGTCATGTATGTCGGGATTGTGGATGTCGGTGTTGTGGATGTCGGTGTTGTGGATGTGAGGTTTGTGGATGTCAGGGATGTGGATGTCGGTGTTGTGGATGTTGGGGTTATGAATGTCAGGGCTCTGGATTTTGGCGTTGTGCATCTCAAGGCTGTGGATGTTGGGGTTGTGGATATCAGGGCAGTGGATGTTGGGGTTGTGGATGTCAGGGCTGTGGATGTTGGGGTTGCTTTGTCAGGGCTGTGGATGTTGGGGTTGTGGATGTCAGGGCTGCTGATGTCGGGGCTATGGATGTCGGGGTTGTGGATGTCAGGATTGTGGATTTCAGTGCTGTGGATGTCGGGGATGTGGATGTTGGTGTTGTGGATGTTGGGGTTGTGAATGTCAGGGCTTTGGATGTTGGTGTTGTGGATGTCAGGGCTGTGGATGTTGGGGTTGTGGATTTCAGGGCTGAGGATATCAGGCTTGTGGATGTCGGTGTTGTGGATGTTGGGGTTGTGAAAGTCAGGGCTGTGGATGTTGGGGTTTTGGATGTCAGGGCTGTGGATGTTGGGGTTGTGGATGTCAGGGCTGTTGATTTCGGGATTGAGGATGTCGTGTTTGTTGATGTCGGTTTGTGAATGTCGGTGCTGAGGATATCAGGGTTGTGGATGTCGGTGTTGTGGATGTTGGGGTTGTGAATGTCAGGGCTGTGGATGTTGGTGTTGTGGCTGTCAGGGCTGTGGATGTCGGGGATGTGGATGTCGGGGTTGTGTATGTCGGGGTTGCGAATGTCGGGGTTGTGGATTTCGGTGTTGTGAATGTTGGGGTTGTGGATGTCAGATCTGTGGATTTTGACTTTGTGGATTTCATGACCGTGGAAGTCAGGGTTGTGGATGTCGGGGATGTGGATGTCAGTGTTGTGGATGTTGGGGTTGTGAATGTCAGGGCTGTGGATGTTGGGGTTTTGGATGTCAGGGCTGTGGATGTTGGGGTTGTGGATGTCAGGGCTGTTGATGTCGTGATTGAGGATGTCGTGTTTGTTGATGTCGGTTTGTGAATGTCGGGGCTGAGGATATCAGGGTTGTGGATGTCGGTGTTGTGGATGTTGGGGTTGTGAATGTCAGGGCTGTGGATGTTGGTGTTGTGGATGTCAGGGCTGTGGATGTTGGGGATGTGGATGTTGGGGTTGTGGATTTCGGTGTTGTGGATGTCGGGGTTGTGGATGTCAGGTTTGTGGATTTCAGTGCTGTGGATGTCGGTGTTGTGGATGTTGTTATTGTGGATGTCGATGTTGTGGATGTTGGGGTTGTGGATGTCGGTGTTGTGGATGTTGGCGTTGTGGATGTCGATGTTGTGGCTGTTGGGGCTGTGGTTGTCACGTGTGTGGATGTTTGGGTTGTGGATGTCAGGGCTTTAGATTTTGGGGTTGGGGATGTCACGGCTGTGGATGTTGGGGTTGTGGATGTCAGGGCTGTGGATGTCGGGGCTGTGGATGTCGGGGTCATGTATGTCGGGATTGTGGATGTCGGTGCTGTGGAAGTTGCGGATGTGGATGTCAGTGTTGTGGATGTCTGGGCAGTGGATGTCGGGGCTGTGGATGTCGGAGTTGTGGATGTCGCTGTTGTGGATGTCGGAGTTTTGGATGTCAGCGCTGTGGATGTCGGGGTTTTGGATGTTGGGGTTTGTGGATTTCAGGGCTGTGGATGTCGGTGTTGCGGATGATGTGGTTGTGGATGTCGGTGTTGTGAATGTTGGGGTTGTGGAGGTCAGGTCTGTGGATGTTGGGGTTGTGGATTTCATGACGTTGGAAGTCAGGGTTGTGGATGTCAGGGATGTGGATGTCGGTGTTGTGGATGTTGGGGTTATGAAAGTGAGGGCTCTGGATTTTGGCGTTGTGCATCTCGAGGCTGTGGATGTTGGGGTTGTGGATGTCAGGGCAGTGGATGTTGGGGTTGTGGATGTCAGGGCTGTGGATGTTGGGGTTGTTTTGTCAGGGCTGTGGATGTTGGGGTTGTGGATGTCAGGGCTGCTGATGTCGGGGCTGTGGATGTCGGGGTTGTGGATGTCAGGATTGTGGATTTCAGGGCTGTGGATGTCGGGGATGTGGATGTTGGTGTTGTGGATGTTGGGGTTGTGAATGTCAGGGCTTTGGATGTTGGTGTTGTGGATCTCAGGGCTGTGGATTTTTGGGTTGTGGATGTCAGGGCTGTGGATGTTGGGGTTTTGGATGTCAGGGCTGTGGATGTTGGGGTTGTGGATGTCAGGGCTGTGGATGTTGGGGTTTTGGATGTCAGGGCTGTGGATGTTGGGGTTGTGGATGTCAGGGCTGAGGATATCAGGGTTGTGGATGTCGGTGTTGTGGATGTTGGGGTTGTGAAAGTCAGGGCTGTGGATGTTGGGGTTTTCGATGTCAGGGCTGTGGATGTTGGGGTTTTGGATGTCAGGGCTGTTGATTTCGGGATTGAGGATGTCGTGTTTGTTGATGTCGGTTTGTGAATGTCGGGGCTGAGGATATCATGGTTGTGGATGTCGGTGTTGTGGATGTTGGGGTTGTGAATGTCAGGGCTATGGATGTTGGTGTTGTGGATGTCAGGGCTGTGGATGTCGGGGATGTGGATGTCAGGGTTGTGTATTTCGGGATTGCGGATGTCGGGGTTTTGGATGTTGGTGTAGTGAATGTAGGCGTTGTAGATGTCAGGGCTGTGGATGTTGGGGTTGTTTTGTCAGGGCTGTTGATGTCGGGATTGAGGATGTCATGTTTGTTGAGTTCGGGTTTGTGAATGTCGGTGCTGAGGATATCAGGGCTGTGGATCTCGGTGTTGTGGATGTTGGGGTTGTGAATGTCAGCGCTGTGGATGTTGGTGTTGTGGATGTCAGGGCTGTGGATGTCGGGGATGTGGATGTTGGGGTTGTGGATGTCGGTGTTGTGGATGTCGGGGTTGTGGATGTGAGGTTTGTGGATGTCAGGGATGTGGATGTCGGTGTTGTGGATGTTGGGGTTATGAATGTCAGGGCTCTGGATTTTGGCGTTGTGCATCTCAAGGCTGTGGATTTTGGGGTTGTGGATATCAGGGCAGTGGATGTTGGGGTTGTGGATGTCAGGGCTGTGGATGTTGGGGTTGTTTTGTCAGGGCTGTGGATGTTGGGGTTGTGGATGTCAGGGCTGCTGATGTCGGGGCTGTGGATGTCGGGGTTGTGGATGTCAGGATTGTGGATTTCAGGGTTGTGGATGTCGGGGATGTGGATGTTGGTGTTGTGGATGTTGGGGTTGTGAATGTCAGGGCTTTGGATGTTGGTGTTGTGGATGTCAGGGCTGTGGATGTTGGGGTTGTGGATGTCAGGGCTGAGGATATCAGGGTTGTGGATGTCGGTGTTGTGGATGTTGGGGTTGTGAAAGTCAGGGCTGTGGATGTTGGGGTTTTGGATGTCAGGGCTGTGGATGTTGGAGTTGTGGATGTCAGGGCTGTTGATTTCGGGATTGAGGATGTCGTGTTTGTTGATGTCGGTTTGTGAATGTCGGGGCTGAGGATATCAGGGTTGTGGATGTTGGTGTTGTGGATGTTGGGGTTGTGAATGTCAGGGCTGTGGATGTTGGTGTTGTGGATGTCAGGGCTGTGGATGTTGGGGATGTGGATGTCGGGGTTGTGTATGTCGGGGTTGCGAATGTCGGGGTTGTGGATTTCGGTGTTGTGAATGTTGGGGTTGTGGATGTCAGATCTGTGGATTTTGAGTTTGTGGATTTCATGACCGTGGAAGTCAGGGTTGTGGATGTCGGGGATGTGGATGTCAGTGTTGTGGATGTTGGGGTTGTGAATGTCAGGGCTGTGGATGTTGGTGTTGTGGATCTCAGGGCTGTGGATGTTGGGGTTGTGGATGTCAGGGCTGTGGATGTTGGGGTTTTGGATGTCAGGGCTGTGGATGTTGGGGTTGTGGATGTCAGGGCTGTTGATGTCGGGATTGAGGGTGTCGTGTTTGTTGATGTCGGTTTGTGAATGTCGGGGCTGAGGATATCAGGGTTGTGGATGTCGGTGTTGTGGATGTTGGGGTTGTGAATGTCAGGGCTGTGGATGTTGGTGTTGTGGATGTCAGGGCTGTGGATGTTGGGGATGTGGATGTTGGGGTTTTGGATGTCGGTGTTGTGGATGTCGGGGTTGTGGATGTCAGGTTTGTGGATTTCAGGGCTGTGGATGTCGGTGTTGTGGATGTTGTTATTGTGGATGTCGATGTTGTGGATGTTGGGGTTGTGGATGTCGGTGTTGTGGATGTTGGCGTTGTGGATGTCGATGTTGTGGCTGTTGGGGCTGTGGTTGTCAGGTGTGTGGATGTTTGGGTTGTGGATGTCAGGGCTTTAGATTTTGGGGTTGTGGATGTCAGGGCTGTGGATGTCGGGGCTGTGGATGTCGGGGTCATGTATGTCGGGATTGTGGATGTCGGTGTTGTGGAAGTTGCGGATGTGGCTGTCAGTGTTGTGGATGTCTGGGCAGTGGATGTCGGGGCTGTGGATGTCGGAGTTGTGGATGTCGCTGTTGTGGATGTCGGAGTTTTGGATGTCAGCGCTGTGGATGTCGGGGTTTTGGATGTTGGGGTTTGTGGATTTCAGGGCTGTGGATGTCGGTGTTGCGGATGATGTGGTTGTGGATGTCGGTGTTGTGAATGTTGGGGTTGTGGAGGTCAGGTCTGTGGATGTTGGGGTTGTGGATGTTGGGGTTATGAAAGTGAGGGCTCTGGATTTTGGCGTTGTGCATCTCGAGGCTGTGGATGTTGGGGTTGTGGATGTCAGGGCAGTGGATGTTGGGGTTGTGGATGTCAGGGCTGTGGATGTTGGGGTTGTTTTGTCAGGGCTGTGGATGTTGGGGTTGTGGATGTCAGGGCTGCTGATGTCGGGGCTGTGGATGTCGGGGTTGTGGATGTCAGGATTGTGGATTTCAGGGCTGTGGATGTCGGGGATGTGGATGTTGGTGTTGTGGATGTTGGGGTTGTGAATGTTAGGGCTTTGGATGTTGGTGTTGTGGATCTCAGGGCTGTGGATTTTTGGGTTGTGGATGTCAGGGCTGTGGATGTTGGGGTTTTGGATGTCAGGGCTGTGGATGTTGGGGTTGTGGATGTCAGGGCTGTGGATGTTGGGGTTTTGGATGTCAGGGCTGTGGATGTTGGGGTTGTGGATGTCAGGGCTGAGGATATCAGGGTTGTGGATGTCGGTGTTGTGGATGTTGGGGTTGTGAAAGTCAGGGCTGTGGATGTTGGGGTTTTCGATGTCAGGGCTGTGGATGTTGGGGTTTTGGATGTCAGGGCTGTTGATTTCGGGATTGAGGATGTCGTGTTTGTTGATGTCGGTTTGTGAATGTCGGGGCTGAGGATATCATGGTTGTGGATGTCGGTGTTGTGGATGTTGGGGTTGTGAATGTCAGGGCTATGGATGTTGGTGTTGTGGATGTCAGGGCTGTGGATGTCGGGGATGTGGATGTCAGGGTTGTGTATTTCGGGATTGCGGATGTCGAGGTTTTGGATGTTGGTGTAGTGAATGTAGGCGTTGTAGATGTCAGGGCTGTGGATGTTGGGGTTGTTTTGTCAGGGCTGTTGATGTCGGGATTGAGGATGTCATGTTTGTTGAGTTCGGGTTTGTGAATGTCGGTGCTGAGGATATCAGGGCTGTGGATCTCGGTGTTGTGGATGTTGGGGTTGTGAATGTCAGCGCTGTGGATGTTGGTGTTGTGGATGTCAGGGCTGTGGATGTCGGGGATGTGGATGTTGGGGTTGTGGATGTCGGTGTTGTGGATGTCGGGGTTGTGGATGTGAGGTTTGTGGATGTCAGGGATGTGGATGTCGGTGTTGTGGATGTTGGGGTTATGAATGTCAGGGCTCTGGATTTTGGCGTTGTGCATCTCAAGGCTGTGGATTTTGGGGTTGTGGATATCAGGGCAGTGGATGTTGGGGTTGTGGATGTCAGGGCTGTGGATGTTGGGGTTGTTTTGTCAGGGCTGTGGATGTTGGGGTTGTGGATGTCAGGGCTGCTGATGTCGGGGCTGTGGATGTCGGGGTTGTGGATGTCAGGATTGTGGATTTCAGGGTTGTGGATGTCGGGGATGTGGATGTTGGTGTTGTGGATGTTGGGGTTGTGAATGTCAGGGCTTTGGATGTTGGTGTTGTGGATGTCAGGGCTGTGGATGTTGGGGTTGTGGATGTCAGGGCTGAGGATATCAGGGTTGTGGATGTCGGTGTTGTGGATGTTGGGGTTGTGAAAGTCAGGGCTGTGGATGTTGGGGTTTTGGATGTCAGGGCTGTGGATGTTGGGGTTGTGGATGTCAGGGCTGTTGATTTCGGGATTGAGGATGTCGTGTTTGTTGATGTCGGTTTGTGAATGTCGGGGCTGAGGATATCAGGGTTGTGGATGTTGGTGTTGTGGATGTTGGGGTTGTGAATGTCAGGGCTGTGGATGTTGGTGTTGTGGATGTCAGGGCTGTGGATGTTGGGGATGTGGATGTCGGGGTTGTGTATGTCGGGGTTGCGAATGTCGGGGTTGTGGATTTCGGTGTTGTGAATGTTGGGGTTGTGGATGTCAGATCTGTGGATTTTGAGTTTGTGGATTTCATGACCGTGGAAGTCAGGGTTGTGGATGTCGGGGATGTGGATGTCAGTGTTGTGGATGTTGGGGTTGTGAATGTCAGGGCTGTGGATGTTGGTGTTGTGGATCTCAGGGCTGTGGATGTTGGGGTTGTGGATGTCAGGGCTGTGGATGTTGGGGTTTTGGATGTCAGGGCTGTGGATGTTGGGGTTGTGGATGTCAGGGCTGTTGATGTCGGGATTGAGGGTGTCGTGTTTGTTGATGTCGGTTTGTGAATGTCGGGGCTGAGGATATCAGGGTTGTGGATGTCGGTGTTGTGGATGTTGGGGTTGTGAATGTCAGGGCTGTGGATGTTGGTGTTGTGGATGTCAGGGCTGTGGATGTTGGGGATGTGGATGTTGGGGTTTTGGATGTCGGTGTTGTGGATGTCGGGGTTGTGGATGTCAGGTTTGTGGATTTCAGGGCTGTGGATGTCGGTGTTGTGGATGTTGTTATTGTGGATGTCGATGTTGTGGATGTTGGGGTTGTGGATGTCGGTGTTGTGGATGTTGGCGTTGTGGATGTCGATGTTGTGGCTGTTGGGGCTGTGGTTGTCAGGTGTGTGGATGTTTGGGTTGTGGATGTCAGGGCTTTAGATTTTGGGGTTGTGGATGTCAGGGCTGTGGATGTCGGGGCTGTGGATGTCGGGGTCATGTATGTCGGGATTGTGGATGTCGGTGTTGTGGAAGTTGCGGATGTGGCTGTCAGTGTTGTGGATGTCTGGGCAGTGGATGTCGGGGCTGTGGATGTCGGAGTTGTGGATGTCGCTGTTGTGGATGTCGGAGTTTTGGATGTCAGCGCTGTGGATGTCGGGGTTTTGGATGTTGGGGTTTGTGGATTTCAGGGCTGTGGATGTCGGTGTTGCGGATGATGTGGTTGTGGATGTCGGTGTTGTGAATGTTGGGGTTGTGGAGGTCAGGTCTGTGGATGTTGGGGTTGTGGATTTCATGACCGTGGAAGTCAGGGTTGTGGATGTCAGGGATGTGGATGTCGGTGTTGTGGATGTTGGGGTTATGAAAGTGAGGGCTCTGGATTTTGGCGTTGTGCATCTCGAGGCTGTGGATGTTGGGGTTGTGGATGTCAGGGCAGTGGATGTTGGGGTTGTGGATGTCAGGGCTGTGGATGTTGGGGTTGTTTTGTCAGGGCTGTGGATGTTGGGGTTGTGGATGTCAGGGCTGCTGATGTCGGGGCTGTGGATGTCGGGGTTGTGGATGTCAGGATTGTGGATTTCAGGGCTGTGGATGTCGGGGATGTGGATGTTGGTGTTGTGGATGTTGGGGTTTTGAATGTCAGGGCTTTGGATGTTGGTGTTGTGGATCTCAGGGCTGTGGATTTTTGGGTTGTGGATGTCAGGGCTGTGGATGTTGGGGTTTTGGATGTCAGGGCTGTGGATGTTGAGGTTGTGGATGTCAGGGCTGTGGATGTTGGGGTTTTGGATGTCAGGGCTGTGGATGTTGGGGTTGTGGATGTCAGGGCTGAGGATATCAGGGTTGTGGATGTCGGTGTTGTGGATGTTGGGGTTGTGTAAGTCAGGGCTGTGGATGTTGGGGTTTTCGATGTCAGGGCTGTGGATGTTGGGGTTGTGGATGTCAGGGCTGTTGATTTCGGGATTGAGGATGTCGTGTTTGTTGATGTCGGTTTGTGAATGTCGGGGCTGAGGATATCATGGTTGTGGATGTCGGTGTTGTGGATGTTGGGGTTGTGAATGTCAGGGCTATGGATGTTGGTGTTGTGGATGTCAGGGCTGTGGATGTCGGGGATGTGGATGTCAGGGTTGTGTATTTCGGGATTGCGGATGTCGGGGTTTTGGATGTTGGTGTTGTGAATGTAGGCGTTGTAGATGTCAGGGCTGTGGATGTTGGGGTTGTTTTGTCAGGGCTGTTGATGTCGGGATTGAGGATGTCATGTTTGTTGAGTTCGGGTTTGTGAATGTCGGGGCTGAGGATATCAGGGCTGTGGATGTCTGTGTTGTGGATGTTGGGGTTGTGAATGTCAGCGCTGTGGATGTTGGTGTTGTGGATGTCAGGGCTGTGGATGTCGGGGATGTGGATGTTGGGGTTGTGGATGTCGGTGTTGTGGATGTCGGGGTTGTGGATGTGAGGTTTGTGGATGTCAGGGATGTGGATGTCGGTGTTGTGGATGTTGGGGTTATGAATGTCAGGGCTCTGGATTTTGGCGTTGTGCATCTCAAGGCTGTGGATTTTGGGGTTGTGGATATCAGGGCAGTGGATGTTGGGGTTGTGGATGTCAGGGCTGTGGATGTTGGGGTTGTTTTGTCAGGGCTGTGGATGTTGGGGTTGTGGATGTCAGGGCTGCTGATGTCGGGGCTGTGGATGTCGGGGTTGTGGATGTCAGGATTGTGGATTTCAGGGTTGTGGATGTCGGGGATGAGGATGTTGGTGTTGTGGATGTTGGGGTTGTGAATGTCAGGGCTTTGGATGTTGGTGTTGTGGATGTCAGGGCTGTGGATGTTGGGGTTGTGGATGTCAGGGCTGAGGATATCAGGGTTGTGGATGTCGGTGTTGTGGATGTTGGGGTTGTGAAAGTCAGGGCTGTGGATGTTGGGGTTTTCGATGTCAGGGCTGTGGATGTTGGGGTTGTGGATGTCAGGGCTGTTGATTTCGGGATTGAGGATGTCGTGTTTGTTGATGTCGGTTTGTGAATGTCGGGGCTGAGGATATCATGGTTGTGGATGTTGGTGTTGTGGATGTTGGGGTTGTGAATGTCAGGGCTGTGGATGTTGGTGTTGTGGATGTCAGGGCTGTGGATGTCGGGGATGTGGATGTCGGGGTTGTGTATGTCGGGGTTGCGAATGTCGGGGTTGTGGATTTCGGTGTTGTGAATGTTGGGGTTGTGGATGTCAGATCTGTGGATTTTGAGTTTGTGGATTTCATGACCGTGGAAGTCAGGGTTGTGGAGGTCGGGGATGTGGATGTCAGTGTTGTGGATGTTGGGGTTGTGAATGTCAGGGTTGTGGATGTTGGTGTTGTGGATCTCAGGGCTGTGGATGTTGGGGTTGTGGATGTCAGGGCTGTGGATGTTGGGGTTTTGGATGTCAGGGCTGTGGATGTTGGGGTTGTGGATGTCAGGGCTGTTGATGTCGGGATTGAGGGTGTCGTGTTTGTTGATGTCGGTTTGTGAATGTCGGGGCTGAGGATATCAGGGTTGTGGATGTCGGTGTTGTGGATGTTGGGGTTGTGAATGTCAGGGCTGTGGATGTTGGTGTTGTGGATGTCAGGGCTGTGGATGTCGGGGATGTGGATGTTGGGGTTGTGGATTTCGGTGTTGTGGATGTCGGGGTTGTGGATGTCCGGGTCATGTATGTCGGGATTGTGGATGTCGGTGTTGTGGAAGTTGCGGATGTGGCTGTCAGTGTTGTGGATGTCTGGGCAGTGGATGTCGGGGCTGTGGATGTCGGAGTTGTGGATGTCGCTGTTGTGGATGTCGGAGTTTTGGATGTCAGCGCTGTGGATGTCGGGGTTTTGGATGTTGGGGTTTGTGGATTTCAGGGCTGTGGATGTCGGTGTTGCGGATGATGTGGTTGTGGATGTCGGTGTTGTGAATGTTGGGGTTGTGGAGGTCAGGTCTGTGGATGTTGGGGTTGTGGATTTCATGACCGTGGAAGTCAGGGTTGTGGATGTCAGGGATGTGGATGTCGGTGTTGTGGATGTTGGGGTTATGAAAGTGAAGGCTCTGGATTTTGGCGTTGTGCATCTCAAGGCTGTGGATGTTGGGGTTGTGGATGTCAGGGCAGTGGATGTTGGGGTTGTGGATGTCAGGGCTGTGGATGTTGGGGTTGTTTTGTCAGGGCTGTGGATGTTGGGGTTGTGGATGTCAGGGCTGCTGATGTCGGGGCAGTGGATGTCGGGTTTGTGGATGTCAGGATTGTGGATTTCAGGGCTGTGGATGTCGGGGATGTGGATGTTGGTGTTGTGGATGTTGGGGTTGTGAATGTCAGGGCTTTGGATGTTGGTGTTGTGGATCTCAGGGCTGTGGATTTTTGGTTGTGGATGTCAGGGCTGTGGATGTTGGGGTTTTGGATGTTAGGGCTGTGGATGTTGGGGTTGTTTTGTCAGGGCTGTGGATGTTGGGGTTGTGGATGTCAGGGCTGCTGATGTCGGGGCTGTGGATGTCGGGGTTGTGGATGTCAGGATTGTGGATTTCAGGGCTGTGGATGTCGGGGATGTGGATGTTGGTGTTGTGGATGTTGGGGTTTTGAATGTCAGGGCTTTGGATGTTGGTGTTGTGGATCTCAGGGCTGTGGATTTTTGGGTTGTGGATGTCAGGGCTGTGGATGTTGGGGTTTTGGATGTCAGGGCTGTGGATGTTGAGGTTGTGGATGTCAGGGCTGTGGATGTTGGGGTTTTGGATGTCAGGGCTGTGGATGTTGGGGTTGTGGATGTCAGGGCTGAGGATATCAGGGTTGTGGATGTCGGTGTTGTGGATGTTGGGGTTGTGTAAGTCAGGGCTGTGGATGTTGGGGTTTTCGATGTCAGGGCTGTGGATGTTGGGGTTGTGGATGTCAGGGCTGTTGATTTCGGGATTGAGGATGTCGTGTTTGTTGATGTCGGTTTGTGAATGTCGGGGCTGAGGATATCATGGTTGTGGATGTCGGTGTTGTGGATGTTGGGGTTGTGAATGTCAGGGCTATGGATGTTGGTGTTGTGGATGTCAGGGCTGTGGATGTCGGGGATGTGGATGTCAGGGTTGTGTATTTCGGGATTGCGGATGTCGGGGTTTTGGATGTTGGTGTTGTGAATGTAGGCGTTGTAGATGTCAGGGCTGTGGATGTTGGGGTTGTTTTGTCAGGGCTGTTGATGTCGGGATTGAGGATGTCATGTTTGTTGAGTTCGGGTTTGTGAATGTCGGGGCTGAGGATATCAGGGCTGTGGATGTCTGTGTTGTGGATGTTGGGGTTGTGAATGTCAGCGCTGTGGATGTTGGTGTTGTGGATGTCAGGGCTGTGGATGTCGGGGATGTGGATGTTGGGGTTGTGGATGTCGGTGTTGTGGATGTCGGGGTTGTGGATGTGAGGTTTGTGGATGTCAGGGATGTGGATGTCGGTGTTGTGGATGTTGGGGTTATGAATGTCAGGGCTCTGGATTTTGGCGTTGTGCATCTCAAGGCTGTGGATTTTGGGGTTGTGGATATCAGGGCAGTGGATGTTGGGGTTGTGGATGTCAGGGCTGTGGATGTTGGGGTTGTTTTGTCAGGGCTGTGGATGTTGGGGTTGTGGATGTCAGGGCTGCTGATGTCGGGGCTGTGGATGTCGGGGTTGTGGATGTCTGGATTGTGGATTTCAGGGTTGTGGATGTCGGGGATGAGGATGTTGGTGTTGTGGATGTTGGGGTTGTGAATGTCAGGGCTTTGGATGTTGGTGTTGTGGATGTCAGGGCTGTGGATGTTGGGGTTGTGGATGTCAGGGCTGAGGATATCAGGGTTGTGGATGTCGGTGTTGTGGATGTTGGGGTTGTGAAAGTCAGGGCTGTGGATGTTGGGGTTTTCGATGTCAGGGCTGTGGATGTTGGGGTTGTGGATGTCAGGGCTGTTGATTTCGGGATTGAGGATGTCGTGTTTGTTGATGTCGGTTTGTGAATGTCGGGGCTGAGGATATCATGGTTGTGGATGTTGGTGTTGTGGATGTTGGGGTTGTGAATGTCAGGGCTGTGGATGTTGGTGTTGTGGATGTCAGGGCTGTGGATGTCGGGGATGTGGATGTCGGGGTTGTGTATGTCGGGGTTGCGAATGTCGGGGTTGTGGATTTCGGTGTTGTGAATGTTGGGGTTGTGGATGTCAGATCTGTGGATTTTGAGTTTGTGGATTTCATGACCGTGGAAGTCAGGGTTGTGGAGGTCGGGGATGTGGATGTCAGTGTTGTGGATGTTGGGGTTGTGAATGTCAGGGTTGTGGATGTTGGTGTTGTGGATCTCAGGGCTGTGGATGTTGGGGTTGTGGATGTCAGGGCTGTGGATGTTGGGGTTTTGGATGTCAGGGCTGTGGATGTTGGGGTTGTGGATGTCAGGGCTGTTGATGTCGGGATTGAGGGTGTCGTGTTTGTTGATGTCGGTTTGTGAATGTCGGGGCTGAGGATATCAGGGTTGTGGATGTCGGTGTTGTGGATGTTGGGGTTGTGAATGTCAGGGCTGTGGATGTTGGTGTTGTGGATGTCAGGGCTGTGGATGTCGGGGATGTGGATGTTGGGGTTGTGGATTTCGGTGTTGTGGATGTCGGGGTTGTGGATGTCCGGGTCATGTATGTCGGGATTGTGGATGTCGGTGTTGTGGAAGTTGCGGATGTGGCTGTCAGTGTTGTGGATGTCTGGGCAGTGGATGTCGGGGCTGTGGATGTCGGAGTTGTGGATGTCGCTGTTGTGGATGTCGGAGTTTTGGATGTCAGCGCTGTGGATGTCGGGGTTTTGGATGTTGGGGTTTGTGGATTTCAGGGCTGTGGATGTCGGTGTTGCGGATGATGTGGTTGTGGATGTCGGTGTTGTGAATGTTGGGGTTGTGGAGGTCAGGTCTGTGGATGTTGGGGTTGTGGATTTCATGACCGTGGAAGTCAGGGTTGTGGATGTCAGGGATGTGGATGTCGGTGTTGTGGATGTTGGGGTTATGAAAGTGAAGGCTCTGGATTTTGGCGTTGTGCATCTCAAGGCTGTGGATGTTGGGGTTGTGGATGTCAGGGCAGTGGATGTTGGGGTTGTGGATGTCAGGGCTGTGGATGTTGGGGTTGTTTTGTCAGGGCTGTGGATGTTGGGGTTGTGGATGTCAGGGCTGCTGATGTCGGGGCAGTGGATGTCGGGTTTGTGGATGTCAGGATTGTGGATTTCAGGGCTGTGGATGTCGGGGATGTGGATGTTGGTGTTGTGGATGTTGGGGTTGTGAATGTCAGGGCTTTGGATGTTGGTGTTGTGGATCTCAGGGCTGTGGATTTTTGGGTTGTGGATGTCAGGGCTGTGGATGTTGGGGTTTTGGATGTTAGGGCTGTGGATGTTGGGGTTGTGGATGTCAGGGCTGTGGATGTTGGGGTTTTGGATGTCAGGGCTGTGGATGTTGGGGTTGTGGATGTCAGGGCTGAGGATATCAGGGTTGTGGATGTCGGTGTTGTGGATGTTGGGGTTGTGAAAGTCAGGGCTGTGGATGTTGGGGTTTTGGATGTCAGGGCTGTGGATGTTGGGGTTGTGGATGTCAGGGCTGTTGATTTCGGGATTGAGGATGTCGTGTTTGTTGATGTCGGTTTGTGAATGTCGGGGCTGAGGATATCATGGTTGTGGATGTCGGTGTTGTGGATGTTGGGGTTGTGAATGTCAGGGCTGTGGATGTTGGTGTTGTGGATGTCAGGGCTGTGGATGTCGGGGATGTGGATGTCGGGGTTGTGTATGTCGGGGATGTGGATATCAGGGTTGTGTATTTCGGGGTTGCGGATGTCGGGGTTTTGGATGTCGGTGTTGTGAATGTAGGGGTTGTAGATGTCAGGGCTGTGGATGTTGGGGTTGTTTTGTCAGGGCTGTTGATGTCGGGATTGAGGATGTCATGTTTGTTGAGTTCGGGTTTGTGAATGTCGGGGCTGAGGATATCAGGGCTGTGGATGTCGGTGTTGTGGATGTTGGGGTTATGAATGTCAGGGCTCTGGATTTTGGCGTTGTGCATCTCAAGGCTGTGGATTTTGGGGTTGTGGATATCAGGGCAGTGGATGTTGGGGTTGTGGATGTCAGGGCTGTGGATGTTGGGGTTGTTTTGTCAGGGCTGTGGATGTTGGGGTTGTGGATGTCAGGGCTGCTGATGTCGGGGCTGTGGATGTCGGGGTTGTGGATGTCAGGATTGTGGATTTCAGGGTTGTGGATGTCGGGGATGTGGATGTTGGTGTTGTGGATGTTGGGGTTGTGAATGTCAGGGCTTTGGATGTTGGTGTTGTGGATGTCAGGGCTGTGGATGTTGGGGTTGTGGATGTCAGGGCTGAGGATATCAGGGTTGTGGATGTCGGTGTTGTGGATGTTGGGGTTGTGAAAGTCAGGGCTGTGGATGTTGGGGTTTTCGATGTCAGGGTTGTGGAAGTTGGGGTTGTGGATGTCAGGGCTGTTGATTTCGGGATTGAGGATGTCGTGTTTGTTGATGTCGGTTTGTGAATGTCGGGGCTGAGGATATCATGGTTGTGGATGTTGGTGTTGTGGATGTTGGGGTTGTGAATGTCAGGGCTGTGGATGTTGGTGTTGTGGATGTCAGGGCTGTGGATGTCGGGGATGTGGATGTCGGGGTTGTGTATGTCGGGGTTGCGAATGTCGGGGTTGTGGATTTCGGTGTTGTGAATGTTGGGGTTGTGGATGTCAGATCTGTGGATTTTGAGTTTGTGGATTTCATGACCGTGGAAGTCAGGGTTGTGGAGGTCGGGGATGTGGATGTCAGTGTTGTGGATGTTGGGGTTGTGAATGTCAGGGCTGTGGATGTTGGTGTTGTGGATCTCAGGGCTGTGGATGTTGGGGTTGTGGATGTCAGGGCTGTGGATGTTGGGGTTTTGGATGTCAGGGCTGTGGATGTTGGGGTTGTGGATGTCAGGGCTGTTGATGTCGGGATTGAGGGTGTCGTGTTTGTTGATGTCGGTTTGTGAATGTCGGGGCTGAGGATATCAGGGTTGTGGATGTCGGTGTTGTGGATGTTGGGGTTGTGAATGTCAGGGCTGTGGATGTTGGTGTTGTGGATGTCAGGGCTGTGGATGTCGGGGATGTGGATGTTGGGGTTGTGGATTTCGGTGTTGTGGATGTCGGGGTTGTGGATGTCGGGGTCATGTATGTCGGGATTGTGGATGTCGGTGTTGTGGAAGTTGCGGATGTGGCTGTCAGTGTTGTGGATGTCTGGGCAGTGGATGTCGGGGCTGTGGATGTCGGAGTTGTGGATGTCGCTGTTGTGGATGTCGGAGTTTTGGATGTCAGCGCTGTGGATGTCGGGGTTTTGGATGTTGGGGTTTGTGGATTTCAGGGCTGTGGATGTCGGTGTTGCGGATGATGTGGTTGTGGATGTCGGTGTTGTGAATGTTGGGGTTGTGGAGGTCAGGTCTGTGGATGTTGGGGTTGTGGATTTCATGACCGTGGAAGTCAGGGTTGTGGATGTCAGGGATGTGGATGTCGGTGTTGTGGATGTTGGGGTTATGAAAGTGAGGGCTCTGGATTTTGGCGTTGTGCATCTCAAGGCTGTGGATGTTGGGGTTGTGGATGTCAGGGCAGTGGATGTTGGGGTTGTGGATGTCAGGGCTGTGGATGTTGGGGTTGTTTTGTCAGGGCTGTGGATGTCGGGGATGTGGATGTTGGTGTTGTGGATGTTGGGGTTGTGAATGTCAGGGCTTTGGATGTTGGTGTTGTGGATCTCAGGGCTGTGGATTTTTGGGTTGTGGATGTCAGGGCTGTGGATGTTGGGGTTTTGGATGTTAGGGCTGTGGATGTTGGGGTTGTGGATGTCAGGGCTGTGGATGTTGGGGTTTTGGATGTCAGGGCTGTGGATGTTGGGGTTGTGGATGTCAGGGCTGAGGATATCAGGGTTGTGGATGTCGGTGTTGTGGATGTTGGGGTTGTGAAAGTCAGGGCTGTGGATGTTGGGGTTTTGGATGTCAGGGCTGTGGATGTTGGGGTTGTGGATGTCAGGGCTGTTGATTTCGGGATTGAGGATGTCGTGTTTGTTGATGTCGGTTTGTGAATGTCGGGGCTGAGGATATCATGGTTGTGGATGTCGGTGTTGTGGATGTTGGGGTTGTGAATGTCAGGGCTGTGGATGTTGGTGTTGTGGATGTCAGGGCTGTGGATGTCGGGGATGTGGATGTCGGGGTTGTGTATGTCGGGGATGTGGATGTCAGGGTTGTGTATTTCGGGGTTGCGGATGTCGGGGTTTTGGATGTCGGTGTTGTGAATGTAGGGGTTGTAGATGTCAGGGCTGTGGATGTTGGGGTTGTTTTGTCAGGGCTGTTGATGTCGGGATTGAGGATGTCATGTTTGTTGAGTTCGGGTTTGTGAATGTCGGGGCTGAGGATATCAGGGCTGTGGATGTCGGTGTTGTGGATGTTGGGGTTGTGAATGTCAGCGCTGTGGATGTTGGGGTTGTGGATGTCAAGGCTGTTGATTTCGGGATTGAGGATGTCGTGTTTGTTGATGTCGGTTTGTGAATGTCGGGGCTGAGGATATCAGGGTTGTGGATGTCGGTGTTGTGGATGTTGGGGTTGTGAATGTCAGGGCTGTGGATGTTGGTGTTGTGGATGTCAGGGCTGTGGATGTCGGGGATGTGGATGTCGGGGTTGTGTATGTCGGGGTTGCGAATGTCGGGGTTGTGGATTTCGGTGTTGTGAATGTTGGGGTTGTGGATGTCAGATCTGTGGATTTTGAGTTTGTGGATTTCATGAACGTGGAAGTCAGGGTTGTGGATGTCGGGGATGTGGATGTCAGTGTTGTGGATGTTGGGGTTGTGAATGTCAGGGCTGTGGATGTTGGTGTTGTGGATCTCAGGGCTGTGGATATTGGGGTTGTGGATGTCAGGGCTGTGGATGTTGGGGTTTTGGATGTCAGGGCTGTGGATGTTGGGGTTGTGGATGTCAGGGCTGTTGATGTCGTGATTGAGGATGTCGTGTTTGTTGATGTCGGTTTGTGAATGTCGGGGCTGAGGATATCAGGGTTGTGGATGTCGGTGTTGTGGATGTTGGGGTTGTGAATGTCAGGGCTGTGGATGTTGGTGTTGTGGATGTCAGGGCTGTGGATGTCGGGGATGTGGATGTTGGGGTTGTGGATTTCGGTGTTGTGGATGTCGGGGTTGTGGATGTCAGGTTTGTGGATTTCAGGGCTGTGGATGTCGGTGTTGTGGATGTTGTTATTGTGGATGTCGATGTTGTGGATGTTGGGGTTGTGGATGTCGGTGTTGTGGATGTTGGCGTTGTGGATGTCGATGTTGTGGCTGTTGGGGCTGTGGTTGTCAGGTGTGTGGATGTTTGGGTTGTGGATGTCAGGGCTTTAGATTTTGGGGTTGTGGATGTCACGGCTGTGGATGTTGGGGTTGTGGATGTCAGGGCTGCAGATGTCGGGGCTGTGGATGTCGGGGTCATGTATGTCGGGATTGTGGATGTCGGTGTTGTGGAAGTTGCGGATGTGGATGTCAGTGTTGTGGATGTCTGGGCAGTGGATGTCGGGGCTGTGGATGTCGGAGTTGTGGATGTCGCAGTTGTGGATGTCGGAGTTTTGGATGTCAGCGCTGTGGATGTCGGGGTTTTGGATGTTGGGGTTTGTGGATTTCAGGGCTGTGGATGTCGGTGTTGCGGATGATGTGGTGTGGATGTCGGTGTTGTGAATGTTGGGGTTGTGGAGGTCAGGTCTGTGGATGTTGGGGTTGTGGATTTCATGACCATGGAAGTCAGGGTTGTGGATGTCAGGGATGTGGATGTCGGTGTTGTGGATGTTGGGGTTATGAATGTGAGGGCTCTCGATTTTGGCGTTGTGCAACTCAAGGCTGTGGATGTTGGGGTTGTGGATGTCAGGGCAGTGGATGTTGGGGTTGTTTTGTCAGGGCTGTGGATGTTGGGGTTGTGGATGTCAGGGCTGCTGATGTCGGGGCTGTGGATGTCGGGGTTGTGGATGTCAGGATTGTGGATTTCAGGGGTGTGGATGTCGGGGATGTGGATGTTGGTGTTGTGGATGTTGGGGTTGTGAATGTCAGGGCTTTGGATGTTGGTGTTGTGGATCTCAGGGCTGTGGATTTTGGGGTTGTGGATGTCAGGGCTGTGGATGTTGGGGTTTTGGATGTCAGGGCTGTGGATGTTGGGGTTGTGGATGTCAGGGCTGTGGATGTTGGGGTTTTGGATGTCAGGGCTGTGGATGTTGGGGTTGTGGATGTCAGGGCTGAGGATATCAGGGTTGTGGATGTCGGTGTTGTGGATGTTGGGGTTGTGAAAGTCAGGGCTGTGGATGTTGGGGTTTTGGATGTCAGGGCTGTGGATGTTGGGGTTGTGGATGTCAGGGCTGTTGATTTCGGGATTGAGGATGTCGTGTTTGTTGATGTCGGTTTGTGAATGTCGGGGCTGAGGATATCAGGGTTGTGGATGTCGGTGTTGTGGATGTCAGGGCTGTGGATGTCGGGGATGTGGATGTCAGGGTTGTGTATTTCGGGGTTGCGGATGTCGGGGTTTTGGATGTTGGTGTTGTGAATGTAGGGGTTGTAGATGTCAGGGCTGTGGATGTTGGGGTTGTTTTGTCAGGGCTGTTGATGTCGGGATTGAGGATGTCGTGTTTGTTGATGTCGGTTTGTGAATGTCGGGGCTGAGGATATCAGGGTTGTGGATGTCGGTGTTGTGGATGTTGGGGTTGTGAATGTCAGGGCTGTGGATGTTGGTGTTGTGGATGTCAGGGCTGTGGATGTCGGGGATGTGGATGTTGGGGTTGTGGATTTCGGTGTTGTGGATGTCGGGGTTGTGGATGTCAGGTTTGTGGATTTCAGGGCTGTGGATGTCGGTGTTGTGGATGTTGTTATTGTGGATGTCGATGTTGTGGATGTTGGGTTTGTGGATGTCGGTGTTGTGGATGTTGGCGTTGTGGATGTCGATCTTGTGGCTGTTGGGGCTGTGGTTGTCACGTGTGTGGATGTTTGGGTTGTGGATGTCAGGGCTTTAGATTTTGGGGTTGTGGATGTCACGGCTGTGGATGTTGGGGTTGTGGATGTCAGGGCTGCAGATGTCGGGGCTGTGGATGTCGGGGTCATGTATGTCGGGATTGTGGATGTCGGTGTTGTGGAAGTTGCGGATGTGGATGTCAGTGTTGTGGATGTCTGGGCAGTGGATGTCGGGGCTGTGGATGTCGGAGTTGTGGATGTCGCAGTTGTGGATGTCGGAGTTTTGGATGTCAGCGCTGTGGATGTCGGGGTTTTGGATGTTGGGGTTTGTGGATTTCAGGGCTGTGGATGTCGGTGTTGCGGATGATGTGGTGTGGATGTCGGTGTTGTGAATGTTGGGGTTGTGGAGGTCAGGTCTGTGGATGTTGGGGTTGTGGATTTCATGACCATGGAAGTCAGGGTTGTGGATGTCAGGGATGTGGATGTCGGTGTTGTGGATGTTGGGGTTATGAATGTGAGGGCTCTCGATTTTGGCGTTGTGCAACTCAAGGCTGTGGATGTTGGGGTTGTGGATGTCAGGGCAGTGGATGTTGGGGTTGTTTTGTCAGGGCTGTGGATGTTGGGGTTGTGGATGTCAGGGCTGCTTATGTCGGGGCTGTGGATGTCGGGGTTGTGGATGTCAGGATTGTGGATTTCAGGGCTGTGGATGTCGGGGATGTGGATGTTGGTGTTGTGGATGTTGGGGTTGTGAATGTCAGGGCTTTGGATGTTGGTGTTGTGGATCTCAGGGCTGTGGATTTTGGGGTTGTGGATGTCAGGGCTGTGGATGTTGGGGTTTTGGATGTCAGGGCTGTGGATGTTGGGGTTGTGGATGTCAGGGCTGTGGATGTTGGGGTTTTGGATGTCAGGGCTGTGGATGTTGGGGTTGTGGATGTCAGGGCTGAGGATATCAGGGTTGTGGATGTCGGTGTTGTGGATGTTGGGGTTGTGAAAGTCAGGGCTGTGGATGTTGGGGTTTTGGATGTCAGGGCTGTGGATGTTGGGGTTGTGGATGTCAGGGCTGTTGATTTCGGGATTGAGGATGTCGTGTTTGTTGATGTCGGTTTGTGAATGTCGGGGCTGAGGATATCAGGGTTGTGGATGTCGGTGTTGTGGATGTCAGGGCTGTGGATGTCGGGGATGTGGATGTCAGGGTTGTGTATTTCGGGGTTGCGGATGTCGGGGTTTTGGATGTTGGTGTTGTGAATGTAGGGGTTGTAGATGTCAGGGCTGTGGATGTTGGGGTTGTTTTGTCAGGGCTGTTGATGTCGGGATTGAGGATGTCGTGTTTGTTGATGTCGGTTTGTGAATGTCGGGGCTGAGGATATCAGGGTTGTGGATGTCGGTGTTGTGGATGTTGGGGTTGTGAATGTCAGGGCTGTGGATGTTGGTGTTGTGGATGTCAGGGCTGTGGATGTCGGGGATGTGGATGTTGGGGTTGTGGATTTCGGTGTTGTGGATGTCGGGGTTGTGGATGTCAGGTTTGTGGATTTCAGGGCTGTGGATGTCGGTGTTGTGGATGTTGTTATTGTGGATGTCGATGTTGTGGATGTTGGGGTTGTGGATGTCGGTGTTGTGGATGTTGGCGTTGTGGATGTCGATGTTGTGGCTGTTGGGGCTGTGGTTGTCACGTGTGTGGATGTTTGGGTTGTGGATGTCAGGGCTTTAGATTTTGGGGTTGTGGATGTCACGGCTGTGGATGTTGGGGTTGTGGATGTCAGGGCTGCAGATGTCGGGGCTGTGGATGTCGGGGTCATGTATGTCGGGATTGTGGATGTCGGTGTTGTGGAAGTTGCGGATGTGGATGTCAGTGTTGTGGATGTCTGGGCAGTGGATGTCGGGGCTGTGGATGTCGGAGTTGTGGATGTCGCAGTTGTGGATGTCGGAGTTTTGGATGTCAGCGCTGTGGATGTCGGGGTTTTGGATGTTGGGGTTTGTGGATTTCAGGGCTGTGGATGTCGGTGTTGCGGATGATGTGGTTGTGGATGTCGGTGTTGTGAATGTTGGGGTTGTGGAGGTCAGGTCTGTGGATGTTGGGGTTGTGGATTTCATGACCATGGAAGTCAGGGTTGTGGATGTCAGGGATGTGGATGTCGGTGTTGTGGATGTTGGGGTTATGAATGTGAGGGCTCTGGATTTTGGCGTTGTGCATCTCAAGGCTGTGGATGTTGGGGTTGTGGATGTCAGGGCAGTGGATGTTGGGGTTGTTTTGTCAGGGCTGTGGATGTTGGGGTTGTGGATGTCAGGGCTGCTGATGTCGGGGCTGTGGATGTCGGGGTTGTGGATGTCAGGATTGTGGATTTCAGGGCTGTGGATGTCGGGGATGTGGATGTTGGCGTTGTGGATGTCGATGTTGTGGCTGTTGGGGCTGTGGTCGTCAGGTGTGTGGATGTTTGGGTTGTGGATGTCAGGGCTTTAGATTTTGGGGTTATGGAAGTCAGATCTGTGGATTTTGATTTTGTGGATTTCATGACCGTGGAAGTCAGGGTTGTGGATGTCGGGGATGTGGATGTCAGTTTTGTGGATGTTGGGGTTGTGAATGTCACGGCTGTGGATGTTGGGGTTGTGGATGTCAGGGCTGCGGATGTCGGGGCTGTGGATGTCGGGGTCATGTATGTCGGGATTGTGGATGTCGGTGTTGTGGAAGTTGCGGATGTGGATGTCAGTGTTGTGGATGTCTGGGCAGCGGATGTCGGGGCTGTGGATGTCGGAGTTGTGGATGTCGCAGTTGTGGATGTCGGAGTTTTGGATGTCAGCGCTGTGGATGTCGGGGTTTTTGATGTTGGGGTTTGTGGATTTCAGGGCTGTGGATGTCGGTGTTGCGGATGATGTGGTTGTGGATGTCGGTGTTGTGAATGTTGGGGTTGTGGAGGTCAGGTCTGTGGATGTTGGGGTTGTGGATTTCATGACCATGGAAGTCAGGGTTGTGGATGTCAGGGATGTGGATGTCGGTGTTGTGGATGTTGGGGTTGTGAATGTCAGGGCTTTGGATGTTGGTGTTGTGGATCTCAGGTCTGTGGATTTTGGGGTTGTGGATGTCAGGGCTGTGGATGTTGGGGTTTTGGATGTCAGGGCTGTGGATGTTGGGGTTGTGGATCTCAGGGCTGTGGATGTTGGGGTTTTGGATGTCAGGGCTGTGGATGTTGGGGTTGTGGATGTCAGGGCTGAGGATATCAGGGTTGTGGATGTCGGTGTTGTGGATGTTGGGGTTGTGAAAGTCAGGGCTGTGGATGTTGGGGTTTTGGATGTCAGGGCTGTGGATGTTGGGGTTGTGGATGTCAGGGCTGTTGATTTCGGGATTGAGGATGTCGTGTTTGTTGATGTCGGTTTGTGAATGTCGGGGCTGAGGATATCAGGGTTGTGGATGTTGGTGTTGTGGATGTCAGGGCTGTGGATGTCGGGGATGTGGATGTCAGGGTTGTGTATTTCGGGGTTGCGGATGTCGGGGTTTTGGATGTTGGTGTTGTGAATGTAGGGGTTGTAGATGTCAGGGCTGTGGATGATGGGGTTGTTTTGTCAGGGCTGTTGATGTCGGGATTGAGGATGTCATGTTTGTTGAGTTCGGGTTTGTGAATGTCGGGGCTGAGGATATCAGGGTTGTGGATGTCGGTGTTGTGGATGTTGGGGTTGTGAATGTCAGCGCTGTGGATGTTGGTGTTGTGGATGTCAGGGCTGTGGATGTCGGGGATGTGGATGTTGGGGTTGTGGATGTCGGTGTTGTGGATGTCGGGGTTGTGGATGTGAGGTTTGTGGATTTCAGTGCTGTGGATGTCGGTGTTGTGGATGTTGTTATTGTGGATGTCGGTGTTGTGGATGTTGGCGTTGTGGATGTCGATGTTGTGGCTGTTGGGGCTGTGGTCGTCAGGTGTGTGTATGTTTGGGTTGTGGATGTCAGGGCTTTAGATTTTGGGGTTATGGATGTCAGATCTGTGGATTTTGATTTTGTGGATTTCATGACCGTGGAAGTCAGGGTTGTGGATGTCGGGGATGTGGATGTCAGTTTTGTGGATGTTGGGGTTGTGAATGTCAGGGCTGTGGATGTTGGTGTTGTGGATCTCAGGGCTGTGGATGTTGGGGTTGTGGATGTCAGGGCTGTGGATGTTGGGGTTTTGGATGTCAGGGCTGTGGATGTTGGGGATGTGGATGTCAGGGTTGTGTATTTCGGGGTTGCGGATGTCGGGGTTGTGGATGTTGGTGTTGTGAATGTAGGGGTTGTGGATGTCAGGGCTGTGGATGTTGGGGTTGTTTTGTCAGGGCTGTTGATGTCGGGATTGAGGATGTCATGTTTGTTGAGGTCGGGTTTGTGAATGTCGGGGCTGAGGATATCAGGGTTGTGGATGTCGGTGTTGTGGATGTCGGGGTTGTGGAGGTCAGCGCTGTGGATGTCGGGGTTGTGGATGTCAGGTTTGTGGATTTCAGGGCTGTGGATGTCGGTGTTGTGGATGTTGTGGTTGTGGATGTCGATGTTGTGGAGGTTGGGGTTGTGGAAGTTGCGGTTGTGGATGTTGGGGTTGTGGATGTCAGGGCTGTGAATGTCGGGGCTGTGAATGTCAGTGTTGTGGATGTCGGTGTTGTGAATGTTGGGGTTGTGGAGGTCAGGTCTGTGGATGTTGGGGTTGTGGATTTCATGATCGTGGAAGTCAGGGTTGTGGATGTCAGGGATGTGGATGTCGGTGTTGTGGATGTTGGGGTTATGAATGTGAGGGCTCTGGATTTTGGCGTTGTGCATCTCAAGGCTGTGGATGTTGGGGTTGTGGATGTCAGGGCAGTGGATGTTGGGGTTGTGGATGTCAGGGCTGTGGATGTTGGGGTTGTTTTGTCAGGGCTGTGGATATTGGGGTTGTGGATGTCAGGGCTGCTGATGTCGGGGCTGTGGATGTCGGGGTTGTGGATGTCAGGATTGTGGATTTCAGTGCTGTGGATGTCGGGGATGTGGATGTTGGTGTTGTGGATGTTGGGGTTGTGAATGTCAGGGCTTTGGATGTTGGTGTTGTGTATCTCAGGGCTGTGGATGTTGGTGTTGTGGATGTCAGGGCTGTGGATGTTGGGGTTTTGGATGTCAGGGCTGTGGATGTTGGGGTTGTGGATGTCAGGGCTGAGGATATCAGGGTTGTGGATGTCGGTGTTGTGGATGTTGGGGTTGTGAATGTCAGGGCTGTGGATGTTGGGGTTTTGGATGTCAGGGCTGTGGATGTTGTGGTTGTGGATGTCAGGGCTGTTTTTTTCGGGATTGAGGATGTCGTGTTTGTTGATGTCGGTTTGTGAATGTCGGGGCTGAGGATATCAGGGTTGTGGATGTCGGTGTTGCGGATGTTGGGGTTGTGAATGTCAGGGCTGTGGATGTTGGTGTTGTGGATCTCAGGGCTGTGGATGTTGGGGTTGTGGATGTCAGGGCTGTAGATGTTGGGGTTTTGGATGTCAGGCCTGTGGATTTTGGGGTTGTGGATGTCAGGGCTGTTGATGTCGTGATTGAGAATGTCGTGTTTGTTGATGTCGGTTTGTGAATGTTGGGGCTGAGAATATCAGGGTTGTGAATGTAATTGTTGTGGATGTTGGGGTTGTGAATGTCAGGGCTGTGGATGTTGGTGTTGTGGATGTCAGGGCTGTGGATGTCGGGGATGTGGATGTCAGGGTTGTGTATTTCGGGCTTGCGGAAGTCGGGTTTTTGGATGTTAGTGTTGTGAATGTAGGGGTTGTGGATGACAGGGCTGTGGATGTTGGGGTTTTTTTGTCAGGGCTGTTGATGTCGGGATTGAGGATGTCATGTTTGTTGAGTTCGGGTTTGTGAATGTCGGGGCTGAGGATATCAAGGTTGTGGATGTCGGTGTTGTGGATGTTGGGGTTGTGAATGTCAAGGCTGTGGATGTTGGTGTTGTGGATGTCAGGGCTGTGGATGTCGGGGATGTGGATGTTGCGGTTGTGGATGTCGGTGTTGTGGATGTCGGGGTTGTGGATGTCAGGTTTGTGGATTTCAGGGCTGTGGATGTCGGTGTTGTGGATGTTGTTATTGTGGATGTCGATGTTGTGGATGTTGGGGTTGTGGATGTCGGTGTTGTGGATGTTGGCGTTGTGGATGTCGATGTTGTGGCTGTTGGGGCTATGGTTGTCAGGTGTGTGGATGTTTGGGTTGTGGATGTCAGGGCTTTAGATTTTGGGGTTGTGGATGTCAGGGCTGCGGATGTCGGGGCTGTGGATGTCGGGGTCATGTATGTCGGGATTGTGGATGTCGGTGTCGTGGAAGTTGCGGATGTGGATGTCAGTGTTGTGGATGTCTGGGCAGTGGATGTCGGGGCTGTGGATGTCGGAGTTGTGGATGTCGCTGTTGTGGATGTCGGGTTTGTGGATGTCAGCGCTGTGGATGTCGGGGTTTTGGATGTTGGGGTTTGTGGATTTCAGGGCTGTGGATGTCGGTGTTGCGGATGTTGTGGTTGTGGATGTCGATGTTGTGGATGTTGGGGTTGTGGATTTCGGTGTTGTGGATGTTGGCGTTGTGGATGTCAGGGCTGTGGATGTTGGTATTGTGGATTTCATGACTGTGGAAATCAGGGTTGTGGATGTCGGGGATCTGGATGTAGGTGTTATGGATGTTGGGGTTGTGAATGTCGGGGCTGTGGATGTCGGGGTTGTGGATGTCGGTGTTGTGGATGTTGGGGTTGTGGATGTCGATGTTGTGGATGTTGGGGCTGTGGATATCATTGGTGTGGATGTTTGGGTTGTGGAAGTCAGGGCTGTGGATTTTGGGGTTCTGGATGTCATGGCTGTGGATGTTGAGGTTGTGGATGTCGGGGTTGTGGATGTCGGTGTTGTGGATTTTGGGTTTGTGGATGTGAGGGCTGTGGATGTTGGTGTTGTGGATCTCAGGGCTGTGGATGTTGTGGTTGTGGATGTCAGGGCTGTGGATATTGGAGTTATTTTGTCAGGGCTGTGGTTGTTGGGGTTGTGGATGTCAGGGCTGCGGATGTCAGGGCTGTGGATGTCGGGGTTGTGGATCTCAGGTTTGTGGATTTCAGGGTTGTGGATGTCCATGATTTGGATGTCAGTGTTGTGGATGTTGGGGTTGTGGATGTCGGTGCTGTGAATGTTGGGGTTGTGGATGTCAGGTCTGTGGATGTTGGGGTTGTGGATTTCATGACCGTGGAAGTCAGGGTTGTGGATGTCGGGGATGTGGATGTCCGTGTTATGGATGTTGGGGTGGTGGATTTCATGACCGTGGAAGTCAGGGTTGTGGATGTCGGGACTGGATGTCATGATAGTTGAGGTCGGGTTTGTGAATGTCGGGGCTGAGGATATCAGCGTTGTGGATGTCGGGGATGTGGATGTTGGGGTTGTGAATGTCAGTGATGTGGATGTTGGTGCTGTGGATGTCAGGGCTGTGGATGTCGGGGTTGTGGATGTCGGTGTTGTGGATGTCGGGGTTGTGGATGTCGGTATTGTGGATGTTGGCGTTTTGAATGTCGATGTTGTGGATTTTGGGGTTTTGGATGTCGGTGTTGTGGATGTCGGGGTTGTGGATGTCAGGTTTGTGGATTTCAGGGCTGTGGATGTCGGCATTGTGGATGTTGGCGTTGTGGATGTCGATGTTGTGGATGTCAGAACTGTGGATATCAGGGGTGTGGATGTTTGGGCTGTGGATGTCTGGGGTGTGGATGTTGGGTTTGTGGATGTCAGTGCTGTGGATGTTGGGTTTGTGGATGTTAGGGCTGTGGATGTTGGTGTTGTGGATGTTAGGGCCGTGGATGTTGGTGTTGTGGATTTCAGGGCTGTGGATGTTGGGGTTGTTTTGTCCGGGTTGTGGATGTTGGAGTTGTGGATGTCAGGGCTGCGGCTGTTGGGGTTCTGGATGTCAGGTTTGTGGATTTCAGGGCTGTGGATGTCGGGGATGTGGATGTCGGTTTTGTGGATTTTGGGGTTGTGAATGTCAGGGCAGTGGATGTTGGTTTTGTGGATCTCAGGGCTGTGGATGTTGGGGTTTTGGATGTCAGGGCTGTGGATGTTGGGGTTGTGGATGTCAGGGCTGTGGATGTTGGGGTTGTGGATGTCAGGGCTGTTGATGTAGTGTTTGAGGATGTCGTGTTTGTTGATGTCGGTTTGTGAATGTGGGGCTGAGGATATCAGGGTTGTGGATGTCGGTGTTGTGGATGTTGGTGTTATGGATGTCAGGGCTGTGGATGTCGGGGATGTGGATATCGGGGTTGTGTATGTCGGGGTTGCGGATGTCGTTGTTGTGGATTTCGGTGTTGTGAATGTTGTGGTTGTGTATGTCAGGGCTGTGGATGTTGGTGTTGTGGATCTCAGGGCTGTGGATTTTGGGGTTGTGGATGTCAGGGCTGTGGATGTTGGGGTTTTGGATGTCAGGGCTGTGGATGTTGGGGTTGTGAATGTCAGGGCTGTGGATGTTGGGGTTGCGAATGTCGGGGTTGTGGATGTCAGTGTTGTGGATGTTGGGGTTGTGGATGTCAGGGCTGTGGATGTTGGTGTTGTGGATGTCAGGGCTGTGGATGTTGGGGTTTTGGATGTCAGGGCTGTGGATTTTGGGGTTGTGGATGTCAGGGCTGGGGATGTTGGGGTTGCGGATGTCGGGGTTGTGGATGTCAGTGTTGTGGATGTTGGGGTTGTGGATGTCAGGGCTGTGGATGTTGGTGTTGTGGATTTCATGACCGTGGAATTCAGGGTTGTGAATGTCGCGGTTGTGGATTTCGATGTTGTGGATTTTGAGGTTGTGAATGTCAGGGCTGTGGATGTTGGTGTTGTGGATGTCAGGGCTGCGGATGTCGGGGCTGTGGATGTCGGGGTCATGTATGTTGGGATTGTGGATTTCGGTGTTGTGGAAGTTGCGGTTGTGGATGTCGGGGTTGTGGATGTCAGGGCTCTGGATGTCGGGGCTGTGAATGTCGGGGTTGTGGATGTCGGTGTTGTGGATGTCGGGGTTGTGGATGACAGCGCTGTGGATCTCGGGGTTGTGGATCTCAGGTTTGTGTATTTCAGGGCTGTGGATGTTGGTGTTGTGGTTGTCAGTGTTGTGGATGTCAGGAATGTGGATGTCGGTGCTGTGGATATTGGGGTTGGGGATGTCGGGGTTGTGGATGTCGGCGTTGTGGATGTCGGGGCTGTGGATGTCAGGGCTGGTGATGTCGGGTTTGTGGATTTCGGGGCTGTGTATGTCGGGGCTGTGGATGTCGGTGTTGTAGATTGTGGGGTTGTGGATGTCAGGTTTGTGGATGTCGAGATTGTTGATGTCGGGAACCTGGATATCGGGGCAGTGGATGTTGGGGCTGTGGTTTTCGGGGCTCTGGATGTCGACTGTGTAGATGTCGGCCTTGTGGATGTCGGGGTTGTGGATATCGGGGCTGTGGATGTCAGTGCTGTTGATGTCGTGGCTGTCTATTTCGGGGCTGTGGATGTCAGAATTGTAGACGTTAGGGTTGTGGATGTTGGGGTTGTTGATGTCGGAGTTGTGGATGTCGGTTTTGTTGATGTCGGGGCTGTCGATGTCAGGGTTGTGGATGTCGGGGCTGTGGTTGTTGGGTCTGTGGATGTCGGTGTTGTGTATGTCGGGATTGTGGATGTCGGTGTTGTGGATGTTGCGGATGTGGATGTCAGGGTTGTGGATGTCGGGGCTGTGGATCTCAGGGGTGTGGATGTTCGGGTTGAGGATGTCAGGGCTGTGGATGTTGTGGTTGTGGATTTCGTGACCGTGGAAGTCAGTGTTGTGGATGTCGGGGATGTGGATGTCGTTGTTGTGGATGTTGGGGTTGTGAATGTCAGGGCTGTGGATGATGGTGTTGTTGATGTTGGTGTTGTGGATGCCAGGGCTGTGGATGTTGGAGTTGTGGATGTCAGGGCTGTGGATGTTGGGGTTGTGGATGTCAGGGCTGTGGATGTTGGGGTTGAGGATGTCAAGGCTGTGGATGTCGGGGATGTGGATGTCGGGGATGTGGATGTCGGGGTTGTGAATGTCGGGGTTGTGGATGTCAGCGCTGTGGATGTTGGGGTTGTGGATGTCAGGTTTGTGGATTTCAGGGCTGTGGATGTCGGTGTTGTGGATGCTATGGTTGTGGATGTCGGTGTTGTGGATTTTGGTGTTGTGGATGTCGATGTTGTGGATGTTGGGGTTGTGGATGGCAGGTTTGTGGATTTCAGGGCTGTGGATGTCGGTGTTGTGGATGTTGTGGTTGTGGATGTCGGTGCTGTGGATTTTGGGGTTGTGGATGTCGATGTTGTGGATGTTGGGGCTATGGATGTCAGGAGTGTGGATGTTTGGGTTGTGAATGTCAGGGCTGTGGATGTTGGGGTTGTGGATGTCAGGATTGTTGATGTCGGGATTGTTGATGTCGGGGTTCTGGATATCGGGGCTGTGGATCTTGGGGCTGTGGTTGTCGGGGCTCTGGATGTCGACTGTGTAGATGTCGGCCTTGTGGATGTTGGGGTTGTGGATGTCGGGGTTGTGAATGTCGGGGCTGTGGATGTCGGGGTTGTGGATGTCGGAGTTGTGGATGGCAAGGCTGTGTATATCGGTGTTGTGGATGTCTGGACTGTGGATGTCGGGGTTGTGGATGTCAGGTCTGTGGATGTTGGGGTTGTGGATGTCGGTGTTATGCATGTCAGGTTTGTGGATGTCTGGTTTTTGGATGTCAGTGCTGTGGATGTCAGGGCTGTGGATGTCGGTGCTGTGGATGGCGAGTCTGTGTATATCGGTGTTGTGGATGTCAGGGCTGTGGATGTCGGGGTTGTGGATGTCAGTGTTGTGGATGTCAGGACTGTGGATGTCGGTGCTGTGGATGTTGGGGTTGTGGATGTCGGGGTTGTGGATGGCGAGGCTGTGGATGTCGGGGTTGTAGATTTCAGGGCTGTGGATGTCGGAGTTGTGGATGTTGTGGTTGTGGAATTCGATGTTGTGGATGTTGGGGTTGTGGAAGTTGCGGTTGTGGATGTTGGGGTTGTGGATATTGTGGTTGTGGATGTCGGAATTGTGGATGTCGGGTTTGTTCATATCGGAGTGATGGATGTCGGGTTTGTTGATGTTAGGGCTATGGACGTCGGGGTTGTGGATGTCAGCGCTGTGGATGTCGGGGTAGTGGATGTCAGATTTGTGGATTTCAGGGCTGTGGATGTCGGTGTTGTGGATGTTGTGGTTGTGGAATTCGATGTTGTGGATGATGGGGTTTTGGATGTCGGTGTTGTGGATGTTGGGGTTGTGGATGCCAGGGGTGTAGATGTTGGGGTTGTGGATGTCAGGGCTGTGGATGTTTGGGTTGTGAATGTCAGGGCCGTGAATGTCGGGGCTGTGGATGTCGGGGTTGTGAATGTCGGGATTGTGGATGTCGGTGTTGTGGATGTTGGGGTTGAGGATGTCGGGGCAGTGGATGTCGGGGTTGTGGATGTCGGTGTTGTGGATGTCAGGTTGTGGATGTCGGGTTTGTGGATGTCAGGTTTGTGGATTTCAGGGCTGTGGATGTCGGTGTCGTGGATGTTGCGGTTGTGGATGTCGGGGTTGTGGATGTCGGTGTTGTGGATGTTGTGGTTGTGGAATTCGATGTTGTGGATGTTGGGGTTTTGGATGTCGGTGTTGTGGATGTTGGGGTTGTGGATGTCAGGGGTGTAGATGTTGGGGTTGTGGATGTCAGGGCTGTGGATGTTTGGGTTGTGGATGTCAGGGCCGTGAATGTCGGGGCTGTGGATGTCGGGGTTGTGAATGTCGGGATTGTGGATGTCGGTGCTGTGGATGTTGCGGTTGTGGACGTTGGGGTTGTGGATGTCGGGGCAGTGGATGTCGGGGTTGTGGATGTCGGTGTTGTGGATGTCGGGTTGTGGATGCCAGCGCTGTGGATGTCGGGGTTGTGGATGTCAGGTTTGTGGATTTCAGGGCTGTGGATGTCGGTGTCGTGGATGTTGCGGTTGTGGATGTCGGGGTTGTGGATGTCGGTGTTGTGGATGTCGGGGTTGTGCATATCAGCGCTGTGGATGTCGGGGTTGTGGATGTCAGTGCTGTGGATGTCGGTGTTGTGGATGTTGTGGTTGTGGATGTCGGTGTTGTGGATGTTGGGATTGTGGATGTCGGTGTTGTGGATGTTGCGGTTGTGGATGTCGGGGATGTGGATGTCGGTGTTGTGGATGTCGGGGTTGTGGATGTCAGGGCTGTGGATGTCGGGGTTGTGGATGTCAGGTTTGTGGATTTCAGGGCTGTGGATGTCGGTGTTGTGGATGTTTTGGTTGTGGATGTCGATGTCGTGGATGTTGGGGTTGTGGATGTCGGGATTGTGGATGTTGGGATTGTGGATGTCGATGTTGTGGATGTCGGTGTTGTGGATGTCGGGATTGTGGATGTTGGGGTTGTGAATGTCAGGGCTGTGGATGTTGAGTTTGTGGATGTCAGGGCTGTGGATGTCTGGGTTGTGGATGTCAGTGTTGTGGAAGTCAGGGCTGTGGATGTCTGGGTTGTGGATGTCAGTGTTGTGTATGTCGTGGCTGTGGATATCGGCGTTGTGGATATCAGGGCTGTTGATGTCGGGTTTGTGGATTTCGTGGCTGTGGATGTCGGGGCTGTGGATGTCGGTGTTGTAGATGGCGGGGTTGTGGATGTTGGGGTTGTGAATGTCAGGGCTGTGGATGTTGCTGTTGTGGATGTCAGGGCTGTGGATGTTAAGTTTGTGGATGTCAGGGCTGTGGATGTCAGGGCTGTGGATGTCGGGGTTGTGGATGTCAGTGTTGTGGATGTCAGGGCTGTGGATGTCGGGGTTGTGGATGTCAGTGTTGTGGATGTCAGGGCTGTGGATGTCAGGGTTGTGGATGTCGGGGCTGTGGATGTAGGGGCTGTGGATGCCGGCGTTGTGGATATCAGGGCTGTTGATGTCTGGTTTGTGGATTTCGTGGCTGTGGATGTCGGGGCTGTGGATGTCGGTGTTGTAGATGGCGGGGTTGTGGATGTTGGGGTTGTGGATGTCGGGATTGTGTATGTCGGGTTTGTTCATGTCAGAGTGGTGGATGTCGGGTTTGTTGATGTCGGGGTTGTGGATGTCGGGGTTGTGGATGTCAGGGCTGTGGATGTTCGTGTTGTGGATGTCAGGGCTGTGGATGTCAGGGTTGTGCATGTCGGGATTGTTGATGTTGGGGTTGTGGATATCGGATCTGTGCATGTCGGGGCTGTTGATGTCGGGGTTGTGGATATCGGGCTGTGGATGTTGGGGCTGTGGTTGTCGGGGCTCTGAATGTCGACTGTGTAGATGTCGGCCTTGTGGATGTTGGGGTTGTGGATGTCAGGGCTGTGGATGTCGGGGTTGTGGACGTCAGGGATGTTGATGTCGGCGTTGTAGATGTCGAGGTTGTGGATGTCGGGGCTGTGGATGTCAGTGCTGTTGATGTCGGGGCTGTCTATGTCGGGGCTGTGGATGTCAGAGTTGTAGACGTTGGGGTTGTGGATGTTGGGGTTGTTGATGTTGGAGTTGTGGTTGTCGGTTTTGTTGATGTCGGGGCTGTGGATGTCAGGGTTGCGGATGTCGGTGTTGATAATGTTGGGGCTGTGGATGTCGGCCTTTAGATGCCGGGGTTGTGTATGTCGGGATTGTGGATGTCGGGGTTGTGGATGTCGGGGCTGTGGATGTCGGGGCTGGTGATGTCTGGGTTGTGTATGTCGGGATTGTGGATGTCAGTGTTGTGGATGTTGCGGTTGAGGATGTCGGGGTTGTGGATGTCAGCGCTGTGGATGTCGGGGTTGTGGATGTCAGGTTTGTGGATGTTGTGGTTGTGGATGTTGGTGTTATGCCTGTCAGGTTTGTGGATGTCGGGTTTTTGGATGTCAGTGCTGTGCATGTCAGGGCGGTGGATGTCGGGGTTGTGGATGTCGGGGTTGTGGATGGCGAGGCTGTGGATATCGGTGTTGTGGATGTCAGGGCTGTGGATGGCGGGCATGTGGATGTCAGGGCTGTGGATGTCAGGGCTGTTGATGTCGGCATTGTGGATGTCGGGGCTGTGGATGTAGGGGCTGTGGATGTCAGGGCTATTGATGTCGGGTTTGTGGATATCGGGGCTGTGTATGTCGGGGCTGTTGATGTCGGGTTTGTGGATATCGGGGTTGTGGATGTCGGGGTTGTGGATGTCAGGGCTGTGGATTTCAGGGTTGTGGATGTCGGGATTGTTGATGTCTGGGTTGTGGATGTCGGAGTTGTGGATGTCGGTGATGTGGATGTCGGTTTTGTGCATGTTGGGGCTGTGGATGTCGGGGTTGTGGATGTGCGGGTTGTGGATGTCGGGGCTGTGGATGTCAGGGCTGTTGATGTCGTGGGTGTGGATTTCGGGGCTATGGTTGTCAGGGCTGTGGATGTCGGGGCTGTGGCTGTCAGGGCTGTGGATGTCGGTGTTGTAGATGGCGGGGTTGTGGATGTTGGGGTTGTGGATGTCTTTGCTGTGGATGTTGGTGTTGTGGATGTCGGGGCTGTGGATGTCGGGGCTGTGGATGTTGGGCCTGATGATGTCGGGGCTGTGGATGTCGGGGTTGTGGATGCTGGGGCTGTGGATGTTGGGGCTGTGGATGTCGGGGTTGTGGATGTCGATGTTGTAGATGTCGGTGTTGTGGATGTCGGGATTGTGGATGACGATGTTGTGGATGTCGGAGTTGTGGAAGTCGGGATTGTGGATGTCGGGGCTGTGGATGTCGGGGTTGTGGATGTCAAGGTGGTGGATGTCGGGATTGTGGATGTCGGGGTTGTGGATGTCGATGTTGTGGATGTCGGTGTTGTTGAAGCCGGGATTGTGGATGACGATGTTGTGGATGTCGGTGTTGTGGAGGTCGGGATTGTGGATGTCGGTGTGGTGGATGTCAGTGTTCTGTATGTCAGGGCTGTGAATGTCGGGGTTGTGGATGTCGGGCCTGATGATGTCGGGGCTGTGGATGTTGGGGCTGTGGATGTCGGGGCTGTGGATGTCGGGCATGATGATGTCGGGGCTGTGGATGTTGGGGCTGTGGATGTCGGGGTTGTGGATGTCGGGGCTGTGGATGACGGGGTTGTGGATGTCAAGTTGGTGCATGTCGGGATTGTGGATGTCGGGGTTGTGGATGTCGGGGCTGTGGATGTCGGGATTGTGGATGTTGGGCCTGTGGATGTCGGGGTTGTGGATGTCGGGGTTGTGGATGTCGGGGCTGTGGATGCCGGGGTTGTGGATGTTGGGTCTGTGGATGTCGGGGCTGTGGATGTCGGGGTTGTGGATGTCGGTGTTGTGGATGTCGGGATTGTGGATGTTGCTGTTGTGGATGTCAGGGCTGTGGATATTGAGTTTGTGGATGTCAGGGCTTTGGATGTCAGGGCTGTGGATGTCGGGGTTGTGGATGTCAGGGCTGTTGATGTCGTGGGTGTGGATTTCGGGGCTATGGTTGTCAGGGCTGTGGATGTCGGGGCTGTGGATGTCGGGGCTGTGGATGTCGGGGCTGTGGATGTCGGGGCTGTGGATGTCGGGGCTGTGGATGTCGGGCCTGATGATGTCGGGGCTGTGGATGTCGGGGTTGTGGATGTTGGGGCTGTGGATGTTGGGGCTGTGGATGTCGGGGTTGTGGATGTCGATGTTGTGGATGTCGGTGTTGTGGAATTCGGGATTGTGGATGACGATGTTGTGGATGTCGGTGTTGTGGAAGTCGGGATTGTGGGTGTCGGGGTTGTGGAAGTCGGGATTGTGGATGACAATGTTGAGGATGTTGGAGTTGTGGAAGTCGGGATTGTGGATGTCGGGGCTGTGGACGTCGGGGTTGTGGATGTCAAGTTGGTGGATGTCGGGATTGTGGATGTCGGGGTTGTGGATGTCGGGGCTGTGGATGTCGGGGTTGTGGATGTCAAGGTGGTGGATGTCGGGGCTGTGGATGTCGGGGCTGTGGATGTCGGGGCTGTGGATGTCGGGGCTGTGGATGTCGATGTTGTGGATGTCGGGGTTGTGGATGTTGGGGCTGTGGATGTCGGGGCTGTGGATGTCGATGTTGTGGATGTCGGTGTTGTGGAAGTCGGGATTGTGGATGACGATGTTGTGGATGTCGGTGTGGTGGATGTCGGGATTGTGGATGTTGGGCCTGTGGATGTCGGGGTTGTGGATGTCGGGGCTGTGGATGCCGGGGTTGTGGATGACGATGTGGATGTCGGTGTTGTGGATGCTGGGCCTGTGGATGTCGGGGTTGTGGATGTTGGGTCTGTGGATGTTGCTGTTGTGGATGTCAGGGCTGTTGATGTCGTGGGTGTGGATTTCGGGGCTATGGTTGTCAGGGCTGTGGATGTCGGGGCTGTGGATGTCGGGGCTGTGGATGTCTTTGCTGTGGATGTCGGTGTGGTGGATGTCGGGATTGTGGATGTTGGGCCTGTGGATGTCGGGGTTGTGGATGTCGGGGCTGTGGATGCCGGGGTTGTGGATGACGATGTTGTGGATGTCGGTGTGGTGGATGTCGGGATTGTGGATGTTGGACCTGTGGATGTCGGGGTTGAGGATGTCGGGGCTGTGGATGTCGGGGTTGTGGATGTTGGGTCTGTGGATGTCGGGGCTGTGGATGTCGGGGTTGTGGATGTCGGTGTTGTGGATGCCGGGGTTGTGGATGTTGGGTCTGTGGATGTCGGGGCTGTGGATGTCGGGGTTGTGGATGTCGGTGTTGTGGATGTCGGGATTGTGGATGTTGCTGTTGTGGATGTCAGGGCTGTGGATGTTGAGTTTGTGGATGTCAGGGCTTTGGATGTCAGGGCTGTGGATGTCGGGGTTGTGGATGTCAGGGCTGTTGATGTCGTGGGTGTGGATTTCGGGGCTATGGTTGTCAGGGCTGTGGATGTCGGGGCTGTGGATGTCGGGGCTGTGGATGTCGGGGCTGTGGATGTCGGGGCTGTGGATGTCGGGCCTGATGATGTCGGGGCTGTGGATGTCGGGGTTGTGGATGTTGGGGCTGTGGATGTCGGGGTTGTGGATGTCGATGTTGTGGATGTCGGTGTTGTGGAATTCGGGATTGTGGATGACGATGTTGTGGATGTCGGTGTTGTGGAAGTCGGGATTGTGGATGTCGGGGTTGTGGAAGTCGGGATTGTGGATGACAATGTTGAGGATGTTGGTGTTGTGGAAGTCGGGATTGTGGATGTCGGGGCTGTGGATGTCGGGGTTGTGGATGTCGGTGTTGTGGATGTCGGGATTGTGGATGTTGCTGTTGTGGATGTCAGGGCTGTGGATGTTGAGTTTGTAGATGTCAGGGCTTTGGATGTCAGGGCTGTGGATGTCGGGGTTGTGGATGTCAGGGCTGTTGATGTCGTGGGTGTGGATTTCGGGGCTATGGTTGTCAGGGCTGTGGATGTCGGGGCTGTGGATGTCGGGGCTGTGGATGTCGGGGCTGTGGATGTCGGGGCTGTGGATGTCAAGTTGGTGGATGTCGGGATTGTGGATGTCAGGGCTGTTGATGTCGTGGGTGTGGATTTCGGGGCTATGGTTGTCAGGGCTGTGGATGTCGGGGCTGTGGATGTCGGGGCTGTGGATGTCGGGGCTGTGGATGTCGGGGCTGTGGATGTCGGGGCTGTGGATGTCGGGCCTGATGATGTCGGGGCTGTGGATGTCGGGGTTGTGGATGTTGGGGCTGTGGATGTCGGGGTTGTGGATGTCGATGTTGTGGATGTCGGTGTTGTGGAATTCGGGATTGTGGATGACGATGTTGTGGATGTCGGTGTTGTGGAAGTCAGGATTGTGGATGTCGGGGTTGTGGAAGTCGGGATTGTGGATGACAATGTTGAGGATGTTGGTGTTGTGGAAGTCGGGATTGTGGATGTCGGGGCTGTGGATGTCGGGGTTGTGGATGTCAAGTTGGTGGATGTCGGGATTGTGGATGTCGGGGTTGTGGATGTCGGGGCTGTGGATGTCGGGGTTGTGGATGTCAAGGTGGTGGATGTCGGGGTTGTGGATGTCGGGGCTGTGGATGTCGGGGCTGTGGATGTCGGGGCTGTGGATGTCGATGTTGTGGATGTCGGGGTTGTGGATGTTGGGGCTGTGGATGTCGGGGCTGTGGATGTCGATGTTGTGGATGTCGGTGTTGTGGAAGTCGGGATTGTGGATGACGATGTTGTGGATGTCGGTGTGGTGGATGTCGGGATTGTGGATGTTGGGCCTGTGGATGTCGGGGTTGTGGATGTCGGGGCTGTGGATGCCGGGGTTGTAGATGACGATGTTGTGGATGTCGGTATTGTGGATGCTAGGCCTGTGGATGTTGGGGTTGTGGATGTTGGGTCTGTGGATGTTTGTGTTGTGGATGTCGGAATTGTGGATGTCGGGATTGTGGATGTTGGGGTTGTGAATGTCAAGACTGTGGATGTTGCTGTTGTGGATGTCAGGGCTGTTGATGTCGTGGGTGTGGATTTCGGGGCTATGGTTGTCAGGGCTGTGGATGTCGGGGCTGTGGATGTCGGGGCTGTGGATGTCTTTGCTGTGGATGTCGGTGTGGTGGATGTCGGGATTATGGATGTTGGGCCTGTGGATGTCGGGGTTGTGGATGTCGGGTCTGTGGATGCCGGGGTTGTGGATGACGATGTTGTGGATGTCGGTGTGGTGGATGTCGGGATTGTGGATGTTGGACCTGTGGATGTCGGGGTTGAGGATGTCGGGGCTGTGGATGTCGGGGTTGTGGATGTTGGGTCTGTGGATGTCGGGGCTGTGGATGTCGGGGTTGTGGATGTCGGTGTTGTGGATGTTGGGATTGTGGATGTTGGGGTTGTGAATGTCAAGACTATGGATGTTGCTGTTGTGGATGTCAGGGCTGTGGATGTTGAGTTTGTGGATGTCAGGGCTGTGGATGTCAGGGCTGTTGATGTCGTGGGTGTGGATTTCGGGGCTATGGTTGTCAGGGCTGTGGATGTCGGGGCTGTGGATGTCGGGGCTGTGGATGTCTTTGCTGTGGATGTCGGTGTTGTAGATGGCGGGGTTGTGGATGTTGGGGTTGTGGATGTCTTTGCTGTGGATGTTGGTGTTGTGGATGTCGGAGTTGTGGATGGCTAGGCTGTGGATATCGGTGTTGTGGATGTCGGGGTTGTGGATGTCGGGGTTGTGGATGTTGGGGCTGTGGATGTTGGGGCTGTGGATGTCGGGGTTGTGGATGTCGATGTTGTGGATGTCGGTGTTGTGGAAATCGGGATTGTGGATGACCATGTTGTGGATGTCGGTGTTGTGGAAGTCGGGATTGTGGATGACGATGTTGTGGATGTCGGTGTTGTGGAAGTCGGGATTGTGGATGTCGGGGTTGTGGATGTCGGGATTGTGGATGACAATGTTGAGGATGTTGGAGTTGTGGAAGTCGGGATTGTGGATGTCGGGGCTGTGGATGTCGGGGTTGTGGATGTCAAGTTGGTAGATGTCGGGATTGTGGATGTCGGGGTTGTGGATGTCGGGGCTGTGGATGTCGGGGTTGTGGATGTCAAGGTGGTGGATGTCGGGGTTGTGGATGTCGGGGCTGTGGATGTCGGGGCTGTGGATGACAATGTTGTGGATGTTGGTGTTGTTGAAGCCGGGATTGTGGATGACGATGTTGTGGATGTCGGTGTGGTGGATGTCGGGATTGTGGATGTTGGGCCTGTGGATGTCGGGGTTGTGGATGTCGGGGCTGTGGATGCCAGGGTTGTGGAAGACAATGTTGTGGATGTCGGTGTGGTGGATGTCGGGATTGTGGATGTTGGGCCTGTGGATGTCGGGGTTGAGGATGTTGGGGCTGTGGATGTCGGGGTTGTGGAAGTCGGGTCTGTGGATGTCGGGGCTGTGGATGTCGGGGTTGTGGATGTTTGTGTTGTGGATGTTGGGATTGTGGATGTTGGGGTTGTGAATGTCAGGACTGTGGATGTTGCTGTTGTGGATGTCAGGGCTTTAGATGTCAGGGCTGTGGATGTCGGGGTTGTGGATGTCAGTGTTGTGGATGTCAGGGCTGTGGATGTAGGAGCTGTGGATGTCGGTGTTGTGGATATCAGGGCTGTTGATGTCGGGTGTGTGGATTTCGTGGCTGTGGATGTCGGGGCTGTGGATGTCGGTGTTGTAGATGGCGGGGTTGTGGATGTTGGGATTGTGTATGTCGGGTTTGTTCATGTCGGAGTGGTGGATGTCGGGTTTGTTGATGTTGGTGTTGTGGATGTCGGGGTTGTGGATGTCAGGGCTGTGGATGTTCGTGTTGTGGATGTCAGGGCTGTGGATGTCAGGGTTGTGCATGTCGGGATTGTTGATGTCGGGGTTGTGGATATCCGGGCCGTGGATGTTGGGGCTGTGGTTGTCGGGGCACTGGATGTCGACTGTGTAGATGTCGGCCTTGTGGATGTTGGGGTTGTGGATGTCAGTGTTGTGGAGGTCAGGTCTGTGGATGTCGGGGTTGTGGACGTCAGGGATGTTGATGTCGGCGTTGTAGATGTCGAGGTTGTGGATGTCGGGGCTGTGGATGTCAGTGCTGTTGATGTCGGGGCTGTCTATGTCGGGGCTGTGGATGTCGGGGTTGATGATGTTGGGGCTGTGGATGTCGGGGCTGTAGATGCCGGGGTTGTGTATGTCGGGATTGTGGATGTTGGTGTTGTGCATGTTGCGGTTGTGGATGTTGGGGTTGTGGATGTCAGGTTTGTGGATTTCAGGGCTATGGATGTCGGTATTGTGGATGTTGGTATTATGCATGTCAGGTTTGTGGATGTCGGGTTTTTGGATGTCAGTGCTGTGCATGTCAGGGCGGTGGATGTCGGGGTTGTGGATGTCAGTGTTGTGGATGACTGGACTGTGGATGTCGGGGTTGTGGATGTCAGGGCTGTGGATGTGCGGGTTGTGGATGTCGGAGATGTGGATGTCAGGGCTGTTGATGTCATGGATGTGGATTTCGGGGTTATGGTTGTCAGGGCTGTGGATGTCGGGGCTGTGGATGTCGGGGCTGTGGATGTCGGGGTTGTGGATGTCGGGGCTGTGGATTTCGGGTTTGTGGATGTCGGGGATGTGGATGTTGGCGTTGTGGATGTCGGGGTTGTGGATGTTGGGGTTGTGGATGTCGGGGATGTGGATGTCGGGGTTATGGATGTTGAGGCTGTGGATCTCGGGGTTCTGGATGTAGCAGTTGTGGATGTCAGGATTGTGGATATCGGGGTTGTGGATGTTGGGGTTGTGGATGTTGAGGCTCTGGATGTTGGGGTTCTGGATGTAGCAGTTGTGGGTGTCGGGGTTATGGATGTCGGGGCTGTGGATGTCGGGGTGGTGGAAGTCGAAGTTGTGGATGACGGTGCTGTTGATGTTGGGGTTTTGGATGTCAGGGGTGTAGATGTCGGGGCTGTTGATGTTGGGGTTTTGGTTGTCAGGGGTGTGGATGTCGGGGCTGTGGATGTTGGGGTTGTGGATGTTGAGGCTGTGGATCTCGGGGTTCTGGATGTAGCAGTTGTGGACGTCAGGATTGTGGATGTCTAGGTTATGGATATCGGGGTTGGGTATGACGGGGCTGTGAATGTCAGTGCTGTGGATGTTGGTGTTGTGGATGTCGGGACTGTGGATGTCGGTGTTGTGGATGTCAGGGTTGTGGATATCGCGGTTGTGGATGTCGGGATTGTGGATGTCGGGGTTGTGGATGTCAAGTTTGTGGATGTCGGGGTTGTGGATGTCAAGTTTGTGGATGTCGAGACTGTGGATGTTGGGGTTGTGGATATGATGGAAGTGCATATCGGGGCTGTGGATGTCGGGGTTGTGGATGTTGGGGCTTTGGATGTCGGGGCTGCGGATGTCGGGGCTGCGGATGTCTGCGATTTGGATGTCGGTGTTGTGGAAATGAGGGAAGTGCGTGTCGGTGTTTTGGATGTCGGGGATTTGGATGTCGGGGCTGTGGATGTCGGTTTTGTGGATGTTGGGGCTGTGGATGTTGGCGTTTTGGAAGTCGGGGCTGTGGATGTCGGGGTTGCGGATGTCGGGGATGTGGATGTCGGGGTTGTGGAGGTCGGGGTTGTGGATGTCAGGGCTGTGGATGTCGGTTTTGTGGATGTCGAGGTTGTGGATGTCGGGATTGTGGATGTCGGGTCAGCTGATGTTGGGTTTGTGGATTTCAGGGCACTGGATTTCAGTGTTGTAGATGGCGGGGCTGTGGATGTTGGGGTTGTGGATGTCGGGGCTGTGGATGTCGGTGTTATGGATGTCGGGTGTGTGGATGGCGGGTTTTTGGATGTCACGGCAGTGGATGTCGGGGTTGTGGATGTCAGTGTTGTGGATGTCAGGGCTGTGAATGTCGGAGTTGTGGATGTTGGGGCTGTGGATGTCGGGGCTGTGGATGTCGGTGTTATGGATGTCAGGGCTCTGGATTTCGGTGTTGTGGATGCAGGGCAGTGGATGTAGGGGTTGTGGGTGTCGGGTCTGTAGATGTCGGTGTTGTGGATGTTGGGGCTGTGGATGTTGGAGCTTTTGATATCACTGTTGTGGTTGTCGGGGACATGAATGTTGGGATTAAGGATGTCGGGGTTGTGGATGTCGGGATTGTTGATGTCGGGATTGTTGATGTCGGGGTTTTGGATGTCGGGGCTGTTGATGTGGGGGTTGTGGATCTTGGGGCTTTGGATGTCAGGGATGTGGGATGTCGGGGTTTTGCATGTCGAGGCTGTGAATATCGGTGTTGCGTATGTTAGGGCTATGGATGTTGGTGCTGTGGATGTTGGGGTTATGGATGTAGGGGTTGTGGATGGTGATGCTGTGGATATCGGTGTGTGGATGTCAGGGCTGTGGATGTCGCAGTTGTGTATGTCGGGGTTGTGCATGGCGAGGCTGTGAATATCGGTGTTGCGTATGTTAGGGCTATGGATGTCAGGGTTGTGTATGTCAGAGCTGTGGATGTCGGGGCTGTGCATTTCGGGGTTGTGTATGTCAGGGCTGCGGATGTCAGGGTTGTGGATGCCCGGGTTGTGAAGTCGGGCCAGTGGATGTCGGGGTTGTGCATGGCGAGGCTGTGGATGTCGTGCCTTTGGATGTCGGGGCTTTTGATGTCGGGATTGTGGATGTCGGGGCAGTGGTTGTCGTGGCTGTGGATTTCGGTTTTGTGGATGTCAGAGCTGTGGATGTAGGGGTTGTAGATGTCGGTGTTGTGGATGTCGGTGATGTGGATGTCAGGGCTCTGGATTTCGGTGTTGTGGATGCAGGGCTGCGGATGTAGGGGTTGTGGATGTCGGGGCTGTACATGTCGGTGTTGTGGATGTCGGGGCTGTGGATGTCAGGGTTGTGGATGTCGGGTTTGTGAATGTCGGGGCTGTGGATGTCAGGGTTGTGGATGTCGGGATTGTTGATGTCGGGTTTGTGGATGTCGGGGCTGGGGATCTCGGGCTGTGGATGTCGGTGTTGTAGATGTCAGGGTTGTGGATGGTGCGGTTGTGGATGTCGGGGTTGTGGATATCGGTGTTGTGGATGTCAGTGCTGTGGATGTTAGGGCTGTGGATGTCAGGGCTGTGGACGTTAGGGCTGTGGATGTCAGGGCTGTCGATGTCGGGGATGTGGATGTCAGGGTTGTGGATGTCGGGATTGTTGATGACGGGGCTGTGGATGTCGGGGTTGTGGATGTCGGGGCTGGGGATCTCGGGGCTGTGGATGTCGGTGTTGTAGATGTCAGGGTTGTGGATGGTGCGGTTGTGGATGTCAGGGTTGTGGATGGTGCGGTTGTGGATGTTGGGTTTGTGGATGTTGGGTTTGTAGATGTCGGGGATGTGGATGTTGGGGTTGTGGATTTTGGGGTTGTGGATGTCAGGTTGGTTGATGTCGGGTTTGTGGATGTCGGGGCTGTGGATTTCGGTGTTGTGGATTTCGGTGTTGTGGATGTCGGGGACTGTGGATGTCGTAGTCGTGGATGTCGGGATTGTGGATGTCGGTGTCATGGATGTCAGTGTTATGGATTTCGGGTTTTTGGATGACAGTGCTGTGCATGTCAGGACAGTGGATGTCGGGGTTGTGGATGTCGATGTTGTGGATGTTGGGTTTGTGGATGTTGGGTTTGTAGATGTCGGGGATGTGGATGTTGTGGTTGTGGATTTTGGGGTTGTGGATGTCAGGTTGGTTGATGTCGGGTTTGTGGATGTCGGGGCTGTGGATTTCGGGTTTGTGGATGTCGGGGATGTGGATGTTGGGGTTGTGGATGTCGGGGATGTGGATGTCGGGGTTATGGATGTTGAGGCTGTGGATCTCGGGGTTCTGGATGTAGCAGTTGTGGATGTCAGGATTGTGGATGTCGGGGTTGTGGATGTTGGGGTTGTGGATGTTGAGGCTCTGGATGTTGGGGTTCTGGATGTAGCAGTTGTGGATGTTGGGGTTATGGATGTCGGGGCTGTGGATGTCGGGGTGGTGGAAGTCGAAGTTGTGGATGACGGTGCTGTTGATGTTGGGGTTTTGGATGTCAGGGGTGTAGATGTCGGGGCTGTTGATGTTGGGGTTTTGGTTGTCAGGGGTGTGGATGTCGGGGCTGTTGATGTTGGGGTTTTGGATGTCAGGGGTGTGGATGTCGGGGCTGTGGATGTTGGGATTGTGGATGTTGAGGCTGTGGATATCGGGGTTCTGGATGTAGCAGTTGTGGACGTCAGGATTGTGGATGTCTAGGTTATGGATATCGGGGTTGGGTATGACGGGGCTGTGAATGTCAGTGCTGTGGATGTTGGTGTTGTGGATGTCGGGACTGTGGATGTCGGTGTTGTGGATGTCAGGGTTGTGGATATCGCGGTTGTGGATGTCGGGATTGTGGATGTCGGGGTTGTGGATGTCAAGTTTGTGGATGTCGAGACTGTGGATGTTGGGGTTGTGGATATGATGGAAGTGCACATCGGGGCTGTGGATGTCGGGGTTGTGGATGTTGGGGTTGTGGATGTCAGGGCTGTGGACGTGGGTGTTGTGGATGTCGGGGCTGTGGATGTTGGGGTTGTGTATGTCAGGGCTGTGGATGTCGGTGTTGTGGATGTCAGGGTTGTGCATGTCAGGGCTGTGGATATTGGGTTTGTGGATGTCGGGACGGTCGATGTCGGTGCTGTGGATGTCGGGGCTTTTGATGTCGGGGCTTTTGATGTCGGGATTGTGGATGTCGGGGCTGTGGTTGTCGTGGCTGTGGATTTTGGTGTAGTGGATGTCAGAGCTGTGGATGTAGGGGTTGTAGATGTCGGTGTTGTGGATGTCGGTGATGTGGATGTCAGGGCTCTGGATTTCGGTGTTGTGGATGCAGGGCTGTGGATGTAGGGGTTGTGGATGTCAGGACAGTACATGTCGGTGTTGTGGATGTCGGGGACGTGAATGTCGGGAATGTGGATGTCGTGGTTGTGGATGTCGGGGATGTGGATGTCGGGGTTGTGGATGTCGGGGTTGTGGATGTCGGGGCTTTTGATGTCGGGATTGTGGATGTCAGGGCTGTGGATTTCGGTATTGTGGATGTCAGGGCTGTGGATGTAGGGTTTGTAGATGTCGGTGTAGTGGATGTCGGTGATGTGGATGTTGGAGCTTTTGATGTCAGTGTTGTGGATGTCGGGGACGTGACTGTCGGGAGTGTGGATGTCGTGGTTGTGGATGTCGGGGCTGTGGATGTTGGGGCTGTGGATGTCAGGGATGTGGATGTTGGGGTTGTGGATGTCGGGATTATGGATGTCGGGTCTGTGGATGTCAGGGTTTTGCATGGTGAGGCTGTGGATATTGGTGTTGTGGAAGTAAGGGCTGTGGCTGTTGGGGTTGTGGATGTCGGGGCTGTGGATGTCAGGTTTGTGGATGTCGGGATTGTTGATGACGGGGTTGTGGATGTCGGGTCTATGGATGTCGGGGCTGTTGATGTGTGGGTTGTGGATCTCGGGGCTGTGGATGTCAGGGTTGTGGTTGTCGGGGAGGTGGGTGTTGCTGATGTGGATGTCGGGTTTGTTGATGTCGGGGTTGTGGATGTCGCAATTGTGGATGTCGGTGTTGTGGATGTCTGGTTTGTGGATGTCAGGTCTGTGGATGTCGGACTCGTGGATGTCCGGATCGTGCATCTCAGGGCTGTGAATGTTGGTGTTGTGTATGTCGGGGTTGTGCATGGCGAGTCTGTGAATATCGGTGTTGCGTATGTTAGGGCTATGGATGTCAGGGTTGCGTATGTCAGGGCTGTGGATATCGGGGCTGTGCATTTCGGGGTTGTGTATGTCAGGGCTGCGGATGTCGGGGTTGTGGATGCCAGGGTTGTGAAGTCGGGGCAGGGGATGTTGGGGCTGTGGTTGTCGTGGCTGTGGATTTCGGTGTTGTGGGTGTCAGAGCTGTGGATGTAGGGGTTGTAGATGTCGGTGTTGTGGATGTTGGTGATGTGGATGTCAGGGCTCTGGATTTCGGTGTTGTGGATGCAGGGCTGTGGATGTAGGGGTTGTGGATGTCGGGTCTGTACATGTCGGTGTTGTGGATGTCGGGGCTGTGGATGTTGGAACTTTTGATGTCAGTGTTGTGGATGTCGGGGACGTGAATGTCGGGAATGTGGATGTCGTGGTTGTGGATGTCGGGGATGTGGATGTCGGGGTTGTGCACGTCAGGTTTGTGGATGTCAGGGCTGTGGATGTCAGGGTTGTGGATGTCGGGGTTGTGGATGTCGGGGCATTTGATGTCGGGATTATGGATGTCAGGGCTGTGGTTGTCAGGACTGTGGATTTCGGTACTGTGGATGTCAGGGCTGTGGATGTAGGTGTTGTAGATGTCGGTGTTGTGGATGTCGGTGATGTGGATGTTGGAGATTTTGATGTCAGTGTTGTGGATGTCGGGGACGTGAATGTCGGGAGTGTGGATGTCGTGGTTGTGGATGTCGGGGCTGTGGATGTTGGGGCTGTGGATGTCAGGGTTTTGCATGGTGAGGCTGTGGATATTGGTGTTGTGGAAATAAGGGCTGTGACTGTCAGGGTTGTGGATGTTGGGGTTGTGGATGTCAGGATTGTGGATGTCGGGGTTGTTGATGACGGGGTTGTGGATGTCGGGTCTATGGATGTCGGGGCTGTTGATGTGTGGGTTGTGGATCTCGGGGCTGTGGATGTCGGGGCTGTGGATGTCGCGATTGTGGATGTCGGTGTTGTGGATGTCTATGCTGTGGATGTCAGGGCTGTGGATGTCGGAGTTGTGGATGTCCGGATCATGGATCTCAGGGCTGTGGATGTCGGTGCTGTGGATGTTGGGGTTGTGGATGTAGGGGTTGTGGATGGTGATGCTGTGGATATGGGTTTTCTGGATGTCAGGGTTATGGATCTCAGGGTCGTGGTTGTCGGGGCTGTGCATGGCGAGGCTGTGGATGTCGGTGTTGTGGATGACGGGGTCGTGGATGTCAGGGTTGTGGATGTCGGGATTGTTGATGACGGGGTTGTGGATGTCAGGGCTGTGGATGTCAGGGTTGTGGATGTCGGGTTTGTGGATGTCGGGGCTGTGTATGTCAGGGTTGTGGATGTCGGGATTGTTGATGATGGGGTTGTGGATGTCGGGGCTGTGGATGTCGGGGCTGTTGATGTCAGGTTTGTGGATGTCGGGGCTGGGGATCTCGGGGCTGTGGATGTCGGTGTTGTAGATGTCAGGGTTGTGGATGGTGCGGTTGTGGATGTCGGGGTTGTGGATATCGGTGTTGTGGATGTCAGTGCGGTCGATGTCGGGGATGTGGATGTCAGGGTTGTGGATGTCGGGATTGTTGATGACGGGGCTGTGTATGTCAGGGCTGTGGATGTCGGGGCTGGGGATCTCGGGGCTGTGGATGTCGGTGTTGTAGGTGTCAGGATTGTGGATGGTGCGGTTGTGGATGTCGGGGTTGTGGATGTCGGTATTGTGGATGTCGGGGCTGTGGATGTTAGGGCTGTTGACGTCAGGGTTGTGGATGTCGGGGTTGTGGATGTCAGGGCTGTGGATGTTGGGGCTGTGGATGTCAGGGTTGTGCATGTCAGGGCTGTGGATATCGGGTTTGTGGATGTCGGGGCGGTCGATGTCGGTGCTGTGGATGTCGGGATTGTTGATGTCGGTGTTGTGGATGTCAGGTTTGTGGATGTCGGGGTTGTGGATGTCTATGCTGTGGATGTCAGGGCTGTGAATGTCGGTGTTGTGTATGTCGGGGTTGTGCATGGCGAGGCTGTGAATATCTGTGTTGCGTATGTTAGGGCTATGGATGTCAGGATGGTGTATGTCAGGGCTGTGGACATCGGGGCTGTGGATTTCGGGGTTGTGTATGTCAGGGCTGCGGATGTCGGGTTTGTGGATGTCAGGCTTGTGAAGTCGGGGCAGTGGATGTCGAAGTTGGGCATGGCGAGGCTGTGGATATCGGTGTTGTGGATGTCAGTGCTGTGGATGTCGGGGCTGTGGATGTTGGGGTTGTGGATGTCGGGGCTGTGGATGTCGGGATTGTTGATGTCGGGGTTGTGGATGTCAGGGCTGTGGATGTCGGGGCTGTGGATGTCAGGGTTGTGCAGGTCAGGGCTGTGGATATCGGGTTTGTGGATGTCGGGGCTGTCGATGTCGAAGCTGTGGATGTCAGGGTTGTTGATATGGCGGAGTTGACATCAGGGTTGTGGATGTCGGGGTTGTGGGTGTCGGGGCTGTCGATTTCGGGTCTGTGGATGTCGGTGTTGTGGATGTCAGGGCTGTGGATATCGGGTTTATGGATGTCGGTGTTGTGGATGTCGGGGTTGTGGATGTCGGGATCATTGATGTCAGTGTTGTGGATGTCGGGATTGTGGATGTCGGGGTTGTGGTTGTCAGGGCTGAGGATTTCGGTATTGTGGGTGTCAGGGCTGAGGATTTCGGTATTGTGGATGTCAGGGCTCTGGATTTCGGTGTTGTGGATGCAGGGCTGTGGATGTAGGGGTTGTGGATGACGGGTCTGTAGATGTCGGTGTTGTGGATGTCGGGGCTGTGGATGTTGGAGCTTTTGATGTCAGAGTTGTGGATGTCGGGGACGTGAATGTCGGGGTTGTGGATGTCGGGGCTGTGGATGTCAGGGCTGTGGATGTCGGGGTTGTGGATGTCGTGGTTGTGGATGTCGGTGTTGTGGATGTTGGGGCTGTGGATGTCAGGGATGTGGATGTCGGTGTTGTGGATGTTGGGGTTGTGGATGTCGGGGCTGTGGATGTCGGGGCTGTGGATGTTGGGTCTGTGGATGTCGGGGTTTTGCATGGTGAGGCTGTGGATATTGGTGTTGTGGAAGTAAGGGCTGTGGCTGTCGGGGTTGTGGATGACGGGGCTGTGCATGTCAGGATTGTGGATGTCGGTTCTGTGGATTTCGGTGTTTTGCATGGCGAGGCTGTGGATATCAGTGTTGTGGATGTCAGGGCTGTGGCTGTCGGGGTTGTGGATGTCGGGGCTGTGGATGTCGGGGTTGTGGATGTTAGGATTGTGGATGTCGGGATTGTTGATGTGTGGGTTGTGGATGTCGGGGCTGTGGATGTCGGTGTTGTGGATGTTGGGCTGGTGGATGTTGGTATTGTGGATGTCGGGGTTGTAGATGTCGCGATTGTGGATGTCGGGATTTTGGATGTCGCGATTGTGGATGTCTGGTTTGTGGATGTCGGTGTTGTGGATGTTGGGGTTGTGGATGTAGGGGTTGTGGATGTTGGGGTTGTGGATGTAGGGGTTGTGGATGGTGATGCTGTGGATATGGGTTTTCTGGATGTCAGGGTTATGGATCTCAGGGTTGTGGATGTCGGGGCTGTGCATGGCGAGGCTGTGGATGTCGAAGTTGGGCATGGCGAGGCTGTGGATGTTGGTGTTGTGGATGTTGAGATTGTTGATGACGGGGTTGTGGATGTCGGGGCTGGGGATCTCGGGTCTGTGGATGTCGGTGTTGTAGATGTCAGGGTTGTGGATGTCGGGTTTGTGGATGTCGGGGCGGTCGATGTCGGGGCTGTGGATGTCGGGATTGTGGATGTCGGTGTTGTGGATGTCAGGTTTGTGGATGTCGGGATTGTGGATGTCTATGCTGTGGATGTCAGGGCTGTGAATGTCGGGGTCGCGGAAAGCAGGTTTGTGCATCTCAGGGCTGTGGATGTCGGTGTTGTGTATGTCGGGGTTGTGCATGGCGAGGCTGTGAATATCGGTGTTGCGTATGTTAGGGCTATGGATGTCAGGGTTGCGTATGTCAGGGCTGTGGATTTCGGGGCTGTGCATTTCGGGGTTGTGTATGTCAGGTCTGCAGATGTCGGGGTTGTGGATGCCAGGGTTGTGAAGTCGGGGCACGGGATGTTGGGGTTGAGCATGGCGAGGCTGTGGATGTCGTGGCTTTGGATGTCGGGGCTTTTGATGTCGGGATTGTGGATGTCGGGGCTGTGGATGTCGGGGCTTTTGATGTCGGGATTGTGGATGTCGGGGCTGTGGTTGTCGGGGCTGTGGATGTCGGGGCTTTTGATGTCGGGATTGTGGATGTTGGGGGCTGTGGATGTCGGGGCTGTGGATGTTGGGGTTGTAGATGTCGGTGTTGTGGATGTCGGTGATGTGGATGTCAGGGCTCTGGATTTTGGTGTTGTGGATGCAGGGCTGTGGATGTAGGAGTTGTGGATGACTGGTCTGTACATGTCGGTGTTGTGGATGTCGGGGACGTGAATGTCAGGGTTGTGGATGTCGGGGCTTTTGATGTCGGGATTGTGGATATAGGGGCTGTGGTTGTCGGGGATGTGGATGTCGGGTTTGTGGATGTCGGGGTTGTGGACGTCGGGGTTGTGGATGTCGGGGCTGTGGATTTCGAGGTTTTGCATGGCGAGGCTGTGGATTTCGGTGTTGTGGATGTCAGGGCTGGGGCTGTCGGGGTTGTGGATGTCGGGGCTGTGGATGTCGGGTCTGTGGATGTCAGGATTGTGGATGTCGGGATTGTTGATGACGGGGTTGTGGATGTCGGGGCTGTTGATGTGTGGGTTGTGGATCTCGGGGTTGTGGATGTCGGGGATGTGGATGTCGGTATTTTGGATGTCTGGTTTGTGGATGTCGGTGTTGTGGATGTCTATGCTGTGGATGTCAGGGCTGTGGACGTCGGGGTTGTGGATGCAGGGGTTGTGGATGGTGATGCTGTGGATATGGGTTTTCTAGATGTCAGGGTTATGGATGTCAGGGTTGTGGATGTCAGGGTTGTGCATGGCGAGGTTGTGGATAGCGATGTTGCGTATATTAGGGCTGTGGATGTCAGGATAGTGTATGTCAGGGCTGTGGACATCGGGGCTGTGGATTTCGGGGTTGTGTATGTCAGGGCTGCGGATGTCGGGTTTGTGGATGTCAAGCTTGTGAAATCGGGGCAGTGGATGTCGAAGTTGGGCATGGCGAGGCTGTGGATGTCGGCGTTGTGGATGTCGGGGATGTGGATGTTGGGGTTGTGGATGTCGGGGCTGTGGATGTCGGGATTGTTGATGTCGGGGTTGTGGATGTCGGGGCTGTTGATGTCGGGTCTGTGGATGTAGGGGGTTTGGATGTCGGGGTTGTGGATGTTGGGGCTGTGGATGTCAGGGATGTGCAGGTCAGGGCTGTGGATATCGGGTTTGTGGATGTCGGGGCTGTCGATGTCGAAGCTGTGGATGTCGGGGTTGTTGATATGGCGGAGTTGACATCAGGGTTGTGGATGTCGGGGTTGTGGGTGTCGGGGCTGTGGATATCGGGTTTATGGATGTCGGGGCTGTGGATGTCGGGGCTGTGGATGTCGGGGTTGTGGATGTCGGTGTTGTGGATGTCGGGGCTGTGGATGTCAGGGTTGTGGATGTCGGGGCTGTGGATGTCGGGCCTGTCGATGTCGGGATTGTGGATGTCGGGGCTGTGTATGTCGGTGTTGTAGATGTCGGGGTTGTGCATGTTGTTGTTGTGGATGCTGGTGTTGTGGATATCGGGTTTGTTGATGTCGCGGTAGCAGATTTCTGGTTTTTTGATGTCTCGGTTGTGCAAGTCAGGGCTGTGGATGTCAGGGCTGTGGATGTTGGATTTGTGGATGTGGGGCTGTGGATTTCAGTGATGAGAATGTCGGGGTTGTGGATGTCAGGGCTCTGGATTTTTGTGTTGTGGATGTTAGGGCTGTGAATGTAGGGGTTGTGGATGACGGTGTTGTGGATGTCGGTGCAGTGGATGTTGGGGTTTCTGATGTCATTGTTGTGAATGGCGGTGCTGAGAATGTCAGAGACTTGGATGTTGTTGCTGTTGATGTCGGGATTGTGGATGTCGGGGCTGTGGATGTCGGTGTTGTAGATGTCGGGTTTGTGGATGTCGGGGTTGTGGATGTCGGTGTTGTAGATGTCGGGTTTGTGGATGTCGGGGTTGTGGATGTTGGGGTTGTGGATGTCAGGGTTGTGGATGTTGGGGTTGTAGATGTCAGGGTTGTGGATGTCGGGGCTGTTGATGTCGGGGCTGTGTATGTCGGTGTTGTAGATGTCGGGGTTGTGCATGTTGTGGTTGTCGATGTCAGTGTTGTGGATATCGGGTTTGTTGATGTCACGGTAGCGGATTTCAGGTTTTTTGATGTCGCGGTTGTGCAAGTCAGGGCTGTGGATGTCAGGGCTGTAGATGTTGGATTTGTGGATGTGGGGCTGTGGATTTCAGTGATGAGAATGTCGGGGTTGTTGATGTCAGGGCTCTGGATTTTTGTGTTGTGGATGTTAGGGCTGTGAATGTAGGGGTTGTGGATGATGGTGTTGTGGATGTCGGTGCAGTGGATGTTGGGGTTTCTGATGTCAGTGTTGTGAATGGCGGTGCTGAGAATGTCAGGGACCTGGATGTTGTTGCTGTTGATGTCGGGATTGTGGATGTTGGGGCTGTGGTGTCGGTGTTGTAGATGTCGTGTTTGTTGATGTCGGGGTAGCGGATGACGGGTTTTTTGATGTCGGGGTTGTGGATGTTTGGGTTTTGGATGTCAGGGCTGTGGATGTCTGGGCTGTGGATGTCGGGTTTATGGATGTCGGGGCTGTGGATGTCGGGGTTGTGGCTGTCGAGATTGTGCATGGTGAGGCTGTGGATATCGGTGGTGTGGATGTCGGGATTGTTGATGTCACGGTAGCGGATTTCAGGTTTTTTGATGTCGCGGTTGTGCAAGTCAGGGCTGTGGATGTCAGGTTTCTGGATGTCGGGATTGTGGATGTCTATGCTGTGGATGTCAGGGCTGTGAATGTCGGGGTCGCGGAAAGCAGGTTTGTGCATCTCAGGGCTGTGGATGTCGGTGTTGTGTATGTTGGGGTTGTGCATGGCGAGGCTGTGAATATCGGTGTTGCGTATGTTAGGGCTATGGATGTCAGGGTTGCGTATGTCAGGGCTGTGGATTTCGGGGCTGTGCATTTCGGGGTTGTGTATGTCAGGTCTGCAGATGTCGGGTTTGTGGATACCAGGGTTGTGAAGTCGGGGCACGGGATGTTGGGTTTGAGCATGGCGAGGCTGTGGATGTCGTGGCTTTGGATGTCGGGGCTTTTGATGTCGGGATTGTGGATGTCGGGGCTGTGGATGTCGGGGCTTTTGATGTCGGGATTGTGGATGTCGGGGCTGTGGTTGTCGGGGCTATGGATGTCGGGGCTTTTGATGTCGGGATTGTGGATGTCGGGGCTGTGGTTGTCGGGGCTGTGATTGTCGGGGCTTTTGATGTCGGGATTGTGGATGTCGGGGCTGTGGATGTCGGGGCTGTGGATTTTGGTGTTGTGGATGTCAGGGCTGTGGATGTAGGGGTTGTAGATGTCGTAGTTGTGGATGTCGGTGATGTGGATGTCAGGGCTCTGGATTTTGGTGTTGTGGATGCAGGGCTGTGGATTTAGGGGTTGTGGATGACTGGTCTGTACATGTCGGTGTTGTGGATGTCGGGGCTGTGAATGTCGGGACGGTGGATGTCGGGGATGTGGATGTCGGGGTTGTGGATGTCGAGGCTTTTGATGTCGGGATTGTGGATGTCGGGGCTGTGGTTGTCGGGGATGTGGATGTCGGGTTTGTGGATGTCGGGGTTGTGGATGTCGGGTTTGTGGATGTCGGGGTTGTGGATTTCGGGGTTTTGCATGGCGAGGCTGTGGATATCGGTGTTGTGGATGTCAGGGCTGTGGCTGTCGGGGTTGTGGATGTCGGGGCTGTGGATGTCGGGTCTGTGGATGTCAGGATTGTGGATGTCGGGATTGTTGATGACGGGGTTGTGGATGTCGGGGCTGTTGATGTGTGGGTTGTGGATCTCGGGGCTGTGGAAGTCGGGGATGTGGACGTCGGGTTTGTTGATGTCGGGGTTGTGGATGTCGGGATTTTGGATGTCGCGATTGTGGATGTCGGTGTTTTGGATGTCTGGTTTGTGGATGTCGGTGTTGTGGATGTCAGGGCTGTGGATGTCAGGGCTGTGGATGTCGGGGTTGTGGATGCCCGGATCGTGCATCTCAGGGCTGTGGATATCGGTGCTGTGGATGTTGGGGTTGTGGATGTAGGGGTTGTGGAAGGTGATGCTGTGGATATGGGTTTTCTAGATGTCAGGGTTATGGATGTCAGGGTTGTGTATGTCAGGGCTGTGGATATCGGGGCTGTGGATTTCGGGGTTGTGTATGTCAGGGCTGCGGATGTCGGGTTTGTGGATGTCAGGCTTGTGAAGTCGGGGCAGTGGATGTCGAAGTTGGTTATGGCGAGGCTGTGGATATCGGTGTTGTGGATGTCGGCATTGTGGATGTCGGTGTTGTGGATGTTGGTGTCGTGGATGTAGGGGTTGTGGATGTCGGGCCTGTCGATGTCGGTGTTGTAGATGTCGGGGTTGTGCATGTTGTTGTTGTGGATGCTGGTGTTGTGGATATTGGGTTTGTTGATGTCGCGGTAGCAGATTTCGGGTTTTTTGATGTCTCGGTTGTGCAAGTCAGGGCTGTGGATGTCAGGGCTGTGGATGTTGGATTTGTGGATGTGGGGCTGTGGATTTCAATGATGAGAATGTCGGGGTTGTGGATGTCAGGGCTCTGGATTTTTGTGTTGTGGATGTTAGGGCTGTGAATGTAGGGGTTGTGGATGACGGTGTTGTGGATGTCGGTGCAGTGGATGTTGGGGTTTCTGATGTCAGTGTTGTGAATGGCGGTGCTGAGAATGTCAGAGACTTGGATGTTGTTGCTGTTGATGTCGGGATTGTGGATGTCGGGGCTGTGGATGTCGGTGTTGTAGATGTCGGGTTTGTGGATGTCGGGGTTGAGGATGTCGGGGCTGTGGATGTTGGGGTTGTGGATGTCAGGGTTGTGGATGTCTGGGCTGTGGATGTCGGTGTTGTGGATGTTGGAGTTGTGGATGTCAGGGTTGTGGATGTCGGGGCTGTTGATGTCGGGATTGTGGATGTCAGGGTTGTGGATGTCGGGGCTGTTGATGTCAGGATTGTGGATGTCGGGGCTGTGTATGTCGGTGTTGTAGATGTCGGGTTTGTGGATGTCGGGGTTGCGGATGTCGGTGTTGTGGATGTCGTGTTTGTTGATGTCGGGGTAGTGGATGACGAGTTTTTTGATGTCGGGGTTGTGGATGTTTGGGTTTTGGATGTCAGGGCTGTGGATGTCTGGGCTGTGGATGTCGGGTTTATGGATGTCGGGGCTGTGGATGTCGGGAGTGTGGCTGTCGAGATTGTGCATGGTGAGGCTGTGGATATCGGTGGTGTGGATGTCAGTGCTGTGGATGTCGGGGTTGTGGATGTCGGGGCTGTGGATATCAGGGTTGTGGATGTCGGGATTGTTGATGTCGGGGTTGTGGATGTCGGGGCTGTGGATGTTAGGGCTGTTGGCGTCAGGGTTGTGGATGTCAGGGTTGTGGATGTCGAGGTTTGTGGATGTCAGGGCTGTGGATGTCAGGGTTGTGCAGGTCAGGGCTGTGGATATCGGGTTTGTGGATGTCGGGGCTGTGGATGTCAGGGTTGTGCAGGTCAGGGCTGTGGATATTGGGTTTGTGGATGTCGGGGCTGTCGATGTCGGTGCTGTGGATGTCGGGATTGTTGATATGGCGGAGTTGACATCAGGGCTGTGGATGTCGATGTGGTGGATGTCAGGGCTGTGGATATCGGGTTTATGGATGTCGGGGCTGTGGAGGTCAGGGCTGTGGATATCGGGTTTATGGATGTCGGGATTGTGTATGTTGCGGTTGTGGATGTCGAGGCTGTGGATGTCGCGATTGTGGATGTCGGTGTTGTGGATGTCAGGTTTGTGGATGTCAGGGCTGTGGATGTCTATGCTGTGGATGTCAGGGCTGTGAATGTCGGGGTCGCGGAAAGCAGGTTTGTGCATCTCAGGGTTGCGTATGTCAGGGCTGTGGATTTCGGGGCTGTGCATTTCGGGGTTGTGTATGTCAGGGCTGCAGATGTTGGGGTTGTGGATACCAGGGTTGTGAAGTCGGGGCACGGGATGTTGGGTTTGAGCATGGCGAGGCTGTGGATGTCGTGGCTGTGGATGTCGGGGCTTTTGATGTCGGGATTGTGGATGTCGGGGCTGTGGATGTCGGGGCTTTTGATGTCGGGATTGTGGATGTCGGGGCTGTGGTTATCGGGGCTGTGGATGTCGGGGCTTTTGATGTCGGGATTGTGGATGTCGGGGCTGTGGATGTCGGGGCTGTGGATTTCGGTGTTGTGGATGTCAGGGCTGTGGATGTAGGGGTTGTAGATGTCGGTGTTGTGGATGTCGGTGATGTGGATGTCAGGGCTCTGGATTTTGGTGTTGTGGATGCAGGGCTGTGGATGGAGGGGTTGTGGATGACTGGTCTGTACATGTCGGTGTTGTGGATGTCGGGGACGTGAATGTCGGGACGGTGGATGTCGTGGTTGTGGATGTCGGGGATGTGGATGTCGGGGTTGTGGATGTCGGGGCTTTTGATGTCGTGATTGTGGATGTCGGGGCTGTGGTTGTCGGGGATGTGGATGTCGGGTTTGTGGATGTCGGGGTTGTGGATGTCGGGGTTGTGGATGTCGGGGCTGTGGATTTCGAGGTTTTGCATGGCGAGGCTGTGGATATCGGTGTTGTGGATGTCAGGGCTGTGGCTGTCGGGGTTGTGGATGTCGGGGCTGTGGATGTCGGGTCTGTGGATGTCAGGATTGTGGATGTCGGGATTGTTGATGACGGGGTTGTGGATGTCGGGGCTGTTGTTGTGTGGGTTGTGGATCTCGGGGCTGTGGAAGTCGGGGATGTGGATGTCGGGTTTGTTGATGTCGGGGTTGTGGATGTCGGGGCTGTGGATGTCGGGATTTTGGATGTCGCGATTGTGGATGTTGGTGTTTTGGATGTCTGGTTTGTGGATGTCGGTGTTGTGGATGTCTATGCTGTGGATGTCAGGGCTGTGGACGTCGGGGTTGTGGATGCCCGGATCGTGCATCTCAGGGCTGTGGATATCGGTGCTGTGGATGTTGGGGTTGTGGATGTAGGGGTTGTGGATGGTGATGCTGTGGATATGGGTTTTCTGGATGTCAGGGTTATGGATGTCAGGGTTGTGGATGTCAGGGTTGTGCATGGCGAGGCTGTGAATATCGGTGTTGCGTATGTTAGGGCTGTGGATGTCAGGATTGTGTATGTCAGGGCTGTGGACATCGGGGCTGTGGATTTCGGGGTTGTGTATGTCAGGGCTGCGGATGTCGGGTTTGTGGATGTCAGGCTTGTGAAGTCGGGGCAGTGGATGTCGAAGTTGGGCATGGCGAGGCTGTGGATATCGGTGTTGTGGATGTCAGTGCTGTGGATGTCGTCGTTGTGGATGTTGAGGTTGTGGATGTCGGGGCTGTGGATGTCAGGGTTGTGGATGTCGGGATTGTTGATGTCGGGGTTGTGGATGTCGGGGCTGTGTATGTCGAGGTTGTGGATGTCGGGGTTGTGGATGTCGGGGTTGTGGATGTCGGGGCTGAGGATGTCGGGGCTGAGGATGTCAATGTTGTGGATGTTGGAGCTGTGGATGTTGGGGTTGTGGATGGCGAGGCTGTGGATGTCGGGGCTGTGGATGTCGGGGCTGAGGATGTCAGTGTTGTGGATGTTGGGGTTGTGGATCTCGGGGTTGTGGATGGCGAGGCTGTGGATATCGGGATTGTGGATGTCGGGGCTGTGGATGACGGGGCTGTGCATGTCGGGGTTGTGGATGTCGGGATTGTGGATGTTGGGGTTCTGGATGTTGGCATTGTGGATGTCGGGGCTGTGGAATTCAGGGTTGTGCATCTCAGGGCTGTCGATGTCCGGCCTGTTGATGTCGGGGCTGTGGATGTCAGCATTGTGGATGTCGGTGTTGTGGATGTCGGCATTGTGGATGTCGGTGTTGTGGATGTTGGTGTCGTGGATGTAGGGTTGTGGATGTCGGGGCTGTGGATGTTGGGGTTGTAGATGTCAGGGTTATGGATGTCGGGCCTGTCGATGTCGGGATTGTGGATGTCGGGGCTGTGTATGTCGGTGTTGTAGATGTCGGGGTTGTGCGTGTTGTGGTTGTGGATGTCAGTGTTGTGGATATCGGGTTTGTTGATGTCGCAGTAGCAAATTTCGGGTTTTTTGATGTCTCGGTTGTGCAAGTCAGGGCTGTGGATGTCAGGGCTGTGGATGTTGGATTTGTGGATGTGGGGCTGTGGATTTCAGTGATGAGAATGTCGGGGTTGTGGATGTCAGGGCTCTGGATTTTTGTGTTGTGGATGTTAGGGCTGTGAATGTAGGGGTTGTGGATGACGGTGTTGTGGATGTCGGTGCAGTGGATGTTGGGGTTTCTGATGTCAGTGTTGTGAATGGCGGTGCTGAGAATGTCAGAGACTTGGATGTTGTTGCTGTTGATGTCGGGATTGTGGATGTCGGGGCTGTGGATGTTGGGGCTGTGCATGTCGGGGATGTGGATGTCGGGGTTGTGGATGTCGGGATTGTGGATGTCAGGGTATGTGGATGTCGGGGTTGTGGATGTCGGGGTTGTGGATGTCATGGTATGTGGATGTCGGGGTTGTGGATGTCGGGGTTGTGGAGGTCATGGTATGTGGATGTCGGGGTTGTGGATGACGGGGTTGTGGATGTCAGGGTATGTGGATTTCGGGGTTGTAGATGTCGGGATTGTGGATGTCAGGGTATGTGGATGTCGGGGTTGTGGATGTCGGGGCTGTGAATGTCGGGCTGTGGATGTGCTGAGCATGTCAGGGTTGTGGATGTCAGGATTGTTGATGTCCGGACTGTTGAAGTCAGGGTTGTGGATGTTGAGTCTGTGGTTGTCCGGGATGTGGATGTCGGTACTATTGATGTCGGGGTTGTGGATGTCGGGGATGTGGATGTCGGAGTTGTGGATGTCGGGGTTGTGGATGTCGGAGTTGTGAATGTCGGGGTTGTGGATGGCGAGGCTGTGGATATCAGTGTTGTGGATGTCGGACTGTGGATGTCGGGGTAGTGGATGTCGGTGTTGTGGATGTCGGGGCTGTTGATGTCGGGGCTGTGGATGTCGGGGATGTGGATGTCAGGGTTGTGGATGTCGGGGTTGTGAATGTCGGGACCGTGGATGTCGGGACTGTGGATGTCCGGGCTGTTGATGTCGGGTTTGTGGATGTCGGGGCTGTGGATGTTGGTGTTGTGGATGTCGGGGCTGTGGACGTTGTGGCTTTTGATGTCAGTGTTATGGAAGTCAGGGCTGTGGATGTCTGGGTTGTGAATGTCGGGACTGTGGATGTTGCGGTTGTGGATTTGGGGGCTATGGATGTCTGTGTTGTTGATGTCGGTGTTGTGGATGTTGGGGTTTTGGATGTCGGTGTTGTGTATGTCAAAGCTGAGGATGTTGGGGTTGTGGATGTCAGGGCTGTGGATGTCGGGGCTGTTGATTTCGGGTTTGTGGATGCCAGAGTTGTGGATGTCGGTGTTGTGGATGTCAGGGCTGTGGATTTCGGTGTTGCGGATGTTAGGGCTGTGAATGTAGTGGTTGTGAATGGTGGGTCTGTAGATGTCAGTGTTGTGGATGTCGGGGCTGTGGATGTTGTGGCTTTTGATGTCAGTATTGTGGAATGCGGGGCTGTGGATGTCGGGATTGTGAATGTCGGGACTGTGGAGGTCGGGGATGTGGATGTCAGGGTTGTGGATGTTGGGGCTGTGGATGTCGGGTCTGTGGATGTCTGGGTTGTGGATGTCGGGATTGTGGATGCCAGGGTATGTGGATCTCGGTGTTGTGGATGTCGGGGTTGTGGATGTCATGGTATGTGGATGTCGGGATTGTGGATGACGAGGTTGTGGATGTCATGGTATGTGCATGTCGGGGTTGTGGATGTCGGTGTTGTGCATGTCATGGTATGTAGATGTCGGGGTTGTGGATGTCGGGGCTGTGGATGACTGGGTTGTGGATGTCAGGGTTGTGGATGTCGGGGTTGTGGATGTCGGGGCTATGGATGTCGGGTCTGTGGATGTCGGGGTTATGGATGTCGGGGTTGTGGATGTTGGGTCTGTGGATGTCGGGGCTGTGGATGTCGGGGTTGTGGATGTCGGGATTGTTGATGTCGGGATTGTTGAAGTCAGGGTTGTGCATGTTGAGTCTGTGGTTGTCCGGGATATGGATGTCGGGTCTGTTGATGTCGGGGTTGTGGATGTCGGGGATGTGGATGTCAGGGCTGAGAATGTCGGAGTTAGGGATGTCAGGGCTGTGGGTTTCGGTATTGCGGATGTGAGGGCTGTGAATATAGGGTTTGTGGATGTCGGGTCTGTGGATGTCGGGGCTGTGGATGTCCGGGTTGAGGATGTCGGGGCTGTGAATGTCGGGTTTGTGGATGTCGGGGTTGTGGATGTCAAGGTTGTGGATGTCGGAGTTGTGAATGTCGGGGTTGTGGATGTCAGGATTGTGGATGTCGGTGCTGTGGATGTCCGGGTCGTGGATGGCGAGGCTGTGGATATCGGTGTTGTGGATGTCGGGGCTGTGGATGTCAGGGTTGTGGAAGTCGGGGTTGTGGATGACAGGGCTATGGATATCAGTGTTGTGGATGTTGGGGCTGTGTATGTTGGGATTGTGGATGTCGGCGTTGTGGATGTCGGGGTTGTGGATGTCTGTGCTGTGGATGTCAGGGTTGTGGATGCCGGGGCTGTGCATGTCGGGGCTGTGGATGTCGGTGTTGTAGAGGTCTGGGTTGCGCATGTTGGGGTTGTGGATGTCGGCGTTGTGGATGTCAGTTTTGTTGATGTCTGTGCTGTGGATGTCAGGGCTGTGGATGTCAGGGCTGTGGATGTCGGTCTGTGGATGTCGGGACTGTAGATGTCGGGCTGTGGATGTCAGGTTTGTGGATGTTGGGATTGTTGATGTCGGGATTGTTGATGTCAGGGTTGTGGATGTCAGTGCTGTGGATGTTGGGGTTGCTGATTTCGGGGTTGTGGATGGCGAGGCTGTGGATATCGGTGTTGTGGATGTCAGGGCTGTGAATTTCGGGGTTGTGGATGGCGAGGCTGTGCATGTCAGGTTTGTGGATGTCGGGATTGTTGATGTCGGGATTGTTGATGTCAGGGTTGTGGATGTTAAGTCCGTGGTTGTCGGGGATGTGGATGTTGGGGTTGAGGATGTCTGTGCTGTGGATGTCAGGGCTGTGGATGTCGATGCTGTGGATGTTGGTGTTGTGGATGTCGGGGTTGTGGATGTCAGGGCTGTGGATGTCGGTGTGGTGGAAGTCAGGGCTTTGAATGTCGTGATTGTGGATGTTGGGGTTGTGGATGTCAGGGTTGTGGATGCCGTGGTTGTGGATGTCAGGGTTCTGGATGTCAGGGCTGTCGGTGTCAGGGCTGTGGATGTCGGGGTTGTGGATATCGGGATTCTGGATGTCGGGATTGTGGATGTTGGGGTTGTGGATGTTGGTTTTGTGGATGTCGGGGCTGTTGTTGTCTCTGTTGTTGATGTCGGTGTTGTGGATGTTGGGGTTGTGGATGTCGGGTCTATGGATGTCGGGTCTGTGGATGCCGGGGTTGTGGATGGCGGGGCTGTGGATGTCGGGTTTGTGGATGTCAGGTTTGTGGAAGTTGGGGCTGTGGATGTCGGGGTTGTGAATGTCGGGACCGTGGATGTCGGGGCTGTGGATGTCAGGGTTGTGGATGTTGGGGTTGTGGATGTCGGGGCTGTGGATGTCAGGGTTGTGAATGTCGGGACTGTGGATATCAGGGTTGTGGATGTCGGGTTTATGGATGTCTATGTTGTTGGTGTCGATGTTGTGGATGTTAGGGTTTTGGATGTCGGGGTTTTGTAGGTCAGAGCTGAGGACGTTGGGGTTGTGGATGTCAGGGCTGTGGATGTCATGGTTGTGGATGTCGGGGATGTGGTGTCGGGGCTGTGGATATCGGGGCTCTGGATGTCGGGGCTGTGGATGATAGGGCTGAGAATGTAGGGGTAGTGGATGTCAGGGCTGAGGATGTTGTGGCTTTTGATGTCAGTGTTGTGGAAGTTGGGGCTGCGGATGTCGGGTTTCTGAATGTCGTGACTGTGAATGTCGGGGATGTGGATGTCAGGGCTGTGGATGTCGGGGTAGTGGATGTCGGGGCTGTGGATGTCGGGGTTGTGGATGTCGGGGTTGTGGATGTTGGTGTTGTGGATGTCTGGGATGTGGATGTCGGTGTTGTGGAAGTTCGGGCTGTGGATGTCGGGGTTGTGAATGTCGGGTCCGTGGAAGTCGGGGATGTTGATGTCGGGGCTTTTGATGTCAGGGCTGTGGATGTTGGGGTTGTGGATGTCGGGGTTGTGGATGTCGGGGCTGTGGATGTCGGTGTTGTGGATGTTGGGGTTTTGGATGTCGGAGTAGTGTATGTCAGAGCTGTGCATCTTGGGTCTGTGGATGTCGGGTCTGTGGATGTCAGGGTTGTTGATGGCGAGGCTGTGGATATCGGTGTTATGGATGTCAAGGCTGTGGATGTCAGGGTTGTGGAAGTCAGGGTTGTGGATGTTGGGGTTTTGGATGTTGGGTCTGTGGATGTCAGGGCTCTGGATGTCGGGGCTGTGGATGTTGGGGTTGTGGATGTCGGGGCTGTGGATGTCGGTGCTGTTGATGTCGGGTCTGTGGATGTCAGGTTTGTTGATGTCGGGTCTGTGGATGTCAGGTTTGTTGATGTCAGGGCTGTGGATGTCAGGGCTGTGGATGTCAGGGCTGTGGATGTCAGGGCTGTGGATGTCAGGGCTGTGGATGTTGTGGTTGTGGATGTCAGGGCTGTGGATGTCAGGGCTGTGGATGTTGTGGTTGCGGATGTTAGGGCTGTGGATGTCAGGGCTGTGGATGTCAGGGCTGTGGATTTTGTGGTTGTGGATGTCAGGGCTGTGGATGTCAGGGCTGTGGATGTCAGGGCTGTGGATGTCAGGGCTGTGGATGTTGTGGTTGTGGATGTCAGGGCTGTGGATGTCAGGGCTGTGGATGTCAGGGCTGTGGATGTCAGGGCTGTGGATGTCAGGGCTGTGGATGTTGGTGTTGTGGATGTCGGGGCTGTTGATGTCGGGTATGTAATGGCTGGTATTTTGATGTCGGGGTTGTGGAAGTCGGGGTTGTGGATGACAGGGCTATGGATATCAGTGTTGTGGATGTCGGGGCTGTGGATGTCTGTGCTGTGGATATCAGAGGTGTGGATGTCGGGGCTGTGGATATTGGTGTTGTGGATGTCAGGGTTGTGGATGTCGGGGCTGTGGATGTCGGGGTTGTGGATGTCGGGGCTGTGCATGTCAGGATTGTGGATGTCAGGATTGTTGATGTCGGGATTGTGGATGTCGGGGCTGTGGATGTTGGGTTTTTAGATGTCGGGGCTGAGGATGTCGGGGTTGTGGATGTCGGTGTTGTGGATGTCGGGGTTGTGGATGTCGGGGTTGTGGATGTCAGGATTGTGGATGTCGGGACCGTGGAAGTCGGGGATGTTGATGTCGGGGCTGTTGATGTTAGGACTGTGGATGTCGTTGTTGTGGATGTCAAGGTTGTGGATGTCAGGGTTGTGGATGTCGTTGTTGTGGATGTCGGGGTTGTGGATGACAGGGTTGTGGATGTCTGGGCTGTGGTTGTCTCTGTTGTTGCTGTCGGTGTTGTGGATGTTGGGGTTTTGGGTGTCGGGGTTGTGTATGTCAGAGCTGTGCATGTTGGGTCTGTGGATGTCGAGGCTGTGGATGTCAGGGTTGTGGATGTCGGGGTTGTGGATGTCGGCGTTGTGGATGTCGGGGCTGTGGATGTTGGGGTTGTGGATGTCAGGGTTGTGGTTGACGGGATTGTGGATGTCGGGGTTGTGGATGTCGGCGTTGTGAATGTCGGGACCGTGGATGTTGGGGATGTGGATGTCGGGACTGTGGATGTCGGGTCTGTGGATGTCGGTGTTGTGGATGTCGGGGTTGTAGAAGTCAGGGCTGTGGTTGTCGGGATTGTTGATGTCAGGGTTGTGGATGTCAGGGTTGTGGTTGTAGGGGTTGTGAATGTCAGGGCTGTGGATGTCAGGGTTGTGGATGTCGGGGCTGTGGATGTCGGTGCTGTGGATGTCGGGTCTGTGGATGTCAGGTTTGTTGATGTCGGGGCTGTGGATGTCGGGGCTGTGGATGTCGGGTTTGTGGATATTGGGGCTGTGGATGTCAGGGCTGAGAATGTCGGAGCTGTGGATGTCGGGGCTGTGTATGTAGGGGTTGTGGATGTCGGGTCAGTAGGTGTTGGGGCTGTGGATGTCGGGGTTGTGGATGTCGGGGCTGTGGATGTCGGGGTTGAGGATGTCGGGGCTGTGGATGTCAGGGCTGTGGATGTCGGGTTTGTGGATGTTGGTGTTGTGGATGTCGGGGCTGTGGATGTCGGGGCTGTGGATGTCGGGGTTGAGGATGTCGGGGCTGTGGATGTCAGGGCTGTGGATTTCAGTGTTGTGGATGTCGGTGTTGTGGATGTCGGTGTTGTGGATGTCAGGGCTGTGGATGTCGGGTTTGTGGATGTCGGCGTTGTGGATGACGGGGCTGTGGATGTCGGGGCTGTGCATGTCAGGGTTGTGGATGTCGAAATTGTTCATGTCGGGATTGTTGAAGACAGGGTTGTGGTTGTTGAGTCTGTGGTTGTGGATGTCGGGACTCTTGTTGTCGGGGTTTTGGAAGTCGGGGCTGTGGATGTCGATGTTGTGGATATTGGGGCTGTGGATGTCGGGGATGTGGATGTTGGGGTTGTGCATGTTGGGGTTGTGGATGTCAGTGTTGCGGACGTCAAGGTTGTGGATGTCGGGGTTGTCGATGTCGGGGATGTGGATGACGGGTTTGCTGATGTCGGGGCTGTGGATGTCTGGGCTGTTGATGTCGGGGCTGTGGATGTCGTGTTTGCTGATGTCGGGGCTGTGGACGTTGTGGCTTTTAATGTCAGTGTTGTGGAAGTCAGGGCTGTGGATGTCGGGGTTATGAATGTCGGGAATGTGGATGTTGCGGTTATGGATTTGGGGGTTATGGATGTCTGTGTTGTTGATGTCGGTGTTGTGGATATTGGGGTTTTGGATGTCGGTGTTGTGTATGTCAGAGCAGAGGATGTTGGGGTTGTGGATGTCAGGGCTGTGGATGTTGGGGCTGTTGATTTAAGGTTTGTGGATGCCAGGGTTGTGGATGTCGGTGTTGTGGATGTCAGGGCTGTGGATGTCGGGGCTGTTGATGTCAGGTATGTTGATGTCGGGTATGTTGATGTCAGGGTTGTGGAAGTCAGGGTTGTGGATGAAAGGGCTAAGGATATCAGTGTTGTGGATGTTGGTGTTGTGGATCTCAGGTTTGTGGATATCAGAGGTGTGGATGTCGGGGCTGTGGATGTTGGTGTTGTTGAGGTCGGTGTTGTGCATGTTGGGGTTGTGGATGTCGGCGTTGTGGATGTCAGTTTTGTTGATGTCGGGGTTGTGGATGTCTGTGCTGTGGATGTCGGTGCTGTGGATGTTGGTGTTGTGGATGTTGGTGTTGTGGATGTTGGTGTTGTGGATGTCGGGGTTGTGGATGTCTGTGCTGTGGATGTCGGTGCTGTGGATGTTGGTGTTGTGGATGTCGGGGTTGTGGATGTCGGGGCTGTGGATGTCGATGTTGTGGATATTGGGGCTGTGGATGTTGGGGATGTGGATGTCGGGGTTGTGCATGTTGGGGTTGTGGATGTCAGTGTTGCGGACGTCAAGGTTGTGGATGTCGGGGTTGTCGATGTCGGGGATGTGGATGAGGGGTATGCTGATGTCGGGGCTGTGGATGTCGGGATTGTTGATGTCGGGGTTGTGGATGTCAGTGTTGTGGATGTTGGGGTTGCTGATTTCGGGGTTGTGGATGACAGGGCTATGGATATCAGTTTTGTGGATGTCGGGGCAGTGGAAGTTGGTGGTGTGGATCTCGGGTTTGTGGATATCAAGGTTGTGGATGTTGGGGCTGTGCATGTCGGGGCTGTGGATGTCAGTGTTGTAGAGGTCTGGGTTGTGCATGTTGGGGTTGTGTATGTCGGCGTTGTGGATGTCAGTTTTGTTGATGTCTGGGCTGTTGATGTCGGGGATGTTGATGTCGGGTATTTTGATGTCGGGGTTGTGGAAGTTGGGGTTGTGGATGACAGGGCTAAGGATATCAGTTTTGTGGATGTTGGGGCTGTGCATGTCGGGGCTGTGGATGTCAGTTTTGTAGAGGTCGGAGTTGTGCATTTTGGGTTTGTGGATGTCAGCGTTATGGATGTCAGTTTTGTTGATGTCAGGGTTGTGGATGTCTGTGCTGTGGATGTTGGTGTTGTGGATGTCGGGGTTGTGGATGTCTGTGCTGTGGATGTCGGGGCTGTGGATGTCGGTGTGGTGGATGTCAGGGCTGTGAATGTCGGGGTTGTGGATGTCGGGGATGTGCATGTCAGGTTTGTGGATGTCGGGATTGTTGATGTCGGGATTGTTGATGTCGGGGTTGTGGATGTCAGTGCTGTGGATGTTGGGGTTGCTGATTTCGGGGTTGTGGATGTCGATGCTGTGGATATCGGTGTTGTGGATGTCAGGGTTGTGGTTGTCGGGATTGTGGATGTCGGGGTTGTGGATGTTGGGGTTGTGGATGTCGGGGATGTGGATGTCGGTGTTGTGGAAGTTGGGGCTGTGGGTGTCGGGGTTGTGAATGTCGGGACCGTGGAAGTCGGGGATGTTGATGTCAGGGCTGTGGATGTTGGGGTTGTGGATGTCGGGGTTCTAAATGTCGGGACCGTGGATGTCGGGGCTGTAGATGTCGGGGCTGTTGATGTTGGGGCTGTGGATGTCGGGGTTGTGGATGTTGGGGTTGTGGATGTCAAGGTTGTGGAGGTCGGGGTTGTGGATGTCAGGGTTGTGGATGTCGGTGTTGTGGATGTCAGGGTTGTGGATGTTGGGTTTATGGATTTCGGGACTGTGGTTGTCTGTGTTGTTGATGTCGGTGTTGCGGATGTTGGGGTTTTGGATGTCGGGGTTCTGCAGGTGAGAGCTGTGCATGTTGGGTCTGTGGATGTCGGGGCTGTGGATGTCAGGGTTGTGGATGGTGAGGCTGTGGTATCGGTGTTACGGATGTTAAGGCTGTGGATGTCGGGGTTGTGGATGTTGGCGTTGTGGATGTTGGGGCTGTGGATGTCGGGTTTGTGGATGTCAGGGCTGTCGATGTCGATGTTGTGGATATCGGGGCTGTGGATGTCGGTGTTGTGGATGTCGGGGCTGTGGAAGTCAGTGTTGTGGTTGTCGGGATTGTTGATGTCGGGGTTGTGGATGACAGAGTTGTGGATGTCAGGGCTATGGATGTCAGGGCTGTGGATGTCGGTGTTGTGGATGTCGGGGTTGTGGAAGTCAGGGTTGTGGTTGTCGGGATTGTTGATGTCAGGGTTGTGGATGTCGGGGCTGTGGATGTCAGGTCTCTGGAAGTCGGGGCTGTGGATGTCGGATCTGTGGATGTCGGGTTTGTGGATGTTGGGGCTGTGGATGTCAGGGCTGAGACTGTCGGAGTTGTGGATGTAGGGGCTGTGGATGTCGAGGTTGTGGATGTCGGGGCTGTGGATGTCGGGGTTGAGGATGTCAGGGCTGTGGATGTCAGGGCTGTGGATGTCAGTGTTGTGGATGTCGGTGTTGTGGATGTCAGGGATGTGGATGTCGGTGTTGTGAATGTCGGGACCGTGGATGTTGGGGATCTGGATATCAGGGCTGTGGATGTTGGGGCTGTGGATGGCAGGGTTGTGGATGGCGAGACTGTGGATATTGGAGTGATGGATGTCAGGGCTGTGGATATCAGTGTTGTGGATGTCTGGGTTGTGGATGTCGGGGTTGTGGATGTCGGTGCTGTGGATGTCAGTGTTGTGGATGTTGGGGTTGTGGATGTCAGTGTTGTGGATGTCGGGGTTGTGGATGTCGGCGTTGTGGATGTCGGGACCGTGAATGTCGGGACTGTGGATGTCGGGGTTGTGCATGTCAAGGTTGTGGATGTCGGGGTTGTGGTTGAAGGGGATGTGGATGTCGGTGTTGTGGATGTCGGGGCTGTGGATGTCGGTGTTGTGGATGTCAAGGTTGTGGATGTCGGGGTTGTGGTTGTCGGGATTGTTGAGGTCAGGGTTGTGGATGTCAGGGTTGTGGATGTCGGGGATGTGGTGTCGGGATTGTGGATGTCGGGACTCTGGATGTCGGGGCTGTGGATGTCGGAGATGTGGATGTCGGAGTTGTGGATGTCGGGGCTGTGGATGTCGGGGCTGTGCATGTCGATGTTGTGGATATCGGGGCTGTGGATGTCGGGGCTGTGGATGTCGGGGCTGTGGATGTCGGTTCTGTGGATGTCGGGGCTGAGGATGTCGGGGCTGTTGATGTCGGGGTTGCGGATATCGGGGCTGTGGATGTCAGGGCTGTGGATGTCCGGGCTGTGGATGTCGGGTTTGTGGATGTCGGGGCTGTGGAAGTTGGGGCTGTGGATGTCGGTGTTGTGAATGTCGGGACCGTGGATGTTGGGGATCTGGATATCAGGGCTGTGGATGTTGGGGCTGTGGATGTCGATGTTGTGGATATTGGGGCTGTGGATGTCAGAGCTGAGGATGTTGGGGTTGTGGATGTCAGGGCTGTGGATGTCGGGGCTGTTGATTTCGGGTTTGTGGATGCCAGGGTTGTGGATGTCGGTGTTGTGGATGTCAGGGCTGTGGATGTCGGGGCTGTTGATGTCAGGTATGTTGATGTCGGGTATGTTGATGTCAGGGTTGTGGAAGTCGGGGTTGTGGATGACAGGGCTATGGATATCAGTGTTGTGGATGTTGGGGCTGTGGATGTTGGTGTTGTGGAGGTCAGAGTTGTGGATGTCGGTTTTGTTGATGTGGGGTATGTTGATGTCGGGTATGTTGATGTCGGGGTTGTGGAAGTCGGGGTTGTGGATGACAGGGCTATGGATATCAGTTTTGTGCATGTCGGTGCAGTGGAAGTTGGCGGTGTGGATCTCGGGTTTGTGGATGTCAGGGTTGTGGATGTCGGGGCTGTTGATGTCGGGGTTGTGGATGTCTGTGCTGTGGATGTCAGGGTTGTGGATGTCGGGGCTGTGAATGTCAGGGCTGTGGATGTCGGTGTTGTAGAGGTCGGGGTTGTGCATGTTGGGGTTGTGGATGTCGGCGTTATGGATGTCAGTTTTGTTGATGTCGGGGTTGTGGATGTCTGTGCTGTGGATGTCAGGGCTGTGGATGTCGGTGTGGTGGATGTCAGGGCTTTGAATGTCGGGGTTGTGGATGTCGGGGCTGTGCATGTCAGGTTGTGGATGTCGGGATTGTTGATGTCGGGATTGTTGATGTCGGGGTTGTGGATGTCAGTGCTGTGGATGTTGGGTTTGCTGATTTCGGGGTTGTGGATGGCGAGGCTGTGGATATCGGTGTTGTGGATGTCAGCGCTGTGGATGTCAGGGCTGTGGATGTCAGGGCTGTGGATGTCAGGGCTGTGGATGTCGGTGTTGTGGATGTCGGGGCTGTTGATGTCGGGTATGTTGATGGCGGGTATTTTGATGTCGGGGTTGTGGAAGTCGGGATTGTGGATGTTGGGGTTGTGGATGTCGGGTTTGTGGATGTCGGGGTTGTGGATGTCGGGGCTGTGGGTGTCGGGGTTGTGAATGTCGGGACCGTGGAAGTCGGAGATGTTGATGTTGGTGCTGTTGATGTCAGGGCTGTGGATGTTGGGGTTGTGGATGTCGGGGTTCTAAATGTCGGGACCGTGGATGTCGGGGCTGTAGATGTCGGGGCTGTTGATGTCGGGGCTGTTGATGTCGGGGCTGTGGATGTCGGTGTTGTGGATGTCGGGGTTGTGGATGTCGGGGTTGTGGATGTCATGGTTGTGGATGTCGGGGTTGTGGATGTCAGGGTTGTGGATGTCGGTGTTGTGGATGTCAGGGTTGTGGATGTTGGGTTTGTGGATTTCAGGACTGTGGTTGTCTGTGTTGTTGATGTCGGTGTTGCGGATGTTGGGGTTTTGGATGTCGGGGTTGTGTAGGTCAGAGCTGTGCATGTTGGGTCTGTGGATGTCGGCGCTGTGGATGTCAGGGTTGTGGATGGCGAGGCTGTGGATATCGGTGTTACAGATGTTAAGGCTGTGGATGTCGGCGTTGTGGATGTCGGGGCTGTGGATGTCGGGTTTGTGGATGTCAGGGCTGTGGATGTCAGGGTTGTGGATGGCGAGGCTGTGGATATCGGTGTTACAGATGTTAAGGCTGTGGATGTCGGCGTTGTGGAAGTCAGGGTTGTGGTTGTCGGGATTGTTGATGTCAGGGTTGTGGATGACAGGGTTGTGGATGTCGGGGCTGTGGATGTCAGGGCTGTGGATGTCGGTGTTGTGGATGTCGGGGTTGTGGAAGTCAGGGTTGTGGTTGTCTGGATTGTTGATGTCAGGGTTGTGGATGTCGCGGCTGTGGATGTCGGATCTGTGGATGTCGGGTTTGTGGATGTTGGGGCTGTGGATGTCAGGGCTGAGAATGTCGGAGTTGTGGATGTAGGGGCTGTGGATGTCGAGGTTGTGGATGTCGGGGCTGTGGATGTCGGGGTTGTGAATGTCAGGGCTGTGCAGGTCAGGGCTGAGGATATCGGGTTTGTGGATGTCGGGGCTGTGGATGTCGGGGCTGAGGATGTCGGGGCTGAGGATGTCGGGGCTGAGGATGTCAATGTTGTGGATGTTGGGGTTGTGGATCTCGGGGTTGTGGATGGCGAGGCTGTGGATATCGGGATTGTGGATGTCGGGGCTGTGGATGACGGGGCTGTGCATGTCGGGGTTGTGGATGTCGGGCTTGTGGATGTTGGGGTTCTGGATGTTGGCATTGTGGATGTCGGGGCTGTGGAATTCAGGGTTGTGCATCTCAGGGCTGTCGATGTCCGGCCTGTTGATGTCGGGGCTGTGGATGTCAGCATTGTGGATGTCGGTGTTGTGGATGTCGGCATTGTGGATGTCGGTGTTGTGGATGTTGGTGTCGTGGATGTAGGGTTGTGGATGTCGGGTTTGTGGATGTTGGTGTCGTGGATGTAGGGTTGTGGATGTCGGGGCTGTGGATGTTGGGGTTGTAGATGTCAGGGTTATGGATGTCGGGCCTGTCGATGTCGGGATTGTGGATGTCGGGGCTGTGTATGTCGGTGTTGTAGATGTCGGGGTTGTGCATGTTGTGGTTGTGGATGTCAGTGTTGTGGATATCGGGTTTGTTGATGTCGCAGTAGCAAATTTCGGGTTTTTTGATGTCTCGGTTGTGCAAGTCAGGGCTGTGGATGTCAGGGCTGTGGATGTTGGATTTGTGGATGTGGGGCTGTGGATTTCAGTGATGAGAATGTCGGGGTTGTGGATGTCAGGGCTCTGGATTTTTGTGTTGTGGATGTTAGGACTGTGAATGTAGGGGTTGTGGATGACGGTGTTGTGGATGTCGGTGCAGTGGATGTTGGGGTTTCTGATGTCAGTGTTGTGAATGGCGGTGCTGAGAATGTCAGAGACTTGGATGTTGTTGCTGTTGATGTCGGGATTGTGGATGTCGGGGATGTGGATGTTGGGGCTGTGCATGTCGGGGCTGTGCATGTCGGGGATGTGGATGTCGGGGTTGTGGATGTCGGGATTGTGGATGTCAGGGTATGTGGATGTCGGGGTTGTGGATGTCGGGGTTGTGGATGTCATGGTATGTGGATGTCGGGGTTGTGGATGTCGGGGCTGTGAATGTCGGGCTGTGGATGTGCTGAGCATGTCAGGGTTGTGGATGTCAGGATTGTTGATGTCCGGACTGTTGAAGTCAGGGTTGTGGATGTTGAGTCTGTGGTTGTCCGGGATGTGGATGTCGGTACTATTGATGTCGGGGTTGTGGATGTCGGGGATGTGGATGTCGGAGTTGTGGATGTCGGGCTTGTGGATGTCGGAGTTGTGAATGTCGGGGTTGTGGATGGCGAGGCTGTGGATATCAGTGTTGTGGATGTCGGACTGTGGATGTCGGGGTAGTGGATGTCGGTGTTGTGGATGTCGGGGCTGTTGATGTCGGGGCTGTGGATGTCGGGGATGTGGATGTCAGGGTTGTGGATGTCGGGGTTGTGAATGTCGGGACCGTGGATGTCGGGACTGTGGATGTCCGGGCTGTTGATGTCGGGTTTGTGGATGTCGGGGCTGTGGATGTTGGTGTTGTGGATGTCGGGGCTGTGGACGTTGTGGCTTTTGATGTCAGTGTTATGGAAGTCAGGGCTGTGGATGTCTGGATTGTGAATGTCGGGACTGTGGATGTTGCGGTTGTGGATTTGGGGGCTATGGATGTCTGTGTTGTTGATGTCGGTGTTGTGGATGTTGGGGTTTTGGATGTCGGTGTTGTGTATGTCAAAGCTGAGGATGTTGGGGTTGTGGATGTCAGGGCTGTGGATGTCGGGGCTGTTGATTTCGGGTTTGTGGATGCCAGAGTTGTGGATGTCGGTGTTGTGGATGTCAGGGCTGTGGATTTCGGTGTTGCGGATGTTAGGGCTGTGAATGTAGTGGTTGTGAATGGTGGGTCTGTAGATGTCAGTGTTGTGGATGTCGGGGCTGTGGATGTTGTGGCTTTTGATGTCAGTATTGTGGAATGCGGGGCTGTGGATGTCGGGATTGTGAATGTCGGGACTGTGGAGGTCGGGGATGTGGATGTCAGGGTTGTGGATGTTGGGGCTGTGGATGTCGGGTCTGTGGATGTCTGGGTTGTGGATGTCGGGATTGTTGATGTCAGGGTTGTGGATGACAGGGTTGTGGATGTCGGGGCTGTGGATGTCAGGGCTGTGGATGTCGGTGTTGTGGATGTCGGGGTTGTGGAAGTCAGGGTTGTGGTTGTCTGGATTGTTGATGTCAGGGTTGTGGATGTCGCGGCTGTGGATGTCAGGTCTCTGGATGTCGGGGCTGTGGATGTCGGATCTGTGGATGTCGGGTTTGTGGATGTTGGGGCTGTGGATGTCAGGGCTGAGAATGTCGGAGTTGTGGATGTAGGGGCTGTGGATGTCGAGGTTGTGGATGTCGGGGCTGTGGATGTCGGGGGTGTGGATGTCGGGTTTGTGGATGTCGGGGCTGTGGATGTCGGAGTTGAGGATGTCGGGGCTGTGGATGTCAGGGCTGTGGATGTCAGTGTTGTGGATGTCAATGTTGTGGATGTCAGGGCTGTGGATGTTGGTGTTGTGAATGTCGGGACCGTGGATGTTGGGGATCTGGGTATCAGGGCTGTGGATGTTGGGGCTGTGAATGATGTGACCGTGGATGACGGTGTTGTGGATGTCGGGTTTGTGAATATTGGGACGGTGGATGTCGGGGCTGTTGATGTCGGGGCTGTGGATGTTGGGGCTGTGGATGTCGGGGCTGTGGAAGTCGGGTTTGTGGATGTCGGGGCTGTGGATGTTGGTGTTGTGGATGTCGGGGCTGAGGATGTTGTGGCTTTTGATGTCATTTCTGAGGAAGTCGGGCTGTGGATGTCGGGGTTGTGGATGTCGGGGCTGTGGATGTTGTGGCTTTTGATGTCATTGTTGTGGAAGTCGGGGCTGTGGATGTTGGGGTTGTGGATGTCGGTGCTATGGATGTCTGTGTTGTTGATGTCATTGTTGTGGATGTTGGGGTTTTGGATGTCGGGGTTGTGTATGTCAGAGCTGAGGATGTTGTGGTTGTGGATGTCAGGGCTGTGGATGTCAGGGCTGTGGATGTCAGGGCTGTGGATGTCAGGATTGTGGATGTCAGGGCTGTGGATGTCGATGTTGTGGATGTCGGGGTTGTGGAAGTCAGGGTTGTGGTTGTCGGGATTGTTGATGTCAGGGTTGTGGATGACAGGGTTGTGGATGTCGGGGCTGTGGATGTCAGGGCTGTGGCTGTTGGTGTTGGGGATGTCGGTGTTGTGGAAGTCAGGGTTGTGGTTGTCGGGATTGTTGATGTCAGGGTTGTGGATGTCAGGGCTGTGGATGTCAGGGCTGTGGATGTCAGGGCTGTGGATGTCAGGGCTGTGGATGTCAGGGCTGTGGATGTCGGTGTTGTGGATGTCAGGGCTGTGGATGTCGGGGCTGTTGATGTCAGGTATGTTGATGTCGGGTATGTTGATGTCAGGGTTCTGGAAGTCGGGGTTGTGGATGACAGGGCTATGGATATCAGTGTTGTGGATGTTGGGGCTGTGTATGTTGGGATTGTGGATGTCGGCGTTGTGGATGTCGGGGTTGTGGATGTCTGTGCTGTGGATGTCAGGGTTGTGGATGCCGGGGCTGTGCATGTCGGGGCTGTGGATGTCGGTGTTGTAGAGGTCTGGGTTGCGCATGTTGGGGTTGTGGATGTCGGCGTTGTGGATGTCAGTTTTGTTGATGTCTGTGCTGTGGATGTCAGGGCTGTGGATGTCAGGGCTGTGGATGTCGGTCTGTGGATGTCGGGACTGTAGATGTCGGGCTGTGGATGTCAGGTTTGTGGATGTTGGGATTGTTGATGTCGGGATTGTTGATGTCAGGGTTGTGGATGTCAGTGCTGTGGATGTTGGGGTTGCTGATTTCGGGGTTGTGGATGGCGAGGCTGTGGATATCGGTGTTGTGGATGTCAGGGCTGTGAATTTCGGGGTTGTGGATGGCGAGGCTGTGCATGTCAGGTTTGTGGATGTCGGGATTGTTGATGTCGGGATTGTTGATGTCAGGGTTGTGGATGTTAAGTCCGTGGTTGTCGGGGATGTGGATGTTGGGGTTGAGGATGTCTGTGCTGTGGATGTCAGGGCTGTGGATGTCGATGCTGTGGATGTTGGTGTTGTGGATGTCGGGGTTGTGGATGTCAGGGCTGTGGATGTCGGTGTGGTGGAAGTCAGGGCTTTGAATGTCGTGATTGTGGATGTTGGGGTTGTGGATGTCAGGGTTGTGGATGCCGTGGTTGTGGATGTCAGGGTTCTGGATGTCAGGGCTGTCGGTGTCAGGGCTGTGGATGTCGGGGTTGTGGATATCGGGATTCTGGATGTCGGGATTGTGGATGTTGGGGTTGTGGATGTTGGTTTTGTGGATGTCGGGGCTGTTGTTGTCTCTGTTGTTGATGTCGGTGTTGTGGATGTTGGGGTTGTGGATGTCGGGTCTATGGATGTCGGGTCTGTGGATGCCGGGGTTGTGGATGGCGGGGCTGTGGATGTCGGGTTTGTGGATGTCAGGTTTGTGGAAGTTGGGGCTGTGGATGTCGGGGTTGTGAATGTCGGGACCGTGGATGTCGGGGCTGTGGATGTCAGGGTTGTGGATGTTGGGGTTGTGGATGTCGGGGCTGTGGATGTCAGGGTTGTGAATGTCGGGACTGTGGATATCAGGGTTGTGGATGTCGGGTTTATGGATGTCTATGTTGTTGGTGTCGATGTTGTGGATGTTAGGGTTTTGGATGTCGGGGTTTTGTAGGTCAGAGCTGAGGACGTTGGGGTTGTGGATGTCAGGGCTGTGGATGTCATGGTTGTGGATGTCGGGGATGTGGTGTCGGGGCTGTGGATATCGGGGCTCTGGATGTCGGGGCTGTGGATGATAGGGCTGAGAATGTAGGGGTAGTGGATGTCAGGGCTGAGGATGTTGTGGCTTTTGATGTCAGTGTTGTGGAAGTTGGGGCTGCGGATGTCGGGTTTCTGAATGTCGTGACTGTGAATGTCGGGGATGTGGATGTCAGGGCTGTGGATGTCGGGGTAGTGGATGTCGGGGCTGTGGATGTCGGGGTTGTGGATGTCGGGGTTGTGGATGTTGGTGTTGTGGATGTCTGGGATGTGGATGTCGGTGTTGTGGAAGTTCGGGCTGTGGATGTCGGGGTTGTGGATGTCGGTGTTGTGGATGTCGGGGTTGTGGATGTCGGGGTTGTGGATGTCATGGTTGTGGATGTCGGGGTTGTGGATGTCAGGGTTGTGGATGTCGGTGTTGTGGATGTCAGGGTTGTGGATGTTGGGTTTGTGGATTTCAGGACTGTGGTTGTCTGTGTTGTTGATGTCGGTGTTGCGGATGTTGGGGTTTTGGATGTCGGGGTTGTGTAGGTCAGAGCTGTGCATGTTGGGTCTGTGGATGTCGGCGCTGTGGATGTCAGGGTTGTGGATGGCGAGGCTGTGGATATCGGTGTTACAGATGTTAAGGCTGTGGATGTCGGCGTTGTGGATGTCGGGGCTGTGGATGTCGGGTTTGTGGATGTCAGGGCTGTGGATGTCAGGGTTGTGGATGGCGAGGCTGTGGATATCGGTGTTACAGATGTTAAGGCTGTGGATGTCGGCGTTGTGGAAGTCAGGGTTGTGGTTGTCGGGATTGTTGATGTCAGGGTTGTGGATGACAGGGTTGTGGATGTCGGGGCTGTGGATGTCAGGGCTGTGGATGTCGGTGTTGTGGATGTCGGGGTTGTGGAAGTCAGGGTTGTGGTTGTCTGGATTGTTGATGTCAGGGTTGTGGATGTCGCGGCTGTGGATGTCGGATCTGTGGATGTCGGGTTTGTGGATGTTGGGGCTGTGGATGTCAGGGCTGAGAATGTCGGAGTTGTGGATGTAGGGGCTGTGGATGTCGAGGTTGTGGATGTCGGGGCTGTGGATGTCGGGGTTGTGAATGTCAGGGCTGTGCAGGTCAGGGCTGAGGATATCGGGTTTGTGGATGTCGGGGCTGTGGATGTCGGGGCTGAGGATGTCGGGGCTGAGGATGTCGGGGCTGAGGATGTCAATGTTGTGGATGTTGGGGTTGTGGATCTCGGGGTTGTGGATGGCGAGGCTGTGGATATCGGGATTGTGGATGTCGGGGCTGTGGATGACGGGGCTGTGCATGTCGGGGTTGTGGATGTCGGGCTTGTGGATGTTGGGGTTCTGGATGTTGGCATTGTGGATGTCGGGGCTGTGGAATTCAGGGTTGTGCATCTCAGGGCTGTCGATGTCCGGCCTGTTGATGTCGGGGCTGTGGATGTCAGCATTGTGGATGTCGGTGTTGTGGATGTCGGCATTGTGGATGTCGGTGTTGTGGATGTTGGTGTCGTGGATGTAGGGTTGTGGATGTCGGGTTTGTGGATGTTGGTGTCGTGGATGTAGGGTTGTGGATGTCGGGGCTGTGGATGTTGGGGTTGTAGATGTCAGGGTTATGGATGTCGGGCCTGTCGATGTCGGGATTGTGGATGTCGGGGCTGTGTATGTCGGTGTTGTAGATGTCGGGGTTGTGCATGTTGTGGTTGTGGATGTCAGTGTTGTGGATATCGGGTTTGTTGATGTCGCAGTAGCAAATTTCGGGTTTTTTGATGTCTCGGTTGTGCAAGTCAGGGCTGTGGATGTCAGGGCTGTGGATGTTGGATTTGTGGATGTGGGGCTGTGGATTTCAGTGATGAGAATGTCGGGGTTGTGGATGTCAGGGCTCTGGATTTTTGTGTTGTGGATGTTAGGACTGTGAATGTAGGGGTTGTGGATGACGGTGTTGTGGATGTCGGTGCAGTGGATGTTGGGGTTTCTGATGTCAGTGTTGTGAATGGCGGTGCTGAGAATGTCAGAGACTTGGATGTTGTTGCTGTTGATGTCGGGATTGTGGATGTCGGGGATGTGGATGTTGGGGCTGTGCATGTCGGGGCTGTGCATGTCGGGGATGTGGATGTCGGGGTTGTGGATGTCGGGATTGTGGATGTCAGGGTATGTGGATGTCGGGGTTGTGGATGTCGGGGTTGTGGATGTCATGGTATGTGGATGTCGGGGTTGTGGATGTCGGGGCTGTGAATGTCGGGCTGTGGATGTGCTGAGCATGTCAGGGTTGTGGATGTCAGGATTGTTGATGTCCGGACTGTTGAAGTCAGGGTTGTGGATGTTGAGTCTGTGGTTGTCCGGGATGTGGATGTCGGTACTATTGATGTCGGGGTTGTGGATGTCGGGGATGTGGATGTCGGAGTTGTGGATGTCGGGCTTGTGGATGTCGGAGTTGTGAATGTCGGGGTTGTGGATGGCGAGGCTGTGGATATCAGTGTTGTGGATGTCGGACTGTGGATGTCGGGGTAGTGGATGTCGGTGTTGTGGATGTCGGGGCTGTTGATGTCGGGGCTGTGGATGTCGGGGATGTGGATGTCAGGGTTGTGGATGTCGGGGTTGTGAATGTCGGGACCGTGGATGTCGGGACTGTGGATGTCCGGGCTGTTGATGTCGGGTTTGTGGATGTCGGGGCTGTGGATGTTGGTGTTGTGGATGTCGGGGCTGTGGACGTTGTGGCTTTTGATGTCAGTGTTATGGAAGTCAGGGCTGTGGATGTCTGGATTGTGAATGTCGGGACTGTGGATGTTGCGGTTGTGGATTTGGGGGCTATGGATGTCTGTGTTGTTGATGTCGGTGTTGTGGATGTTGGGGTTTTGGATGTCGGTGTTGTGTATGTCAAAGCTGAGGATGTTGGGGTTGTGGATGTCAGGGCTGTGGATGTCGGGGCTGTTGATTTCGGGTTTGTGGATGCCAGAGTTGTGGATGTCGGTGTTGTGGATGTCAGGGCTGTGGATTTCGGTGTTGCGGATGTTAGGGCTGTGAATGTAGTGGTTGTGAATGGTGGGTCTGTAGATGTCAGTGTTGTGGATGTCGGGGCTGTGGATGTTGTGGCTTTTGATGTCAGTATTGTGGAATGCGGGGCTGTGGATGTCGGGATTGTGAATGTCGGGACTGTGGAGGTCGGGGATGTGGATGTCAGGGTTGTGGATGTTGGGGCTGTGGATGTCGGGTCTGTGGATGTCTGGGTTGTGGATGTCGGGATTGTTGATGTCAGGGTTGTGGATGACAGGGTTGTGGATGTCGGGGCTGTGGATGTCAGGGCTGTGGATGTCGGTGTTGTGGATGTCGGGGTTGTGGAAGTCAGGGTTGTGGTTGTCTGGATTGTTGATGTCAGGGTTGTGGATGTCGCGGCTGTGGATGTCAGGTCTCTGGATGTCGGGGCTGTGGATGTCGGATCTGTGGATGTCGGGTTTGTGGATGTTGGGGCTGTGGATGTCAGGGCTGAGAATGTCGGAGTTGTGGATGTAGGGGCTGTGGATGTCGAGGTTGTGGATGTCGGGGCTGTGGATGTCGGGGGTGTGGATGTCGGGTTTGTGGATGTCGGGGCTGTGGATGTCGGAGTTGAGGATGTCGGGGCTGTGGATGTCAGGGCTGTGGATGTCAGTGTTGTGGATGTCAATGTTGTGGATGTCAGGGCTGTGGATGTTGGTGTTGTGAATGTCGGGACCGTGGATGTTGGGGATCTGGGTATCAGGGCTGTGGATGTTGGGGCTGTGAATGATGTGACCGTGGATGACGGTGTTGTGGATGTCGGGTTTGTGAATATTGGGACGGTGGATGTCGGGGCTGTTGATGTCGGGGCTGTGGATGTTGGGGCTGTGGATGTCGGGGCTGTGGAAGTCGGGTTTGTGGATGTCGGGGCTGTGGATGTTGGTGTTGTGGATGTCGGGGCTGAGGATGTTGTGGCTTTTGATGTCATTTCTGAGGAAGTCGGGCTGTGGATGTCGGGGTTGTGGATGTCGGGGCTGTGGATGTTGTGGCTTTTGATGTCATTGTTGTGGAAGTCGGGGCTGTGGATGTTGGGGTTGTGGATGTCGGTGCTATGGATGTCTGTGTTGTTGATGTCATTGTTGTGGATGTTGGGGTTTTGGATGTCGGGGTTGTGTATGTCAGAGCTGAGGATGTTGTGGTTGTGGATGTCAGGGCTGTGGATGTCAGGGCTGTGGATGTCAGGGCTGTGGATGTCAGGATTGTGGATGTCAGGGCTGTGGATGTCGATGTTGTGGATGTCGGGGTTGTGGAAGTCAGGGTTGTGGTTGTCGGGATTGTTGATGTCAGGGTTGTGGATGACAGGGTTGTGGATGTCGGGGCTGTGGATGTCAGGGCTGTGGCTGTTGGTGTTGGGGATGTCGGTGTTGTGGAAGTCAGGGTTGTGGTTGTCGGGATTGTTGATGTCAGGGTTGTGGATGTCAGGGCTGTGGATGTCAGGGCTGTGGATGTCAGGGCTGTGGATGTCAGGGCTGTGGATGTCAGGGCTGTGGATGTCGGTGTTGTGGATGTCAGGGCTGTGGATGTCGGGGCTGTTGATGTCAGGTATGTTGATGTCGGGTATGTTGATGTCAGGGTTCTGGAAGTCGGGGTTGTGGATGACAGGGCTATGGATATCAGTGTTGTGGATGTTGGGGCTGTGTATGTTGGGATTGTGGATGTCGGCGTTGTGGATGTCGGGGTTGTGGATGTCTGTGCTGTGGATGTCAGGGTTGTGGATGCCGGGGCTGTGCATGTCGGGGCTGTGGATGTCGGTGTTGTAGAGGTCTGGGTTGCGCATGTTGGGGTTGTGGATGTCGGCGTTGTGGATGTCAGTTTTGTTGATGTCTGTGCTGTGGATGTCAGGGCTGTGGATGTCAGGGCTGTGGATGTCGGTCTGTGGATGTCGGGACTGTAGATGTCGGGCTGTGGATGTCAGGTTTGTGGATGTTGGGATTGTTGATGTCGGGATTGTTGATGTCAGGGTTGTGGATGTCAGTGCTGTGGATGTTGGGGTTGCTGATTTCGGGGTTGTGGATGGCGAGGCTGTGGATATCGGTGTTGTGGATGTCAGGGCTGTGAATTTCGGGGTTGTGGATGGCGAGGCTGTGCATGTCAGGTTTGTGGATGTCGGGATTGTTGATGTCGGGATTGTTGATGTCAGGGTTGTGGATGTTAAGTCCGTGGTTGTCGGGGATGTGGATGTTGGGGTTGAGGATGTCTGTGCTGTGGATGTCAGGGCTGTGGATGTCGATGCTGTGGATGTTGGTGTTGTGGATGTCGGGGTTGTGGATGTCAGGGCTGTGGATGTCGGTGTGGTGGAAGTCAGGGCTTTGAATGTCGTGATTGTGGATGTTGGGGTTGTGGATGTCAGGGTTGTGGATGCCGTGGTTGTGGATGTCAGGGTTCTGGATGTCAGGGCTGTCGGTGTCAGGGCTGTGGATGTCGGGGTTGTGGATATCGGGATTCTGGATGTCGGGATTGTGGATGTTGGGGTTGTGGATGTTGGTTTTGTGGATGTCGGGGCTGTTGTTGTCTCTGTTGTTGATGTCGGTGTTGTGGATGTTGGGGTTGTGGATGTCGGGTCTATGGATGTCGGGTCTGTGGATGCCGGGGTTGTGGATGGCGGGGCTGTGGATGTCGGGTTTGTGGATGTCAGGTTTGTGGAAGTTGGGGCTGTGGATGTCGGGGTTGTGAATGTCGGGACCGTGGATGTCGGGGCTGTGGATGTCAGGGTTGTGGATGTTGGGGTTGTGGATGTCGGGGCTGTGGATGTCAGGGTTGTGAATGTCGGGACTGTGGATATCAGGGTTGTGGATGTCGGGTTTATGGATGTCTATGTTGTTGGTGTCGATGTTGTGGATGTTAGGGTTTTGGATGTCGGGGTTTTGTAGGTCAGAGCTGAGGACGTTGGGGTTGTGGATGTCAGGGCTGTGGATGTCATGGTTGTGGATGTCGGGGATGTGGTGTCGGGGCTGTGGATATCGGGGCTCTGGATGTCGGGGCTGTGGATGATAGGGCTGAGAATGTAGGGGTAGTGGATGTCAGGGCTGAGGATGTTGTGGCTTTTGATGTCAGTGTTGTGGAAGTTGGGGCTGCGGATGTCGGGTTTCTGAATGTCGTGACTGTGAATGTCGGGGATGTGGATGTCAGGGCTGTGGATGTCGGGGTAGTGGATGTCGGGGCTGTGGATGTCGGGGTTGTGGATGTCGGGGTTGTGGATGTTGGTGTTGTGGATGTCTGGGATGTGGATGTCGGTGTTGTGGAAGTTCGGGCTGTGGATGTCGGGGTTGTGAATGTCGGGTCCGTGGAAGTCGGGGATGTTGATGTCGGGGCTTTTGATGTCAGGGCTGTGGATGTTGGGGTTGTGGATGTCGGGGTTGTGGATGTCGGGGCTGTGGATGTCGGTGTTGTGGATGTTGGGGTTTTGGATGTCGGAGTAGTGTATGTCAGAGCTGTGCATCTTGGGTCTGTGGATGTCGGGTCTGTGGATGTCAGGGTTGTTGATGGCGAGGCTGTGGATATCGGTGTTATGGATGTCAAGGCTGTGGATGTCAGGGTTGTGGAAGTCAGGGTTGTGGATGTTGGGGTTTTGGATGTTGGGTCTGTGGATGTCAGGGCTCTGGATGTCGGGGCTGTGGATGTTGGGGTTGTGGATGTCGGGGCTGTGGATGTCGGTGCTGTTGATGTCGGGTCTGTGGATGTCAGGTTTGTTGATGTCGGGTCTGTGGATGTCAGGTTTGTTGATGTCAGGGCTGTGGATGTCAGGGCTGTGGATGTCAGGGCTGTGGATGTCAGGGCTGTGGATGTCAGGGCTGTGGATGTTGTGGTTGTGGATGTCAGGGCTGTGGATGTCAGGGCTGTGGATGTTGTGGTTGCGGATGTTAGGGCTGTGGATGTCAGGGCTGTGGATGTCAGGGCTGTGGATTTTGTGGTTGTGGATGTCAGGGCTGTGGATGTCAGGGCTGTGGATGTCAGGGCTGTGGATGTCAGGGCTGTGGATGTTGTGGTTGTGGATGTCAGGGCTGTGGATGTCAGGGCTGTGGATGTCAGGGCTGTGGATGTCAGGGCTGTGGATGTCAGGGCTGTGGATGTCGGTGTTGTGGATGTCGGGGCTGTTGATGTCGGGTATGTAATGGCTGGTATTTTGATGTCGGGGTTGTGGAAGTCGGGGTTGTGGATGACAGGGCTATGGATATCAGTGTTGTGGATGTCGGGGCTGTGGATGTCTGTGCTGTGGATATCAGAGGTGTGGATGTCGGGGCTGTGGATATTGGTGTTGTGGATGTCAGGGTTGTGGATGTCGGGGCTGTGGATGTCGGGGTTGTGGATGTCGGGGCTGTGCATGTCAGGATTGTGGATGTCAGGATTGTTGATGTCGGGATTGTGGATGTCGGGGCTGTGGATGTTGGGTTTTTAGATGTCGGGGCTGAGGATGTCGGGGTTGTGGATGTCGGTGTTGTGGATGTCGGGGTTGTGGATGTCGGGGTTGTGGATGTCAGGATTGTGGATGTCGGGACCGTGGAAGTCGGGGATGTTGATGTCGGGGCTGTTGATGTTAGGACTGTGGATGTCGTTGTTGTGGATGTCAAGGTTGTGGATGTCAGGGTTGTGGATGTCGTTGTTGTGGATGTCGGGGTTGTGGATGACAGGGTTGTGGATGTTGGGTTTGTGGATGTCTGGGCTGTGGTTGTCTCTGTTGTTGCTGTCGGTGTTGTGGATGTTGGGGTTTTGGGTGTCGGGGTTGTGTATGTCAGAGCTGTGCATGTTGGGTCTGTGGATGTCGAGGCTGTGGATGTCAGGGTTGTGGATGTCGGCGTTGTGGATGTCGGGGCTGTGGATGTTGGGGTTGTGGATGTCAGGGTTGTGGTTGACGGGATTGTGGATGTCGGGGTTGTGGATGTCGGCGTTGTGAATGTCGGGACCGTGGATGTTGGGGATGTGGATGTCGGGACTGTGGATGTCGGGTCTGTGGATGTCGGTGTTGTGGATGTCGGGGTTGTAGAAGTCAGGGCTGTGGTTGTCGGGATTGTTGATGTCAGGGTTGTGGATGTCAGGGTTGTGGTTGTAGGGGTTGTGAATGTCAGGGCTGTGGATGTCAGGGTTGTGGATGTCGGGGCTGTGGATGTCGGTGCTGTGGATGTCGGGTCTGTGGATGTCAGGTTTGTTGATGTCGGGGCTGTGGATGTCGGGGCTGTGGATGTCGGGTTTGTGGATATTGGGGCTGTGGATGTCAGGGCTGAGAATGTCGGAGCTGTGGATGTCGGGGCTGTGTATGTAGGGGTTGTGGATGTCGGGTCAGTAGGTGTTGGGGCTGTGGATGTCGGGGTTGTGGATGTCGGGGCTGTGGATGTCGGGGTTGAGGATGTCGGGGCTGTGGATGTCAGGGCTGTGGATGTCGGGTTTGTGGATGTTGGTGTTGTGGATGTCGGGGCTGTGGATGTCGGGGCTGTGGATGTCGGGGTTGAGGATGTCGGGGCTGTGGATGTCAGGGCTGTGGATTTCAGTGTTGTGGATGTCGGTGTTGTGGATGTCGGTGTTGTGGATGTCAGGGCTGTGGATGTCGGGTTTGTGGATGTCGGCGTTGTGGATGACGGGGCTGTGGATGTCGGGGCTGTGCATGTCAGGGTTGTGGATGTCGAAATTGTTCATGTCGGGATTGTTGAAGACAGGGTTGTGGTTGTTGAGTCTGTGGTTGTGGATGTCGGGACTCTTGTTGTCGGGGTTTTGGAAGTCGGGGCTGTGGATGTCGATGTTGTGGATATTGGGGCTGTGGATGTCGGGGATGTGGATGTTGGGGTTGTGCATGTTGGGGTTGTGGATGTCAGTGTTGCGGACGTCAAGGTTGTGGATGTCGGGGTTGTCGATGTCGGGGATGTGGATGACGGGTTTGCTGATGTCGGGGCTGTGGATGTCTGGGCTGTTGATGTCGGGGCTGTGGATGTCGTGTTTGCTGATGTCGGGGCTGTGGACGTTGTGGCTTTTAATGTCAGTGTTGTGGAAGTCAGGGCTGTGGATGTCGGGGTTATGAATGTCGGGAATGTGGATGTTGCGGTTATGGATTTGGGGGTTATGGATGTCTGTGTTGTTGATGTCGGTGTTGTGGATATTGGGGTTTTGGATGTCGGTGTTGTGTATGTCAGAGCAGAGGATGTTGGGGTTGTGGATGTCAGGGCTGTGGATGTTGGGGCTGTTGATTTAAGGTTTGTGGATGCCAGGGTTGTGGATGTCGGTGTTGTGGATGTCAGGGCTGTGGATGTCGGGGCTGTTGATGTCAGGTATGTTGATGTCGGGTATGTTGATGTCAGGGTTGTGGAAGTCAGGGTTGTGGATGAAAGGGCTAAGGATATCAGTGTTGTGGATGTTGGTGTTGTGGATCTCAGGTTTGTGGATATCAGAGGTGTGGATGTCGGGGCTGTGGATGTTGGTGTTGTTGAGGTCGGTGTTGTGCATGTTGGGGTTGTGGATGTCGGCGTTGTGGATGTCAGTTTTGTTGATGTCGGGGTTGTGGATGTCTGTGCTGTGGATGTCGGTGCTGTGGATGTTGGTGTTGTGGATGTTGGTGTTGTGGATGTTGGTGTTGTGGATGTCGGGGTTGTGGATGTCTGTGCTGTGGATGTCGGTGCTGTGGATGTTGGTGTTGTGGATGTCGGGGTTGTGGATGTCGGGGCTGTGGATGTCGATGTTGTGGATATTGGGGCTGTGGATGTTGGGGATGTGGATGTCGGGGTTGTGCATGTTGGGGTTGTGGATGTCAGTGTTGCGGACGTCAAGGTTGTGGATGTCGGGGTTGTCGATGTCGGGGATGTGGATGAGGGGTATGCTGATGTCGGGGCTGTGGATGTCGGGATTGTTGATGTCGGGGTTGTGGATGTCAGTGTTGTGGATGTTGGGGTTGCTGATTTCGGGGTTGTGGATGACAGGGCTATGGATATCAGTTTTGTGGATGTCGGGGCAGTGGAAGTTGGTGGTGTGGATCTCGGGTTTGTGGATATCAAGGTTGTGGATGTTGGGGCTGTGCATGTCGGGGCTGTGGATGTCAGTGTTGTAGAGGTCTGGGTTGTGCATGTTGGGGTTGTGTATGTCGGCGTTGTGGATGTCAGTTTTGTTGATGTCTGGGCTGTTGATGTCGGGGATGTTGATGTCGGGTATTTTGATGTCGGGGTTGTGGAAGTTGGGGTTGTGGATGACAGGGCTAAGGATATCAGTTTTGTGGATGTTGGGGCTGTGCATGTCGGGGCTGTGGATGTCAGTGTTGTAGAGGTCGGAGTTGTGCATTTTGGGTTTGTGGATGTCAGCGTTATGGATGTCAGTTTTGTTGATGTCGGGGTTGTGGATGTCTGTGCTGTGGATGTTGGTGTTGTGGATGTCGGGGTTGTGGATGTCTGTGCTGTGGATGTCGGGGCTGTGGATGTCGGTGTGGTGGATGTCAGGGCTGTGAATGTCGGGGTTGTGGATGTCGGGGATGTGCATGTCAGGTTTGTGGATGTCGGGATTGTTGATGTCGGGATTGTTGATGTCGGGGTTGTGGATGTCAGTGCTGTGGATGTTGGGGTTGCTGATTTCGGGGTTGTGGATGTCGATGCTGTGGATATCGGTGTTGTGGATGTCAGGGTTGTGGTTGTCGGGATTGTGGATGTCGGGGTTGTGGATGTTGGGGTTGTGGATGTCGGGGATGTGGATGTCGGTGTTGTGGAAGTTGGGGCTGTGGGTGTCGGGGTTGTGAATGTCGGGACCGTGGAAGTCGGGGATGTTGATGTCAGGGCTGTGGATGTTGGGGTTGTGGATGTCGGGGTTCTAAATGTCGGGACCGTGGATGTCGGGGCTGTAGATGTCGGGGCTGTTGATGTTGGGGCTGTGGATGTCGGGGTTGTGGATGTTGGGGTTGTGGATGTCAAGGTTGTGGAGGTCGGGGTTGTGGATGTCAGGGTTGTGGATGTCGGTGTTGTGGATGTCAGGGTTGTGGATGTTGGGTTTATGGATTTCGGGACTGTGGTTGTCTGTGTTGTTGATGTCGGTGTTGCGGATGTTGGGGTTTTGGATGTCGGGGTTCTGCAGGTGAGAGCTGTGCATGTTGGGTCTGTGGATGTCGGGGCTGTGGATGTCAGGGTTGTGGATGGCGAGGCTGTGGTATCGGTGTTACGGATGTTAAGGCTGTGGATGTCGGGGTTGTGGATGTTGGCGTTGTGGATGTTGGGGCTGTGGATGTCGGGTTTGTGGATGTCAGGGCTGTCGATGTCGATGTTGTGGATATCGGGGCTGTGGATGTCGGTGTTGTGGATGTCGGGGCTGTGGAAGTCAGTGTTGTGGTTGTCGGGATTGTTGATGTCGGGGTTGTGGATGACAGAGTTGTGGATGTCAGGGCTATGGATGTCAGGGCTGTGGATGTCGGTGTTGTGGATGTCGGGGTTGTGGAAGTCAGGGTTGTGGTTGTCGGGATTGTTGATGTCAGGGTTGTGGATGTCGGGGCTGTGGATGTCAGGTCTCTGGAAGTCGGGGCTGTGGATGTCGGATCTGTGGATGTCGGGTTTGTGGATGTTGGGGCTGTGGATGTCAGGGCTGAGACTGTCGGAGTTGTGGATGTAGGGGCTGTGGATGTCGAGGTTGTGGATGTCGGGGCTGTGGATGTCGGGGTTGAGGATGTCAGGGCTGTGGATGTCAGGGCTGTGGATGTCAGTGTTGTGGATGTCGGTGTTGTGGATGTCAGGGATGTGGATGTCGGTGTTGTGAATGTCGGGACCGTGGATGTTGGGGATCTGGATATCAGGGCTGTGGATGTTGGGGCTGTGGATGGCAGGGTTGTGGATGGCGAGACTGTGGATATTGGAGTGATGGATGTCAGGGCTGTGGATATCAGTGTTGTGGATGTCTGGGTTGTGGATGTCGGGGTTGTGGATGTCGGTGTTGTGGATGTCAGTGTTGTGGATGTTGGGGTTGTGGATGTCAGTGTTGTGGATGTCGGGGTTGTGGATGTCGGCGTTGTGGATGTCGGGACCGTGAATGTCGGGACTGTGGATGTCGGGGTTGTGGATGTCAAGGTTGTGGATGTCGGGGTTGTGGTTGAAGGGGATGTGGATGTCGGTGTTGTGGATGTCGGGGCTGTGGATGTCGGTGTTGTGGATGTCAAGGTTGTGGATGTCGGGGTTGTGGTTGTCGGGATTGTTGAGGTCAGGGTTGTGGATGTCAGGGTTGTGGATGTCGGGGATGTGGTGTCGGGATTGTGGATGTCGGGACTCTGGATGTCGGGGCTGTGGATGTCGGAGATGTGGATGTCGGAGTTCTGGATGTCGGGGCTGTGGATGTCGGGGCTGTGCATGTCGATGTTGTGGATATCGGGGCTGTGGATGTCGGGGCTGTGGATGTCAGGGCTGTGGATGTCGGTTCTGTGGATGTCGGGGCTGAGGATGTCGGGGCTGTTGATGTTGGGGTTGCGGATATCGGGGCTGTGGATGTCAGGGCTGTGGATGTCAGGGCTGTGGATGTCGGGTTTGTGGATGTCGGGGCTGTGGAAGTTGGGGCTGTGGATGTCGGTGTTGTGAATGTCGGGACCGTGGATGTTGGGGATCTGGATATCAGGGCTGTGGATGTTGGGGCTGTGGATGTCGATGTTGTGGATATTGGGGCTGTGGATGTCAGGGATGTGGATGTTGGGGTTGTGCATTTTGGGGGTGTGGATGTCAGTGTTGCGGACGTCAGGTTGTGGATGTCGGGGTTCTCGATGTCGGGTATGTGGATGACGGGTTTGCTGATGTCGGGGCTGTGGATGTCTGGGCTGTTGATGTCGGGGCTGTGGATGTCGTGTTTGCTGATGTCGGGGCTGTGGACTTTGGTGTTGTGGATGTCGAGGCTGTGGATGTTGTGGCTTTTAATGTCAGTGTTGTGGAAGTCAGGGCTGTGGATGTCGGGGTTGTGAATGTCGGGACTGTGGATGTTGCGGTTGTGGATTTGGGGGCTATGGATGTCTGTGTTGTTGATGTCGGTGTTGTGGATATTGGGGTTTTGGATGTCGGGGTTGTGTATGTCAGAGCTGAGGATGTTGGGGTTGTGGATGTCAGGGCTGTGGATGTCGGGGCTGTTGATTTCGGGTCTGTGGATGCCAGGGTTGTGGATGTCGGTGTTGTGGATGTCAGGGCTGTGGATGTCGGGGCTGTTGATGTCAGGTATGTTGATGTCGGGTATGTTGATGTCAGGGTTGTGGAAGTCGGGGTTGTGGATGACAGGGCTAAGGATATCAGTGTTGTGGATGTTGGGGCTGTGGATGTCTGTGCTGTGGATGTCAGGGCTGTGGATGTCGGTGTTGTAGAGGTCGGGGTTGTGCATGTTGGGGTTGTGGATGTCGGCGTTATGGATGTCAGTTTTGTTGATGTCGGGGTTGTGGATGTCTGTGCTGTGGATGTCAGGGCTGTGGATGTCAGGGCTTTGAATGTCGGGGTTGTGGATGTCGGGGCTGTGCATGTCAGGTTGTGGATGTCGGGATTGTTGATGTCGGGATTGTTGATGTCGGGGTTGTGGATGTCAGTGCTGTGAATGTTGGGTTTGCTGATTTCGGGGTTGTGGATGGCGAGGCTGTGGATATCGGTGTTGTGGATGTCAGCGCTGTGGATGTCAGGGCTGTGGATGTCAGGGCTGTGGATGTCGGGTATGTTGATGGCGGGTATTTTGATGTCGGGGTTGTGGAAGTCGGGATTGTGGATGTTGGGGTTGTGGATGTCGGGTTTGTGGATGTCGGGTTTGTGGATGTCGGGGTTGTGGATGTTGGGGTTGTGGGTGTCGGGGTTGTGAATGTCGGGACCGTGGAAGTCGGAGATGTTGATGTTGGTGCTGTTGATGTCAGGGCTGTGGATGTTGGGGTTGTGGATGTCGGGGCTGTTGATGTCGGGGCTGTTGATGTCGGGGCTGTGGATGTCGGTGTTGTGGGTGTCGGGGTTGTGGATGTCGGGGCTGTGGATGTCGGGGCTGAGGATGTCGGGGCTGAGGATGTCAATGTTGTGGATGTTGGAGCTGTGGATGTTGGGGTTGTGGATGGCGAGGCAGTGGATGTTGGGGCTGTGGATGTCGGGGCTGAGGATGTCAGTGTTGTGGATGTTGGGGTTGTGGATCTCGGGGTTGTGGATGGCGAGGCTGTGGATATCGGGATTGTGGATGTCGGGGCTGTGGATGTCAGCATTGTGGATGTCGGTGTTGTGGATGTTGGTGTCGTGGATGTAGGGGTTGTGGATGTCGGGGCTGTGGATGTTGGGGTTGTAGATGTCAGGGTTATGGATGTCGGGCCTGTCGATGTCGGGATTGTGGATGTCGGGGCTGTGTATGTCGGTGTTGTAGATGTCGGGGTTGTGCATGTTGTGGTTGTGGATGTCAGTGTTGTGGATATCGGGTTTGTTGATGTCGCAGTAGCAAATTTCGGGTTTTTTGATGTCTCGGTTGTGCAAGTCAGGGCTGTGGATGTCAGGGCTGTGGATGTTGGATTTGTGGATGTGGGGCTGTGGATTTCAGTGATGAGAATGTCGGGGTTGTGGATGTCAGGGCTCTGGATTTTTGTGTTGTGGATGTTAGGACTGTGAATGTAGGGGTTGTGGATGACGGTGTTGTGGATGTCGGTGCAGTGGATGTTGGGGTTTCTGATGTCAGTGTTGTGAATGGCGGTGCTGAGAATGTCAGAGACTTGGATGTTGTTGCTGTTGATGTCGGGATTGTGGATGTCGGGGATGTGGATGTTGGGGCTGTGCATGTCGGGGCTGTGCATGTCGGGGATGTGGATGTCGGGGTTGTGGATGTCGGGATTGTGGATGTCAGGGTATGTGGATGTCGGGGTTGTGGATGTCGGGGTTGTGGATGTCATGGTATGTGGATGTCGGGGTTGTGGATGTCGGGGCTGTGAATGTCGGGCTGTGGATGTGCTGAGCATGTCAGGGTTGTGGATGTCAGGATTGTTGATGTCCGGACTGTTGAAGTCAGGGTTGTGGATGTTGAGTCTGTGGTTGTCCGGGATGTGGATGTCGGTACTATTGATGTCGGGGTTGTGGATGTCGGGGATGTGGATGTCGGAGTTGTGGATGTCGGGGTTGTGGATGTCGGAGTTGTGAATGTCGGGGTTGTGGATGGCGAGGCTGTGGATATCAGTGTTGTGGATGTCGGACTGTGGATGTCGGGGTAGTGGATGTCGGTGTTGTGGATGTCGGGGCTGTTGATGTCGGGGCTGTGGATGTCGGGGATGTGGATGTCAGGGTTGTGGATGTCGGGGTTGTGAATGTCGGGACCGTGGATGTCGGGACTGTGGATGTCCGGGCTGTTGATGTCGGGTTTGTGGATGTCGGGGCTGTGGATGTTGGTGTTGTGGATGTCGGGGCTGTGGACGTTGTGGCTTTTGATGTCAGTGTTATGGAAGTCAGGGCTGTGGATGTCTGGGTTGTGAATGTCGGGACTGTGGATGTTGCGGTTGTGGATTTGGGGGCTATGGATGTCTGTGTTGTTGATGTCGGTGTTGTGGATGTTGGGGTTTTGGATGTCGGTGTTGTGTATGTCAAAGCTGAGGATGTTGGGGTTGTGGATGTCAGGGCTGTGGATGTCGGGGCTGTTGATTTCGGGTTTGTGGATGCCAGAGTTGTGGATGTCGGTGTTGTGGATGTCAGGGCTGTGGATTTCGGTGTTGCGGATGTTAGGGCTGTGAATGTAGTGGTTGTGAATGGTGGGTCTGTAGATGTCAGTGTTGTGGATGTCGGGGCTGTGGATGTTGTGGCTTTTGATGTCAGTATTGTGGAATGCGGGGCTGTGGATGTCGGGATTGTGAATGTCGGGACTGTGGAGGTCGGGGATGTGGATGTCAGGGTTGTGGATGTTGGGGCTGTGGATGTCGGGTCTGTGGATGTCTGGGTTGTGGATGTCGGGATTGTTGATGTCAGGGTTGTGGATGACAGGGTTGTGGATGTCGGGGCTGTGGATGTCAGGGCTGTGGATGTCGGTGTTGTGGATGTCGGGGTTGTGGAAGTCAGGGTTGTGGTTGTCTGGATTGTTGATGTCAGGGTTGTGGATGTCGCGGCTGTGGATGTCAGGTCTCTGGATGTCGGGGCTGTGGATGTCGGATCTGTGGATGTCGGGTTTGTGGATGTTGGGGCTGTGGATGTCAGGGCTGAGAATGTCGGAGTTGTGGATGTAGGGGCTGTGGATGTCGAGGTTGTGGATGTCGGGGCTGTGGATGTCGGGGGTGTGGATGTCGGGTTTGTGGATGTCGGGGCTGTGGATGTCGGAGTTGAGGATGTCGGGGCTGTGGATGTCAGGGCTGTGGATGTCAGTGTTGTGGATGTCAATGTTGTGGATGTCAGGGCTGTGGATGTTGGTGTTGTGAATGTCGGGACCGTGGATGTTGGGGATCTGGATATCAGGGCTGTGGATGTTGGGGCTGTGAATGATGTGACCGTGGATGACGGTGTTGTGGATGTCGGGTTTGTGAATATTGGGACGGTGGATGTCGGGGCTGTTGATGTCGGGGCTGTGGATGTTGGGGCTGTGGATGTCGGGGCTGTGGAAGTCGGGTTTGTGGATGTCGGGGCTGTGGATGTTGGTGTTGTGGATGTCGGGGCTGAGGATGTTGTGGCTTTTGATGTCATTTCTGAGGAAGTCGGGCTGTGGATGTCGGGGTTGTGGATGTCGGGGCTGTGGATGTTGTGGCTTTTGATGTCATTGTTGTGGAAGTCGGGGCTGTGGATGTTGGGGTTGTGGATGTCGGTGCTATGGATGTCTGTGTTGTTGATGTTATTGTTGTGGATGTTGGGGTTTTGGATGTCGGGGTTGTGTATGTCAGAGCTGAGGATGTTGTGGTTGTGGATGTCAGGGCTGTGGATGTCAGGGCTGTGGATGTCAGGGCTGTGGATGTCAGGATTGTGGATGTCAGGGCTGTGGATGTCGATGTTGTGGATGTCGGGGTTGTGGAAGTCAGGGTTGTGGTTGTCGGGATTGTTGATGTCAGGGTTGTGGATGACAGGGTTGTGGATGTCGGGGCTGTGGATGTCAGGGCTGTGGCTGTTGGTGTTGGGGATGTCGGTGTTGTGGAAGTCAGGGTTGTGGTTGTCGGGATTGTTGATGTCAGGGTTGTGGATGTCAGGGCTGTGGATGTCAGGGCTGTGGATGTCAGGGCTGTGGATGTCAGGGCTGTGGATGTCAGGGCTGTGGATGTCGGTGTTGTGAATGTCGGGACCGTGGATGTTGGGGATCTGGATATCAGGGCTGTGGATGTTGAGGCTGTGAATGTCGTGACCGTGGATGACGGTGTTGTGGATGTCGGGGTTGTGAATATTGGGACCGTGGATGTCGGGGCTGTTGATGTCGGGGCTGTGGATGTCGGGGCTGTGGATGTTGGTGTTGTGGATGTCGGGGCTGAGGATGTTGTGGCTTTTGATGTCATTTCTGTGGAAGTCGGGGCTGTGGATGTTGGGGTTGTGGATGTCGGTGCTATGGATGTCTGTGTTGTTGATGTCATTGTTGTGGATGTTGGGGTTTTGGATGTCGGGGTTGTGTATATCAGAGCTGTGGATGTCGGCGTTATGGATGTCAGTTTTGTTGATGTCGGGGTTGTGGATGTCTGTGCTGTGGATGTCAGGGCTGTGGATGTCAGGGCTTTGAATGTCGGGGTTGTGGATGTCGGGGCTGTGCATGTCAGGTTGTGGATGTCGGGATTGTTGATGTCGGGATTGTTGATGTCGGGGTTGTGGATGTCAGTGCTGTGAATGTTGGGTTTGCTGATTTCGGGGTTGTGGATGGCGAGGCTGTGGATATCGGTGTTGTGGATGTCAGCGCTGTGGATGTCAGGGCTGTGGATGTCAGGGCTGTGGATGTCGGGTATGTTGATGGCGGGTATTTTGATGTCGGGGTTGTGGAAGTCGGGATTGTGGATGTTGGGGTTGTGGATGTCGGGTTTGTGGATGTCGGGTTTGTGGATGTCGGGGTTGTGGATGTTGGGGTTGTGGGTGTCGGGGTTGTGAATGTCGGGACCGTGGAAGTCGGAGATGTTGATGTTGGTGCTGTTGATGTCAGGGCTGTGGATGTTGGGGTTGTGGATGTCGGGGCTGTTGATGTCGGGGCTGTTGATGTCGGGGCTGTGGATGTCGGTGTTGTGGGTGTCGGGGTTGTGGATGTCGGGGCTGTGGATGTCGGGGCTGAGGATGTCGGGGCTGAGGATGTCAATGTTGTGGATGTTGGAGCTGTGGATGTTGGGGTTGTGGATGGCGAGGCAGTGGATGTCGGGGCTGTGGATGTCGGGGCTGAGGATGTCAGTGTTGTGGATGTTGGGGTTGTGGATCTCGGGGTTGTGGATGGCGAGGCTGTGGATATCGGGATTGTGGATGTCGGGGCTGTGGATGTCAGCATTGTGGATGTCGGTGTTGTGGATGTTGGTGTCGTGGATGTAGGGGTTGTGGATGTCGGGGCTGTGGATGTTGGGGTTGTAGATGTCAGGGTTATGGATGTCGGGCCTGTCGATGTCGGGATTGTGGATGTCGGGGCTGTGTATGTCGGTGTTGTAGATGTCGGGGTTGTGCATGTTGTGGTTGTGGATGTCAGTGTTGTGGATATCGGGTTTGTTGATGTCGCAGTAGCAAATTTCGGGTTTTTTGATGTCTCGGTTGTGCAAGTCAGGGCTGTGGATGTCAGGGCTGTGGATGTTGGATTTGTGGATGTGGGGCTGTGGATTTCAGTGATGAGAATGTCGGGGTTGTGGATGTCAGGGCTCTGGATTTTTGTGTTGTGGATGTTAGGACTGTGAATGTAGGGGTTGTGGATGACGGTGTTGTGGATGTCGGTGCAGTGGATGTTGGGGTTTCTGATGTCAATGTTGTGAATGGCGGTGCTGAGAATGTCAGAGACTTGGATGTTGTTGCTGTTGATGTCGGGATTGTGGATGTCGGGGCTGTGGATGTTGGGGCTGTGCATGTCGGGGCTGTGCATGTCGGGGATGTGGATGTCGGGGTTGTGGATGTCGGGATTGTGGATGTCAGGGTATGTGGATGTCGGGGTTGTGGATGTCGGGGTTGTGGATGTCATGGTATGTGGATGTCGGGGTTGTGGATGTCGGGGCTGTGAATGTCGGGCTGTGGATGTGCTGAGCATGTCAGGGTTGTGGATGTCAGGATTGTTGATGTCCGGACTGTTGAAGTCAGGGTTGTGGATGTTGAGTCTGTGGTTGTCCGGGATGTGGATGTCGGTACTATTGATGTCGGGGTTGTGGATGTCGGGGATGTGGATGTCGGAGTTGTGGATGTCGGGGTTGTGGATGTCGGAGTTGTGAATGTCGGGGTTGTGGATGGCGAGGCTGTGGATATCAGTGTTGTGGATGTCGGACTGTGGATGTCGGGGTAGTGGATGTCGGTGTTGTGGATGTCGGGGCTGTTGATGTCGGGGCTGTGGATGTCGGGGATGTGGATGTCAGGGTTGTGGATGTCGGGGTTGTGAATGTCGGGACCGTGGATGTCGGGACTGTGGATGTCCGGGCTGTTGATGTCGGGTTTGTGGATGTCGGGGCTGTGGATGTTGGTGTTGTGGATGTCGGGGCTGTGGACGTTGTGGCTTTTGATGTCAGTGTTATGGAAGTCAGGGCTGTGGATGTCTGGGTTGTGAATGTCGGGACTGTGGATGTTGCGGTTGTGGATTTGGGGGCTATGGATGTCTGTGTTGTTGATGTCGGTGTTGTGGATGTTGGGGTTTTGGATGTCGGTGTTGTGTATGTCAAAGCTGAGGATGTTGGGGTTGTGGATGTCAGGGCTGTGGATGTCGGGGCTGTTGATTTCGGGTTTGTGGATGCCAGAGTTGTGGATGTCGGTGTTGTGGATGTCAGGGCTGTGGATTTCGGTGTTGCGGATGTTAGGGCTGTGAATGTAGTGGTTGTGAATGGTGGGTCTGTAGATGTCAGTGTTGTGGATGTCGGGGCTGTGGATGTTGTGGCTTTTGATGTCAGTATTGTGGAATGCGGGGCTGTGGATGTCGGGATTGTGAATGTCGGGACTGTGGAGGTCGGGGATGTGGATGTCAGGGTTGTGGATGTTGGGGCTGTGGATGTCGGGTCTGTGGATGTCTGGGTTGTGGATGTCGGGATTGTTGATGTCAGGGTTGTGGATGACAGGGTTGTGGATGTCGGGGCTGTGGATGTCAGGGCTGTGGATGTCGGTGTTGTGGATGTCGGGGTTGTGGAAGTCAGGGTTGTGGTTGTCTGGATTGTTGATGTCAGGGTTGTGGATGTCGCGGCTGTGGATGTCAGGTCTCTGGATGTCGGGGCTGTGGATGTCGGATCTGTGGATGTCGGGTTTGTGGATGTTGGGGCTGTGGATGTCAGGGCTGAGAATGTCGGAGTTGTGGATGTAGGGGCTGTGGATGTCGAGGTTGTGGATGTCGGGGCTGTGGATGTCGGGGGTGTGGATGTCGGGTTTGTGGATGTCGGGGCTGTGGATGTCGGAGTTGAGGATGTCGGGGCTGTGGATGTCAGGGCTGTGGATGTCAGTGTTGTGGATGTCAATGTTGTGGATGTCAGGGCTGTGGATGTTGGTGTTGTGAATGTCGGGACCGTGGATGTTGGGGATCTGGATATCAGGGCTGTGGATGTTGGGGCTGTGAATGATGTGACCGTGGATGACGGTGTTGTGGATGTCGGGTTTGTGAATATTGGGACGGTGGATGTCGGGGCTGTTGATGTCGGGGCTGTGGATGTTGGGGCTGTGGATGTCGGGGCTGTGGAAGTCGGGTTTGTGGATGTCGGGGCTGTGGATGTTGGTGTTGTGGATGTCGGGGCTGAGGATGTTGTGGCTTTTGATGTCATTTCTGAGGAAGTCGGGCTGTGGATGTCGGGGTTGTGGATGTCGGGGCTGTGGATGTTGTGGCTTTTGATGTCATTGTTGTGGAAGTCGGGGCTGTGGATGTTGGGGTTGTGGATGTCGGTGCTATGGATGTCTGTGTTGTTGATGTTATTGTTGTGGATGTTGGGGTTTTGGATGTCGGGGTTGTGTATGTCAGAGCTGAGGATGTTGTGGTTGTGGATGTCAGGGCTGTGGATGTCAGGGCTGTGGATGTCAGGGCTGTGGATGTCAGGATTGTGGATGTCAGGGCTGTGGATGTCGATGTTGTGGATGTCGGGGTTGTGGAAGTCAGGGTTGTGGTTGTCGGGATTGTTGATGTCAGGGTTGTGGATGACAGGGTTGTGGATGTCGGGGCTGTGGATGTCAGGGCTGTGGCTGTTGGTGTTGGGGATGTCGGTGTTGTGGAAGTCAGGGTTGTGGTTGTCGGGATTGTTGATGTCAGGGTTGTGGATGTCAGGGCTGTGGATGTCAGGGCTGTGGATGTCAGGGCTGTGGATGTCAGGGCTGTGGATGTCAGGGCTGTGGATGTCGGTGTTGTGAATGTCGGGACCGTGGATGTTGGGGATCTGGATATCAGGGCTGTGGATGTTGAGGCTGTGAATGTCGTGACCGTGGATGACGGTGTTGTGGATGTCGGGGTTGTGAATATTGGGACCGTGGATGTCGGGGCTGTTGATGTCGGGGCTGTGGATGTCGGGGCTGTGGATGTTGGTGTTGTGGATGTCGGGGCTGAGGATGTTGTGGCTTTTGATGTCATTTCTGTGGAAGTCGGGGCTGTGGATGTTGGGGTTGTGGATGTCGGTGCTATGGATGTCTGTGTTGTTGATGTCATTGTTGTGGATGTTGGGGTTTTGGATGTCGGGGTTGTGTATATCAGAGCTGAGGATGTTGTGGTTGTGGATGTCAGGGCTGTGGATGTCAGGGCTGTGGATGTCAGGGCTGTGGATGTCAGGGCTGTGGATGTCGGTGTTGTGAATGTCAGGGCTGTTGATGTCGGGTATGTTGATGGCGGGTATTTTGATGTCGGGGTTGTGGAAGTCGGGGTTGAGGATGACAGGGCTATGGATATCAGTGTTGTGGATGTCGGGGCTGTGGATGTCTGTGCTGTGGATATCAGAGGTGTGGATGTCGGGGCTGTGGATGTCGGTGTTGTAGAGGTGGGGGTTGTGCATGTTGGGGTTGTGGATGTTGGCGTTGTGGATGTCATTTTCGTTGATGTCGGGGTTGTGGATGTCTGTGCTGTGGATGTCAGGGCTGCAGATGTCGGTGCTGTGGATATTGGTGTTGTGGATGTCGGGGTTGTGGATGTCGGGGCTGTGGATGTCGGTGTGGTGGATGTCAGGGCTGTGAATGTCGGGGTTGTGGATGTCGACGTTGTGGATGTCGGGACCGTGAATGTCGGGACTGTGGATGTCGGGGTTGTGGATGTTGGTGTTGTGGATGTCGGGGCTGAGGATGTTGTGGCTTTTGATGTCATTTCTGTGGAAGTCGGGGCTGTGGATGTTGGGGTTTTGGATGTTGGGGTTGTGTATGTGAGAGCTGTGCATATTGGGTCTGTGGATGTCGAGGCTGTGGATGGCAAGGTTGTGGATGGCGAGACTGTGGATAATGGAGTGATGGATGTCAGGGCTGTGGATGTCGGGGTTGTGGATGTCGACGTTGTGGATGTCGGGACCGTGAATGTCGGGACTGTGGATGTCGGGGTTGTGGATGTTGGTGTTGTGGATGTCGGGGCTGAGGATGTTGTGGCTTTTGATGTCATTTCTGTGGAAGTCGGGGCTGTGGATGTTGGGGTTGTGGATGTCGGTGCTATGGATGTCTGTGTTGTTGATGTCATTGTTGTGGATGTTGGGGTTTTGGATGTCGGGGTTGTGTATATCAGAGCTGAGGATGTTGTGGTTGTGGATGTCAGGGCTGTGGATGTCAGGGCTGTGGATGTCAGGGCTGTGGATGTCAGGTCTGTGGATGTCGGTGTTGTGAATGTCAGGGCTGTTGATGTCGGGTATGTTGATGGCGGGTATTTTGATGTCGGGGTTGTGGAAGTCGGGGTTGAGGATGACAGGGCTATGGATATCAGTGTTATGGATGTCGGGGCTGTGGATGTCTGTGCTGTGGATATCAGAGGTGTGGATGTCGGGGCTGTGGATGTCGGTGTTGTAGAGGTGGGGGTTGTGCATGTTGGGGTTGTGGATGTTGGCGTTGTGGATGTCATTTTCGTTGATGTCGGGGTTGTGGATGTCTGTGCTGTGGATGTCAGGGCTGCAGATGTCGGTGCTGTGGATATTGGTGTTGTGGATGTCGGGGTTGTGGATGTCGGGGCTGTGGATGTCGGTGTGGTGGATGTCAGGGCTGTGAATGTCGGGGTTGTGGATGTTGGGGTTTTGGGTGTTGGGGTTGTGTATGTCAGAGCTGTGCATATTGGGTCTGTGGATGTCGAGGCTGTGGATGGCAGGGTTGTGGATGGCGAGACTGTGGATATTGGAGTGATGGATGTCAGGGCTGTGGATGTCGGGGTTGTGGATGTCGACGTTGTGGATGTCGGGACCGTGAATGTCGGGACTGTGGATGTCGGGGTTGTGGATGTCAAGGTTGTGGATGTCGGGGTTGTGGTTGTCGGGGATGTGGATGTCGGTGTTGTGGATGTCAAGGTTGTGGATGTCGGGGTTGTGGTTGTCGGGATTGTTGAGGTCAGGGTTGTGGATGTCAGGGTTGTGGATGTCGGGGATGTGGTGTCGGGACTGTGGATGTCGGGACTCTGGATGTCGGGGCTGTGGATGTCGGAGATGTGGATGTCGGAGTTGTGGATGTCGGGGCTGTGGATGTCGGGGCTGTGCATGTCGATGTTGTGGATATCGGGGCTGTGGATGTCGGGGCTGTGGATGTCGGGGCTGAGGATGTCGGGGCTGTTGATGTCGGGGTTGCGGATATCGGGGCTGTGGATGTCAGGGCTGTGGATGTCAGGGCTGTGGATGTCGGGTTTGTGGATGTCGGGGCTGTGGAAGTTGGGGCTGTGGATGTTGGTGTTGTGAATGTCGGGACCGTGGATGTTGGGGATCTGGATATCAGGGCTGTGGATGTTGGGGCTGTGGATGTCGATGTTGTGGATATTGGGGCTGTGGATGTCAGGGATGTGGATGTCGGGGTTGTGCATTTTGGGGGTGTGGATGTTAGTGTTGCGGACGTCAAGGTTGTGGATGTCGGGGTTCTCGATGTCGGGTATGTGGACGACGGGTTTGCTGATGTCGGGGCTGTGGATGTCTGGGCTGTTGATGTCGGGGCTGTGGATGTCGTGTTTACTGATGTCGGGGCTGTGGATTTTGGAGTTGTGGATGTCGAGGCTGTGGACGTTGTGGCTTTTAATGTCAGTGTTGTGGAAGTCAGGGCTGTGGATGTCGGGGTTGTGAATGTCGGGACTGTGGATGTTGCGGTTGTGGATTTGGGGGCTATGGATGTCTGTGTTGTTGATGTCGGTGTTGTGGATATTGGGGTTTTGGATGTCGGGGTTGTGTATGTCAGAGCTGAGGATGTTGGGGTTGTGGATGTCAGGGCTGTGGATGTCGGGGCTGTTGATTTCGGGTTTGTGGATGCCAGGGTTGTGGATGTCGGTGTTGTGGATGTCAGGGCTGTGGATGTCGGGGCTGTTGATGTCAGGTATGTTGATGTCGGGTATGTTGATGTCAGGGTTGTGGAAGTCGGGGTTGTGGATGACAGGGCTATGGATATCAGTGTTGTGGATGTTGGGGCTGTGGATGTTGGTGTTGTGGATCTCAGGTTTGTGGATGCCAGGGTTGTGGATGTCTGTGCTGTGGATGTCAGAGTTGTGGATGTCGGTTTTGTTGATGTCGGGTATGTTGATGTCGGGTATGTTGATGTCAGGGTTGTGGAAGTCGGGGTTGTGGATGACAGGGCTATGGATATCAGTTTTGTGCATGTTGGTGCAGTGGAAGTTGGCGGTGTGGATCTCGGGTTTGTGGATGTCAGGGTTGTGGATGTCGGGGCTGTGCATGTCGGGGCTGTGGATGTCGGTGTTGTAGAGGTCGGGGTTGTGCATGTTGGGGTTGTGGATGTCGGCGTTATGAATGTCAGGGCTTTGAATGTCGGGGTTGTGGATGTCGGGGCTGTGCATGTCAGGTTGTGGATGTCGGGATTGTTGATGTCGGGATTGTTGATGTCGGGGTTGTGGATGTCAGTGCTGTGGATGTTGGGTTTGCTGATTTCGGGGTTGTGGATGGCGAGGCTGTGGATATCGGTGTTGTGGATGTCAGCGCTGTGGATGTCAGGGCTGTGGATGTCAGGGCTGTGGATGTCAGGGCTGTGGATGTCGGTGTTGTGGATGTCGGGGCTGTTGATGTCGGGTATGTTGATGGCGGGTATTTTGATGTCGGGGTTGTGGAAGTCGGGATTGTGGATGTTGGGGTTGTGGATGTCGGGTTTGTGGATGTCGGGGTTGTGGATGTCGGGGCTGTGGGTGTCGGGGTTGTGAATGTCGGGACCGTGGAAGTCGGAGATGTTGATGTTGGTGCTGTTGATGTCAGGGCTGTGGATGTTGGGGTTGTGGATGTCGGGGTTCTAAATGTCGGGACCGTGGATGTCGGGGCTGTAGATGTCGGGGCTGTTGATGTCGGGGCTGTTGATGTCGGGGCTGTGGATGTCGGTGTTGTGGATGTCGGGGTTGTGGATGTCGGGGTTGTGGATGTCATGGTTGTGGATGTCGGGGTTGTGGATGTCAGGGTTGTGGATGTCGGTGTTGTGGATGTCAGGGTTGTGGATGTTGGGTTTGTGGATTTCGGGACTGTGGTTGTCTGTGTTGTTGATGTCGGTGTTGCGGATGTTGGAGTTTTGGATGTCGGGGTTGTGTAGGTCAGAGCTGTGCATGTTGGGTCTGAGGATGTCGGCGCTGTGGATGTCAGGGTTGTGGATGGCGAGGCTGTGGATATCGGTGTTACGGATGTTAAGGCTGTGGATGTCGGCGTTGTGGATGTCGGGGCTGTGGATGTCGGGTTTGTGGATGTCAGGGCTGTGGATGTCGATGTTGTGGATGTCGGGGTTGTGGAAGTCAGGGTTGTGGTTGTCGGGATTGTTGATGTCAGGGTTGTGGATGACAGGGTTGTGGATGTCGGGGCTGTGGATGTCAGGGCTGTGGATGTCGGTGTTGTGGATGTCGGGGTTGTGGAAGTCAGGGTTGTGGTTGTCTGGATTGTTGATGTCAGGGTTGTGGATGTCGCGGCTGTGGATGTCAGGTCTCTGGATGTCGGGGCTGTGGATGTCGGATCTGTGGATGTCGGGTTTGTGGATGTTGGGGCTGTGGATGTCAGGGCTGAGAATGTCGGAGTTGTGGATGTAGGGGCTGTGGATGTCGAGGTTGTGGATGTCGGGGCTGTGGATGTCGGGGGTGTGGATGTCGGGTTTGTGGATGTCGGGGCTGTGGATGTCGGGGTTGAGGATGTCGGGGCTGTGGATGTCAGGGCTGTGGATGTCAGTGTTGTGGATGTCGATGTTGTGGATGTCAGGGCTGTGGATGTTGGTGTTGTGAATGTCGGGACCGTGGATGTTGGGGATCTGGATATCAGGGCTGTGGATGTTGGGGCTGTGAATGTTGTGACCGTGGATGACGGTGTTGTGGATGTCGGGTTTGTGAATATTGGGACGGTGGATGTCGGGGCTGTTGATGTCGGGGCTGTGGATGTTGGGGCTGTGGATGTCGGGGCTGTGGAAGTCGGGTTTGTGGATGTCGGGGCTGTGGATGTTGGTGTTGTGGATGTCGGGGCTGAGGATGTTGTGGCTTTTGATGTCATTTCTGAGGAGGTCGGGCTGTGGATGTCGGGGTTGTGGATGTCGGGGCTGTGGATGTTGTGGCTTTTGATGTCATTGTTGTGGAAGTCGGGGCTGTGGATGTTGGGGTTGTGGATGTCGGTGCTATGGATGTCTGTGTTGTTGATGTCATTGTTGTGGATGTTGGGGTTTTGGATGTCGGGGTTGTGTATGTCAGAGCTGAGGATGTTGTGGTTGTGGATGTCAGGGCTGTGGATGTCAGGGCTGTGGATGTCAGGGCTGTGGATGTCAGGATTGTGGATGTCAGGGCTGTGGATGTCGATGTTGTGGATGTCGGGGTTGTGGAAGTCAGGGTTGTGGTTGTCGGGATTGTTGATGTCAGGGTTGTGGATGACAGGGTTGTGGATGTCGGGGCTGTGGATGTCAGGGCTGTGGCTGTTGGTGTTGGGGATGTCGGTGTTGTGGAAGTCAGGGTTGTGGTTGTCGGGATTGTTGATGTCAGGGTTGTGGATGTCAGGGCTGTGGATGTCAGGGCTGTGGATGTCAGGGCTGTGGATGTCAGGGCTGTGGATGTCAGGGCTGTGGATGTCAGGGCTGTGGATGTCGGTGTTGTGAATGTCGGGACCGTGGATGTTGGGGATCTGGATATCAGGGCTGTGGATGTTGAGGCTGTGAATGTCGTGACCGTGGATGACGGTGTTGTGGATGTCGGGGTTGTGAATATTGGGACGTGGATGTCGGGGCTGTTGATGTCGGGGCTGTGGATGTCGGGGCTGTGGATGTTGGTGTTGTGGATGTCGGGGTGAGGATGTTGTGGCTTTTGATGTCATTTCTGTGGAATGCGGGGCTGTGGATGTTGGGGTTGTGGATGTCGGTGCTATGGATGTCTGTGTTGTTGATGTCATTGTTGTGGATGTTGGGGTTTTGGATGTCGGGGTTGTGTATATCAGAGCTGAGGATGTTGTGGTTGTGGATGTCAGGGCTGTGGATGTCAGGGCTGTGGATGTCAGGGCTGTGGATGTCAGGGCTGTGGATGTCGGTGTTGTGAATGTCAGGGCTGTTGATGTCGGGTATGTTGATGGCGGGTATTTTGATGTCGGGGTTGTGGAAGTCGGGGTTGAGGATGACAGGGCTATGGATATCAGTGTTGTGGATGTCGGGGCTGTGGATGTCTGTGCTGTGGATATCAGAGGTGTGGATGTCGGGGCTGTGGATGTCGGTGTTGTAGAGGTGGGGGTTGTGCATGTTGGGGTTGTGGATGTTGGCGTTGTGGATGTCATTTTCGTTGATGTCGGGGTTGTGGATGTCTGTGCTGTGGATGTCAGGGCTGCAGATGTCGGTGCTGTGGATATTGGTGTTGTGGATGTCGGGGTTGTGGATGTCGGGGCTGTGGTTGTCGGTGTGGTGGATGTCAGGGCTGTGAATGTCGGGGTTGTGGATGTTGGGGTTTTGGATGTTGGGGTTGTGTATGTGAGAGCTGTGCATATTGGGTCTGTGGATGTCGAGGCTGTGGATGGCAGGGTTGTGGATGGCGAGACTGTGGATATTGGAGTGATGGATGTCAGGGCTGTGGATGTCGGGGTTGTGGATGTCGACGTTGTGGATGTCGGGACCGTGAATGTCGGGACTGTGGATGTCGGGGTTGTGGATGTTGGTGTTGTGGATGTCGGGGCTGAGGATGTTGTGGCTTTTGATGTCATTTCTGTGGAAGTCGGGGCTGTGGATGTTGGGGTTGTGGATGTCGGTGCTATGGATGTCTGTGTTGTTGATGTCATTGTTGTGGATGTTGGGGTTTTGGATGTCGGGGTTGTGTATATCAGAGCTGAGGATGTTGTGGTTGTGGATGTCAGGGCTGTGGATGTCAGGGCTGTGGATGTCAGGGCTGTGGATGTCAGGGCTGTGGATGTCGGTGTTGTGAATGTCAGGGCTGTTGATGTCGGGTATGTTGATGGCGGGTATTTTGATGTCGGGGTTGTGGAAGTCGGGGTTGAGGATGACAGGGCTATGGATATCAGTGTTGTGGATGTCGGGGCTGTGGATGTCTGTGCTGTGGATATCAGAGGTGTGGATGTCGGGGCTGTGGATGTCGGTGTTGTAGAGGTGGGTGTTGTGCATGTTGGGGTTGTGGATGTTGGCGTTGTGGATGTCATTTTCGTTGATGTCGGGGTTGTGGATGTCTGTGCTGTGGATGTCAGGGCTGCAGATGTCGGTGCTGTGGATATTGGTGTTGTGGATGTCGGGGTTGTGGATGTCGGGGCTGTGGATGTCGGTGTGGTGGATGTCAGGGCTGTGAATGTCGGGGTTGTGGATGTTGGGGTTTTGGGTGTTGGGGTTGTGTATGTCAGAGCTGTGCATATTGGGTCTGTGGATGTCGAGGCTGTGGATGGCAGGGTTGTGGATGGCGAGACTGTGGATATTGGAGTGATGGATGTCAGGGCTGTGGATGTCGGGGTTGTGGATGTCGACGTTGTGGATGTCGGGACCGTGAATGTCGGGACTGTGGATGTCGGGGTTGTGGATGTCAAGGTTGTGGATGTCGGGGTTGTGGTTGTCGGGGATGTGGATGTCGGTGTTGTGGATGTCAAGGTTGTGGATGTCGGGGTTGTGGTTGTCGGGATTGTTGAGGTCAGGGTTGTGGATGTCAGGGTTGTGGATGTCGGGGATGTGGTGTCGGGACTGTGGATGTCGGGACTCTGGATGTCGGGGCTGTGGATGTCGGAGATGTGGATGTCGGAGTTGTGGATGTCGGGGCTGTGGATGTCGGGGCTGTGCATGTCGATGTTGTGGATATCGGGGCTGTGGATGTCGGGGCTGTGGATGTCGGGGCTGAGGATGTCGGGGCTGTTGATGTCGGGGTTGCGGATATCGGGGCTGTGGATGTCAGGGCTGTGGATGTTGGTGTTGTGAATGTCGGGACCGTGGATGTTGGGGATCTGGATATCAGGGCTGTGGATGTTGGGGCTGTGGATGTCGATGTTGTGGATATTGGGGCTGTGGATGTCAGGGATGTGGATGTCGGGGTTGTGCATTTTGGGGGTGTGGATGTTAGTGTTGCGGACGTCAAGGTTGTGGATGTCGGGGTTCTCGATGTCGGGTATGTGGACGACGGGTTTGCTGATGTCGGGGCTGTGGATGTCTGGGCTGTTGATGTCGGGGCTGTGGATGTCGTGTTTACTGATGTCGGGGCTGTGGATTTTGGAGTTGTGGATGTCGAGGCTGTGGACGTTGTGGCTTTTAATGTCAGTGTTGTGGAAGTCAGGGCTGTGGATGTCGGGGTTGTGAATGTCGGGACTGTGGATGTTGCGGTTGTGGATTTGGGGGCTATGGATGTCTGTGTTGTTGATGTCGGTGTTGTGGATATTGGGGTTTTGGATGTCGGGGTTGTGTATGTCAGAGCTGAGGATGTTGGGGTTGTGGATGTCAGGGCTGTGGATGTCGGGGCTGTTGATGTCGGGTATGTTGATGTCAGGGTTGTGGAAGTCGGGGTTGTGGATGTCAGGGCTGTGGATGTCGGGGCTGTTGATGTCGGGTATGTTGATGTCAGGGTTGTGGAAGTCGGGGTTGTGGATGACAGGGCTATGGATATCAGTTTTGTGGATGTTGGGGCTGTGGATGTTGGTGTTGTGGATCTCAGGTTTGTGGATGCCAGGGTTGTGGATGTCTGTGCTGTGGATGTCAGAGTTGTGGATGTCGGTTTTGTTGATGTCGGGTATGTTGATGTCGGGTATGTTGATGTCGGGGTTGTGGAAGTCGGGGTTGTGGATGACAGGGCTATGGATATCAGTTTTGTGCATGTTGGTGCAGTGGAAGTTGGCGGTGTGGATCTCGGGTTTGTGGATGTCAGGGTTGTGGATGTCGGGGCTGTTGATGTCGGGGTTGTGGATGTCTGTGTTGTAGAGGTCGGGGTTGTGCATGTTGGGGTTGTGGATGTCGGCGTTATGGATGTCAGTTTTGTTGATGTCGGGGTTGTGGATGTCTGTGCTGTGGATGTCAGGGCTGTGGATGTCGGTGTGGTGGATGTCAGGGCTGTGGATGTCAGGGCTGTGGATGTCGGTGTGGTGGATGTCAGGGCTTTGAATGTCGGGGTTGTGGATGTCGGGGCTGTGCATGTCAGGTTGTGGATGTCGGGATCGTTGATGTCGGGATTGTTGATGTCGGGGTTGTGGATGTCAGTGCTGTGGATGTTGGGGTTGCTGATTTCGGGGTTGTGGATGGCGAGGCTGTGGATATCGGTGTTGTGGATGTCAGCGCTGTGGATGTCAGGGCTGTGGATGTCAGGGCTGTGGATGTCAGGGCTGTGGATGTCGGTGTTGTGGATGTCGGGGCTGTTGATGTCGGGTATGTTGATGGCGGGTATTTTGATGTCGGGGTTGTGGAAGTCGGGATTGTGGATGTTGGGGTTGTGGATGTCGGGTTTGTGGATGTCGGGGTTGTGGATGTCGGGGCTGTGGGTGTCGGGGTTGTGAATGTCGGGACCGTGGAAGTCGGAGATGTTGATGTTGGTGCTGTTGATGTCAGGGCTGTGGATGTTGTGGTTGTGGATGTTGGGGTTCTAAATGTCGGGACCGTGGATGTCGGGGCTGTAGATGTCGGGGCTGTTGATGTCGGGGCTGTTGATGTCGGGGCTGTGGATGTCGGTGTTGTGGATGTCCGGGTTGTGGATGTCGGGGTTGTGGATGTCATGGTTGTGGATGTCGGGGTTGTGGATGTCAGGGTTGTGGATGTCGGTGTTGTGGATGTCAGGGTTGTGGATGTTGGGTTTGTGGATTTCGGGACTGTGGTTGTCTGTGTTGTTGATGTCGGTGTTGCGGATGTTGGGGTTTTGGATGTCGGGGTTGTGTAGGTCAGAGCTGTGCATGTTGGGTCTGTGGATGTCGGCGCTGTGGATGTCAGGGTTGTGGATGGCGAGGCTGTGGATATCGGTGTTACGGATGTTAAGGCTGTGGATGTCGGCGTTGTGGATGTCGGGGCTGTGGATGTCGGGTTTGTGGATGTCAGGGCTGTGGATGTCGATGTTGTGGATGTCGGTGTTGTGGAAGTCAGGGTTGTGGTTGTCGGGATTGTTGATGTCAGGGTTGTGGATGTCAGGGCTGTGGATGTCAGGGCTGTGGATGTCAGGGCCGTGGATGTCAGGGCTGTGGATGTCAGGGCTGTGGATGTCAGGGCTGTGGATGTCGGTGTTGTGAATGTCGGGACCGTGGATGTTGGGGATCTGGATATCAGGGCTGTGGATGTTGAGGCTGTGAATGTCGTGACCGTGGATGACGGTGTTGTGGATGTCGGGGTTGTGAATATTGGGACCGTGGATGTCGGGGCTGTTGATGTCGGGGCTGTGGATGTCGGGGCTGTGGATGTTGGTGTTGTGGATGTCGGGGCTGAGGATGTTGTGGCTTTTGATGTCATTTCTGTGGAAGTCGGGGCTGTGGATGTTGGGGTTGTGGATGTCGGTGCTATGGATGTCTGTGTTGTTGATGTCATTGTTGTGGATGTTGGGGTTTTGGATGTCGGGGTTGCGTATATCAGAGCTGAGGATGTTGTGGTTGTGGATGTCAGGGCTGTGGATGTCAGGGCTGTGGAAGTCGGGGTTGAGGATGACAGGGCTATGGATATCAGTGTTGTGGATGTCGGGGCTGTGGATGTCTGTGCTGTGGATATCAGAGGTGTGGATGTCGGGGCTGTGGATGTCGGTGTTGTAGAGGTGGGGGTTGTGCATGTTGGGGTTGTGGATGTTGGCGTTGTGGATGTCATTTTCGTTGATGTCGGGGTTGTGGATGTCTGTGCTGTGGATGTCAGGGCTGCAGATGTCGGTGCTGTGGATATTGGTGTTGTGGATGTCGGGGTTGTGGATGTCGGGGCTGTGGATGTCGGTGTGGTGGATGTCAGGGCTGTGAATGTCGGGGTTGTGGATGTTGGGGTTTTGGATGTTGGGGTTGTGTATGTGAGAGCTGTGCATATTGGCTCTGTGGATGTCGAGGCTGTGGATGGCAGGGTTGTGGATGGCGAGACTGGATATTGGAGTGATGGATGTCAGGGCTGTGGATGTCGGGGTTGTGGATGTCGACGTTGTGGATGTCGGGACCGTGAATGTCGGGACTGTGGATGTCGGGGTTGTGGATGTTGGTGTTGTGGATGTCGGGGCTGAGGATGTTGTGGCTTTTGATGTCATTTCTGTGGAAGTCGGGGCTGTGGATGTTGGGGTTGTGGATGTCGGGGTTGTGGTTGTCGGGATTGTTGAGGTCAGGGTTGTGGATGTCAGGGTTGTGGATGTCGGGGATGTGGTGTCGGGACTGTGGATGTCGGGACTCTGGATGTCGGGGCTGTGGATGTCGGAGATGTGGATGTCGGAGTTGTGGATGTCGGGGCTGTCGATGTCGGGGCTGTGCATGTCGATGTTGTGGATATCGGGGCTGTGGATGTCGGGGCTGTGGATGTCGGGGCTGAGGATGTCGGGGCTGTTGATGTCGGGGTTGCGGATATCGGGGCTGTGGATGTCAGGGCTGTGGATGTCAGGGCTGTGGATGTCGGGTTTGTGGATGTCGGGGCTGTGGAAGTTGGGGCTGTGGATGTCGGTGTTGTGAATGTCGGGACCGTGGATGTTGGGGATCTGGATATCAGGGCTGTGGATGTTGGGGCTGTGGATGTCGATGTTGTGGATATTGGGGCTGTGGATGTCAGGGTGTGGATGTCGGGGTTGTGCATTTTGGGGGTGTGGATGACAGTGTTGCGGACGTCAAGGTTGTGGATGTCAGGCTTCTCCATGTCGGGTATGTGGACGACGGGTTTGCTGATGTCGGGGCTGTGGATGTCTGGGCTGTTGATGTCGGGGCTGTGGATGTCGTGTTTACTGATGTCGGGGCTGTGGATTTTGGAGTTGTGGATGTCGAGGCTGTGGACGTTGTGGCTTTTAATGTCAGTGTTGTGGAAGTCAGGGCTGTGGATGTCGGGGTTGTGAATGTCGGGACTGTGGATGTTGCGGTTGTGGATTTGGGGGCTATGGATGTCTGTGTTGTTGATGTCGGTGTTGTGGATATTGGGGTTTTGGATGTCGGGGTTGTGTATGTCAGAGCTGAGGATGTTGGGGTTGTGGATGTCAGGGCTGTGGATGTCGGGGTTGTGGATGACAGGGCTATGGATATCAGTTTTGTGCATGTCGGTGCAGTGGAAGTTGGCGGTGTGGATCTCGGGTTTGTGGATGTCAGGGTTGTGGATGTCGGGGCTGTTGATGTCGGGGTTGTGGATGTCTGTGCTGTGGATGTCAGGGTTGTGGATGTCGGGGCTGTGAATGTCAGGGCTGTGGATGTCGGTGTTGTAGAGGTCGGGGTTGTGCATGTTGGGGTTGTGGATGTCGGCGTTATGGATGTCAGTTTTGTTGATGTCGGGGTTGTGGATGTCTGTGCTGTGGATGTCAGGGCTGTGGATGTCGGTGTGGTGGATGTCAGGGCTTTGAATGTCGGGGTTGTGGATGTCGGGGCTGTGCATGTCAGGTTGTGGATGTCGGGGCTGTGCATGTCGGGGCTGTGGTTGTCGGTGTTGTAGAGGTCGGGTTTGTGCATGTCGGGGCTGTGGTTGTCGGTGTTGTAGATGTCGGGTTTGTGCATGTCGGGGTTGTGGATGTCTGTGCTGTGGATGTCAGGGTTGTGGATGTCGGGGCTGTGCATGTCGGGGCTGTGGTTGTCGGTGTTGTAGAGGTCGGGTTTGTGCATGTTGGGGTTGTGGATGTCGGCGTTATGGATGTCAGTTTTGTTGATGTCGGGGTTGTGGATGTCTGTGATGTGGATGTCAGGGCTGTGGATGTCGGTGCTGTGGATGTTGGTGTTGTGGATGTCAGGGCTTTGAATGTCGGGGTTGTGGATGTCGGGGCTGTGCATGTCAGGTTGTGGATGTCGGGATTGTTGATGTCGGGATTGTTGATGTCGGGGTTGTGGATGTCAGTGCTGTGGATGTTGGGGTTGCTGATTTCGGGGTTGTGGATGGCGAGGCTGTGGATATCGGTGTTGTGGATGTCAGGGCTGTGGATGTCAGGGCTGTGGATGTCAGGGCTGTGGATGTCAGGGCTGTGGATGTCGGTGTTGTGGATGTCGGGGCTGTTGATGTCGGGTATGTTGAAGGCGGGTATTTTGATGTCGGGGTTGTGGAAGTCGGGGTTGTGGATGTCGGCGTTGTGGATGTCGGGGCTATGGATGTCGGGTTTGTGGATGTCGGGGTTGTGGATGTCGGGGTTGTGAATGTCGGGACCGTGGAAGTCGGAGATGTTGATGTTGGTGCTGTTGATGTCAGGGCTGTGGATGTTGGGGTTGTGGATGTCGGGGTTGTGGACGTCGGGGTTGTGAATGTCGGGACCGTGAATGTCGGTGTTGTGGATGTCGGGGATGTGGATGTCAATGTTGTGGAAGTTGGGGCTGTGGATGTCGGCGTTGTGAATGTTGGGACCGTGGATGCCGGGGCTGTGGATGTCAGGGCTGTGGATGTCGGGTTTGTGGATGTCGGGGCTGTGGAAGTTGGGGCTGTGGATGTCGGTGTTGTGAATGTCGGGACCGTGGATGTTGGGGATGTGGATATCAGGGCTGTGGATGTTGGGGCTGTGAATGTCGTGACCGTGGATGATGGTGTTGTGGATGTCGGGGTTGTGAATGTAGGGGCAGTGGATGTCGGGATTGCTGATGTCGGGGCTGTGGATGTCGGGGCTGTTGATGTCGGGTCTGTGGATGTCGGGGCTGTGGATGTTGGTGTTGTGGATGTCGGGTCTGTGGATGTCGGGTTTGTGGATGTCGGGGCTGTGGATGTTGGTGTTGTGGATGTCGGGGCTTTGGATGTTGGTGATGTGGATGTCGGTGCGATGGATGTCTGTGTTGTTGATGTTGGTGTTGTGGATGTTGGGGTTTTGGATGTCGGGGTTGTGTATGTCAGAGCTGAGGATGTTGTGGTTGTGGATGTCAGAGCTGTGGATATCAGGGCTGTGGATGTCAGGGCTGTGGATGTCAGGGATGTGGATGTCGGGGCTGTTGATGTCGGGTATGTTGATGTCGGGGTTGTGGAAGTCGGGGTTGTGGATGACAAGGCTATGGATATCAGGGCTGTGGATGTCGGGGCTGTGGATGTCTGTGCTGTGAATGTCAGGGCTGTGGATGTCGGTACTGTGGATATTGGTGTTATGGATGTCGGGGTTGTGGATGTCGGGGCTGTGGATGTCGGTGTGGTGGATGTCAGGGCTGTGAATGTCGGGGTTGTGGATGTCGGGGCTGTGGATGTCGGGGCTGTGCTGTGGATGTCGGGGTTGTGGATGTCGGGGCTGTGGATGTCGGTGTGGTGGATGTCAGGGCTGTGAATGTCGGGGTTGTGGATGTCGGGGCTGTGGATGTCGGCGTTGTGGATGTCGGGGTTGTGGATGTCGTGGCTGTGGATGTCGGGGTTGTGGATGTTGTGGTTTTTGATGTCAGTGTTGTAGATGTCAGTGTTGTGGATGTCGGTGCTGTTGATGTCGGGTCTGTGGATGTCGGGGTTGTGGATGTCGGGGTTGTGGATGTCGGGGCTGCGGATGTCGGGGTTGTCGATGTCAGGGCTGTGGATGTCGGGGCTGTGGATGTCGGGGCTGTGCATTTCGGGTCTGTGGATGTCGGGTCTGTGGATGTCGGGGCTGTGGATGTCGGGGTTGTGGATGTCGGTGTTGTGGATGTCAGGGATGTGGATGTCGGTGTTGTGGAAGTTGGGGCTGTGGATGTCAGGTTGTGAATGTCGGGACCGTGGATGTCCGGGCTGTGGATGTCGGCGTTGTGGATGTCGGGGCTGTGGATGTCAGGGCTGTGGATGTCGGGGTTGTGGATGTCGGGGCTGTGGATGTCGGGGTTGTGGTTTCGGGGTTGTGGATGTCGGGGCTGTGGATGTCGGGGTTGTGGATGTCGGGGCTGTGGACGTTGGGGTTGTGGCTGTCGGGGTTGTGGATGTCGGGGCTGTGGATGTCGCGGTTGTGGATGTCGGGGCTGTGGATGTCAGGGCTGTGGATGTCAGTGTTGTGGATGTCGGTGATGTGGATGTCGGTGTTGTGGATGTCAGGGCTGTGGATGTCGGGGTTGTGGATGACGGGACTCTTGTTGTCGGTTTTGTGGATGTCGGGGCTGTGGATGTCAGGGCTGTGGATGTCAGTGTTGTGGATGTTGGTGTTGTGGATGTCGGGGCTGTGGGTGTCAGGGCTGTGGATGTCGATGTTGTGGATATCGGGGCTGTGGATGTCGGTGTTATGGATGTCGGGGTTGTGGATGTCGGGGTTGTGGAAGTCAGGGTTGTGGTTTTCGGGATTGTTGATGTCAGGGTTGTGGATGTCAGTGTTGTGGATGTCGGGGATGTGGTGTCGGGACTGTGGATGTCGGGGTTCTGGATGTCGGGGCTGTGGATGTCGGGGTTGTGGATTTCGGGGCTGAGGATGTCGGGGCTGTTGATGTCGGTTCTGTGGATGTCATGTTTGTTGATGTCAGGGCTGTGGATGTCGGGGCTGTTAATGTTGGGGCTGTGGGTGTCGGGGCTGTGGATGTCGGGTTTGTGGATGTCGGAGCTGTGGATGTCGGGGCTGTGGATGTCGGGGTTGTGGATGTCGGTGTTGTGGATGTCAGGGATGTGGATGTCGGTGTTGTGGAAGTTGGGGCTGTGGATGTCAGGTTGTGAATGTCGGGACCGTGGATGTCCGGGCTGTGGATGTCGGCGTTGTGGATGTCGGGGCTGTGGATGTCAGGGCTGTGGATGTCGGGGTTGTGGATGTCGGGGCTGTGGATGTCGGGGTTGTGGTTTCGGGGTTGTGGATGTCGGGGCTGTGGATGTCGGGGTTGTGGATGTCGGGGCTGTGGACGTTGGGGTTGTGGCTGTCGGGGTTGTGGATGTCGGGGCTGTGGATGTCGGGGTTGTGGATGTCGGGGCTGTGGATGTCAGGGCTGTGGATGTCAGTGTTGTGGATGTCGGTGATGTGGATGTCGGTGTTGTGGATGTCAGGGCTGTGGATGTCGGGGTTGTGGATGACGGGACTCTTGTTGTCGGTTTTGTGGATGTCGGGGCTGTAGATGTCAGGGCTGTGGATGTCAGTGTTGTGGATGTCGGTGTTGTGGATGTTGGGGCTGTGGGTGTCAGGGCTGTGGATGTCGATGTTGTGGATATCGGGGCTGTGGATGTCGGTGTTATGGATGTCGGGGTTGTGGATGTCGGGGTTGTGGAAGTCAGGGTTGTGGTTTTCGGGATTGTTGATGTCAGGGTTGTGGATGTCAGGGTTGTGGATGTCGGGGATGTGGTGTCGGGACTGTGGATGTCGGGGCTCTGGATGTCGGGGCTGTGGATGTCGGGGTTGTGGATTTCGGTGCTGAGGATGTCGGGGCTGTTGATGTCGGTTCTGTGAATGTCATGTTTGTTGATGTCAGGGCTGTGGATGTCGGGGCTGTTAATGTTGGGGCTGTGGGTGTCGGGGCTGTGGATGTTGTGGCTTTTGATGTCAGTGTTGTTGAAGTTGGGGTTGTGGATGTCGGAGTTGTGGATGTCAGTGTTGTGGATGTTGGGGCTGTGAATGTCGGGACCGTGGATGTCGGGGCCGTGGATGTCGGGGCCGTGGATGTCGGGGCTGTGGATGTCGGGGCTGTGGATGTCGGGGCTGTGGATGTCGGGGCTGTGGATGTCGGGGCTGTGGATGTCGGGTTCGTTGAAGTCGGGGCTGTGGATGTCGGGGCTGTTGATGTCGGGGCAGTGGATGTCGGGGCTGTGGATGTTGGGTTTGTGGATGTCGGGGCTGTGAATGTTGGTTTTGTGGATGTTGTGGCTTTTGATGTCAGTGTTGAGGAAGTCTGGGCTGTGGATGTCGGGGTTATGGATGTCGGGGCTGTGGATGTCAGGGTTGTGGATGTCGGGGTTGTGGATGACGGGGCTGTGGATGTTGGGGTTGTGAATGTCAGTGTTGTGGACGTCAAGGTTGTGGATGTCAGGGTTGTGGATGTCAGGGTTGTGGATGTCAGGGTTGTGGATGTCGGGTTTGTTGATGTCGGGATTGTTGATGTCAGGGTTGTGGATGTTGAGTCCGTGGTTGTCGGGGATGTGGATGTTGTGTCTTTTGATGTCAGTGTTGTGGAAGTCGGGGCTGTGGATGTTGGGGTTCTGAATGTCGTGACTGTGGATGTCAGGGATGCGGATGTCAGGGATGTGGAAGTCGGGGCTGTGGATGTCAGGGTTGTGGAAGTCGGGGCTGTGGATGTCGGGGATGTGAATGTCGGGACTGTGGATGTCGGGGATGTGGATGTCGGTGTTGAGGATGTCAGCATTGTGGATGTCAGGGCTGTGGATGTCGGGGTGGTAGATGTCGGTGTTGTAGATGTCGGGGTTGTGGATGTCGGGGCTGCGGATGTCGGTGTTGTGGATGTCGGGGCTGCGGATGTCGGGGTTGTCGATGTCAGGGCTGTGGATGTCGGGGCTGTGGATGTCGGGGCTGTGCATTTCGGGTCTGTGGATGTCGGGGCTGTGGATGTCGGGGTTGTGGATGTCGGTGTTGTGGATGTCAGGGATGTGGATGTCGGTGTTGTGGAATTTGGGGCTGTGGATGTCAGGTTGTGAATGTCGGGACCGTGGATGTCCGGGCTGTGGATGTCGGCGTTGTGGATGTCGGGGCTGTGGATGTCAGGGCTGTGGATATCGGGGTTGTGAATGTCGGGGCTGTGGATGTCGGGGTTGTGGTGTCGGGGTTGTGGATGTTGGGGCTGTGGATGTCGGTGCTGTTGATGTCGGGGCTGTGGATGTCGGGTTTGTGGATGTCAGGGCTGTGGATGTCAAGGCTGAGAATGTCGGAGTTGTGGATGTCAGGGCTGAGAATGTAGGGTTTGTGGATGTCGGGTCAGTAGATGTTGGTGTTGTGGATGTCGGGGCTGTGGATGTTGTGGCTTTTGATGTCAGTGTTGTGGAAGTCGGGGCTGTGGATGTCGGGTTTGTGGATGTCGGGGCTGTGGATGTAGGGGCTGTGGATGTTGGTGTTGTGGATGTCAGGGATGTGGATGTCGGTATTGTGGATGTCGGTGTTGTGGATGGCGGGGTTGTGGATGTCAGGGCTGTGGATGTCTGGGTGGTAGATGTCGGTGTTGTAGATGTCGGTGTTGTGGATGTCGGGGCTGCGGATGTCGGTGTGGATGTCGGGGCTGCGGATGTCGGGGTTGTCGATGTCAGGGCTGTGGATGTCGGGGCTGTGGATGTCGGGGCTGTGCATTTCGGGTCTGTGGATGTCGGGTCTGTGGATGTCGGGGCTGTGGATGTCGGGGTTGTGGATGTCGGTGTTGTGGATGTCAGGGATGTGGATGTTGGTGTTGTGGAAGTTGGGGCTGTGGATGTCAGGTTGTGAATGTCGGGACCGTGGATGTCCGGGCTGTGGATGTCGGCGTTGTGGATGTCGGGGCTGTGGATGTCAGGGCTGTGGATGTCGGGGTTGTGGATGTCGGGGCTGTGGATGTCGGGGTTGTGGTTTCGGGGTTGTGGATGTCGGGGCTGTGGATGTCGGGGTTGTGGATGTCGGGGCTGTGGACGTTGGGGTTGTGGCTGTCGGGGTTGTGGATGTCGGGGCTGTGGATGTCGGGGTTGTGGATGTCGGGGCTGTGGATGTCAGGGCTGTGGATGTCAGTGTTGTGGATGTCGGTGATGTGGATGTCGGTGTTGTGGATGTCAGGACTGTGGATGTCGGGGTTGTGGATGACGGGACTCTTGTTGTCGGTTTTGTGGATGTCGGGGCTGTGGATGTCAGGGCTGTGGATGTCAGTGTTGTGGATGTCGGTGTTGTGGATGTCGGGGCTGTGGGTGTCAGGGCTGTGGATGTCGATGTTGTGGATATCGGGGCTGTGGATGTCGGTGTTATGGATGTCGGGGTTGTGGATGTCGGGGTTGTGGAAGTCAGGGTTGTCGTTTTCGGGATTGTTGATGTCAGGGTTGTGGATGTCAGGGTTGTGGATGTCGGGGATGTGGTGTCGGGACTGTGGATGTCGGGGCTCTGGATGTCGGGGCTGTGGATGTCGGGGTTGTGGATTTCGGGGCTGAGGATGTCGGGGCTGTTGATGTCGGTTCTGTGGATGTCATGTTTGTTGATGTCAGGGCTGTGGATGTCGGGGCTGTTAATGTTGGGGCTGTGGGTGTCGGGGCTGTGGATGTCGGGTTTGTGGATGTCGGAGCTGTGGATGTCAGGGCTGAGAATGTCGGAGTTGTGGATGTCAGGGCTGTGGATGTAAGGGTTGTGGATGTCGGGTCTGTAGATGTTGGTGTTGTGGATGTCGGGGCTGTGGATGTTGTGGCTTTTGATGTCAGTGTTGTTGAAGTTGGGGCTGTGGATGTCGGGTCTGTGGATGTCGGGTTTGTGGATGTCGGGGCTATGGATGTTGGTGTTGTGGATGTTGTGGCTTTTGATGTCAGTGTTGTGGAGGTCTGGGCTGTGGATGTCGGGGTTGTGGATGACGGGGCTGTGGATGTTGGTGTTGTGAATGTCAGTGTTGTGGACGTCAAGGTTGTGGATGTCGGGGTTGTGGATGTCGGGGTTGTGGATGTCAGGGTTGTGGATGTCGGGGTTGTGAATGTCGGGACCGTGGATGTCGGTGATGTGCATTTCGGGGCTGTTGATGTCAGGGCTGTGGATGTCGAATTTGTGGATGTCGGGGCTGTGGATGTCAGGGCTTTGAATGTTAGGGTTGTGGATGTCAGGGGTGTGGATTTCGAAATTGCGGATGTCAGAGTTGTGGATGTCGGGGCTGTGGATGTCGGGTCAGTAGATGTCGGTGTTGTGGATGTCCGGACTGTGGATGTTGGGGTTGTTGATGTCGGGGTAGTGGGTGTCGGGTTTGTTGATGTCGGGGTTGTGGATGTTGGGGCTGTAGATGTCAGGGTTGTGGATGTCGGGGTCGTGAATGTCGGGGCTGTGCATATCAGGTTTGTGGATGTCGGGATTGTTGATGTCGGGGTTGTGGATGTCGGAGTTGTGGATGTCAGTGTTGTGGATGTTGGGGCTGTGAATGTCGGGACCGTGGATGTCGGGGCCGTGGATGTCGGGGCCGTGGATGTCGGGGCTGTGGATGTCGGGGCTGTGGATGTCGGGTTCATTGAAGTCGGGGCTGTGGATGTCGGGGCTGTTGATGTCGGGGCAGTGGATGTCGGGGCTGTGGATGTTGGGTTTGTGGATGTCGGGGCTGTGAATGTTGGTTTTGTGGATGTTGTGGCTTTTGATGTCAGTGTTGAGGAAGTCTGGGCTGTGCATTTCGGGTCTGTGGATGTCGGGTCTGTGGATGTCGGGGCTGCGGATGTCGGGGTTGTGGATGTCGGTGTTGTGGATGTCAGGGATGTGGATGTCGGTGTTGTGGAATTTGGGGCTGTGGATGTCAGGTTGTGAATGTCGGGACCGTGGATGTCCGGGCTGTGGATGTCGGCGTTGTGGATGTCGGGGCTGTGGATGTCAGGGCTGTGGATATCGGAATTGTGGATGTCGGGGCTGTGGATGTCGGGGTTGTGGTGTCGGGGTTGTGGATGTTGGGGCTGTGGATGTCGGTGCTGTTGATGTCGGGGCTGTGGATGTCGGGTTTGTGGATGTCAGGGCTGAGAATGTAGGGGTTGTGGATGTCGGGTCAGTAGATGTTGGTGTTGTGGATGTCGGGGCTGTGGATGTTGTGGCTTTTGATGTCAGTGTTGTGGAAGTCGGGGCTGTGGATGTCGGGTTTGTGGATGTCGGGGCTGTGGATGTAGGGGCTGCGGATGTTGGTGTTGTGGATGTCAGGGATGTGGATGTCGGGGTTGAGGATGTCGGGGTTGTGGATGTCGGTGTTGTGGATGTCAGTGTTGTGGATGTCGGGGCTGTGGATGTCGGGGTTGTGGATGTCGGGGTTGTGGATGTCGGGGCTGTGGATGTCAGGGCTTTGGATGTCGGTGTTGTGGATGTCGGTATTGTGGATGTCGGTGTTGTGGATGGCGGGGTTGTGGATGTCAGGGCTGTGGATGTCTGGGTGGTAGATGTCGATGTTGTAGATGTCGGTGTTGTGGATGTCGGGGCTGCGGATGTCGGTGTGGATGTCGGGGCTGCGGATGTCGGGGTTGTCGATGTCAGGGCTGTGGATGTCGGGGCTGTGGATGTCGGGGCTGTGCATTTCGGGTCTGTGGATGTCGGGTCTGTGGATGTCGGGGCTGTGGATGTCGGGGTTGTGGATGTCGGTGTTGTGGATGTCAGGGATGTGGATGTCGGTGTTGTGGTAGTTGGGGCTGTGGATGTCAGGTTGTGAATGTCGGGGTTGTGGATGTCGGGGCTGTGGATGTCGGGGTTGTGGTTTCGGGGTTGTGGATGTCGGGGCTGTGGATGTCGGGGTTGTGGATGTCGGGGCTGTGGACGTTGGGGTTGTGGCTGTCGGGGTTGTGGATGTCGGGGCTGTGGATGTCGGGGTTGTGGATGTCGGGGCTGTGGATGTCAGGGCTGTGGATGTCAGTGTTGTGGATGTCGGTGATGTGGATGTCGGTGTTGTGGATGTCAGGGCTGTGGATGTCGGGGTTGTGGATGACGGGACTCTTGTTGTCGGTTTTGTGGATGTCGGGGCTGTGGATGTCAGGGCTGTGGATGTCAGTGTTGTGGATGTCGGTGTTGTGGATGTCGGGGCTGTGGGTGTCAGGGCTGTGGATGTCGATGTTGTGGATATCGGGGCTGTGGATGTCGGTGTTATGGATGTCGGGGTTGTGGATGTCGGGGTTGTGGAAGTCAGGGTTGTGGTTTTCGGGATTGTTGATGTCAAGGTTGTGGATGTCAGGGTTGTGGATGTCGGGGATGTGGTGTCGGGACTGTGGATGTCGGGGCTCTGGATGTCGGGGCTGTGGATGTCGGGGTTGTGGACTTCGGGGCTGAGGATGTCGGGGCTGTTGATGTCGGTTCTGTGGATGTCATGTTTGTTGATGTCAGGGCTGTGGATGTCGGGGCTGTTAATGTTGGGACTGTGGGTGTCGGGGCTGTGGATGTCGGGTTTGTGGATGTCGGAGCTCTGGATGTCAGGGCTGAGAATGTCGGAGTTGTGGATGTCAGGGCTGTGGATGTAAGGGTTGTGGATGTCGGGTCTGTAGATGTTGGTGTTGTGGATGTCGGGGCTGTGGATGTTGTGGCTTTTGATGTCAGTGTTGTTGAAGTTGGGGCTGTGGATGTCGGGTCTGTGGATGTCGGGTTTGTGGATGTCGGGGCTATGGATGTTGGTGTTGTGGATGTTGTGGCTTTTGATGTCAGTGTTGTGGAGGTCTGGGCTGTGGATGTCGGGGTTGTGGATGTCAGGGTTGTGGATGTCGGGGTTGTGGATGTCAGGGTTGTGGATGTCGGGGTTGTGAATGTCGGGACCGTGGATGTCGGTGATGTGCATTTCGGGGCTGTTGATGTCGGGGCTGTGGATGTCGAATTTGTGGATGTCGGGGCTGTGGATGTCAGGGCTTTGAATGTTAGGGTTGTGGATGTCAGGGGTGTGGATTTCGACATTGCGGATGTCAGAGTTGTGGATGTCGGGGCTGTGGATGTCGGGTCAGTAGATGTCGGTGTTGTGGATGTCGGTGTTGTGGATGTCAGGGCTGTGGATGTCGGGGTTGCGGATGACGGGACTCTTGTTGTCGGTTTTGTGGATGTCGGGGCTGTGGATGTCAGGGCTGTGGATGTCAGTGTTGTGGATGTCGGTGTTGTGGATGTCGGGGCTGTGGGTGTCAGGACTGTGGATGTCGATGTTGTGGATATCGGGGCTGTGGATGTCGGTGTTATGGACGTCGGGGTTGTGGATGTCGGGGTTGTGGAAGTCAGGGTTGTGGTTTTCGGGATTGTTGATGTCAGGGTTGTGGATGTCAGGGTTGTGGATGTCGGGGATGTGGTGTCAGGACTGTGGATGTCGGGGCTCTGGATGTCGGGGCTGTGGATGTCGGGGTTGTGGATTTCGGGGCTGAGGATGTCGGGGCTGTTGATGTCGGTTCTGTGGATGTCATGTTTGTTGATGTCAGGGCTGTGGATGTCGGGGCTGTTAATGTTGGGGCTGTGGGTGTCGGGGCTGTGGATGTCGGGTTTGTGGATGTCGGAGCTGTGGATGTCAGGGCTGAGAATGTCGGAGTTGTGGATGTCAGGGCTGTGGATGTAAGGGTTGTGGATGTCGGGTCTGTAGATGTTGGTGTTGTGGATGTCGGGGCTGTGGATGTTGTGGCTTTTGATGTCAGTGTTGTTGAAGTTGGGGCTGTGGATGTCGGGTCTGTGGATGTCGGGTTTGTGGATGTCGGGGCTATGGATGTTGGTGTTGTGGATGTTGTGGCTTTTGATGTCAGTGTTGTGGAGGTCTGGGCTGTGGATGTCGGGGTTGTGGATGACGGGGCTGTGGATGTTGGTGTTGTGAATGTCAGTGTTGTGGACGTCAAGGTTGTGGATGTCGGGGTTGTGGATGTCAGGGTTGTGGATGTCGGGGTTGTGGATGTCAGGGTTGTGGATGTCGGGGTTGTGAATGTCGGGACCGTGGATGTCGGTGATGTGCATTTCGGGGCTGTTGATGTCGGGGCTGTGGATGTCGAATTTGTGGATGTCGGGGCTGTGGATGTCAGGGCTTTGAATGTTAGGGTTGTGGATGTCAGGGGTGTGGATTTCGACATTGCGGATGTCAGAGTTGTGGATGTCGGGGCTGTGGATGTCGGGTCAGTAGATGTCGGTGTTGTGGATGTCCGGACTGTGGATGTTGGGGTTGTTGATGTCGGGGTAGTGGGTGTCGGGTTTGTTGATGTCGGGGTTGAGAATGTTGGGGCTGTAGATGTCAGGGTTGTGGATGTCGGGGTTGTGAATGTCGGGGCTGTGCATATCAGGTTTGTGGATGTCGGGATTGTTGATGTCGGGGTTGTGGATGTCGGGGCTGTGGATATCGGTGTTGTGGATGTCAGGGGTGTGAATGTCAGGTTTGTGGATGTCGGGTTTGTTGATGTCGGGATTGTTGATGTCGGGGTTGTGGATGTTGAGTCCATGGTTGTCAGGGATGTGGATGTTGGGGTTGGGGATGTCAGGTTTGTTGAATTTGGGGTTGTGGATGTCAGGGCTTAGGATGCCGTGGTTGTGGATGTAAGGGTTGTGGATGTCAGGGCTGCGGATGTCGGGGCGGTGGATGTCGGGGTCATGTATGTCGGGGTTGTGTATGTCAGAGCTGAGGACGTTGGGGTTGTGGATGTCGGGGCTGTTGATGTCGGGTCTGTTGATGTCGGGTTTGTGGATGTCGGGGTTGTGGATGTCAGGGTTGTGGATGTCGGAGATGCGGTGTCGGGGCTGTGGATGTCGGGGCTGTGGATGTCGGGGCTGTGGATGTCAGGGCTGAGAAGGTAGGGGTTGTGGATGTCGAGTCTGTAGATGTAGGTGTTGTGGATGTCGGGGCTGAGGATGTTGTGTCTTTTGATGTCAGTGTTGTGGAAGTCGGGGCTGTGGATGTTGGGGTTCTGAATGTCGTGACTGTGGATGTCGGGGATGTGGATATCAGAGTTGTGGAAGTCGGGGCTGTGGATGTCAGGGTTGTGGAAGTCGGGGCTGTATGTGTCGGGGATGTGAATGTTGGGAGTGTGGATGTCGGGGCTGTGGATGTCGGGGTTGTGGAGGTCGGGGCTGTGGATTTCGGGATTGTGGATGTCAGTGCTGTGGATATTGGGGTTGTGGATGTCAGGGCTGTGGATCTCGGGGTGGTAGATGTCAGTGTTGTAGATGTCGGTGTTGTGGATGTCGGGGTTGTGGATGTCGGTGTTGTGGATCTCATGGCTGTGAATGTCGGGGTTGTGGATGTCGGTGTTGTGGATGTCGGGTCTGTAGATGTTGGTGTTGTGGATGTCGGGCCTATGGATGTTGTGGCTTTTGATGTCAGTGTTGTTGAAGTTGGGGCTGTGGATGTCGGAGTTCTGGATGTCAGTGTTGTGGATGTTGGGGCTGTGAATGTCGGGACCGTGGATGTCGGGGCTGTGGATGTCGGGGCTGTGGATGTCGGGGCTGTGGATGTCGGGGCTGTGGATGTCGGGGCTGTGGATGTCGGGGCTGTGGATGTCTGGGCTGTGGATGTCGGGGCTGTGGATGTCGGGGCTGTTGATGTCGGGGCTGTGGATGTCGGGTTCGTTGAAGTCGGGGCTGTGGATGTCGGGGCTGTGGATGTCGGGTTCGTTGAAGTCGGGGATGTGGATGTCGGGGCTGTTGATGTCGGGGCAGTGGATGTCGGGGCTGTGGATGTTGGGTTTGTGGATGTCGGGGCTGTGGATGTCAGGGTTGTGGATGTTGTGGCTTTTGATGTCAGTGTTGAGGAAGTTTGGGCTGTGGATGTCGGGGTTATGGATGTCGGGGCTGTGGATGTCAGGGTTCTAGATGTCGTGGTTGTGGATGACGGGGCTGTGGATGTTGGGGTTGTGAATGTCAGTGTTGTGGACGTCAAGTTTGTGGATGTTGGGGTTGTGGATGTCAGGGTTGTGGATATCAGGGTTGTGGATGTCGGGGCTGTGGATGTTGGGGTTGCTGATGTCAGGGTTGTGGATGTCGGGGCTGTGCATGTCAGGTCTGTGGATGTCGGGTTTGTTGATGTCGGGATTGTTGATGTCAGGGTTGTGGATGTTGAGTCCGTGGTTGTCGGGGATGTGGATGTTGGTGTTGGGGATGACAGGTTTGTTGAATTCGGGGTTGTGGCAGTCAGGGCATAGGATGCCGTGGTTGTGGATGTAAGGGTTGTGGATGTCAGGGTCGTGGATGTCGGGGCTGTGGATGTCGGGGTTGTGGATGTCGGGGTTGTGGCTTTTGATGTCAGAGTTGTGGAAGTCGGGGCTCAGGATGCCATGGTTGTGGATGTAAGGGTTGTGAATGTCGGGACAGTGGATGTCAGGGTTGTGGATGTTGGGGTTGTGGATGTTGGGATTTTGGCTTGTCGGTGTTGTGTATGTCAGAGCTGAGGACGTTGTGGTTGTGGATGTCGGGGCTGTTGATGTCGGGTCTGTTGATGTTGGGGTTGTGGATGTCGGGGTTGTGGATGTCGGAGATGTGGTGTCGGGGCTGAGGATGTCGGGGCTCTGGATGTCGGGGCTGTGGATGTCAGGGCTGAGAATGTAGAGGTTGTGGATGTCGAGTCTGTCGATGTAGGTGTTGTGGATGTCGGGGCTGTGGATGTTGTGTCTTTTGATGTCAGTGTTGTGGAAGTCGGGGCTGTGGATGTCAGGGAAGCGGATGTCAGGGATGTGGAAGTCGGGGCTGTGGATGTCAGGGTTGTGGAAGTCAGGGCTGTGGATGTCGGGGATGTGAATGTCGGGACTGTGGATGTCGGGGATGTGGATGTCGGTGTTGTGGATGTCAGCGTTGTGGATGTCAGGGCTGTGGATGTCGGGGTTGTGGATGTCAGGGTTGTGGATGTCAGGGCTGTGGATGTCGGGGTTGTGGAGGTCGGTGTTGTGGATGTCGGGGTTGTGGATGTTGGGGCTGTGGATGTCGGTGCTGTTGATGTCGGGGCTGTGGATGTCGGGTTTGTGGATGTTGTGGCTTTGGATGTCGGGGTTGTGGATGTCGGGGTTATGGATGTCGGTTTTGTGGATGTCAGGGCTGTGGATGTCTGGGTGGTAGATGTCGGTGTTGTGGATGTTTGGGCTGCGCATGTCGGTGTTGTGGATGTCGGGGTTGTGGATGTCGGGGTTGTGGATTTCGGTGTTGTGGATGTCGGCGTTGTGGATGTCAATGTTGTGGATGTCGGGGTTGTGGATGTTGGGGCTGTGGATGTCGGTGCTGTTGATGTCGGATCTGTGGATGCCAGGTTTGTTGAAGTCGGCGCTGTGGATGTCGGGGTTGTGGATGTCGGGGTTGTGGATGTCGGGGCTGTGGATGTCGGGGTTGTGGATGTCGGGGTTGTGGATGTCAGGGCTGTGGATGTCGGGGTTGTGGATGTCGGTGTTGTGGATGTCAGGGCTTTGGATGTCGGTGTTGTGGATGTCGGTGTTGTGGATGTCGGGGTTGTGGATGTCAGCAATGTGAATGCCGGGACTGTGGATGTCGGGGATGTGGATGTCGGTGTTGTGGATGTCAGGGCTGTGGATGTCGGGGTTGTGGATGTCGGTGTTGTGGATGTCAGGGCTTTGGATGTCGGTGTTGTGGATGTTGGATTTGTGGATGTCGGGGTTGTGGATGTCGGGGCTGTGGATGTCGAGGCTGTGGATGTCTGGGTGGTAGATGTCGGTGTTGTAGATGTCGGTGTTGTGGATGTCGGGGCTGCGGATGTCGGTGTTGTGGATGTCGGGGTTGTGGATGTTGGGGCTGTGGATGTCGGTGCTGTTGATGTCGGGTTTGTGGATGTCGGGGCTGTGGATGTTGGGCTTGTCAATGTCAGGGCTTTGGATGTCGGGGCTGTGCATTTCGGGTCTGTGGATGTCGGGGCTGTGGATGACAGGGCTGTGGATGTCAGGGTTGTGGATGGTGAGGCTGTGGATATCAGTGTTGTGGATGTCAGGGCTGTGGATGTCGGAGTTGTGGATGTCGGCGTTGTGGATGACGGGGTTGTGGATGTCAGGGTTGTGGTTGTCAGGATTGTGGATGTCGGCGTTGCGGATGTCGGTGTTGTGGATGTCGGGGTTGTGGATTTCGGGGTTGTGGATGTCGCGGTTGTGGATGTCGGTGTTGTGGATGTCAGGGATGTGGATGTCGGTGTTGTGGAAGTTGGGGCTGTGGATGTCAGGTTGTGAATGTCGGGACCGTGGATGTCGGTGATGTGAATGTCGGGGCTGTGGATGTCGGTGTTGTGGATGTCAGGTCTGTGGATGTCGGGGTTGTGGATGTCGGTGTTGTGGATGTCAGGTCTGTGGATATCGGTGTTGTGGATGTCGGTGTTGTGGATGTCAGGGCTGTGGATGTCGGGGTTGTGGAAGACGGGGCTGTGGATTTCGACGCTGTGCATGTCAGGCTTCAGGATGTCAAAATTGTTCATGTCGGGATTGTAGAAGACAGGGTCGTGGTTGTTGACTCTGTGGTTGTCGGGGATGTGGATGTCGGGGCTCTTGTTGTCGGGGTTGTGGATGTCGGGGCTGTGGATGTCGGGGTTGTGGATGTCGGGGCTGTGGATGTCGGGGTTGTGGATGTCGGGGTTGTGGATGTCGGGGCTTTGGATGTCGGGGTTGTGGATGTCGGGGCTGTGGATGTCAAGGCTGTGGATATCGGGGTTGTGGATGTCGGGTTTGTGGATGTCGGGGATGTGGATGTCGGTGTTGTGGATGTCAGGTCTGTGGATGTCGGGGATGTGGATGTCTGTGTTGTGGATGTCGGGGCTGTGGATGTCGGGGTTGTGGAGGTCGGTGCTGTGGATTTCGGGGTTGTGGATGTCGGGTCTGTGGATGTCGGGGTTGTGGATGTCGGGGTTGTGGATGTCGGGGCTGTGGATGTCGGGGTTGTGGATTTCGGGGCTGTGGATGTCAAGGTTGTGGATGTCGGGGTTGTGGATGTCGGGTTTGTGGATGTCGGGGTTGTGGATGTCGGTGTTGTGGATGTCAGGGCTTTGGATGTCGGTGTTGTGGATGTCGGGGTTGTGGATGTCAGGGATGTGAATGCCGGGACTGTGGATGTCGGGGATGTGGATGTCGTGGTTGTGGATGTCGGGGTTGTGGATGTCGGTGTTGTGGATGTCGGGGTTGTGGATGTCGGGGTTGTGGATGTTGGAGCTGTGGATGTCGGGGTTGTGGATGTCGGTGTTGTGGATGTCAGGGCTGTGGATGTCGGGGTTGTGGATGTCGGTGTTGTGGATGTCAGGGCTTTGGATGTCGGTGTTGTGGATGTCGGTGTTGTGGATGTCGGGGTTGTGGATGTCGGGGCTGTGGATGTCGAGGCTGTGGATGTCTGGGTGGTAGATGTCGGTGTTGTAGATGTCGGTGTTGTGGATGTCGGGGTTGTGGATGTTGGGGCTGTGGATGTCGGTGCTGTTGATGTCGGGTTTGTGGATGTCAAGGCTGAGAATGTCGGAATTGTGGATGTCAGGGCTGAGAATATAGGGGTTGTGGATGTCGGGGCTGTAGATGTTGTGGCTTTTGATGTCAGTGTTGTGGAAGTCGGGGCTGTGGATGTCGGGTTTGATGATGTTGGGGCTGTGGATGTTGGTGTTGTGGATGTCGGGGATGTGGATGTCCGGATTGTGGAAGTCGGGGCTGTGGATGTCAGGGATGTGAATGCCGGGACTGTGGATGTCGGGGTTGTGGATGTCGGGGTTGTGGATGTCGGGGTTGTGGATGTCAGGGCTGTGGATGTTGGGGTTGTGGATATCGGTGTTGTGGATGTCAGGGCTTGGGATGTCGGTGTTGTGAATGTCAGGGTTGTGGATGTTGTGTTTGTGGATGTCGGGGCTGTGGATGTTGGGCTTGTCAATGTCAGGGCTTTGGATGTCGGGGCTGTGCATTTCGGGTCTGTGGATGTCGGGGCTGTGGATGACAGGGCTGTGGATGTCAGGGTTGTGGATGGTGAGGCTGTGGATATCAGTGTTGTGGATGTCAGGGCTGTGGATGTCGGAGTTGTGGATGTCGGCGTTGTGGATGACGGGGTTGTGGATGTCAGGGTTGTGGTTGTCAGGATTGTGGATGTCGGGGTTGCGGATGTCGGTGTTGTGGATGTCGGGGTTGTGGATATCGGGGTTGTGGATGTCGCGGTTGTGGATGTCGGTGTTGTGGATGTCAGGGATGTGGATGTCGGTGTTGTGGAAGTTGGGGCTGTGGATGTCAGGTTGTGAATGTCGGGACCGTGGATGTCGGTGATGTGAATGTCGGGGCTGTGGATGTCGGTGTTGTGGATGTCAGGTCTGTGGATGTCGGGGTTGTGGATGTCGGGTTGTGGATGTCAGGGCTGTGGATGTCAGTGTTGTGGATGTCGGTGTTGTGGATGTCAGTGTTGTGGATGTCAGGGCTGTGGATGTCGGGGTTGTGGAAGACGGGGCTGTGGATTTCGACGCTGTGCATGTCAGGCTTCAGGATGTCGAAATTGTTCATGTCGGGATTATAGAAGACAGGGTCGTGGTTTTGTGGATGTCAGGGCTGTGGATGTCTGGGTGGTAGATGTCGGTGTTGTAGATGTCGGTGTTGTGGATGTTTGGGCTGCGGATGTCGGTGTTGTGGATGTCGGGGCTGCGGATGTCGGGGTTGTGGATGTCGGGGCTGTGGATGTCGAGGCTGTGGATGTCTGGGTGGTAGATGTCGGTGCTGTAGATGTGGGTGTTGTGGATGTCGGGGTTGTGGATGTCGGGGTTGTGGATTTCGGTGTTGTGGATGTCGGCGTTGTGGATGTCAATGTTGTGGATGTCGGGGTTGTGGATGTCGGTGTGGATGTCAGGGTTGTGGACGTTGGGTTTGTGGCTTTTGATGTCAGAGTTGTGGAAGTCGGGGGTGTGGATGTCGGGTTTGTTGATGTCGGGGCTGTGGATGTCGGGGCTGTGGATGTTGGTGTTGTGGAAGTCGGGTATGTGGATGTCCGGATTGTGGATGTCGGGGCTGTGGATGTCAGCGATGTGAATGCCGGGACTGTGGATGTCGGGGTTGTGGATGTCGGGGTTGTGGATGTCGGGTTTGTGGATGTCGGTGCTGTGGATGTCAGGGCTTTGGATGTCGGTGTTGTGGATGTCGGTGTTGTGGATGTCGGGGCTGTGGATGTCGAGGCTGTGGATGTCTGGGTGGTAGATGTCGGTGTTGTAGATGTCGGGGTTGTGGATTTAGGTGTTGTGGATGTCGGCGTTGTGGATGTTGGGGCTGTGGATGTCGGTGCTGTTCATGTCGGGTCTGTGGATGCCAGGTTTGTTGAAGTCGGCGCTGTGGATGTCGGAGCTGTTGATGTCGGGGCTGTGGATGTCGGGTTTGTGGATGTTGGGGCTGTGGATGTCAGGGCTGAGAATGTAGGGGTTGTGGATGTCGGGTCAGTAGATGTTGGTGTTGTGGATATCGGGGCTGTGGATGTTGTGGCTTTTGATGTCAGTGTTGTGGAAGTCGGGGCTGTGGATGTCGGGTTTGTTGATGTCGGGGCTGTGGATGTCGGGTTTGTGGATGTTGGTGTTGTGGATGTCGGGGATGTGGATGTCCGGATTGTGGAAGTCGGGGCTGTGGATGTCAGGTTGTGAATGTCGGGACCGTGGATGTCGGGGATGTGAATGTCGGGGCTGTTGATGTCGGGGTTGTGGATGTCGGTGTTGTGGATGTCGGTGTTGTGGATGTCAGGGCTGTGGATGTCGGGGTTGTGGACGTCAGGGCTGTGGATGTCGGTGTTGTGGATGTCAGGGCTGTCGATGTCGGGGTTGTGGAAGACGGGGCTGTGGATTTCGGCGCTGTGCATGTCAGGCTTCAGGATGTCGAAATTGTTCATGTCGGGATTGTAGAAGACAGGGTCATGGTTGTTGACTCTGTGGTTGTCGGGGATGTGGATGTCGGGGCTCTTGTTGTCGGGGTTGTGGATGTCGGGGCTGTGGATGTCGGGGTTGTGGATGTCGGGGCTGTGGATGTCAAGGTTGTGGATGTCGGGGTTGTGGATGTCGGGGTGGTGGATGTCGGGGATGTCGAAGTCGGTGTTGTGGATGTCGGGGCTGAGGATGTCGGGGTTGTGGAGGTCGGGGCTGTGGATTTCGGGATTGTGGATGTCAGTGCTGTGGATATCGGTGTTGTGGATCTCAGGATTGTGAATGTCAGGGCTGTGGATATTGGGGTTGTGGATGTCAGGGCTGTGGATCTTGGGGTTGTGGATGTCGGGGCTGTGGATGTCAAGGTTGTGGATGTCGGGGTTGTGGATGTCGGGGTGGTGGATGTCGGGGATGTGGATGTCGGGATTGTGGATGTCTTTGCTGTGGATATCGGTGTTGTGGATCTCAGGATTGTGAATGTCAGGGCTGTGGATATTGGGGTTGTGGATGTCAGGGCTGTGGATGTTGGGTTTGTGGATGTCGGGGCTGTGGATGTTGGTGTTGTGGATGTTGTGGCTTTTGATGTCAGTGTTGAGGAAGTCTGGGCGGTGGATGTCGGGGTTATGGATGTCGGGGCTGTGGATGTCAGGGTTGTGGATGTCGGGGTTGTAGATGACGGGGCTGTGGATGTTGGGGTTGTGAATGTCAGTGTTGTGGACGTCAAGGTTGTGGATGTCGGGGTTGTGGATGTCAGGGTTGTGGATATTGGGGTTGCTGATGTCGGGGTTGTGGATGTCGGGGCTGTGGATATCGGTGTTGTGGATGTCAGGGCTGTGAATGTCGGGGTTGTGGATGTCGGTGTTGTGCATGTCAGATTTGTGGATGTCGCGTTTGTTGATGTCAGGATTGTTGATGTCAGGGTTGTGGATGTTGAGTCCGTGGTTGTCGGGGATGTGGATGTTGGGGTTGGGGATGTCAGGTTTGTTGAAATCGGGGTTGTGGATGTCAGGGCTTAGGATGTCAGGGCTGTCGGTGTCAGGGCTGTGGATGTCGGGGATGTGGATGTCAGGGTTGTGGATGTCGGTGTGGATGTCAGGGTTGTGGATGTTGGGTTTGTGGCTTTTGATGTCAGAGTTGTGGAAGTCAGGGCTTAGGATGCCGTGGTTGTGGATGTAAGGGTTGTGAATGTCGGGACAGTGGATGTCAGGGTTGTGGATGTCAGGGTTGTGGATGTTGGGGTTTTGGCTTGTCGGTGTTGTGTATGTCAGAGCTGAGGACGTTGGGGTTGTGGATGTCGGGGCTGTTGATGTCGGGTCTGTTGATGTCGGGTTTGTGGATGTCGGGGTTGTGGATGTCGGTGTTGTGGATGTCGTGGCTGTGGATGTTGGGGCTGTGGATGTCGGGTTTGTGGATGTTGGGGCTGTGGATGTCGGTGCTGTTGATGTCGGGTCTGTGGATGCCAGGTTTGTTGAAGTCGGCGCTGTGGATGTCGGAGCTGTTGATGTCGGGGCTGTGGATGTCGGGTTTGTGGATGTTGGGGCTGTGGATGTCAAGGCTGAGAATGTCGGAGTTGTGGATGTCGGGTCAGTAGATGTTGGTGTTGTGGATGTCGGGGCTGTGGATGTTGTGGCTTTTGATGTCAGTGTTGTGGAAGTCGGGGCTGTGGATGTCGGGTTTGTTGATGTCGGGGCTGCTGATTTCGAGGCTGTGGATGTCGGGTTTGTGGATGTTGGTGTTGTGGATGTCGGGGATGTGGATGTCCGGATTGTGGAAGTCGGGGTTGTGGATGTCAGGGATGTGAATGCCGGGACTGTGGATGTCAATGTTGTGGATGTCGGGGTTGTGGATGTCGGGGCTGTGGATGTCGGGGTTGTGGATATCGGTGTTGTGGATGTCGGGGCTGTGGATGTCAGGGCTGTGGATGTAAGGGTTGTGGATGTCGGGGTTGTGGATGTCGGTGCTGTGGATGTCGGTGTTCTGGATGTCAGGGCTTTTGATGTCGGTGTTGTGAATGTCGGGGTTGTGGATGTTGGGTTTGTGGATGTCGGGGATGTGGATGTCAGGGTTGTGGATGGTGAGGCTGTGGATATCAGTGTTGTTGATATCAGTGTTGTGGATGTCAGGGCTGTGGATGTCGGCATTGTGGATGTCGGCGTCGTGGATGTCAGGGTTGTGGTTGTCAGGATTGTGGATGTCGGGGTTGCGGATGTCGGTGTTGTGGATGTCGCGGTTGTGGATATCGGGGTTGTGGATATCGGGGTTGTGGATGTCGGTGTTGTGGATGTCAGGGATGTGGATGTCGGTGTTGTGGAAGTTGGGTCTGTGGATGTCAGGTTGTGAATGTCGGGACCGTGGATGTCGGGGATGTGAATGTCAGGGCTGTTGATGTCGGGGTTGTGGATGTCGGTGTTGTGGATGTCGGTGTTGTGGATGTCAGGGCTGTGGATGACGGGGTTGTGGAGGTCGGGGCTGTGGATTTCGGGATTGTGGATGTCAGTGCTGTGGATATCGGTGTTGTGGATCTGAGGTTTGTGAATGTCAGGGCTGTGGATATTGGGGTTGTGGATGTAAGTGTTGTGGATGTCGGTGCTGCGGATGTCGGCGTTGTGGATGTCGGGGCAGTGGATGTCGAGGCTTTGGATGTCGGTGTTGTGAATGTCGGTGTTGTGGATGTTGAGTTTGTGGATGTCGGGGCTGTGGATGTCAGGGATGTGGATGGTGAGGCTGTGGATATCAGTGTTGTGGATGTCAGGGCTGTGGATGTCGGGGTTGTGGATGTTGGAGTTGTGGATGTCGGTGTTGTGGATGTCGGGGTTGTGGATGACAGGGTTGTGGATATCGGGGTTGCGGATGTCGGTGTTGTGGATGTCGGGGTTGTGGATATCGGGGTTGTGGATGCCGGGGTTGTGGATGTCGGTGTTGTGGATGTCAGGGATGTGGATGTCGGTGTTGTGGAAGTTGGGGATGTGGATGTCAGGTTGTGAATGTCGGGACCGTGGATGTCGGGGATGTGAATGTCGGGGCTGTTGATGTCGGGGTTGTGGATGTCAGTGTTGTGGATGTCAGGGCAGTGGATGTCGGGGTTGTGGACGTCAGGGCTGTGGATGTCGGTGTTGTGGATGTCAGGGCTGTGGATGTCGGGGTTGTGGAAGACGGGGCTGTGGATTTCGGCGCTGTGCATGTCAGGCTTCAGGATGTCGAAATTGTTCATGTCAGGATTGTAGAAGACAGGGTCGCGGTTGTTGACTCTGTGGTTGTCGGGGATGTGGATGTCGGGGCTCTTGTTGTCGGGGTTGTGGATGTCGGGGCTGTGGATGTCGGGGTTGTGGATGTCGGGGCTGTGGATGTCAAGGTTGTGGATGTCGGGGATGTGGATGTCGGGGTTGTGGATGTCGGGGCTGTGGATGTCGGGGTTGTGGATGTTGGAGTTGTGGATGCCGGGGCTGTGGATGTCGGGTTTGTGGATGTCGGTGTTGTGGATGTCGGTGTTGTGGATGTCGGGGTTGTGGATGTCGGGGCTGTGGATGTCGAGGCTGTGGATGTCGGGGTGGTAGATGTTGGTGTTGTAGATGTCGGTGTTGTGGATGTCGGGGTTGTGGATTTCGGTGTTGTGGATGTCGGGGTTGTGGATGTTGGGGCAGTGGATGTCGGTGCTGTTGATGTCGGGTCTGTGGATGCCAGATTTGTTGAGGTCGGCGCTATGGTTGTCGGAGCAGTTGATGTTGGGGCTGTGGATGTCGGGTTTGTGGATGTTGGGGCTGTGGATGTCAAGGCTGAGAATGTCGGAGTTGTGGATGTCAGGGTTGAGAATGTAGGGGTTGTGGATGTCGGGTCAGTAGATCTTGGTGTTGTGGATGTCGGGGCTGTGGATGTTGTGGCTTTTGATGTCAGTGTTGTGGAAGTCGGGGCTGTGGATGTCAGGGGTGTGGATGTCAGTGTTGTGAATGTCGGGACCGTGGATGTCGGGGATGTGAATGTCGGGGCTGTTGATGTCGGGGTTGTGGATATCGGTGTTGTGGATGTCAGGACTGTGGATGTCGGGGTTGTGGACGTCAGGGCTGTGGATGTCGGTGTTGTGGATGTCAGGGCTGTCGATGTCAGGGTTGTGGAAGACGGGGCTGTGGATTTCGGCGCTGTGCATGTCAGGCTTCAGGATGTCGAAATTGTTCATGTCGGGATTGTAGAAGACAGGGTCGTGGTTGTTGACTCTGTGGTTGTCGGGGTTGTGGATGTCAGGGCTGTGGATGTCGGGGTTGTGGATGTCGGGGCTGTGGATGTCAAGGTTGTGGATGTCGGGAATGTGGATGTCGGTGTTGTGGATTTCGGGGCTGAGAATGTCGGGGTTGTGGAGGTCGGGGATGTGGATGTCGGGGTTGTGGATGTCAGTGCTGTGGATATCGGTGTTGTGGATCTCAGGATTGTGAATGTCGGGGCTGTGGATATTGGGGTTGTGGATGTCAGGGCTGTGGATCTTGGGGTTGTGGATGTAAGGGTTGTGGATGTCGGTGCTGCGGATGTCGGGGTTGTGGATGTCGGGGCTGTGGATGTCGAGGCTGTGGTTGTCTGGGTGGTAGTTGTCGGTGTTGTAGATGTCAGTGTTGCGGATGTCGGTGTTGTGGATGTCAGGGCTTTGGATGTCGGTGTTGTGAATGTCGGGGTTGTGGATGTTGGGTTTGTGGATGTCGGGGCTGTGGATGTCAGGGTTGTGGATGGTGAGGCTGTGGATATCAGTGTTGTGGATGTCAGGGCTGTGGATGTCGGAGTTGTGGATGTCGGCGTTGTGGATGACGGGGTTGTGGATGTCAGGGTTGTGGTTGTCAGGATTGTGGATGTCGGGGTTGCGGATGTCGGGTTGTTGATGTCGGGGCTGTGGATGTCGGGGCTGTGGATGTCGGGTTTGTGGATGTTGGTGTTGTGGATGTGGGGGATGTGGATGTCCGGATTGTGGAAGTCGGGGCTGTGGATGTCAGGGATGTGAATGCCGGGACTGTGGATGTCAATGTTGTGGATGTCGGGGTTGTGGATGTCGGGGCTGTGGATGTCAGGGCTGTGGATGTCGGGGTTGTGGATGTCGGGGTTGTGGATTTGGGGTTGTGGATCTCATGGCTGTGAATGTCGGGGTTGTGGATTTCGGTGCTGTGGATGTCGGTGTTGTGGATGTTGTGGCTGTGGATGTTGGTGCTGTGGATGTTGGGGTTGTGGATGTTGGGGCTGTGGATGTCGGGGCTGTGGATGTCAGGGCTGTGGATGTCGGGGTTGTGGATGTCGGGGTTGTGGATGTCGGAGTTGTGGATGTCGGTGTTGTGGATGTCGGGGTTGTGAATGTCGGGGTTGTGGATGTTGGGTTTGTGGATGTGGGGGCTGTGGATGTCAGGGTTGTGGATGGTGAGGCTGTGGATATCAGTGTTGTGGATGTTAGGGCTGTGGATGTCGGGGTTGTGGATGTCGGAGTTGTGGATGTCGGCGATGTGGATGTCAGGATTGTGGTTGTCAGGATTGTGGATGTCGGGTTTGCGGGTGTCGGTGTTGTGGATGTCGGGGTTGTGGATATCGGGGTTGTGGATGTCAGGGATGTGGATGTCGGTGTTGTGGAAGTTGGGGCTGTGGATGTCAGGTTATGAATTTCGGGACCATGTATGTCGGGGATGTGAATGTCGGGGCTGTTGATGTCGGTGTTGTGGATGTCGGTGTTGTGGATGTCGGTGTTGTGGATGTCAGGGCTGTGGATGTCGGAGTTGTGGACGTCAGGGCTGTGGATGTCGGTGTTGTGGATTTAAGGGCTGTGGATGTCGGGGTTGTGGAAGACGGGGCTGTGGATTTCGGTGCTGTGCATGTCAGGCTTCAGGATGTCGAAATTGTTCATGTCGGGATTGTAGAAGACAGGGTCGTGGTTGTTGACTCTGTGGTTGTCGGGGATGTGGATGTCGGGGCTGTGGATGTCGGGGTTGTGGATGTCGGGGCTGTGGATGTCGGGGTTGTGGATGTCGGGGTTGTGGATGTCGGGGTTGTGGATGTCAGGGATGTGGATGTCGGTGTTGTGGATGTCAGTGCTGTGGATATCGGTGTTGTGGATCTCAGGATTGTGAATGTCAGGGCTGTGGATATTGGGGTTGTGGATGTCAGGGCTGTGGATCTTGGGGTTGTGGATGTAAGGGTTGTGGATGTCGGTGCTGCGGATGTCGGGGTTGTGGATGTCGGGGCTGTGGATGTCGAGGCTGTGGATGTCGGGGTGGTAGATGTTGGTGTTGTAGATGTCGGTGTTGTGGATGTCGGGGTTGTGGATTTCGGTGTTGTGGATGTCGGGGTTGTGGATGTCGGTGCTGTTGATGTCGGGTCTGTGGATGCCAGATTTGTTGAGGTCGGCGCTGTGGTTGTCGGAGCAGTTGATGTCGGGGCTGTGGATGTCGGGTTTGTGGATGTTGGGGCTGTGGATGTCAAGGCTGAGAATGTCGGAGTTGTGGATGTCAGGGTTGAGAATGTAGGGGTTGTGGATGTCGGGTCAGTAGATCTTGGTGTTGTGGATGTCGGGGCTGTGGATGTTGTGGCTTTTGATGTCAGTGTTGTGGAAGTCGGGGCTGTGGATGTCAGGTTGTGAATGTCGGGACCGTGGATGTCGGGGATGTGAATGTCGGGGCTGTTGATGTCGGTGTTGTGGATATCGGTGTTGTGGATGTCAGGACTGTGGATGTCGGGGTTGTGGACGTCAGGGCTGTGGATGTCGGTGTTGTGGATGTCAGGGCTGTCAATGTCGGGGTTGTGGAAGACGGGGCTGTGGATTTCAGCGCTGTGCATGTCAGGCTTCAGGATGTCGAAATTGTTCATGTCGGGATTGTAGAAGACAGGGTCGTGGTTGTTGACTCTGTGGTTGTCGGGGTTGTGGATGTCAGGGCTGTGGATGTCGGGGTTGTGGATGTCGGGGCTGTGGATGTCAAGGTTGTGGATGTCGGGGATGTGGATGTCGGTGTTGTGGATTTCGGGGCTGAGAATGTCGGGGTTGTGGAGGTCGGGGATGTGGATGTCGGGGTTGTGGATGTCAGTGCTGTGGATATCGGTGTTGTGGATCTCAGGATTGTGAATGTCGGGGCTGTGGATATTGGGGTTGTGGATGTCAGGGCTGTGGATCTTGGGGTTGTGGATGTAAGGGTTGTGGATGTCGGTGCTGCGGATGTCGGGGTTGTGGATGTCGGGGCTGTGGTTGTCTGGGTGGTAGTTGTCGGTGTTGTAGATGTCAGTGTTGCGGATGTCGGTGTTGTGGATGTCAGGGCTTTGGATGTCGGTGTTGTAGATGTCGGCGTTGTGGATGACGGGGTTGTGGATGTTGGGTTTGTGGATGTCGGGGCTGTGGATGTCAGGGTTGTGGATGGTGAGGCTGTGGATATCAGTGTTGTGGATGTCAGGGCTGTGGATGTCGGAGTTGTGGTTGTCGGCGTTGTGGATGACGGGGTTGTGGATGTCAGGGTTGTGGTTGTCAGGATTGTGGATGTCGGGGTTGCGGATGTCGGGTTTGTTGATGTCGGGGCTGTGGATGTCGGGGCTGTGGATGTCGGGTTTGTGGATGTTGGTGTTGTGGATGTGGGGGATGTGGATGTCCGGATTGTGGAAGTCGGGGCTGTGGATGTCAGGGATGTGAATGCCGGGACTGTGGATGTCAATGTTGTGGATGTCGGGGTTGTGGATGTCGGGGCTGTGGATGTCAGGGCTGTGGATGTCGGGGTTGTGGATGTCGGGGTTGTGGATGTCAGGGTTGTGGAAGTCGGGGCTGTGGATGTCGGTGTTGTGGATGTCAGGGCTTGGGATGTCGGTGTTGTGAATGTCAGGGTTGTGGATGTTGTGTTTGTGGATGTCGGGGCTGTGGATGTTGGGCTTGTCAATGTCAGGGCTTTGGATGTCGGGGCTGTGGATGTCGGGGTTATGGATGTCGGTTTTGTGGATGTCAGGGCTGTGGATGTCTGGGTGGTAGATGTCGGTGTTGTAGATGTCGGTGTTGTGGATGTTTGGGCTGCGGATGTCGGTGTTGTGGATGTCGGGGCTGCGGATGTCGGGGTTGTGGATCTCGGGGCTGTGGATGTCGGGGTTATGGATGTCGGTTTTGTGGATGTCAGGGCTGTGGATGTCTGGGTGGTAGATGTCGGTGTTGTAGATGTCGGTGTTGTGGATGTTTGGGCTGCGGATGTCGGTGTTGTGGATGTCGGGGCTGCGGATGTCGGGGTTGTGGATGTCGGGGCTGTGGATGTCGAGGCTGTGGATGTCTGGGTGGTAGATGTCGGTGCTGTAGATGTGGGTGTTGTGGATGTCGGGGTTGTGGATGTCGGGGTTGTGGATTTCGGTGTTGTGGATGTCGGCGTTGTGGATGTCAATGTTGTGGATGTCGGGGTTGTGGATGTCGGTGTGGATGTCAGGGTTGTGGACGTTGGGTTTGTGGCTTTTGATGTCAGAGTTGTGGAAGTCGGGGGTGTGGATGTCGGGTTTGTTGATGTCGGGGCTGTGGATGTCGGGGCTGTGGATGTTGGTGTTGTGGAATTCGGGTATGTGGATGTCCGGATTGTGGATGTCGGGGCTGTGGATGTCAGCGATGTGAATGCCGGGACTGTGGATGTCGGGGTTGTGGATGTCGGGGTTGTGGATGTCGGGTTTGTGGATGTCGGTGCTGTGGATGTCAGGGCTTTGGATGTCGGTGTTGTGGATGTCGGTGTTGTGGATGTCGGGGCTGTGGATGTCGAGGCTGTGGATGTCTGGGTGGTAGATGTCTGTGTTGTAGATGTCGGTGTTGTGGATGTCGGGGCTGCAGATGTCGGGGTTGTGGATATCGGGGCTGTGGATGTCGAGGCTGTGGATGTCTGGGTGGTAGATGTCGGTGTTGTAGATGTCGGGGTTGTGGATTTAGGTGTTGTGGATGTCGGCGTTGTGGATGTTGGGGCTGTGGATGTCGGTGCTGTTCATGTCGGGTCTGTGGATGCCAGGTTTGTTGAAGTCGGCGCTGTGGATGTCGGAGCTGTTGATGTCGGGGCTGTGGATGTCGGGTTTGTGGATGTTGGGGCTGTGGATGTCAGGGCTGAGAATGTAGGGGTTGTGGATGTCGGGTCAGTAGATGTTGGTGTTGTGGATATCGGGGCTGTGGATGTTGTGGCTTTTGATGTCAGTGTTGTGGAAGTCGGGGCTGTGGATGTCGGGTTTGTTGATGTCGGGGCTGTGGATGTCGGGTTTGTGGATGTTGGTGTTGTGGATGTCGGGGATGTGGATGTCCGGATTGTGGAAGTCGGGGCTGTGGATGTCAGGTTGTGAATGTCGGGACCGTGGATGTCGGGGATGTGAATGTCGGGGCTGTTGATGTCGGGGTTGTGGATGTCGGTGTTGTGGATGTCGGTGTTGTGGATGTCAGGGCTGTGGATGTCGGGGTTGTGGACGTCAGGGCTGTGGATGTCGGTGTTGTGGATGTCAGGGCTGTCGATGTCGGGGTTGTGGAAGACGGGGCTGTGGATTTCGGCGCTGTGCATGTCAGGCTTCAGGATGTCGAAATTGTTCATGTCGGGATTGTAGAAGACAGGGTCGTGGTTGTTGACTCTGTGGTTGTCGGGGATGTGGATGTCGGGGCTCTTGTTGTCGGGGTTGTGGATGTCGGGGCTGTGGATGTCGGGGTTGTGGATGTCGGGGCTGTGGATGTCAAGGTTGTGGATGTCGGGGTTGTGGATGTCGGGGTGGTGGATGTCGGGGATGTCGAAGTCGGTGTTGTGGATGTCGGGGCTGAGGATGTCGGGGTTGTGGAGGTCGGGGCTGTGGATTTCGGGATTGTGGATGTCAGTGCTGTGGATATCGGTGTTGTGGATCTCAGGATTGTGAATGTCAGGGCTGTGGATATTGGGGTTGTGGATGTCAGGGCTGTGGATCTTGGGGTTGTGGATGTCGGGGCTGTGGATGTCAAGGTTGTGGATGTCGGGGTTGTGGATGTCGGGGTGGTGGATGTCGGGGATGTGGATGTCGGTGTTGTGGATGTCGGGGCTGTGGATGTCGGGATTGTGGATGTCTTTGCTGTGGATATCGGTGTTGTGGATCTCAGGATTGTGAATGTCAGGGCTGTGGATATTGGGGTTGTGGATGTCAGGGCTGTGGATGTTGGGTTTGTGGATGTCGGGGCTGTGGATGTTGGTGTTGTGGATGTTGTGGCTTTTGATGTCAGTGTTGAGGAAGTCTGGGCGGTGGATGTCGGGGTTATGGATGTCGGGGCTGTGGATGTCAGGGTTGTGGATGTCGGGGTTGTAGATGACGGGGCTGTGGATGTTGGGGTTGTGAATGTCAGTGTTGTGGACGTCAAGGTTGTGGATGTCGGGGTTGTGGATGTCGGGGCTGTGGATATCGGTGTTGTGGATGTCAGGGCTGTGAATGTCGGGGTTGTGGATGTCGGTGTTGTGCATGTTAGGTTTGTGGATGTCGCGTTTGTTGATGTCAGGATTGTTGATGTCAGGGTTGTGGATGTTGAGTCCGTGGTTGTCGGGGATGTGGATGTTGGGGTTGGGGATGTCAGGTTTGTTGAAATCGGGGTTGTGGATGTCAGGGCTTAGGATGCCGTGGTTGTGGATGTAAGGGTTCTGGATGTCAGGGCTGTCGGTGTCAGGGCTGTGGATGTCGGGGATGTGGATGTCAGGGTTGTGGATGTCGGTGTGGATGTCAGGGTTGTGGATGTTGGGTTTGTGGCTTTTGATGTCAGAGTTGTGGAAGTCAGGGCTTAGGATGCCGTGGTTGTGGATGTAAGGGTTGTGAATGTCGGGACAGTGGATGTTGGGGTTGTGGATGTTGGGGTTTTGGCTTGTCGGTGTTGTGTATGTCAGAGCTGAGGACGTTGGGGTTGCGGATGTCGGGGCTGTTGATGTCGGGTCTGTTGATGTCGGGTTTGTGGATGTCGGGGTTGTGGATGTCGGTGTTGTGGATGTCGGGTTTGTGGATGTTGGGGCTGTGGATGTCGGTGCTGTTGATGTCGGGTCTGTGGATGCCAGGTTTGTGGAAGTCGGCACTGTGGATGTCGGAGCTGTTGATGTCGGGGCTGTGGATGTCGGGTTTGTGGATGTTGGGGCTGTGGATGTCAAGGCTGAGAATGTCGGAGTTGTGGATGTCGGGTCAGTAGATGTTGGTGTTGTGGATGTCGGGGCTGTGGATGTTGTGGCTTTTGATGTCAGTGTTGTGGAAGTCGGGGCTGTGGATGTCGGGTTTGTTGATGTCGGGGCTGCTGATTTCGAGGCTGTGGATGTCGGGTTTGTGGATGTTGGTGTTGTGGATGTCGGGGATGTGGATGTCCGGATTGTGGAAGTCGGGGTTGTGGATGTCAGGGATGTGAATGCCGGGACTGTGGATGTCAATGTTGTGGATGTCGGGGTTGTGGATGTCGGGGCTGTGGATGTCGGGGTTGTGGATATCGGTGTTGTGGATGTCGGGGCTGTGGATGTCAGGGCTGTGGATGTAAGGGTTGTGGATGTCGGGGTTGTGGATGTCGGTGCTGTGGATGTCGGTGTTCTGGATGTCAGGGCTTTTGATGTCGGTGTTGTGAATGTCGGGGTTGTGGATGTTGGGTTTGTGGATGTCGGGGATGTGGATGTCAGGGTTGTGGATGGTGAGGCTGTGGATATCAGTGTTGTTGATATCAGTGTTGTGGATGTCAGGGCTGTGGATGTCGGCATTGTGGATGTCGGCGTCGTGGATGTCAGGGTTGTGGTTGTCAGGATTGTGGATGTCGGGGTTGCGGATGTCGGTGTTGTGGATGTCGCGGTTGTGGATATCGGGGTTGTGGATATCGGGGTTGTGGATGTCGGTGTTGTGGATGTCAGGGATGTGGATGTCGGTGTTGTGGAAGTTGGGTCTGTGGATGTCAGGTTGTGAATGTCGGGACCGTGGATGTCGGGGATGTGAATGTCAGGGCTGTTGATGTCGGGGTTGTGGATGTCGGTGTTGTGGATGTCGGTGTTGTGGATGTCAGGGCTGTGGATGACGGGGTTGTGGAGGTCGGGGCTGTGGATTTCGGGATTGTGGATGTCAGTGCTGTGGATATCGGTGTTGTGGATCTGAGGTTTGTGAATGTCAGGGCTGTGGATATTGGGGTTGTGGATGTAAGGGTTGTGGATGTCGGTGCTGCGGATGTCGGCGTTGTGGATGTCGGGGCAGTGGATGTCGAGGCTTTGGATGTCGGTGTTGTGAATGTCGGTGTTGTGGATGTTGAGTTTGTGGATGTCGGGGCTGTGGATGTCAGGGATGTGGATGGTGAGGCTGTGGATATCAGTGTTGTGGATGTCAGGGCTGTGGATGTCGGGGTTGTGGATGTTGGAGTTGTGGATGTCGGTGTTGTGGATGTCGGGGTTGTGGATGACAGGGTTGTGGATATCGGGGTTGCGGATGTCGGTGTTGTGGATGTCGGGGTTGTGGATATCGGGGTTGTGGATGCCGGGATTGTGGATGTCGGTGTTGTGGATGTCAGGGATGTGGATGTCGGTGTTGTGGAAGTTGGGGATGTGGATGTCAGGTTGTGAATGTCGGGACCGTGGATGTCGGGGATGTGAATGTCGGGGCTGTTGATGTCGGGGTTGTGGATGTCAGTGTTGTGGATGTCAGGGCAGTGGATGTCGGGGTTGTGGACGTCAGGGCTGTGGATGTCGGTGTTGTGGATGTCAGGGCTGTGGATGTCGGGGTTGTGGAAGACGGGGCTGTGGATTTCGGCGCTGTGCATGTCAGGCTTCAGGATGTCGAAATTGTTCATGTCAGGATTGTAGAAGACAGGGTCGTGGTTGTTGACTCTGTGGTTGTCGGGGATGTGGATGTCGGGGCTCTTGTTGTCGGGGTTGTGGATGTCGGGGCTGTGGATGTCGGGGTTGTGGATGTCGGGGCTGTGGATGTCAAGGTTGTGGATGTCGGGGATGTGGATGTCGGGGTTGTGGATGTCGGGGCTGTGGATGTCGGGGTTGTGGATGTTGGAGTTGTGGATGCCGGGGCTGTGGATGTCGGGTTTGTGGATGTCGGTGTTGTGGATGTCGGTGTTGTGGATGTCGGGGTTGTGGATGTCGGGGCTGTGGATGTCGAGGCTGTGGATGTCGGGGTGGTAGATGTTGGTGTTGTAGATGTCGGTGTTGTGGATGTCGGGGTTGTGGATTTCGGTGTTGTGGATGTCGGGGTTGTGGATGTCGGTGCTGTTGATGTCGGGTCTGTGGATGCCAGATTTGTTGAGGTCGGCGCTGTGGTTGTCGGAGCAGTTGATGTTGGGGCTGTGGATGTCGGGTTTGTGGATGTTGGGGCTGTGGATGTCAAGGCTGAGAATGTCGGAGTTGTGGATGTCAGGGTTGAGAATGTAGGGGTTGTGGATGTCGGGTCAGTAGATCTTGGTGTTGTGGATGTCGGGGCTGTGGATGTTGTGGCTTTTGATGTCAGTGTTGTGGAAGTCGGGGCTGTGGATGTCAGGTTGTGAATGTCGGGACCGTGGATGTCGGGGATGTGAATGTCGGGGCTGTTGATGTCGGGGTTGTGGATATCGGTGTTGTGGATGTCAGGACTGTGGATGTCGGGGTTGTGGACGTCAGGGCTGTGGATGTCGGTGTTGTGGATGTCAGGGCTGTCGATGTCGGGGTTGTGGAAGACGGGGCTGTGGATTTCGGCGCTGTGCATGTCAGGCTTCAGGATGTCGAAATTGTTCATGTCGGGATTGTAGAAGACAGGGTCGTGGTTGTTGACTCTGTGGTTGTCGGGGTTGTGGATGTCAGGGCTGTGGATGTCGGGGTTGTGGATGTCGGGGCTGTGGATGTCAAGGTTGTGGATGTCGGGGATGTGGATGTCGGTGTTGTGGATTTCGGGGCTGAGAATGTCGGGGTTGTGGAGGTCGGGGATGTGGATGTCGGGGTTGTGGATGTCAGTGCTGTGGATATCGGTGTTGTGGATCTCAGGATTGTGAATGTCGGGGCTGTGGATATTGGGGTTGTGGATGTCAGGGCTGTGGATCTTGGGGTTGTGGATGTAAGGGTTGTGGATGTCGGTGCTGCGGATGTCGGGGTTGTGGATGTCGGGGCTGTGGATGTCGAGGCTGTGGTTGTCTGGGTGGTAGTTGTCGGTGTTGTAGATGTCAGTGTTGCGGATGTCGGTGTTGTGGATGTCAGGGCTTTGGATGTCGGTGTTGTGAATGTCGGGGTTGTGGATGTTGGGTTTGTGGATGTCGGGGCTGTGGATGTCGGAGTTGTGGATGTCGGCGTTGTGGATGACGGGGTTGTGGATGTCAGGGTTGTGGTTGTCAGGATTGTGGATGTCGGGGTTGCGGATGTCGGGTTTGTTGATGTCGGGGCTGTGGATGTCGGGGCTGTGGATGTCGGGTTTGTGGATGTTGGTGTTGTGGATGTGGGGGATGTGGATGTCCGGATTGTGGAAGTCGGGGCTGTGGATGTCAGGGATGTGAATGCCGGGACTGTGGATGTCAATGTTGTGGATGTCGGGGTTGTGGATGTCGGGGCTGTGGATGTCAGGGCTGTGGATGTCGGGGTTGTGGATGTCGGGGTTGTGGATGTCAGGGTTGTGGAAGTCGGGGCTGTGGATGTCGGTGTTGTGGATGTCAGGGCTTGGGATGTCGGTGTTGTGAATGTCAGGGTTGTGGATGTTGTGTTTGTGGATGTCGGGGCTGTGGATGTTGGGCTTGTCAATGTCAGGGCTTTGGATGTCGGGGCTGTGGATGTCGGGGTTATGGATGTCGGTTTTGTGGATGTCAGGGCTGTGGATGTCTGGGTGGTAGATGTCGGTGTTGTAGATGTCGGTGTTGTGGATGTTTGGGCTGCGGATGTCGGTGTTGTGGATGTCGGGGCTGCGGATGTCGGGGTTGTGGATCTCGGGGCTGTGGATGTCGGGGTTATGGATGTCGGTTTTGTGGATGTCAGGGCTGTGGATGTCTGGGTGGTAGATGTCGGTGTTGTAGATGTCGGTGTTGTGGATGTTTGGGCTGCGGATGTCGGTGTTGTGGATGTCGGGGCTGCGGATGTCGGGGTTGTGGATGTCGGGGCTGTGGATGTCGAGGCTGTGGATGTCTGGGTGGTAGATGTCGGTGCTGTAGATGTGGGTGTTGTGGATGTCGGGGTTGTGGATGTCGGGGTTGTGGATTTCGGTGTTGTGGATGTCGGCGTTGTGGATGTCAATGTTGTGGATGTCGGGGTTGTGGATGTCGGTGTGGATGTCAGGGTTGTGGATGTTGGGTTTGTGGCTTTTGATGTCAGAGTTGTGGAAGTCGGGGGTGTGGATGTCGGGTTTGTTGATGTCGGGGCTGTGGATGTCGGGGCTGTGGATGTTGGTGTTGTGGAAGTCGGGTATGTGGATGTCCGGATTGTGGATGTCGGGGCTGTGGATGTCAGCGATGTGAATGCCGGGACTGTGGATGTCGGGGTTGTGGATGTCGGGGTTGTGGATGTCGGGTTTGTGGATGTCGGTGCTGTGGATGTCAGGGCTTTGGATGTCGGTGTTGTGGATGTCGGTGTTGTGGATGTCGGGGCTGTGGATGTCGAGGCTGTGGATGTCTGGGTGGTAGATGTCTGTGTTGTAGATGTCGGTGTTGTGGATGTCGGGGCTGCAGATGTCGGGGTTGTGGATATCGGGGCTGTGGATGTCGAGGCTGTGGATGTCTGGGTGGTAGATGTCGGTGTTGTAGATGTCGGGGTTGTGGATTTAGGTGTTGTGGATGTCGGCGTTGTGGATGTTGGGGCTGTGGATGTCGGTGCTGTTCATGTCGGGTCTGTGGATGCCAGGTTTGTTGAAGTCGGCGCTGTGGATGTCGGAGCTGTTGATGTCGGGGCTGTGGATGTCGGGTTTGTGGATGTTGGGGCTGTGGATGTCAGGGCTGAGAATGTAGGGGTTGTGGATGTCGGGTCAGTAGATGTTGGTGTTGTGGATATCGGGGCTGTGGATGTTGTGGCTTTTGATGTCAGTGTTGTGGAAGTCGGGGCTGTGGATGTCGGGTTTGTTGATGTCGGGGCTGTGGATGTCGGGTTTGTGGATGTTGGTGTTGTGGATGTCGGGGATGTGGATGTCCGGATTGTGGAAGTCGGGGCTGTGGATGTCAGGTTGTGAATGTCGGGACCGTGGATGTCGGGGATGTGAATGTCGGGGCTGTTGATGTCGGGGTTGTGGATGTCGGTGTTGTGGATGTCGGTGTTGTGGATGTCAGGGCTGTGGATGTCGGGGTTGTGGACGTCAGGGCTGTGGATGTCGGTGTTGTGGATGTCAGGGCTGTCGATGTCAGGGTTGTGGAAGACGGGGCTGTGGATTTCGGCGCTGTGCATGTCAGGCTTCAGGATGTCGAAATTGTTCATGTCGGGATTGTAGAAGACAGGGTCGTGGTTGTTGACTCTGTGGTTGTCGGGGATGTGGATGTCGGGGCTCTTGTTGTCGGGGTTGTGGATGTCGGGGCTGTGGATGTCGGGGTTGTGGATGTCGGGGCTGTGGATGTCAAGGTTGTGGATGTCGGGGTTGTGGATGTCGGGGTGGTGGATGTCGGGGATGTCGAAGTCGGTGTTGTGGATGTCGGGGCTGAGGATGTCGGGGTTGTGGAGGTCGGGGCTGTGGATTTCGGGATTGTGGATGTCAGTGCTGTGGATATCGGTGTTGTGGATCTCAGGATTGTGAATGTCAGGGCTGTGGATATTGGGGTTGTGGATGTCAGGGCTGTGGATCTTGGGTTTGTGGATGTCGGGGCTGTGGATGTCAAGGTTGTGGATGTCGGGGTGGTGGATGTCGGGGATGTGGATGTCGGTGTTGTGGATGTCGGGGCTGTGGATGTCGGGGATGTGGATGTCGGGGCTGTGGATGTCGGGATTGTGGATGTCTTTGCTGTGGATATCGGTGTTGTGGATCTCAGGATTGTGAATGTCAGGGCTGTGGATATTGGGGTTGTGGATGTCAGGGCTGTGGATGTTGGGTTTGTGGATGTCGGGGCTGTGGATGTTGGTGTTGTGGATGTTGTGGCTTTTGATGTCAGTGTTGAGGAAGTCTGGGCGGTGGATGTCGGGGTTATGGATGTCGGGGCTGTGGATGTCAGGGTTGTGGATGTCGGGGTTGTAGATGACGGGGCTGTGGATGTTGGGGTTGTGAATGTCAGTGTTGTGGACGTCAAGGTTGTGGATGTCGGGGTTGTGGATGTCAGGGTTGTGGATATTGGGGTTGCTGATGTCGGGGTTGTGGATGTCGGGGCTGTGGATATCGGTGTTGTGGATGTCAGGGCTGTGAATGTCGGGGTTGTGGATGTCGGTGTTGTGCATGTCAGGTTTGTGGATGTCGCGTTTGTTGATGTCAGGATTGTTGATGTCAGGGTTGTGGATGTTGAGTCCGTGGTTGTCGGGGATGTGGATGTTGGGGTTGGGGATGTCAGGTTTGTTGAAATCGGGGTTGTGGATGTCAGGGCTTAGGATGCCGTGGTTGTGGATGTAAGGGTTCTGGATGTCAGGGCTGTCGGTGTCAGGGCTGTGGATGTCGGGGATGTGGATGTCAGGGTTGTGGATGTCGGTGTGGATGTCAGGGTTGTGGATGTTGGGTTTGTGGCTTTTGATGTCAGAGTTGTGGAAGTCAGGGCTTAGGATGCCGTGGTTGTGGATGTAAGGGTTGTGAATGTCGGGACAGTGGATGTCAGGGTTGTGGATGTCAGGGTTGTGGATGTTGGGGTTTTGGCTTGTCGGTGTTGTGTATGTCAGAGCTGAGGACGTTGGGGTTGTGGATGTCGGGGCTGTTGATGTCGGGTCTGTTGATGTCGGGTTTGTGGATGTCGGTGTTGTGGATGTCGGGTTTGTGGATGTCGTGGCTGTGGATGTTGGGGCTGTGGATGTCGGGTTTGTGGATGTTGGGGCTGTGGATGTCAAGGCTGAGAATGTCGGAGTTGTGGATGTCGGGTCAGTAGATGTTGGTGTTGTGGATGTCGGGGCTGTGGATGTTGTGGCTTTTGATGTCAGTGTTGTGGAAGTCGGGGCTGTGGATGTCGGGTTTGTTGATGTCGGGGCTGCTGATTTCGAGGCTGTGGATGTCGGGTTTGTGGATGTTGGTGTTGTGGATGTCGGGGATGTGGATGTCCGGATTGTGGAAGTCGGGGTTGTGGATGTCAGGGATGTGAATGCCGGGACTGTGGATGTCAATGTTGTGGATGTCGGGGTTGTGGATGTCGGGGCTGTGGATGTCGGGGTTGTGGATATCGGTGTTGTGGATGTCGGGGCTGTGGATGTCAGGGCTGTGGATGTAAGGGTTGTGGATGTCGGGGTTGTGGATGTCGGTGCTGTGGATGTCGGTGTTCTGGATGTCAGGGCTTTTGATGTCGGTGTTGTGAATGTCGGGGTTGTGGATGTTGGGTTTGTGGATGTCGGGGATGTGGATGTCAGGGTTGTGGATGGTGAGGCTGTGGATATCAGTGTTGTTGATATCAGTGTTGTGGATGTCAGGGCTGTGGATGTCGGCATTGTGGATGTCGGCGTCGTGGATGTCAGGGTTGTGGTTGTCAGGATTGTGGATGTCGGGGTTGCGGATGTCGGTGTTGTGGATGTCGCGGTTGTGGATATCGGGGTTGTGGATATCGGGGTTGTGGATGTCGGTGTTGTGGATGTCAGGGATGTGGATGTCGGTGTTGTGGAAGTTGGGTCTGTGGATGTCAGGTTGTGAATGTCGGGACCGTGGATGTCGGGGATGTGAATGTCAGGGCTGTTGATGTCGGGGTTGTGGATGTCGGTGTTGTGGATGTCGGTGTTGTGGATGTCAGGGCTGTGGATGACGGGGTTGTGGAGGTCGGGGCTGTGGATTTCGGGATTGTGGATGTCAGTGCTGTGGATATCGGTGTTGTGGATCTGAGGTTTGTGAATGTCAGGGCTGTGGATATTGGGGTTGTGGATGTAAGGGTTGTGGATGTCGGTGCTGCGGATGTCGGCGTTGTGGATGTCGGGGCAGTGGATGTCGAGGCTTTGGATGTCGGTGTTGTGAATGTCGGTGTTGTGGATGTTGAGTTTGTGGATGTCGGGGCTGTGGATGTCAGGGATGTGGATGGTGAGGCTGTGGATATCAGTGTTGTGGATGTCAGGGCTGTGGATGTCGGGGTTGTGGATGTTGGAGTTGTGGATGTCGGTGTTGTGGATGTCGGGGTTGTGGATGACAGGGTTGTGGATATCGGGGTTGCGGATGTCGGTGTTGTGGATGTCGGGGTTGTGGATATCGGGGTTGTGGATGCCGGGGTTGTGGATGTCGGTGTTGTGGATGTCAGGGATGTGGATGTCGGTGTTGTGGAAGTTGGGGATGTGGATGTCAGGTTGTGAATGTCGGGACCGTGGATGTCGGGGATGTGAATGTCGGGGCTGTTGATGTCGGGGTTGTGGATGTCAGTGTTGTGGATGTCAGGGCAGTGGATGTCGGGGTTGTGGACGTCAGGGCTGTGGATGTCGGTGTTGTGGATGTCAGGGCTGTGGATGTCGGGGTTGTGGAAGACGGGGCTGTGGATTTCGGCGCTGTGCATGTCAGGCTTCAGGATGTCGAAATTGTTCATGTCAGGATTGTAGAAGACAGGGTCGCGGTTGTTGACTCTGTGGTTGTCGGGGATGTGGATGTCGGGGCTCTTGTTGTCGGGGTTGTGGATGTCGGGGCTGTGGATGTCGGGGTTGTGGATGTCGGGGCTGTGGATGTCAAGGTTGTGGATGTCGGGGATGTGGATGTCGGGGTTGTGGATGTCGGGGCTGTGGATGTCGGGGTTGTGGATGTTGGAGTTGTGGATGCCGGGGCTGTGGATGTCGGGTTTGTGGATGTCGGTGTTGTGGATGTCGGTGTTGTGGATGTCGGGGTTGTGGATGTCGGGGCTGTGGATGTCGAGGCTGTGGATGTCGGGGTGGTAGATGTTGGTGTTGTAGATGTCGGTGTTGTGGATGTCGGGGTTGTGGATTTCGGTGTTGTGGATGTCGGGGTTGTGGATGTTGGGGCAGTGGATGTCGGTGCTGTTGATGTCGGGTCTGTGGATGCCAGATTTGTTGAGGTCGGCGCTATGGTTGTCGGAGCAGTTGATGTTGGGGCTGTGGATGTCGGGTTTGTGGATGTTGGGGCTGTGGATGTCAAGGCTGAGAATGTCGGAGTTGTGGATGTCAGGGTTGAGAATGTAGGGGTTGTGGATGTCGGGTCAGTAGATCTTGGTGTTGTGGATGTCGGGGCTGTGGATGTTGTGGCTTTTGATGTCAGTGTTGTGGAAGTCGGGGCTGTGGATGTCAGGGGTGTGGATGTCAGTGTTGTGAATGTCGGGACCGTGGATGTCGGGGATGTGAATGTCGGGGCTGTTGATGTCGGGGTTGTGGATATCGGTGTTGTGGATGTCAGGACTGTGGATGTCGGGGTTGTGGACGTCAGGGCTGTGGATGTCGGTGTTGTGGATGTCAGGGCTGTCGATGTCGGGGTTGTGGAAGACGGGGCTGTGGATTTCGGCGCTGTGCATGTCAGGCTTCAGGATGTCGAAATTGTTCATGTCGGGATTGTAGAAGACAGGGTCGTGGTTGTTGACTCTGTGGTTGTCGGGGTTGTGGATGTCAGGGCTGTGGATGTCGGGGTTGTGGATGTCGGGGCTGTGGATGTCAAGGTTGTGGATGTCGGGAATGTGGATGTCGGTGTTGTGGATTTCGGGGCTGAGAATGTCGGGGTTGTGGAGGTCGGGGATGTGGATGTCGGGGTTGTGGATGTCAGTGCTGTGGATATCGGTGTTGTGGATCTCAGGATTGTGAATGTCGGGGCTGTGGATATTGGGGTTGTGGATGTCAGGGCTGTGGATCTTGGGGTTGTGGATGTAAGGGTTGTGGATGTCGGTGCTGCGGATGTCGGGGTTGTGGATGTCGGGGCTGTGGATGTCGAGGCTGTGGTTGTCTGGGTGGTAGTTGTCGGTGTTGTAGATGTCAGTGTTGCGGATGTCGGTGTTGTGGATGTCAGGGCTTTGGATGTCGGTGTTGTGAATGTCGGGGTTGTGGATGTTGGGTTTGTGGATGTCGGGGCTGTGGATGTCAGGGTTGTGGATGGTGAGGCTGTGGATATCAGTGTTGTGGATGTCAGGGCTGTGGATGTCGGAGTTGTGGATGTCGGCGTTGTGGATGACGGGGTTGTGGATGTCAGGGTTGTGGTTGTCAGGATTGTGGATGTCGGGGTTGCGGATGTCGGGTTTGTTGATGTCGGGGCTGTGGATGTCGGGGCTGTGGATGTCGGGTTTGTGGATGTTGGTGTTGTGGATGTGGGGGATGTGGATGTCCGGATTGTGGAAGTCGGGGCTGTGGATGTCAGGGATGTGAATGCCGGGACTGTGGATGTCAATGTTGTGGATGTCGGGGTTGTGGATGTCGGGGCTGTGGATGTCAGGGCTGTGGATGTCGGGGTTGTGGATGTCGGGGTTGTGGATTTGGGGTTGTGGATCTCATGGCTGTGAATGTCGGGGTTGTGGATTTCGGTGCTGTGGATGTCGGTGTTGTGGATGTTGTGGCTGTGGATGTTGGTGCTGTGGATGTTGGGGTTGTGGATGTTGGGGCTGTGGATGTCGGGGCTGTGGATGTCAGGGCTGTGGATGTCGGGGTTGTGGATGTCGGGGTTGTGGATGTCGGAGTTGTGGATGTCGGTGTTGTGGATGTCGGGGTTGTGAATGTCGGGGTTGTGGATGTTGGGTTTGTGGATGTGGGGGCTGTGGATGTCAGGGTTGTGGATGGTGAGGCTGTGGATATCAGTGTTGTGGATGTTAGGGCTGTGGATGTCGGGGTTGTGGATGTCGGAGTTGTGGATGTCGGCGATGTGGATGTCAGGATTGTGGTTGTCAGGATTGTGGATGTCGGGTTTGCGGGTGTCGGTGTTGTGGATGTCGGGGTTGTGGATATCGGGGTTGTGGATGTCAGGGATGTGGATGTCGGTGTTGTGGAAGTTGGGGCTGTGGATGTCAGGTTATGAATTTCGGGACCATGTATGTCGGGGATGTGAATGTCGGGGCTGTTGATGTCGGTGTTGTGGATGTCGGTGTTGTGGATGTCGGTGTTGTGGATGTCAGGGCTGTGGATGTCGGAGTTGTGGACGTCAGGGCTGTGGATGTCGGTGTTGTGGATTTAAGGGCTGTGGATGTCGGGGTTGTGGAAGACGGGGCTGTGGATTTCGGTGCTGTGCATGTCAGGCTTCAGGATGTCGAAATTGTTCATGTCGGGATTGTAGAAGACAGGGTCGTGGTTGTTGACTCTGTGGTTGTCGGGGATGTGGATGTCGGGGCTGTGGATGTCGGGGTTGTGGATGTCGGGGCTGTGGATGTCGGGGTTGTGGATGTCGGGGTTGTGGATGTCGGGGTTGTGGATGTCAGGGATGTGGATGTCGGTGTTGTGGATGTCAGTGCTGTGGATATCGGTGTTGTGGATCTCAGGATTGTGAATGTCAGGGCTGTGGATATTGGGGTTGTGGATGTCAGGGCTGTGGATCTTGGGGTTGTGGATGTAAGGGTTGTGGATGTCGGTGCTGCGGATGTCGGGGTTGTGGATGTCGGGGCTGTGGATGTCGAGGCTGTGGTTGTCTGGGTGGTAGTTGTCGGTTTTGTAGATGTCGGTGTTGTGGATGTCGGTGTTGTGGATGTCAGGGCTTTGGATGTCGGTGTTGTAAATGTCGGGGTTGTGGATTTTGGGTTTGTGGATGTCGGGGCTGTGGATGTCAGGGTTGTGGATGGTGAGGCTGTGGATATCAGTGTTGTGGATGTCAGGGCTGTGGATGTCGGGGTTGTGGATGTCGGAGTTGTGGATGTCGGCGTTGTGGATGACGGGGTTGTGGATGTCAGGGTTGTGGTTGTCAGGATTGTGGATGTCGGGGTTGCGGATGTCGGTGTTGTGGATGTCGGGGTTGTGGATATCGGGGTTGTGGATGTCGGGGTTGTGGATGTCGGGGCTGTGGATGTCAGTGTTGTGGATGTCGGGGTTGTGGATGTCGGGGCTGTGGATGTCAAGGTTGTGGATGTCGGGGTTGTGGATGTCGGTGTTGTGGATGTCGGTGTTGTCGATGTCGGGGTTGGGGATGTCAGGGCTGTGGATGTCAGTTATGTGGATGTCAGGGCTGTGGATGTCAGTGTTGTGGATGTCAGGGCTGTGGATGTCAGTGTTGTGGATGTCAGGGCTGTGGATGTCGGGGATGTGGATGTCGGTGTTGTGGATGTCAGGGCTGTGGATTTCGGGATTGTGGATGTCAGTGCTGTGGATATCGATGTTGTGGATCTCAGGATTGTGAATGTCAGGGCTGTGGATCTTGGGGTTGTGGATGTAAGGGTTGTGGATGTCGGGGCTGCAGATGTCGGGTTTGTGGATGTCGGGGCTGTGGATGTCGAGGCTGTGGATGTCTGGCTGGTAGATGTTGGTCTTGTAGATGTCGGTGTTGTGGATGTCGGGGTTGTGGATGTCGGGGCTGTGGATGTCAAGGTTGTGGATGTCGGGGTTGTGGATGTCGGTGTTGTGGATGTCGGTGTTGTCGATGTCGGGGTTGTGGATGTCAGGGCTGTGGATGTCAGTTATGTGGATGTCAGGGCTGTGGATGTCAGTGTTGTGGATGTCAGGGCTGTGGATGTCAGTGTTGTGGATGTCAGGGCTGTGGATCTTGGGGTTGTGGATGTAAGGGTTGTGGATGTCGAGGCTGCAGATGTCGGGTTTGTGGATGTCGGGGCTGTGGATGTCGAGGCTGTGGATGTCTGGCTGGTAGATGTCGGTCTTGTAGATGTCGGTGTTGTGGATGTCGGGGTTGTGGATTTGGGGTTGTGGATCTTTGGCTGTGAATGTCGGGGTTGTGGATGTCAGGTTTGTGGATGTCGGGGCTGTGGATGTTGGGGTTGTGGATGTTGGGGCTGTGGATGTCGGGGTTGTGGATGTCGGTGTTGTGGATGATGGTGCTGTGGATGTCGGGGTTGTGGATGTTGGGGCTGTGGATGTCGGTGCTGTTGATGTTGGGTCTGTGGATGCCAGGTTTGTTGAAGTCGGCACTGTGGATGTTGGAGCTGTTGATGTCGGGGCTGTGGATGTCGGGTTTGTGGATGTTGGGGCTGTGGATGTTGTGGCTTTTGATGTCAGTGTTTTGGAAGTCGGTGCTGTGGATGTCGGGTTTGTGGATGTTGGCGTTGTGGATGTCGGGGATGTGGATGTCAGGGATGTGAATGCCGGGACTGTGGATGTCGGGGATGTGGATGTCAGGGATGTGAATGCCGGGACTGTGGATGTCGGGGATGTGGATGTCAGGGATGTGAATGCCGGGACTGTGGATGTTGGAGATGTGGATGTCAGGGATGTGAATGCCGGGACTGTGGATGTCGGGGATGTGGATGTCGGGGTTGTGGATGTCGATGTTGTGGAAGTCTGGGCTGTGGATGTCGGGGTTGTGGATGTTGGGGTTGTGAATGTCAGTGTTGTGGATGTTCGGATTGTGGATGTCGGGGCTGTGGATGTCAAGGTTGTGGATGTCAAGGTTGTGGATGTCGGGGTTGTGGATGTCGGTGTTGTGGATGTTGGGGTTGTGAATGTCAGTGTTGTGGATGTTGGGTTTGTGGATGTCGTGGCTATGGATGTCCGAGTTGTGAATGTCGAGGCTGTGGATGTCGGGGATGTGGATGTCGGGGCTGTTGATGTCGGGGGTATGGATGTCGGGGTTGTGGATTTCGGGGTTTTGAATGTCGGGACCGTGGATGTCAGGGCTGTGGATGTCAGGGCTGTGGATGTCGGGGTTGTGGATGTCAGGGTTGTGGATGTCGGAATTGTGGATGTCAGGGTTGTGGATGCTGGGTTTGTGGATGTCGGGGCTGTGGTTGTCTGTGTTGTTGATGTCGGGGCTGTGGATGTTGGGGCTGTGGATGTCGGGGCTGTGGATGTTGGGTTTGTGGATGTTGGGGCTGTGGAAGTTGGCGCTGTGGATGTCGGGGCTGTGGATGTCAATGTTGTGGATATCGGGGTTGTGGATGTCGGGGCTGTGGATGTGGAGGCTGTGGATGTCTGGGTGGTAGATGTCGGTGTTGTAGATGTCGGTGTTGTGGATGTCGGGGTTGTGGATTTGGGGTTGTGGATCTTTGGCTGTGAATGTCGGTGTTGTGGATGTCAGGGCTGTGGATGTCGGGGCTGTGGATGTTGGGGTTGTGGATGTCGGGGCTGTGGATGTCGGTGTTGTGGATGTCGGGGTTGTGGATTTGGGGTTGTGGATCTTTGGCTGTGAATGTCGGTGTTGTGGATGTCAGGGCTGTGGATGTCGGGGCTGTGGATGTTGGGGTTGTGGATGTCGGGGCTGTGGATGTCGGGGTTGTGGATGTCGGGGCTGTGGATGTCAGGGCTGTGGATGTCAGGGCTGTGGATGTCGGTGTTGTGGATGTCAGGGCTGTGGATGTCGGGGTTGTGGATGATGGGGCTGTGGATTTCGGGGCTGTGCATGTCAGGGTTCAGGATGTCGAAATTGTTCATGTCGGGATTGTTGAAGACAGGGTTGTGGTTGTTGTCTGTGGTTATCGGGGATGTGGATGTCGGGGCTGTGGAAGTCAGGGCTGTGGATGTCGATGTTGTGGATATCAGGGCATTGGATGTCGGTGTTGTGGATGTCGGGGTTGTGGAAGTCAGGGTTGTGGTTTTCGGGATTGTTGATGTCAGGGTTGTGGATGTCAGGGTTGTGGATGTCGGGGATGTGGTGTCGGGACTCTGGATGTCGGGACTCTGGATGTCAAGGTTGTGGATGTCGGGGTTGTGGATGTCAGGTTATGTGGATGTCGGTGTTGTGGATGTCAGGGTATGTGGATGTCGGGGTTGTGGATGTCGGGATTGTGGATGTCAGGGTATGTGGATATCAGGATTGTGGATGTTGGGGTTGTGGAGGTAGTGGCTGTGGATGTTGGTGTTGTAGATTTCGGGGTTGTGGATGTCGGGGCTGTGAATGTCGGGGCTGTTGATGTCAGTGCTGTGGATGTCGGGGTTGTGGACGTTGATGTTGTCGATGTCAGTGCTGTGACTGTCAGGGTTGTGGATGTCGGGGCTGTGGATGTCGGTGTTGTGGATGTCGGGGGTGTCGATGTCGGGGTTGTGGATGTCCAGGCTGTGGATGTAGGGTTTGTGGATGTCGGAGCTGTGGATATCGGTGTTGTGGATGTCGGGTTTGTGGATGTCAGTGTTGTGGATGTCGCGGTTGTGGATGTTGGGGTTGTGGATGCCAGGGCTCTGGATATCGGTGTTGTGGATGTCAGGGCTGTGGATGTCGGTCTTGTGGATCTGGGGGTTGTGGATGTCAGGGTTGTGGTTGTCAGGATTGTTGATGTCGGGGTTGTGGATGTGGCGACTGTGGATATCGGGGCTGTGGATGACGGTGTTGTGGATGTCGGGGTTGTGGAAGTCGGTGTTGTGGATGTCAGGGTTGTGGATGTCGGGTTTGTGGATGTCGGGGTTGTGGATGTCTGTGTTGTTGATGTCGGTGTTGTGGATGTTGGGGTTGTGGATGTCGGGGTTATGTATGACAGGACTGTGGATGCTGGGGTGTGGATTTCAGGGCTGCGGATGTCGGGGTTGTGGATGTCAGCGTTGTGGATGTCGGGGGTGTGGATGTCAGGGTTGTGGATGTCGGGTCTGTGGCTGTCGGGGTTGTGGGATGTCGGGGCTGTGGAAGTCGGGGTTGTGGATGTCTGTGCTGTGGATGTCAGGGTTGTGGATGTCGGGGCTGTGCATGTCGGGGCTGTGGATGTCGGGGTTGTGGATGTCGGAGTTGTGGATGTCGGCGTTGTGGATGATGGGGTTGTGGATGTCAGGGTTGTGGTTGTCAGGATTGTGGATGTCGGGGTTGCGGATGTCGGTGTTGTGGATGTCGGGGTTGTGGATATCGGGGTTGTGGATGTCGGGGTTGTGGATGTCGGTGTTGTGGATGTTGGGGCTGTGGATGTCAAGGTTGTGGATGTCGGGGTTGTGGATGTCGGTGTTGTGGATGTCGGTGTTGTCGATGTCGGGGTTGTGGATGTCAGGGCTGTGGATGTCAGTTATGTGGATGTCAGGGCTGTGGACGTCAGTGTTGTGGATGTCAGGGCTGTGGATGTCGGGGATGTGGATGTCGGTGTTGTGGATGTCAGGGCTGTGGATTTCGGGATTGTGGATGTAAGGGTTGTGGATGTCGGGGCTGCAGATGTCGGGTTTGTGGATGTCGGGGCTGTGGATGTCGAGGCTGTGGATGTCTGGCTGGTAGATGTCGGTCTTGTAGATGTCGGGGTTGTGGATTTGGGGTTGTGGATCTTTGGCTGTGAATGTCGGGGTTGTGGATGTCAGGTTTGTGGATGTCGGGGCTGTGGATGTTGGGGCTGTGGATGTCAGGGCTGTGGATTTCGGTGTTGTGGATGATGGTGCTGTGGATGTCGGGGTTGTGGATGTTGGGGCTGTGGATGTTGGTGCTGTTGATGTTGGGTCTGTGGATGCCAGGTTTGTTGAAGTCGGCACTGTGGATGTCGGAGCTGTTGATGTCGGGGCTGTGGATGTCGGGTTTGTGGATGTTGGGGCTGTGGATGTTGTGGCTTTTGATGTCAGTGTTTTGGAAGTCGGTGCTGTGGATGTCGGGTTTGTGGATGTTGGCGTTGTGGATGTCGGGGATGTGGATGTCAGGGATGTGAATGCCGGGACTGTGGATGTCGGGGATGTGGATGTCAGGGATGTGAATGCCGGGACTGTGGATGTCGGGGATGTGGATGTCAGGGATGTGAATGCCGGGACTGTGGATGTTGGGGATGTGGATGTCAGGGATGTGAATGCCGGGACTGTGGATGTCGGGGATGTGGATGTCGGGGTTGTGGATGTCGGGGTTGTGGATGTCGGGGTTGTGGAAGTCTGGGCTGTGGATGTCGGGGTTGTGGATGTTGGGGTTGTGAATGTCAGTGTTGTGGATGTTCGGATTGTGGATGTCGGGGCTGTGGATGTCAAGGTTGTGGATGTCAAGGTTGTGGATGTCGGGGTTGTGGATGTCGGTGTTGTGGATGTTGGGGTTGTGAATGTCAGTGTTGTGGATGTTGGGTTTGTGGATGTCGTGGCTATGGATGTCCGAGTTGTGAATGTCGGGGCTGTGGATGTCGGGGATGTGGATGTCGGGGCTGTTGATGTCGGGGGTATGGATGTCGGGGTTGTGGATTTCGGGGTTTTGAATGTCGGGACCGTGGATGTCAGGGCTGTGGATGTCGGTGTTGTAGATGTCGGTGTTGTGGATGTCGGGGTTGTGGATTTGGGGTTGTGGATCTTTGGCTGTGAATGTCGGTGTTGTGGATGTCAGGGCTGTGGATGTCGGGGCTGTGGATGTTGGGGTTGTGGATGTCGGGGCTGTGGATGTCGGGGTTGTGGATGTCGGGGCTGTGGATGTCAGGGCTGTGGATGTCAGGGCTGTGGATGTCGGTGTTGTGGATGTCAGGGCTGTGGATGTCGGGGTTGTGGATGATGGGGCTGTGGATTTCGGGGCTGTGCATGTCAGGGTTCAGGATGTCGAAATTGTTCATGTCGGGATTGTTGAAGACAGGGTTGTGGTTGTTGTCTGTGGTTATCGGGGATGTGGATGTCGGGGCTGTGGATGTCAGGGCTGTGGATGTCGATGTTGTGGATATCAGGGCATTGGATGTCGGTGTTGTGGATGTCGGGGTTGTGGAAGTCAGGGTTGTGGTTTTCGGGATTGTTGATGTCAGGGTTGTGGATGTCAGGGTTGTGGATGTCGGGGATGTGGTGTCGGGACTCTGGATGTCGGGACTCTGGATGTCAAGGTTGTGGATGTCGGTGTTGTGGATGTTGGGGTTGTGAATGTCAGTGTTGTGGATGTTGGGTTTGTGGATGTCGTGGCTATGGATGTCCGAGTTGTGAATGTCGGGGCTGTGGATGTCGGGGATGTGGATGTCGGGGCTGTTGATGTCGGGGTATGGATGTCGGGGTTGTGGATTTCGGGGTTTTGAATGTCGGGACCGTGGATGTCGGGGCTGTGGATGTCAGGGCTGTTGATGTCGGGGCTGTGGATGTCGGGGTTGTGGATGTCAGGGTTGTGGATGTCGGAATTGTGGATGTCAGGGTTGTGGATGCTGGGTTTGTGGATGTCGGGGCTGTGGTTGTCTGTGTTGTTGATGTCGGGGCTGTGGATGTTGGGGCTGTGGATGTCGGGGCTGTGGATGTTGGGTTTGTGGATGTTGGGGCTGTGGAAGTTGGCGCTGTGGATGTCGGGGCTGTGGATGTCAATGTTGTGGATATCGGGGTTGTGGATGTCGGGGCTGTGGATGTCGAGGCTGTGGATGTCTGGGTGGTAGATGTCGGTGTTGTAGATGTCGGTGTTGTGGATGAGGGGTTGTGGATTTGGGGTTGTGGATCTTTGGCTGTGAATGTCGGTGTTGTGGATGTCAGGGCTGTGGATGTCGGGGCTGTGGATGTTGGGGTTGTGGATGTCGGGGCTGTGGATGTCGGGGTTGTGGATGTCGGGGCTGTGGATGTCAGGGCTGTGGATGTCAGGGCTGTGGATGTCGGTGTTGTGGATGTCAGGGCTGTGGATGTCGGGGTTGTGGATGATGGGGCTGTGGATTTCGGGGCTGTGCATGTCAGGGTTCAGGATGTCGAAATTGTTCATGTCGGGATTGTTGAAGACAGGGTTGTGGTTGTTGTCTGTGGTTATCGGGGATGTGGATGTCGGGGCTGTGGATGTCAGGGCTGTGGATGTCGATGTTGTGGATATCAGGGCATTGGATGTCGGTGTTGTGGATGTCGGGGTTGTGGAAGTCAGGGTTGTGGTTTTCGGGATTGTTGATGTCAGGGTTGTGGATGTCAGGGTTGTGGATGTCGGGGATGTGGTGTCGGGACTCTGGATGTCGGGACTCTGGATGTCAAGGTTGTGGATGTCGGGGTTGTGGATGTCAGGTTATGTGGATGTCGGTGTTGTGGATGTCAGGGTATGTGGATGTCGGGGTTGTGGATGTCGGGATTGTGGATGTCAGGGTATGTGGATATCGGGATTGTGGATGTCGGGGTTGTGGAGGTAGGGGCTGTGGATGTTGGTGTTGTAGATTTCGGGGTTGTGGATGTCGGGGCTGTGAATGTCGGGGCTGTTGATGTCGGTGCTGTGGATGTCGGGGTTGTGGACGTTGATGTTGTCGATGTCAGTGCTGTGACTGTCAGGGTTGTGGATGTCGGGGCTGTGGATGTCGGTGTTGTGGATGTCGGGGGTGTCGATGTCGGGGTTGTGGATGTCCAGGCTGTGGATGTAGGGTTTGTGGATGTCGGAGCTGTGGATATCGGTGTTGTGGATGTCGGGTTTGTGGATGTCAGTGTTGTGGATGTCGCGGTTGTGGATGTTGGGGTTGTGGATGCCAGGGCTCTGGATATCGGTGTTGTGGATGTCAGGGCTGTGGATGTCGGTCTTGTGGATCTGGGGGTTGTGGATGTCAGGGTTGTGGTTGTCAGGATTGTTGATGTCGGGGTTGTGGATGTGGCGACTGTGGATATCGGGGCTGTGGATGACGGTGTTGTGGATGTCGGGGTTGTGGAAGTCGGTGTTGTGGATGTCAGGGTTGTGGATGTCGGGTTTGTGGATGTCGGGGTTGTGGATGTCTGTGTTGTTGATGTCGGTGTTGTGGATGTTGGGGTTGTGGATGTCGGGGTTATGTATGACAGGACTGTGGATGCTGGGGTGTGGATTTCAGGGCTGCGGATGTCGGGGTTGTGGATGTCAGCGTTGTGGATGTCGGGGGTGTGGATGTCAGGGTTGTGGATGTCGGGGCTGTGGATGTCGGGGTTGTGGGATGTCGGGGCTGTGGATGTCAGGGTTGTGGATGTAGGGTTTGTGGATGTCGCGGTTGTGGATGTCAGGGCTGTGGATATCGGTGTTGTGGATGTCAGGGCTGTGGATGTCAGGATTGTTGATGTCGGGGTTGTGGATGTCAGGATTGTTGATGTCGGGGTTGTGGATGTTGCGACTGTGGATGTCAGGGATGTGGATGTCGGGGTTGTGGGTATCGGGGCTGTTGATGTCGGGTATGTTGATGTTGAGTATGTTGATGTCGGGGTTGTGGATGACAGGGCTGTGGATGTTGGTGTTGTGGATCTCAGGTTTGTGGATGTCGAGGTTGTGGATGTCTGTGCTGTGGATGTCAGGGCTGTGGATGTCGGGGTTGTGGATGTCGGGACTGTGGATGTCGGTGTTGTGGATGTCGGGGCTGTGGATGTCGGGATTGTTGATGTCGGGGTTGTTGATGTCGGGGTTGTTGAAGTCGGGGTTGTGGATAGCGAGGCTGTGAATATCGGTGTTGTGGATGTCAGTGCTGTGAATGTCGGGGTTGTGGATGTCGGGGCTGTGCATGTCAGGTTTGTGGATGTCGGGATTGTTGATGTCGGGATTGTTGATGTCAGGGTTGTGGATGTAGAGTCCGTGGTAGTCGGGGATGTGGATGTTGGGGTTGGGGATGTCAGGTTTGTTGAAATAGGGGTTGTGGATGTCAGGGTTGTGGATGTCGGTGTGGATGTCAGGGTTGTGGATGTTGGGTTTGTGGATGTCGGGGCTGTGGTTGTCTGTGTTGTTGATGTCGGTGTGGTGGATGACGGGGCTGTGGATGTCGGGGTTGTGAATGTCGGGACTGTGGATGTCAGTGTTGTGGATGTTGGGGTTGTGGATGTTGGGGCTATGGATGTCTGTGTTGTTGATGTTGTTGTTGTGGATGTTGGGGTTTTGGATGTCGGGATTGTGTATCTCAGAGCTGACGACGTTGGGGATGTGGATGTCGGGGCTGTTGATGTCAGGTCTGTTGATGTCGGGTTTGTGGATGTCGGGGTTGTGGATGTCGGAGATGTGGTGTCGGGGCTGTGGATGTCGGGGCTCTGGATGTGGGGCTGTGGATCTCAGGGCTGAGAATGTAGGCGTTGTGGATGTCGGGTCTGTAGATGTTGGTGTTGTGGATATCGGGGCTGTGGATGTTGTGGCTTTTGATGTCAATGTTGTGGAAGTCGGGGCTGTGGATGTTGGGGTACTGAATGTCGTGACTGTGGATGTCGGGGATGTGGATGTCAGGGTTGTCGATGTCGGGACTGTGGATGTCGGTGTTGTGGATGTCAGGGCTGTGGATGTTGGGGTTGTCGACGTCGGTGTTGTAGATGTCGAGGTTGTGCATGTCGGGGCTGTGGATGTCAGGGCTGTGGATTTCGGGGTTGTGGATGTCAGGGTTGTGGATATCGGGGTTGTAGATGTCAGGGTTTTGGATGTTGTGGTCGTGGATGTCGGGGTTGTGGATGTCGGTGCTGTGGATGTCTGTCTTGTAGATGTTGAGGTTGTGCATGTCGGGGCTGTGGATGTCGGGGCTGTGGGTATCGGGGTTGTGGATGTCGGTGTTGTGGATGTCAGGGCTACGGATGTCGGAGTTGTGGATGTCGGGGCTGTGGATGTAGATGCTGAGGATGTCTGGGTGGTGGATGTCGGTGTTGTAGATGTCGGGGCTGTGGATGTCAGGGTTGTGGATTTGGGGTTGTGCATCTCATGGCTGTGAATGTCGGGGTTGTGCAGGTCAGGGCTGTCGATTTCGGTGTTGTGGATGTCGGGGTTGTGGATGTCGGGGCTGTGGATGTCGGGGCTGTGGATGTCAGTGTTGTGGATGTCGGGGCTGTGGATGTCGGGGCTGTGGATTTCGGGTTTGTTGATGTCGGGGTAGTGGATGTCGGTGTTGTGGATCTCAGGTTTGTGGATGTCAGGGCTGTGGATATCGGGGCTGTGGATGTTGGGGTTGTGGATGTCAGGGATGTGGATGTCGGGGCTGTGGATGTCGGGGTTGTGGATGTCGGGGTTGTTGATGTCGGGATTGTTGAAGTCAGGGTTGTGGATGTTGAGTCTGTGGTTGTCCGGGATGTGGATGTCGGGGATGTGGATGTCAGGGCTGAGAATGTCGGAGTTAGGGATGTCAGGGCTGTGGGTTTCGGTGTTGCGGATGTCAGGGCTGTGAATATAGGGATTGTGGATGTCGGGTCTGTGGATGACAGTGCTGTGGATGTCAGTGCTGTGGATGTTGGTGTTGTGGATGTCGGGGTTGTGGTTGTCGGTGTTGTGGATATCGGTGCTGTGGATGTCAGGTCTGTGGATGTCGGTGTTGTGGATGTCAGGGTTCAGGATGTCAGGGGCGTGGATGTTGGAGTTGTGAATGACAAGGTTGTGGATGTCGGGTTTGTTGATGTTGGGGTTGTGGATTTTGGGTTTGTTGATGTCGGGGCTGTGGATGTCTGTGTTGTTGATGTCGGTGTTGTGGATGTTGGGGTTTTGGATGTCGGGGGTGTGTATGTCAGGGCTGTGGATGTTGGGGTTGTGGATGTCAGGGCTGTGGTTGTTGAGGCTGTGAATGTCGGGTCTGTGGATGTCGGGTGTCGGGGCTGTGGATGGCGAGGCTGTGGATATCGGTGTCGTGGTGTCAGGGTTGTGGATGGTGAGACTGTGGATATCGGTGTTGTGGATGTCAGGGCTGTGGATGTCGGGGTTGTTGATGTCGGCGTTGTGGATGTCGGGGCTGTGGATGTCGGGGTTGTGGATATAGGGTTTGTGGATGTCGGGGTTGTGGATGTCGGGAATGTGGATGTCAGTGTTGTGGATGTCGCAGCTGTGGACGTTGGGGCTGTGAATGTCGGGGCTGTGGATTTCGGTGTTGCAGATGTCAGGGCTGTGAATGTAGGGGTTGTGGATGTCGGTGTTGGGGATGTTGGGGCTGTGGATGTCGGGATAGTGGATGTCGGGTTTGTGGATGTCGGGGCTGCGGATGTCAGGGCAGTGGATTTCGGTGTTGCAGATGTCAGGGCTGTGAATGTAGGGGTTGTGGATGTGGGTCTGTAGATGTCGGTGTTGTGGATGTCGGGGCTGTGGATGTTGTGGCTTTTGATGTCAGTGTTATGGAAGTCGGGGCTGTGAATGTCAGGGGTGTGGATGTCAGTGTTGTGGATGTTGCGGTTGTGGATGTCGGGGCTGTGGATGTCGGGGCTGTGGATGTCGGAGTTGTGCATGGCGAGGCTGTGGATATCGGGGTTGAGGATGTCAGGGCTGTGAATGTCGGGGTTGTGGATGTCAGGGCTGTGCATGTCAGGGTTGTGGATGTCGGGATTGTTGATGTCAGGATTGTTGATGTCAGGGTTGTGGATGTCGAGTCTGTGGTTGACGGTGTTGCGGATGTCAGGTTTAAGGAATGCGAGGCTGTGGATGTCGTTGCTGTGGATGTCGGGGCTGTGGATGTCGGGGTTGTGGATGTCGTGGCTATGGATGTCGGGATTGTGGATGTCGCTGTTGTGGATGTCGCGGCTGTGGATGTCGGGGTTGTGGATGTTGTGGTCGTGGATGTCGGGGTTGTGGATGTCGGGGCTGTGGATGTAGATGCTGTGGATGTCTGGGTGGTGGATGTCGGTGTTGTAGATGTCGGGGCTGTGGATGTCAGGGTTGTGGATTTGGGGTTGTGGATGTCATGGCTGTGAATGTCGGGGTTGTGCAGGTCAGGGCTGTCGATTTCGGTGTTGTGGATGTCGAGGCTGTGGATGTCGGGGCTGTGGATGTCGGTGTTGTGGATGTCGGTGTTGTGGACGTCGCGGTTATGGATGTCGGGGTTGTTGATGTCGGGGTAGTGGATGCCGAGTTTGTTGATGTGGGGCTTGTGGATGTCGGTGTTGTAGATGGCGGGGTTGTGGATGTCGGGGCTGTGGATGTCGGGGTTGTGGATGTTGGGGTTGTGGATGTCGGAGTTGTAGATGTCGGGGTTGTAGATGTCGGGGTTGTGGATGTCGGGGCTGTGGATGTCGGGGCTGTGGATGTCGTGGTTGTGGATGTCAGGGTTGTGGATGTCAGGGTTCAGGATGTCAGGGCCGTGGATGTTGGAGTTGTGAATGACAAGGTTCTGGATGTCAGGGCTGTGGATGTCGGTGTTGTGGATGTCAAGGTTGTGGATGTCGGGGTTGTTGATGTTGGAGTTGTGGATGTTGGGTTTGTTGATGTCGGGGCTGTGGATGTCTGTGTTGTTGATGTCGGTGTTGTGCATGTTGGGGTTTTGAATGTCGAGGTTGTGTATGTCAGGGCTGTGGATGTTGGTGTTGTGAAAGTCAGGGCTGTGGATGTCGGGTCTGTGGATGTCGGGTGTCGGGGCTGTGGAAGATGAGACTGTGGATATTGGTGTTGTGGATGTCGGGGCTGTGGATGTCGGGGTTGTGGATGTCAGGGGTGTGGATTTCGGTATTGCGGATGTCAGTGTTGTGGATGTCGGGGCTGTGGATGTCGGGTCTGTAGATGTCCGTGTTGTGGATGTCAGGGCTGTGGATGTTGGGGTTGTTGATGTCGGGGTAGTGGGTGTCGGGTTTGTTGATGTCGGGGTTGTGGATGTTGGGGCAGTAGATGTCAGGGTTGTGGATGTCAGGGTTGTGGATGTCGGGACTGTGGATATCGGTGTTGTGGATGTCAGGGCTGTGGATGTCGGGGTTGTTGATGTCGGGGTTGTGGATGTCGGGGCTGTGGATGTCGGGGTTGTGGATGTTGTGGTCGTGGATGTCAGGGTTGTGGATGTCGGGGCTGTGGATCTCATGGCTGTGGATGTCAGGGTTGTGGATTTGGGGTTGTGGATCTCATGGCTGTGAATGTCGGGGTTGTGCAGGTCAGGGCTGTCGATTTCGGTGTTGTGGATGTCTGGGTGGCGGATGTCGGGGCTGTGGATGTCGGTCTTGTAGATGTCGAGGTTGTGCATGTCGGGACTGTGGATGTCGGGGCTGTGGGTATCGGGGTTGTGGATGTCGGTGTTGTGGATGTAGATGCTGTGGATGTCTGGGTGGTGGATGTCGGTGTTGTAGATGTCGGGGCTGTGGATGTCAGGGTTGTGGATTTGGGGTTGTGGATCTCATGGCTGTGAATGTCGGGGTTGTGCAGGTCAGGGCTGTCGATTTCGGTGTTGTGGATGTCGGGGTTGTGGATGTCGGGGCTGTGGATGTCGGGGCTGTGGATGTCGGTGTTGTGGATGTCGGTGTTGTGGATGTCGGTGTTGTGGACGTCGCGGTAATGGATGTCGGGGTTGTTGATGTCGGGGTAGTGGATGCCGGGTTTGTTGATGTCGGGCTTGTGGATGTCGGTGCTGTAGATGTCGGGGTTGTGGATGTCGGGGCTGTGGATGTCGGTGTTGTGGATGTCGGTGTTGTGGACGTCGCGGTTATGGATGTCGGGGTTGTTGATGTCGGGGTAGTGGATGCCGGGTTTGTTGATGTCGGGCTTGTGGATGTCGGTGCTGAAGATGTCGGGGTTGTGGATGTCGGGGCTGTGGATGTCGGGGCTGTGGATTTCGGGTTTGTTGATGTCGGGGTAGTGGATGTCGGTGTTGTGGATCTCAGGTTTGTGGATGTCAGGGCTGTGGATATCGGGGCTTTGGATGTTGGGGTTGTGGATGTCAGGGATGTGGATGTCGGGGCTGTGGATGTCGGGGTTGTGGATGTTGGGGTTGTTGATGTCGGGATTGTTGAAGTCAGGGTTGTGGATGTTGAGTCTGTGGTTGTCCGGGATGTGGATGTCGGGGATGTGGATGTCAGGGCTGTGGGTTTCGGTGTTGCGGATGTCAGGGCTGTGAATATAGGGGTTGTGGATGTCGGGTCTGTGGATGACAGTGCTGTGGATGTCAGTGCTGTGGATGTTGGTGTTGTGGATGTCGGGGTTGTGGTTGTCGGTGTTGTGGATATCGGTGCTGTGGATGTCAGGTCTGTGGATGTCGGTGTTGTGGATGTCAGGGTTCAGGATGACAGGGCCATGGATGTTGGAGTTGTGAATGACAAGGTTGTGGATGTCGGGTTTGTTGATGTTGGGGTTGTGGACTTTGGGTTTGTTGATGTCGGGGCTGTGGATGTCTGTGTTGTTGATGTCGGTGTTGTGGATGTTGGGGTTTTGGATGTGGGGGTGTGTATGTCAGGGCTGTGGATGTTGGGGTTGTGGATGTCAGGGCTGTGGTTGTTGAGGCTGTGAATGTCGGGTCTGTGGATGTCGGGTGTCGGGGCTGTGGATGGCGAGGCTGTGGATATCGGTGTCGTGGTGTCAGGGTTGTGGATGGTGAGACTGTGGATATCGGTGTTGTGGATGTCAGGGCTGTGGATGTCGGGATTGTTGATGTCGGCGTTGTGGATGTCGGGGATGTGGATGTCGGGGTTGTGGATATAGGGTTTGTGGATGTCGGGGTTGTGGATATAGGGTTTGTGGATGTCGGGGCTGTGGATGTCGGGGTTGTGGATATAGGGTTTGTGGATGTCGGGGTGTGGATGTCGGGAATGTGGATGTCAGTGTTGTGGATGTCGCAGCTGTGGACGTTGGGGCTGTGAATGTCGGGGCTGTGGATTTCGGTGTTGCAGATATCAGGGCTGTGAATGTAGGGGTTGTGGATGTCGGTGTTGTGGATGTTGGGGCTGCGGATGTCGGGATAGAGGATGTCGGGTTCATGGATGTCGGGGCTGCGGATGTCAGGGCAGTGGATTTCGGTGTTGCAGATGTCAGGGCTGTGAATGAAGGGGTTGTGGATGTCGGGTCTGTAGATGTCGGTGTTGTGGATGTCGGGGCTGTGGATGTTGTGGCTTTTGATGTCAGTGTTATGGAAGTCGGGGCTGTGGATGTCAGGGGTGTGGATGTCAGTGTTGTGGATGTTGCGGTTATGGATGTAGGGGCCGTGGATGTCGGGGCTGTGGATGTTGAGGCTGTGAATGTCGGGGTTGTGGATGTCAGGGCTGTGCATGTCAGGGTTGTGGATGTCGGGATTGTTGATGTCAGGATTGTTGATGTCAGGGTTGTGGATGTCGAGTCTGTGGTTGACGGTGTTGCGGATGTCAGGTTTGAGGAATGCGAGGCTGTGGATGTCGTTGCTGTGGATGTCGGGGCTGTGGATGTCGGGGTTGTGGATGTCGTGGCTATGGATGTCGGGATTGTGGATGTCGCTGTTGTGGATGTCGGGGCTGTGGATGTCGGGGTTGTGGATGTCGGGGTTGTGGATATCGGGGTTGTGGATGTCAGGACTGTGGATGTCAGTGTTGTGGATGTCGGGGTTGTGGATGTCGGGGTTGTGGATGTCAGTGTGGTGGATGTCGGGGTTGTGGATGTCGGGGTTGTGGATGTCGGGGTTGTGCATGTCGGGGCTGTGGATGCCGGGTTTGTGGATGTCGGGGCTGTGGATGTCAGGGCTTTGAATGTCAGGGTTGTGGATGTCAGGGGTGTGGATTTCGGTATTGCGGATGTCAGAGTTGTGGATGTCAGGGCTGTGGATGTTGGGGTTGTTGATGTCGGGGTAGTGGGTGTCGGGTTTGTTGATGTCAGGGTTGTGGATGTCGGGGTTGTGGATGTCGGGACTGTGGATGTCGGGGTTGTTGATGTCGGGGTTGTGGATGTCGGGGCTGTGGATGTCAGTGTTGTTGATGTCGGGGTTGTGGATGTCGGGGCTGTGGATGTCGGGGCTGTGGATGTCGGGTCTGTAGATGTCGGTGTTGTGGATGTCGGGGTTGTGGATGTCGGGGCTGTGGATGTCGGGTCTGTAGATGTCGGTGTTGTGGATGTCGGGGTTGTGGATGTCGGGGCTGTGGATGTCGGGTCTGTAGATGTCGGGGTTGTGGATGTCGGGGCTGTGGATGTCGGGTCTGTAGATGTCGGTGTTGTGGATGTCAGGGCTGTGGATGTTGGGGTTGTTGATGTCGGGGTAGTGGGTGTCGGGTTGGTTGATGTCGGGGTTGTGGATGTTGGGGCAGTAGATGTTAGGGTTGTGGATGTCGGGGTAGTGGATGTCGGGACAGTGGATATCGGTGTTGTGGATGACTGGGTTGTGGATGTCGGGGTTGTTGATGTCGGGGTTGTGGATGTCGGGGCTGTGGATGTCGGGGCTGTGGATGTCGGGGTTGTGGATGTCGGGGCTGTGGTTGTAGATGCTGTGGATGTCTGGGTGGTGGATGTCGGTGTTGTAGATGTCGGGGCTGTGGATGTCAGGGTTGTGGATTTGGGGTTGTGGATCTCATGGCTGTGAAGGTCGGGGTTGTGCAGGTCAGGGCTGTCGATTTCGGTGTTGTGGATGTCGGGGCTGTGGATGTCGGGGCTGTGGATGTCGGGGCTGTGGATGTCGGGGCTGTGGATGTCGGGGCTGTGGATGTTGGTGTTGTGGATGTCGGTGTTGTGGACGTCGCGGTTATGGATGACGGGGTTGTTTATGTCGGGGTAGTGGATGCCGAGTTTGTTGATGTCGGGCTTGTGGATGTCGGTGTTGTAGATGGCGGGGTTGTGGATGTCGGGGTTGTTGATGTTGGAGTTGTGGATGTTGGGTTTGTTGATGTCGGGGCTGTGGATGTCTGTGTTGTTGATGTCGGTGTTGTGCATGTTGGGGTTTTGAATGTCGAGGTTGTGTATGTCAGGGCTGTGGATGTTGGTGTTGTTAAAGTCAGGGCTGTGGATGTCGGGTCTGTGGATGTCGGGTGTCGGGGCTGTGGAAGATGAGACTGTGGATATTGGTGTTGTGGATGTCGGGGCTGTGGATGTCGGGGTTGTGGATGTCAGGGGTGTGGATTTCGGTATTGCGGATGTCAGTGTTGTGGATGTCGGGGCTGTGGATGTCGGGTCTGTAGATGTCCGTGTTGTGGATGTCAGGGCTGTGGATGTTGGGGTTGTTGATGTCGGGGTAGTGGGTGTCGGGTTTGTTGATGTCGGGGTTGTGGATGTTGGGGCAGTAGATGTCGGGGTTGTTGATGTCGGGGTTGTGGATGTCGGGGCTGTGGATGTCGGGGTTGTGGATGTTGTGGTCGTGGATGTTGGGGTTGTGGATGTCGGGGCTGTGGATCTCATGGCTGTGGATGTCAGGGTTGTGGATTTGGGGTTGTGGATCTCATGGCTGTGAATGTCGGGGTTGTGCAGGTCAGGGCTGTCGATTTCGGTGTTGTGGATGTCTGGGTGGCGGATGTCGGGGCTGTGGATGTCGGTCTTGTAGATGTCGAGGTTGTGCATGTCGGGACTGTGGATGTCGGGGCTGTGGGTATCGGGGTTGTGGATGTCGGTGTTGTGGATGTAGATGCTGTGGATGTCTGGGTGGTGGATGTCGGTGTTGTAGATGTCGGGGCTGTGGATGTCAGGGTTGTGGATTTGGGGTTGTGGATCTCATGGCTGTGAATGTCGGGGTTGTGCAGGTCAGGGCTGTCGATTTCGGTGTTGTGGATGTCGGGCTTGTGGATGTCGGTGCTGTAGATGTCGGGGTTGTGGATGTCGGGGCTGTGGATGTCGGTGTTGTGGATGTCGGTGTTGTGGACGTCGCGGTTATGGATGTCGGGGTTGTTGATGTCGGGGTAGTGGATGCCGGGTTTGTTGATGTCGGGCTTGTGGATGTCGGTGCTGAAGATGTCGGGGTTGTGGATGTCGGGGCTGTGGATGTCGGGGCTGTGGATTTCGGGTTTGTTGATGTCGGGGTAGTGGATGTCGGTGTTGTGGATCTCAGGTTTGTGGATGTCAGGGCTGTGGATATCGGGGCTTTGGATGTTGGGGTTGTGGATGTCAGGGATGTGGATGTCGGGGCTGTGGATGTCGGGGTTGTGGATGTTGGGGTTGTTGATGTCGGGATTGTTGAAGTCAGGGTTGTGGATGTTGAGTCTGTGGTTGTCCGGGATGTGGATGTCGGGGATGTGGATGTCAGGGCTGTGGGTTTCGGTGTTGCGGATGTCAGGGCTGTGAATATAGGGGTTGTGGATGTCGGGTCTGTGGATGACAGTGCTGTGGATGTCAGTGCTGTGGATGTTGGTGTTGTGGATGTCGGGGTTGTGGTTGTCGGTGTTGTGGATATCGGTGCTGTGGATGTCAGGTCTGTGGATGTCGGTGTTGTGGATGTCAGGGTTCAGGATGACAGGGCCATGGATGTTGGAGTTGTGAATGACAAGGTTGTGGATGTCGGGTTTGTTGATGTTGGGGTTGTGGACTTTGGGTTTGTTGATGTCGGGGCTGTGGATGTCTGTGTTGTTGATGTCGGTGTTGTGGATGTTGGGGTTTTGGATGTGGGGGTGTGTATGTCAGGGCTGTGGATGTTGGGGTTGTGGATGTCAGGGCTGTGGTTGTTGAGGCTGTGAATGTCGGGTCTGTGGATGTCGGGTGTCGGGGCTGTGGATGGCGAGGCTGTGGATATCGGTGTCGTGGTGTCAGGGTTGTGGATGGTGAGACTGTGGATATCGGTGTTGTGGATGTCAGGGCTGTGGATGTCGGGATTGTTGATGTCGGCGTTGTGGATGTCGGGGATGTGGATGTCGGGGTTGTGGATATAGGGTTTGTGGATGTCGGGGTTGTGGATATAGGGTTTGTGGATGTCGGGGCTGTGGATGTCGGGGTTGTGGATATAGGGTTTGTGGATGTCGGGGTGTGGATGTCGGGAATGTGGATGTCAGTGTTGTGGATGTCGCAGCTGTGGACGTTGGGGCTGTGAATGTCGGGGCTGTGGATTTCGGTGTTGCAGATATCAGGGCTGTGAATGTAGGGGTTGTGGATGTCGGTGTTGTGGATGTTGGGGCTGCGGATGTCGGGATAGAGGATGTCGGGTTCGTGGATGTTGGGGCTGCGGATGTCAGGGCAGTGGATTTCGGTGTTGCAGATGTCAGGGCTGTGAATGAAGGGGTTGTGGATGTCGGGTCTGTAGATGTCGGTGTTGTGGATGTCGGGGCTGTGGATGTTGTGGCTTTTGATGTCAGTGTTATGGAAGTCGGGGCTGTGGATGTCAGGGGTGTGGATGTCAGTGTTGTGGATGTTGCGGTTATGGATGTAGGGGCCGTGGATGTCGGGGCTGTGGATGTTGAGGCTGTGAATGTCGGGGTTGTGGATGTCAGGGCTGTGCATGTCAGGGTTGTGGATGTCGGGATTGTTGATGTCAGGATTGTTGATGTCAGGGTTGTGGATGTCGAGTCTGTGGTTGACGGTGTTGCGGATGTCAGGTTTGAGGAATGCGAGGCTGTGGATGTCGTTGCTGTGGATGTCGGGGCTGTGGATGTCGGGGTTGTGGATGTCGTGGCTATGGATGTCGGGATTGTGGATGTCGCTGTTGTGGATGTCGGGGCTGTGGATGTCGGGGTTGTGGATGTCGGGGTTGTGGATATCGGGGTTGTGGATGTCAGGACTGTGGATGTCAGTGTTGTGGATGTCGGGGTTGTGGATGTCGGGGTTGTGGATGTCAGTGTGGTGGATGTCGGGGTTGTGGATGTCGGGGTTGTGGATGTCGGGGTTGTGCATGTCGGGGCTGTGGATGCCGGGTTTGTGGATGTCGGGGCTGTGGATGTCAGGGCTTTGAATGTCAGGGTTGTGGATGTCAGGGGTGTGGATTTCGGTATTGCGGATGTCAGAGTTGTGGATGTCAGGGCTGTGGATGTTGGGGTTGTTGATGTCGGGGTAGTGGGTGTCGGGTTTGTTGATGTCAGGGTTGTGGATGTCGGGGTTGTGGATGTCGGGACTGTGGATGTCGGGGTTGTTGATGTCGGGGTTGTGGATGTCGGGGCTGTGGATGTCAGTGTTGTTGATGTCGGGGTTGTGGATGTCGGGGCTGTGGATGTCGGGGCTGTGGATGTCGGGTCTGTAGATGTCGGTGTTGTGGATGTCGGGGTTGTGGATGTCGGGGCTGTGGATGTCGGGTCTGTAGATGTCGGTGTTGTGGATGTCGGGGTTGTGGATGTCGGGGCTGTGGATGTCGGGTCTGTAGATGTCGGTGTTGTGGATGTCAGGGCTGTGGATGTTGGGGTTGTTGATGTCGGGGTAGTGGGTGTCGGGTTGGTTGATGTCGGGGTTGTGGATGTTGGGGCAGTAGATGTTAGGGTTGTGGATGTCGGGGTAGTGGATGTCGGGACAGTGGATATCGGTGTTGTGGATGACTGGGTTGTGGATGTCGGGGTTGTTGATGTCGGGGTTGTGGATGTCGGGGCTGTGGATGTCGGGGCTGAGGATGTCGGGGTTGTGGATGTCGGGGCTGTGGTTGTAGATGCTGTGGATGTCTGGGTGGTGGATGTCGGTGTTGTAGATGTCGGGGCTGTGGATGTCAGGGTTGTGGATTTGGGGTTGTGGATCTCATGGCTGTGAAGGTCGGGGTTGTGCAGGTCAGGGCTGTCGATTGCGGTGTTGTGGATGTCGGGGCTGTGGATGTCGGGGCAGAGGATGTTGGTGTTGTGGATGTCGGTGTTGTGGACGTCGCGGTTATGGATGTCGGGGTTGTTGATGTCGGGGTAGTGGATGCCGAGTTTGTTGATGTCGGGCTTGTGGATGTAGGTGTTGTAGATGGCGGGTTTGTGGATGTCGGGGCTGTAGATGTCGGGGCTGTGGATGTTGGGGTTGTGGATGTCGGGGTTGTGGATGTCGGTGTTGTAGATGTCAGGGTTGTGGATGTCGGGGCTGTGGATGTCGGGGTTGTAGATGTTGGGGTTGTGGATGTCGGGGCTGTGGATGTCGGGGCTGTGGATGTCGTGGTTGTGGATGTCAGGGTTGTGGATATCAGGGTTCAGGATGTCAGGGCCGTGGATGTTGGAGTTGTGAATGACAAGGTTCTGGATGTCAGGGCTGTGGATGTCAGTGTTGTGGATGTCAAGGTTGTGGCTGTCGGGGTTGTTGATGTTGGGGTTGTGGATGTTGGGTTTGTTGATGTCGGGGCTGTGGATGTCTGTGTTGTTGATGTCGGTGTTGTGGATGTTGGGGTTTTGGATGTCGGGGTTGTGTATGTCAGGGCTGTAGATGTTGGTGTTGTGAATGTCAGGGCTTTGGATGTCGGGTCAGTGGATGTCGGGTGTCGGGGCTGTGGATGGTGAGACTGTGGATATTGGTGTTGTGGATGTCGGGGCTGTGGATGTCGGGGTTGTGGATATAGGGTTTGTGGATGTCGGGGCTGTGGATGTCGGGAATGTGGATGTCAGGGTTGTGGATGTCGGGGCTGTGGATGTCGGGATAGTGGATGTCAGGTTTGTGGATGTCGGGGCTTTGGATGTCAGGGCTGTGGATGTCAGGGCAGTGGATTTCGGTGTTGCAGATGTCAGGGCTGTGAATGTAGGGGTTGTGGATGTCGGGTCTGCGGATGTTGTGGCTTTTGATGTCAGTGTTATGGAAGTCGGGGCTGTGGATGTCAGGGGTGTGGATGTCGGTGTTGTGGATGTTGCGGTTCTGGATGTTGGGGCTGTGGATGTCGGGGCTGTGGATGTCGGGGTTGTGCATGGCGAGGCTGTGGATATCGGGGTTGTGGATGTCAGGGCTGTGCATGTCAGGGTTGTGGATGTCGGGATTGTTGACGTCAGGATTGTTGATGTCAGGGTTGTGGATGTTGAGTCTGTGGTTGTCGGTGTTGCGGATGTCAGGGTTGAGGATGGCGAGGCTGTGGATGTCATTGTTGTGGATGTCAGGGCTGTGGACGTCAGGATTGTTGATGTCAGGGATGTGGATGTTGAGTCTGCGGTTGTCGTTGTTGTGGATGTCAGGGCTGTGGATGTCAGGGCTGTGGATGTCGGGGTTGTGGATGTCGGGTTTGTGGATGTCGGGGTTGTGGATGTTGTGGCTATGGATGTCGGGGCTGTAGATGTCGGGGCTGTGGATGTCAGGGCTGTGGATGTCGGGGTTGTGGATGGTGAGACTGTGGATATTGGTGTTGTGGATGTCGGGGCTGTGGATGTCGGGGTTGTGGATGTCAGGGCTGTGCATGTCAGGGTTGTGGATGTCGGGATTGTTGATGTCAGGATTGTTGATGTCAGGGTTGTGGATGTTGAGTCTGTGGTTGTCGGTGTTGCGGATGTCAGGTTTGAGGAATGCGAGGCTGTGGATGTCGTTACTGTGGATGTCGGGGCTGTGGATGTCGGGGTTGTGGATGTCGTGGCTATGGATGTCGGGATTGTGGATGTCGCTGTTGTGGATGTCGGGGCTGTGGATGTCGGGGTTCTGGATGTCGGGGTTGTGGATGTCAGGACTGTGGATGTCGGTGTTGTGGATGTCGGGGCTGTGGATGTCGGGTTTGTAGATGTCGTTGTTGTGGATGTTGGGGTTGTTGATGTTGGGGTAGTGGGTGTCGGGTTTGTTGATGTCGGGGTTGTGGATGTCGGGGTTGTGGATGTCAGGGCTGTCGATGTCAGGGTTGTTGATGTCGGGGTTGTGGATGTCGGTGTTGTGGATATCGGTGTTGTGGATCTCTGGTTTGTGGATGTCAGGGCTGTGGATGTCAGGGTTGTGGATGTTGTGGTCGTGGATGTCGGGGTTGTGTATGTCAGGGCTGTGGATGTCGGGTCTGTGGATGTCGCGTGTCGGGGCTGTGGATGCTGAGACTGTGGATATTGGTGTTGTGGATGTCGGGGCTGTGGATGTCAGGGTTGTGGATATAGGGTTTCTGGATGTCGGGGCTGTGGATGTCGGGATAGTGGATGTCAGGTTTGTGGATGTCGGGGCTGTGGATGTCAGGGCTGTGGATGTCAGGGCAGTGGATTTCGGTGTTGCAGATGTCAGGGCTGTGAATGTAGGGGTTGTGGATGTCGGGTCTGTGAATGTTGTGGCTTTTGATGTCAGTGTTATGGAAGTCAGGGCTGTGGATGTCAGGGGTGTGGATGTCGGGGCTGTGGATGTCGGGGTTGTGCATGGCGAGGCTGTGGATATCGGGGTTGTGGATGTCAGGGCTGTGAATGTCAGGGTTGTGGATGCCGGGATTGTTGATGTCAGGATTGTTGATGTCAGGGTTGTGGATGTTGAGTCTGTGGTTGTCGGTGTTGAGGATGTCAGGGTTGAGGAATGCGAGGCTGTGGATGTCGTTGTTGTGGATGTCAGGGCTTTGGATGTCGGGTTTGTTGATGTCGGGGTTGTGGATGTTGGGGCTGTAGATGTCAGGGTTGTGGATGTTGGGGTTGTGGATGTCGGGATTGTGGATATCGGTGTTGTGGATATCAGGTTTGTGGTTGTCAGGGCTGTGAATGGCGGGGTTGCAGTTGTCAGGGCTGTGGATGTGAAGGCTGTGGATGTCGGGGCTGTGGATGTTCGGGCTGATGATGTCGGGGTTGTGGATGTCAGCGTTGTGGATGTCGGGGCTGTGGATGTCGGGGCTGTGGATGTTGGGGTTGTGGATGTCAGGGTTGTAGATGTCGGGGCTGTGGATGTCAGGGCTTTGAATGTCGGGGTTGTGGATGTAAGGGCTGTGGATTTCGGTATTGCGGATGTCAGGGTTGTGGATGTCGGGGCTGTGGATGTCGGGTCTGTAGATGTCGGTGTTGTGGATGTCAGGGCTTTGGATGTCGGGTTTGTTGATGTCGGGGTTGTGGATGTTGGGACTGTAGATGTCAGGGTTGTGGATGTTGGGGTTGTGGATGTCGGGATTGTGGATATCGGTGTTGTGGATATCAGGATTGTGGTTGTCAGGGCTGTGAATGGCGGGGTTGCAGTTGTCAGGGCTGTGGATGTGAAGGCTGTGGATGTCAGGGCTGTGGATGTTGGGGTTGTGGATGTCAGGGCTGTGGTTGTTGAGGCTGTGAATGTCGGGTCTGTGGATGTCGGGTGTCGGGGCTGTGGATGGCGAGGCTGTGGATATCGGTGTCGTGGTGACAGGGTTGTGGATGGTGAGACTGTGGATATCGGTGTTGTGGATGTCAGGGCTGTGGATGTCAGGATTGTTGATGTTGGCGTTATGGATGTCGGGGATGTGGATGTCGGGGTTGTGGATATAGGGTTTGTGGATGTCGGGGTGTGGATGTCGGGAATGTGGATGTCAGTGTTGTGGATGTCGCGGCTGTGGACGTTGGGGCTGTGAATGTCGGGGCTGTGGATTTCGGTGTTGCAGATGTCAGGGCTGTGAATGTAGGGGTTGTGGATGTCGGTGTTGTGGATATTGGGGCTGTGGATGTCGGGATAGTGGATGTCGGGTTTGTGGATGTCGGGGCTGCGGATGTCAGGGCAGTGGATTTCGGTGTTGCAGATGTCAGGGCTGTGAATGTAGGGGTTGTAGATGTCGGGTCTGTAGATGTCGGTGTTGTGGATGTCGGGGCTGTGGATGTTGTGGCTTTTGGTGTCAGTGTTATGGAAGTCGGGGCTGTGGATGTCAGGGGTGTGGATGTCAGTGTTGTGGATGTTGCGGTTGTGGATGTTGGGGCTGTGGATATCGGGGTTGTGGATGTCGGGGCTGTGAATGTCGGGGTTGTGGATGTCAGGGCTGTGCATGTCAGGGTTGTGGATGTCGGGGCTGTGTATGTCGGGTCTGTAGATGTCGGTGTTGTGGATGTCAGGGCTGTGGATGTTGGGGTTGTTGATGTCGGGGTAGTGGGTGTCGGGTTTGTTGATGTCGGGGTTGTGGATGTTGGGGCAGTAGATGTCAGGGTTGTGGATGTCGGTGTTGTGGATGTCGGGACTGTGGATATCGGTGTTGTGGATGTCAGGGCTGTGGATGTTGTGGTCGTGGATGTCGGGGTTGTGGATGTCGGGGCTGTGGATGTCGGTGTTGTAGATGTCGAGGTTGTGCATGTCGGGGCTGTGGATGTCGGGGCTGTGGGTATCGGGGTTGTGGATGTCGGTGTTGTGGATGTCAGGGCTACGGATGTCGGGGTTGTGGATGTCGGGGCTGTGGATGTAGATGCTGTGGATGTCTGGGTGGTGGATGTCGGTGTTGTAGATGTCGGGGCTGTGGATGTCAGGGTTGTGGATTTGGGGTTGTGGATCTCATGGCTGTGAATGTCGGGGTTGTGCAGGTCAGGGCTGTCGATTTCGGTGTTGTGGATGTCGGGGTGGTGGATGTCGGGGCTGTGGATGTCGGGGCTGTGGATGTCGGTGTTGTGGATGTCGGTGTTGTGGACGTCGCGGTTATGGATGACGGGGTTGTTGATGTCGGGGTAGTGGATGCTGGGTTTGTTGATGTCAGGCTTGTGGATGTCAGTGTTGTAGATGTCGGGGTTGTGGATGTCGGGGCTGTGGATATCGGGGCTGTGGATTTCGGGTTTGTTGATGTCGGGGTAGTGGATGTCGGTGTTGTGGATCTCAGGTTTGTGGATGTCAGGGCTGTGGATATCGGGGCTGTGGATGTTGGGGTTGTGGATGTCAGGGATGTGGATGTCGGGGCTGTGGATGTCGGGGTTGTGGATGTCGGGGTTGTTGATGTCGGGATTGTTGAAGTCAGGGTTGTGGATGTTGAGTCTGTGGTTGTCCGGGATGTGGATGTCGGGGATGTGGATGTCAGGGCTGAGAATGTCAGAGTTAGGGATGTCAGGGCTGTGGGTTTCGGTGTTGCGGATGCCAGGGCTGTGAATATAGGGGTTGTGGATGTCGGGTCTGTGGATGACAGTGCTGTGGATGTCAGTGCTGTGGATGTTGGTGTTGTGGATGTCGGAGTTGTGGTTGTCGGTGTTGTGGATATCGGTGCTGTGGATGTCAGGTCTGTGGATGTCGGTGTTGTGGATGTCAGGGTTCAGGATGTCAGGGCCGTGGATGTTGGAGTTGTGAATGACAAGGTTGTGGATGTCGGGTTTGTTGATGTTGGGGTTGTGGATTTTGGGTTTGTTGATGTCGGGGCTGTGGATGTCTGTGTTGTTGATGTCGGTGTTGTGGATGTTGGGGTTTTGGATGTCGGGGGTGTGTATGTCAGGGCTGTGGATGTTGGGGTTGTGGATGTCAGGGCTGTGGTTGTTGAGGCTGTGAATGTCGGGTCTGTGGATGTCGGGTGTCGGGGCTGTGGATGGCGAGGCTGTGGATATCGGTGTCGTGGTGTCAGGGTTGTGGATGGTGAGACTGTGGATATCGGTGTTGTGGATGTCAGGGCTGTGGATGTCGGGATTGTTGATGTCGGCGTTGTGGATGTCGGGGATGTGGATGTCGGCGATGCGGATATAGGGTTTGTGGATGTCAGGGTTGTGGATATAGGGTTTGTGGATGTCGGGGCTGTGGATGTCGGGGTTGTGGATATAGGGTTTGTGGATGTCGGGGTGTGGATGTCGGGATTGTGGATGTCAGTGTTGTGGATGTCACAGCTGTGGACGTTGGGGCTGTGAATGTCGGGGCTGTGGATTTCGGTGTTGCAGATGTCAGGGCTGTGAATGTAGGGGTTGTGGATGTCGGTGTTGGGGATGTTGGGGCTGTGGATGTCGGGATAGTGGATGTCGGGTTCGTGGATGTCGGGGTTGCGGATGTCAGGGCAGAGAATTTCGGTGTTGCAGATGTCAGGGCTGTGAATGTAGGGTTTGTGGATGTCAGGTCTGGAGATGTCGGTGTTGTGGATGTCGGGGCTGTGGATGTTGTGGCTTTTGATGTCAGTGTTATGGAACTCGGGGCTGTGGATGTCAGGGGTGTGGATGTCAGTGTTGTGGATGTTGCGGTTGTGGATGTCGGGGCTGTGGATGTCGGGGCTGTAGATGTCGGGGCTGTGGATGTCGGGGCTGTGGATGTCGGGGTTGTGGATGGTGAGATTGTGGATATTGGTGTTGTGGATGTCAGGGCTGTGAATGTCGGGGTTGTGGATGTCAGGGCTGTGCATGTCAGGGTTGTGGATGTCGGGATTGTTGATGTCAGGATTGTTGATGTCAGGGTTGTGGATGTTGAGTCTGTGGTTGTCGGTGTTGCGGATGTCAGGTTTGAGGAATGCGAGGCTGTGGATGTCGTTGCTGTGGATGTCGGGGCTGTGGACGTCGGGGTTGTGGATGTCTTGGCTATGGATGTCGGGATTGTGGATGTCGCTGTGGTGGATGTCGGGGCTGTGGATGTCGGGGTTGTGGATGTCGGGGTTGTGGATGTCAGGACTGTGGATGTCGGGGTTGTGGATGTCGGGGCTGTGGATGTCGGGTTTGTGAATGTCAGGGTTGTGGATGTCAGGGGTGTGCATTTCGGTATTGCGGATGTCAGATTTGTGGATGTCAGGGCTGTGGATGTTGGGGTTGTTGATGTCGGGGTAGTGGGTGTCGGGTTTGTTGATGTCGGGGTTGTGGATGTTGGGGCAGTAGATGTCAGGGTTGTGGATGTCGGGGTTGTGGATGTCGGGACTGTGGATATCGGTATTGTGGATGTCAGGGCTGTGGATGTCGGGGTTGTTGATGTCGGAATTGTGGATGTCGGGGCTGTGGATGTCGGGGTTGTGGATGTTGTGGTCGTGGATGTCGGGTTTATGGATGTAGATGCTGTGGATGTCTGGGTGGTGGATGCCGGTGTTGTAGATGTCGGGGCTGTGGATGTCAGGGTTGTGGATTTGGGGTTGTGGATCTCATGGCTGTGAATGTCGGGGTTGTGCAGGTCAGGGCTGTCGATTTCGGTGTTGTGGATGTCGATGCTGTGGATGTCGGGGTTGTGGATGTCGGTGTTGTGGATGTCGGTGTTGTGGACATCGCGGTAATGGATGTCGGGGTTGTTGATGTCGGGGTAGTGGATGCCGAGTTTGTTGATGTCGGGCTTGTGGATGTCGGTGTTGTAGATGGCGGGGTTGTGGATGTCGGGGCTGTAGATGTCGGGGCTGTGGATGTTGGGGTTGTGGATGTCGGGGTTGTGGATGTCGGTGTTGTAGATGTCAGGGTTGTGGATGTCGGGGCTGTGGATGTCAGGGCTGTGGATGTCAGGGCAGTGGATTTCGGTGTTGCAGATGTCAGGGCTGTGAATTAGGGGTTGTGGATGTCGGGTCTGTGAATGTTGTGGCTTTTGATGTCAGTGTTATGGAAGTCAGGGCTGTGGATGTCAGGGGTGTGGATGTCGGGGCTGTGGATGTCGGGGTTGTGCATGGCGAGGCTGTGGATATCGGGGTTGTGGATGTCAGGGCTGTGGATGCCGGGATTGTTGATGTCAGGATTGTTGATGTCAGGGTTGTGGATGTTGAGTCTGTGGTTGTCGGTGTTGAGGATGTCAGGGTTGAGGAATGCGAGGCTGTGGATGTCGTTGTTGTGGATGTCAGGGCTTTGGATGTCGGGTTTGTTGATGTCGGGGTTGTGGATGTCGGGATTGTGGATATCGGTGTTGTGGATATCAGGTTTGTGGTTGTCAGGGCTGTGAATGGCGGGGTTGCAGTTGTCAGGGCTGTGGATGTGAAGGCTGTGGATGTCGGGGCTGTGGATGTTCGGGCTGATGATGTCGGGGTTGTGGATGTCAGCGTTGTGGATGTCGGGGCTGTGGATGTCGGGGCTGTGGATGTTGGGGTTGTGGATGTCGGGGTTGTGGATGTCAGGGTTGTAGATGTCGGGGCTGTGGATGTCAGGGCTTTGAATGTCGGGGTTGTGGATGTAAGGGCTGTGGATTTCGGTATTGCGGATGTCAGGGTTGTGGATGTCGGGGCTGTGGATGTCGGGTCTGTAGATGTCGGTGTTGTGGATGTCAGGGCTTTGGATGTCGGGTTTGTTGATGTCGGGGTTGTGGATGTTGGGACTGTAGATGTCAGGGTTGTGGATGTTGGGGTTGTGGATGTCGGGATTGTGGATATCGGTGTTGTGGATATCAGGATTGTGGTTGTCAGGGCTGTGAATGGCGGGGTTGCAGTTGTCAGGGCTGTGGATGTGAAGGCTGTGGATGTCAGGGCTGTGGATGTTGGGGTTGTGGATGTCAGGGCTGTGGTTGTTGAGGCTGTGAATGTCGGGTCTGTGGATGTCGGGTGTCGGGGCTGTGGATGGCGAGGCTGTGGATATCGGTGTCGTGGTGACAGGGTTGTGGATGGTGAGACTGTGGATATCGGTGTTGTGGATGTCAGGGCTGTGGATGTCAGGATTGTTGATGTTGGCGTTATGGATGTCGGGGCTGTGGATGTCGGGGTTGTGGATATAGGGTTTGTGGATGTCGGGGTGTGGATGTCGGGAATGTGGATGTCAGTGTTGTGGATGTCGCGGCTGTGGACGTTGGGGCTGTGAATGTCGGGGCTGTGGATTTCGGTGTTGCAGATGTCAGGGCTGTGAATGTAGGGGTTGTGGATGTCGGTGTTGTGGATATTGGGGCTGTGGATGTCGGGATAGTGGATGTCGGGTTTGTGGATGTCGGGGCTGCGGATGTCAGGGCAGTGGATTTCGGTGTTGCAGATGTCAGGGCTGTGAATGTAGGGGTTGTAGATGTCGGGTCTGTAGATGTCGGTGTTGTGGATGTCGGGGCTGTGGATGTTGTGGCTTTTGGTGTCAGTGTTATGGAAGTCGGGGCTGTGGATGTCAGGGGTGTGGATGTCAGTGTTGTGGATGTTGCGGTTGTGGATGTTGGGGCTGTGGATATCGGGGTTGTGGATGTCGGGGCTGTGAATGTCGGGGTTGTGGATGTCAGGGCTGTGCATGTCAGGGTTGTGGATGTCGGGGCTGTGTATGTCGGGTCTGTAGATGTCGGTGTTGTGGATGTCAGGGCTGTGGATGTTGGGGTTGTTGATGTCGGGGTAGTGGGTGTCGGGTTTGTTGATGTCGGGGTTGTGGATGTTGGGGCAGTAGATGTCAGGGTTGTGGATGTCGGTGTTGTGGATGTCGGGACTGTGGATATCGGTGTTGTGGATGTCAGGGCTGTGGATGTTGTGGTCGTGGATGTCGGGGTTGTGGATGTCGGGGCTGTGGATGTCGGTGTTGTAGATGTCGAGGTTGTGCATGTCGGGGCTGTGGATGTCGGGGCTGTGGGTATCGGGGTTGTGGATGTCGGTGTTGTGGATGTCAGGGCTACGGATGTCGGGGTTGTGGATGTCGGGGCTGTGGATGTAGATGCTGTGGATGTCTGGGTGGTGGATGTCGGTGTTGTAGATGTCGGGGCTGTGGATGTCAGGGTTGTGGATTTGGGGTTGTGGATCTCATGGCTGTGAATGTCGGGGTTGTGCAGGTCAGGGCTGTCGATTTCGGTGTTGTGGATGTCGGGGTGGTGGATGTCGGGGCTGTGGATGTCGGGGCTGTGGATGTCGGTGTTGTGGATGTCGGTGTTGTGGACGTCGCGGTTATGGATGACGGGGTTGTTGATGTCGGGGTAGTGGATGCTGGGTTTGTTGATGTCAGGCTTGTGGATGTCAGTGTTGTAGATGTCGGGGTTGTGGATGTCGGGGCTGTGGATATCGGGGCTGTGGATTTCGGGTTTGTTGATGTCGGGGTAGTGGATGTAGGTGTTGTGGATCTCAGGTTTGTGGATGTCAGGGCTGTGGATATCGGGGCTGTGGATGTTGGGGTTGTGGATGTCAGGGATGTGGATGTCGGGGCTGTGGATGTCGGGGTTGTGGATGTCGGGGTTGTTGATGTCGGGATTGTTGAAGTCAGGGTTGTGGATGTTGAGTCTGTGGTTGTCCGGGATGTGGATGTCGGGGATGTGGATGTCAGGGCTGAGAATGTCAGAGTTAGGGATGTCAGGGCTGTGGGTTTCGGTGTTGCGGATGTCAGGGCTGTGAATATAGGGGTTGTGGATGTCGGGTCTGTGGATGACAGTGCTGTGGATGTCAGTGCTGTGGATGTTGCTGTTGTGGATGTCGGAGTTGTGGTTGTCGGTGTTGTGGATATCGGTGCTGTGGATGTCAGGTCTGTGGATGTCGGTGTTGTGGATGTCAGGGTTCAGGATGTCAGGGCCGTGGATGTTGGAGTTGTGAATGACAAGGTTGTGGATGTCGGGTTTGTTGATGTTGGGGTTGTGGATTTTGGGTTTGTTGATGTCGGGGCTGTGGATGTCTGTGTTGTTGATGTTGGTGTTGTGGATGTTGGGGTTTTGGATGTCGGGGGTGTGTATGTCAGGGCTGTGGATGTTGGGGTTGTGGATGTCAGGGCTGTGGTTGTTGAGGCTGTGAATGTCGGGTCTGTGGATGTCGGGTGTCGGGGCTGTGGATGGCGAGGCTGTGGATATCGGTGTCGTGGTGTCAGGGTTGTGGATGGTGAGACTGTGGATATCGGTGTTGTGGATGTCAGGGCTGTGGATGTCGGGATTGTTGATGTCGGCGTTGTGGATGTCGGGGATGTGGATGTCGGCGATGCGGATATAGGGTTTGTGGATGTCAGGGTTGTGGATATAGGGTTTGTGGATGTCGGGGCTGTGGATGTCGGGGTTGTGGATATAGGGTTTGTGGATGTCGGGGTGTGGATGTCGGGATTGTGGATGTCAGTGTTGTGGATGTCACAGCTGTGGACGTTGGGGCTGTGAATGTCGGGGCTGTGGATTTCGGTGTTGCAGATGTCAGGGCTGTGAATGTAGGGGTTGTGGATGTCGGTGTTGGGGATGTTGGGGCTGTGGATGTCGGGATAGTGGATGTCGGGTTCGTGGATGTCGGGGTTGCGGATGTCAGGGCAGAGAATTTCGGTGTTGCAGATGTCAGGGCTGTGAATGTAGGGTTTGTGGATGTCAGGTCTGGAGATGTCGGTGTTGTGGATGTCGGGGCTGTGGATGTTGTGGCTTTTGATGTCAGTGTTATGGAACTCGGGGCTGTGGATGTCAGGGGTGTGGATGTCAGTGTTGTGGATGTTGCGGTTGTGGATGTCGGGGCTGTGGATGTCGGGGCTGTAGATGTCGGGGCTGTGGATGTCGGGGCTGTGGATGTCGGGGTTGTGGATGGTGAGATTGTGGATATTGGTGTTGTGGATGTCAGGGCTGTGAATGTCGGGGTTGTGGATGTCAGGGCTGTGCATGTCAGGGTTGTGGATGTCGGGATTGTTGATGTCAGGATTGTTGATGTCAGGGTTGTGGATGTTGAGTCTGTGGTTGTCGGTGTTGCGGATGTCAGGTTTGAGGAATGCGAGGCTGTGGATGTCGTTGCTGTGGATGTCGGGGCTGTGGACGTCGGGGTTGTGGATGTCTTGGCTATGGATGTCGGGATTGTGGATGTCGCTGTTGTGGATGTCGGGGCTGTGGATGTCGGGGTTGTGGATGTCGGGGTTGTGGATGTCAGGACTGTGGATGTCGGGGTTGTGGATGTCGGGGCTGTGGATGTCGGGTTTGTGAATGTCAGGGTTGTGGATGTCAGGGGTGTGGATTTCGGTATTGCGGATGTCAGATTTGTGGATGTCAGGGCTGTGGATGTTGGGGTTGTTGATGTCGGGGTAGTGGGTGTCGGGTTTGTTGATGTCGGGGTTGTGGATGTTGGGGCAGTAGATGTCAGGGTTGTGGATGTCGGGGTTGTGGATGTCGGGACTGTGGATATCGGTATTGTGGATGTCAGGGCTGTGGATGTCGGGGTTGTTGATGTCGGAATTGTGGATGTCGGGGCTGTGGATGTCGGGGTTGTGGATGTTGTGGTCGTGGATGTCGGGTTTATGGATGTAGATGCTGTGGATGTCTGGGTGGTGGATGCCGGTGTTGTAGATGTCGGGGCTGTGGATGTCAGGGTTGTGGATTTGGGGTTGTGGATCTCATGGCTGTGAATGTCGGGGTTGTGCAGGTCAGGGCTGTCGATTTCGGTGTTGTGGATGTCGATGCTGTGGATGTCGGGGTTGTGGATGTCGGTGTTGTGGATGTCGGTGTTGTGGACATCGCGGTAATGGATGTCGGGGTTGTTGATGTCGGGGTAGTGGATGCCGAGTTTGTTGATGTCGGGCTTGTGGATGTCGGTGTTGTAGATGGCGGGGTTGTGGATGTCGGGGCTGTAGATGTCGGGGCTGTGGATGTTGGGGTTGTGGATGTCGGAGTTGTGGATGTCGGTGTTATAGATGTCAGGGTTGTGGATGTCGGGGCTGTGGATGTTGGGGTTGTGGATGTCGGTGTTGAAGATGTCGGGGTTGTAGATGTCGGGGTTGTGGATGTCGTGGCTGTGGATGTCGGGGCTGTGGATGTCGTGGTTGTGGATGTCAGGGTTGTGGATGTCAGGGTTCAGGATGTCAGGGCCGTGGATGTTGGAGTTGTGAATGACAAGGTTCTGGATGTCAGGGCTGTGGATGTCGGTATTGTGGATGTCAAGGTTGTGGATGTCGGGGTGGTTGATGTTGGGGTTGTGGATGTTGGGTTTGTTGATGTCGGGGCTGTGGATGTCTGTGTTGTTGATGTCGGTGTTGTGGATGTTGGGGTTTTGAATGTCGGGGTTGTGTATGTCAGGGCTGTGGATGTTGGTGTTGTGAATGTCAGGGCTGTGGATGTCGGGTCTGTGGATGTCGGGTGTCGGGGCTGTGGATGGTGAGACTGTGGATATTGGTGTAGTGGATGTCGGGGTTGTGGATGTCGGGGTTGTGGATGTCGGGGCTGTGGATGTCAGGGCTTTGAATGTCAGGGTTGTGGATGTCAGGGGTGTGGATTTCGGTATTGCGGATGTCAGAGTTGTGGATGTCGGGGCTGTGGATGTCGGGTCTGTAGATGTCAGTGTTGTGGATGTCAGGGCTGTGGATGTTGGGGTTGTTGATGTCGGGGTAGTGGGTGTCGGGTTTGTTGATGTCGGGGTTGTGGATGTTGGGGCAGTAGATGTCAGGGTTGTGGATGTCGGGGTTGTGCAGGTCAGGGCTGTCGATTTCGGTGTTGTGGATGTCGGGGTTGTGGATGTCGGGGCTGTGGATGTCGGGGCTGTGGATGTCGGTGTTGTGGATGTCGGTGTTGTGGACGTCGTGGTTATGGATGTCGGGGTAGTTGATGTCGGGGTAGTGGATGCCGGGTTTGTTGATGTCGGGCTTGTGGATGTCAGTGTTGTAGATGTCGGGGTTGTGGATGTCGGGGCTGTGGATATCGGGGCTGTGGATTTCGGGTTTGTTGATGTCGGGGTAGTGGATGTCGGTGTTGTGGATCTCAGGTTTGTGGATGTCAGGGCTGTGGATATCGGGGCTGTGGATGTTGGGGTTGTGGATGTCAGGGATGTGGATGTCGGGGCTGTGGATGTCGGGGTTGTGGATGTCGGGGTTGTTGATGTCGGGATTGTTGAAGTCAGGGTTGTGGATGTTGAGTCTGTGGTTGTCCGGGATGTGGATGTCGGGGATGTGGATGCCAGGGCTGAGAATGTCGGAGTTAGGGATGTCAGGGCTGTGGGTTTCGGTGTTGCGGATGTCAAGGCTGTGAATATAGGGGTTGTGGATGTCGGGTCTGTGGATGACAGTGCTGTGGATGTCAGTGCTGTGGATGTTGGTGTTGTGGATGTCGGGGTTGTGGTTGTCGGTGTTGTGGATATCGGTGCTGTGGATGTCAGGTCTGTGGATGTCGGTGTTGTGGATGTCAGGGTTCAGGATGTCAGGGCCATGTATGTTGGAGTTGTGAATGACAAGGTTGTGGATGTCGGGTTTGTTGATGTTGGGGTTGTGGATTTTGGGTTTGTTGATGTCGGGGCTGTGGATGTCTGTGTTGTTGATGTCGGTGTTGTGGATGTTGGGGTTTTGGATGTCGGGGGTGTGTATGTCAGGGCTGTGGATATTGGGGTTGTGGATGTCAGGGCTGTGGTTGTTGAGGCTGTGAATGTCGGGTCTGTGGATGTCGGGTGTCGGGGCTGTGGATGGCGAGGCTGTGGATATCGGTGTCGTGGTGTCAGGGTTGTGGATGGTGAGACTGTGGATATCGGTGTTGTGGATGTCAGGGCTGAGGATGTCGGGATTGTTGATGTCGGCGTTGTGGATGTCGGGGATGTGGATGTCGGCGATGCGGAAATAGGGTTTGTGGATGTCAGGGTTGTGGATATAGGGTTTGTGGATGTCGGGGCTGTGGATGTCGGGGTTGTGGATATAGGGTTTGTAGATGTCGGGGTGTGGATGTCGGGAATGTGGATGTCAGTGTTGTGGATGTCGCAGCTGTGGACGTTGGGGCTGTGAATGTCGGGGCTGTGGATTTCGGTGTTGCAGATGTCAGGGCTGTGAATGTAGGGGTTGTGGATGTCGGTGTTGGGGATGTTGGGGCTGTGGATGTCGGGATAGTGGATGTCGGGTTCGTGGATGTCGGGGCTGCGGATGTCAGGGCAGTGGATTTCGGTGTTGCAGATGTCAGGGCTGTGAATGTAGGGTTTGTGGATGTCAGGTCTGTAGATGTCGGTGTTGTGGATGTCGGGGCTGTGGATGTTGTGGCTTTTGATGTCAGTGTTATGGAAGTCGGGGCTGTGGATGTCAGGGGTGTGGATGCCAGTGTTGTGGATGTTGCGGTTGTGGATGTCGGGGCTGTGGATGTCGGGGCTGTGGATGTCGGGGCTGTGGATGTCGGAGTTGTGCATGGCGAGGCTGTGGATATCGGGGTTGTGGATGTCAGGGCTGTGAATGTCGGGGTTGTGGATGTCAGGGCTGTGCATGTCAGGGTTGTGGATGTCGGGATTGTTGATGTCAGGATTGTTGATGTCAGGGTTGTGGATGTCGAGTCTGTGGTTGACGGTGTTGCGGATGTCAGGTTTGAGGAATGCGAGGCTGTGGATGTCGTTGCTGTGGATGTCGGGGCTGTGGATATCGGGGTTGTGGATGTCGTGGCTATGGATGTCGGGATTGTGGATGTCGCTGTTGTGGATGTCGGGGCTGTGGATGTCGGGGTTGTGGATATCGGGTTTGTGGATGTCAGGACTGTGGATGTCGGGGTTGTGGATGTCGGGGCTGTGGATGTCGGGTTTGTGAATGTCAGGGTTGTGGATGTCAGGGGTGTGGATTTCGGTATTGCGGATGTCAGAGTTGTGGATGTCAGGGCTGTGGATGTTGGGGTTGTTGATGTCGGGGTAGTGGGTGTCGGGTTTGTTGATGTCGGGGTTGTGGATGTTGGGGCAGTAGATGTCAGGGTTGTTAATGTCGGGGTTGTGGATGTCGGGACTGTGGATATCGGTATTGTGGATGACAGGGCTGTGGATGTCGGGGTTGTTGATGTCGGAATTGTGGATGTCGGGGCTGTGGATGTCGGGGTTGTGGATGTTGTGGTCGTGGATGTCGGGTTTATGGATGTAGATGCTGTGGATGTCTGGGTGGTGGATGCCGGTGTTGTAGATGTCGGGGCTGTGGATGTCAGGGTTGTGGATTTGGGGTTGTGGATCTCATGGCTGTGAATGTCGGGGTTGTGCAGGTCAGGGCTGTCGATTTCGGTGTTGTGGATGTCGAGGCTGTGGATGTCGGTGTTGTGGATGTGGGTGTTGTGGACATCGCGGTAATGGATGTCGGGGTTGTTGATGTCGGGGTAGTGGATGCCGAGTTTGTTGATGTCGGGCTTGTGGATGTCGGTGTTGTAGATGGCGGGGTTGTGGATGTCGGGGCTGTAGATGTCGGGGCTGTGGATGTTGGGGTTGTGGATGTCGGAGTTGTGGATGTCGGTGTTGTAGATGTCAGGGTTGTGGATGTCGGGGCTGTGGATGTCGGGGTTGTGGATGTCGGTGTTGAAGATGTCGGGGTTGTAGATGTCGGGGTTGTGGATGTCGTGGCTGTGGATGTCAGGGTTGTGGATGTCAGGGTTCAGGATGTCAGGGCCGTGGATGTTGGAGTTGTGAATGACAAGGTTCTGGATGTCAGGGCTGTGGATGTCGGTGTTGTGGATGTCAAGGTTGTGGATGTCGGGGTTGTTGATGTTGGGGTTGTGGATGTTGGGTTTGTTGATGTCGGGGCTGTGGATGTCTGTGTTGTTGATGCCGGTGTTGTGGATGTTGGGGTTTTGAATGTCGGGGTTGTGTATGTCAGGGCTGTGGATGTTGGTGTTGTGAATGTCAGGGCTGTGGATGTCGGGTCTGTGGATGTCGGGTGTCGGGGCTGTGGATGGTGAGACTGTGGATATTGGTGTAGTGGATGTCGGGGCTGTGGATGTCGGGGTTGTGGATGTCGGGGCTGTGGATGTCAGGGCTTTGAATGTCAGGGTTGTGGATGTCAGGGGTGTGGATTTCGGTATTGCGGATGTCAGAGTTGTGGATGTCGGGGCTGTGGATGTCGGGTCTGTAGATGTCGGTGTTGTGGATGTCAGGGCTGTGGATGTTGGGGTTGTTGATGTCGGGGTAGTGGGTGTCGCGTTTGTTGATGTCGGGGTTGTGGATGTTGGGGCAGTAGATGTCAGGGTTGTGGATGTCGGGGTTGTGGATGTCGGGACAGTGGATATCGGTGTTGTGGATGTCAGGGCTGTGGATGTCGGGGTTGTTGATGTCGGGGTTGTGGATGTCGGGGCTGTGGATGTCGGTGTTGTAGATGTCGAGGTTGTGCATGTCGGGGCTGTGGATGTCGGGGCTGTGGATGTCGTGGTTGTGGATGTCGGGGCTGTGGTTGTAGATGCTGTGGATGTCTGGGTGGTGGATGTCGGTGTTGTAGATGTCGGGGCTGTGGATGTCAGGGTTGTGGATTTGGGGTTGTGGATCTCATGGCTGTGAATGTCGGGGTTGTGCAGGTCAGGGCTGTCGATTTCGGTGTTGTGGATGTCGGTGTTGTGGATGTCGGTGTTGTGGACGTCGCGGTTATGGATGTCGGGGTTGTTGATGTCGGGGTAGTGGATGCCGAGTTTGTTGATGTCGGGCTTGTGGATGTCGGTGTTGTAGATGGCGGGGTTGTGGATGTCGGGGCTGTAGATGTCGGGGCTGTGGATGTTGGGGTTGTGGATGTCGGGGTTGTGGATGTCGGTGTTGTAGATGTCAGGGTTGTGGATGTCGGAGCTGTAGATGTCGGGGTTGTGGATGTCGGGGTTGTGGATGTCGGTGTTGTAGATGTCGGGGTTGTAGATGTCAGGGTTGTGGATGTCGGGGCTGTGGATGTCGGGGTTGTGGATGTCGTGGTTGTGGATGTCAGGGTTGTGGATGTCAGGGTTCAGGATGTCAGGGCCGTGGATGTTGGAGTTGTGAATGACAAGTTTCTGGATGTCAGGCTGTGGATGTCAGTGTTGTGGATGTCAAGGTTGTGGATGTCGGGGTTGTTGATGTCAGGGTTGTGGATGTCGGGATTGTTGACGTCAGGATTGTTGATGTCAGGGTTGTGGATGTTGAGTCTGTGGTTGTCGGTGTTGCGGATGTCAGGGTTGAGGATGGCGAGGCTGTGGATGTCGTTGTTGTGGATGTCAGGTTTGTGGATGTCGGGGCTGTGGATGTCAGGGCTGTGGATGTCAGGGCAGTGGATTTCGGTGTTGCAGATGTCAGGGCTGTGAATGTAGGGGTTGTGGATGTCGGGTCTGTGGATGTTGTGGCTTTTGATGTCAGTGTTATGGAAGTCGGGGCTGTGGATGTCAGGGGTGTGGATGTCGGTGTTGTGGATGTTGCGGTTCTGGATGTTGGGGCTGTGGATGTCGGGGCTGTGGATGTCGGGGTTGTGCATGGCGAGGCTGTGGATATCGGGGTTGTGGATGTCAGGGCTGTGCATGTCAGGGTTGTGGATGTCGGGATTGTTGACGTCAGGATTGTTGATGTCAGGGTTGTGGATGTTGAGTCTGTGGTTGTCGGTGTTGCGGATGTCAGGGTTGAGGATGGCGAGGCTGTGGATGTCGTTGTTGTGGATGTCAGGGCTGTGGACGTCAGGATTGTTGATGTCAGGGATGTGGATGTTGAGTCTGTGGTTGTCGTTGTTGTGGATGTCAGGGCTGTGGATGTCAGGGCTGTGGATGTCGGGGTTGTGGATGTCGGGTTTGTGGATGTCGGGGTTGTGGATGTCGTGGCTATGGATGTCGGGGCTGTAGATGTCGGGGCTGTGGATGTCAGGGCTGTGGATGTCGGGGTTGTGGATGGTGAGACTGTGGATATTGGTGTTGTGGATGTCGGGGCTGTGGATGTCGGGGTTGTGGATGTCAGGGCTGTGCATGTCAGGGTTGTGGATGTCGGGATTGTTGATGTCAGGATTGTTGATGTCAGGGTTGTGGATGTTGAGTCTGTGGTTGTCGGTGTTGCGGATGTCAGTTTTGAGGAATGCGAGGCTGTGGATGTCGTTGCTGTGGATGTCGGGGCTGTGGATGTCGGGGTTGTGGATGTCGTGGCTATGGATGTCGGGATTGTGGATGTCGCTGTTGTTGATGTCGGGGCTGTGGATGTCGGGGTTGTGGATGTCGGGGTTGTGGATGTCAGGACTGTGGATGTCGGTGTTGTGGATGTCGGGGCTGTGGATGTCGGGTTTGTAGATGTCGGTGTTGTGGATGTTGGGGTTGTTGATGTTGGGGTAGTGGGTTTCGGGTTTGTTGATGTCGGGGTTGTGGATGTCGGGGTTGTGGATGTCGGGACTGTGGATATCGGTGTCGTGGATGTCAGGGCTGTCGATGTCAGGGTTGTTGATGTCGGGGTTGTGGATGTCGGTGTTGTGGATATCGGTGTTGTGGATCTCTGGTTTGTGGATGTCAGGGCTGTGGATGTCAGGGTTGTGGATGTTGTGGTCGTGGATGTCGGGGTTGTGTATGTCAGGGCTGTGGATGTCGGGTCTGTGGATGTCGGGTGTCGGGGCTGTGGATGCTGAGACTGTGGATATTGGTGTTGTGGATGTCGGGGCTGTGGATGTCAGGGTTGTGGATATAGGGTTTGTGGATGTCGGGGCTGTGGATGTCGGGATAGTGGATGTCAGGTTTGTGGATGTCGGGGCTGTGGATGTCAGGGCTGTGGATGTCAGGGCAGTGGATTTCGGTGTTGCAGATGTCAGGGCTGTGAATGTAGGGGTTGTGGATGTCGGGTCTGTGAATGTTGTGGCTTTTGATGTCAGTGTTATGGAAGTCAGGGCTGTGGATGTCAGGGGTGTGGATGTCGGGGCTGTGGATGACGGGGTTGTGCATGGCGAGGCTGTGGATATCGGGGTTGTGGATGTCAGGGCTGTGAATGTCAGGGTTGTGGATGCCGGGATTGTTGATGTCAGGATTGTTGATGTCAGGGTTGTGGATGTTGAGTCTGTGGTTGTCGGTGTTGAGGATGTCAGGGTTGAGGAATGCGAGGCTGTGGATGTCGTTGTTGTGGATGTCAGGGCTTTGGATGTCGGGTTTGTTGATGTCGGGGTTGTGGATGTTGGGACTGTAGATGTCAGGGTTGTGGATGTTGGGGTTGTGGATGTCGGGATTGTGGATATCGGTGTTGTGGATATCAGGATTGTGGTTGTCAGGGCTGTGAATGGCGGGGTTGCAGTTGTCAGGGCTGTGGATGTGAAGGCTGTGGATGTCAGGGCTGTGGATGTTGGGGTTGTGGATGTCAGGGCTGTGGTTGTTGAGGCTGTGAATGTCGGGTCTGTGGATGTCGGGTGTCGGGGCTGTGGATGGCGAGGCTGTGGATATCGGTGTCGTGGTGACAGGGTTGTGGATGGTGAGACTGTGGATATCGGTGTTGTGGATGTCAGGGCTGTGGATGTCAGGATTGTTGATGTTGGCGTTATGGATGTCGGGGCTGTGGATGTCGGGGTTGTGGATATAGGGTTTGTGGATGTCGGGGTGTGGATGTCGGGAATGTGGATGTCAGTGTTGTGGATGTCGCGGCTGTGGACGTTGGGGCTGTGAATGTCGGGGCTGTGGATTTCGGTGTTGCAGATGTCAGGGCTGTGAATGTAGGGGTTGTGGATGTCGGTGTTGTGGATATTGGGGCTGTGGATGTCGGGATAGTGGATGTCGGGTTTGTGGATGTCGGGGCTGCGGATGTCAGGGCAGTGGATTTCGGTGTTGCAGATGTCAGGGCTGTGAATGTAGGGGTTGTAGATGTCGGGTCTGTAGATGTCGGTGTTGTGGATGTCGGGGCTGTGGATGTTGTGGCTTTTGGTGTCAGTGTTATGGAAGTCGGGGCTGTGGATGTCAGGGGTGTGGATGTCAGTGTTGTGGATGTTGCGGTTGTGGATGTTGGGGCTGTGGATATCGGGGTTGTGGATGTCGGGGCTGTGAATGTCGGGGTTGTGGATGTCAGGGCTGTGCATGTCAGGGTTGTGGATGTCGGGGCTGTGTATGTCGGGTCTGTAGATGTCGGTGTTGTGGATGTCAGGGCTGTGGATGTTGGGGTTGTTGATGTCGGGGTAGTGGGTGTCGGGTTTGTTGATGTCGGGGTTGTGGATGTTGGGGCAGTAGATGTCAGGGTTGTGGATGTCGGTGTTGTGGATGTCGGGACTGTGGATATCGGTGTTGTGGATGTCAGGGCTGTGGATGTTGTGGTCGTGGATGTCGGGGTTGTGGATGTCGGGGCTGTGGATGTCGGTGTTGTAGATGTCGAGGTTGTGCATGTCGGGGCTGTGGATGTCGGGGCTGTGGGTATCGGGGTTGTGGATGTCGGTGTTGTGGATGTCAGGGCTACGGATGTCGGGGTTGTGGATGTCGGGGCTGTGGATGTAGATGCTGTGGATGTCTGGGTGGTGGATGTCGGTGTTGTAGATGTCGGGGCTGTGGATGTCAGGGTTGTGGATTTGGGGTTGTGGATCTCATGGCTGTGAATGTCGGGGTTGTGCAGGTCAGGGCTGTCGATTTCGGTGTTGTGGATGTCGGGGTTGTGGATGTCGGGGCTGTGGATGTCGGGGCTGTGGATGTCGGTGTTGTGGATGTCGGTGTTGTGGACGTCGCGGTTATGGATGACGGGGTTGTTGATGTCGGGGTAGTGGATTCTGGGTTTGTTGATGTCAGGCTTGTGGATGTCAGTGTTGTAGATGTTGGGGTTGTGGATGTCGGGGCTGTGGATATCGGGGCTGTGGATTTCGGGTTTGTTGATGTCGGGGTAGTGGATGTCGGTGTTGTGGATCTCAGGTTTGTGGATGTCAGGGCTGTGGATATCGGGGCTGTGGATGTTGGGGTTGTGGATGTCAGGGATGTGGATGTCGGGGCTGTGGATGTCGGGGTTGTGGATGTCGGGGTTGTTGATGTCGGGATTGTTGAAGTCAGGGTTGTGGATGTTGAGTCTGTGGTTGTCCGGGATGTGGATGTCAGGGATGTGGATGTCAGGGCTGAGAATGTCAGAGTTAGGGATGTCAGGGCTGTGGGTTTCGGTGTTGCGGATGTCAGGGCTGTGAATATAGGGTTTGTGGATGTCGGGTCTGTGGATGACAGTGCTGTGGATGTCAGTGCTGTGGATGTTGGTGTTGTGGATGTCGGAGTTGTGGTTGTCGGTGTTGTGGATATCGGTGCTGTGGATGTCAGGTCTGTGGATGTCGGTGTTGTGGATGTCAGGGTTCAGGATGTCAGGGGCGTGGATGTTGGAGTTGTGAATGACAAGGTTGTGGATGTCGGGTTTGTTGATGTTGGGGTTGTGGATTTTGGGTTTGTTGATGTCGGGGCTGTGGATGTCTGTGTTGTTGATGTCGTTGTTGTGGATGTTGGGGTTTTGGATGTCGGGGGTGTGTATGTCAGGGCTGTGGATGTTGGGGTTGTGGATGTCAGGGCTGTGGTTGTTGAGGCTGTGAATGTCGGGTCTGTGGATGTCGGGTGTCGGGGCTGTGGATGGCGAGGCTGTGGATATCGGTGTCGTGGTGTCAGGGTTGTGGATGGTGAGACTGTGGATATCGGTGTTGTGGATGTCAGGGCTGTGGATGTCGGGATTGTTGATGTCGGCGTTGTGGATGTCGGGGATGTGGATGTCGGCGATGCGGATATAGGGTTTGTGGATGTCAGGGTTGTGGATATAGGGTTTGTGGATGTCGGGGCTGTGGATGTCGGGGTTGTGGATATAGGGTTTGTGGATGTCGGGGTGTGGATGTCGGGATTGTGGATGTCAGTGTTGTGGATGTCGCAGCTGTGGACGTTGGGGCTGTGAATGTCGGGGCTGTGGATTTCGGTGTTGCAGATGTCAGGGCTGTGAATGTAGGGGTTGTGGATGTCGGTGTTGGGGATGTTGGGGCTGTGGATGTCGGGATAGTGGATGTCGGGTTCGTGGATGTCGGGGTTGCGGATGTCAGGGCAGAGAATTTCGGTGTTGCAGATGTCAGGGCTGTGAATGTAGGGTTTGTGGATGTCAGGTCTGGAGATGTCGGTGTTGTGGATGTCGGGGCTGTGGATGTTGTGGCTTTTGATGTCAGTGTTATGGAACTCGGGGCTGTGGATGTCAGGGGTGTGGATGTCAGTGTTGTGGATGTTGCGGTTGTGGATGTCGGGGCTGTGGATGTCGGGGCTGTAGATGTCGGGGCTGTGGATGTCGGGGCTGTGGATGTCGGGGTTGTGGATGGTGAGATTGTGGATATTGGTGTTGTGGATGTCAGGGCTGTGAATGTCGGGGTTGTGGATGTCAGGGCTGTGCATGTCAGGGTTGTGGATGTCGGGATTGTTGATGTCAGGATTGTTGATGTCAGGGTTGTGGATGTTGAGTCTGTGGTTGTCGGTGTTGCGGATGTCAGGTTTGAGGAATGCGAGGCTGTGGATGTCGTTGCTGTGGATGTCGGGGCTGTGGACGTCGGGGTTGTGGATGTCGTGGCTATGGATGTCGGGATTGTGGATGTCGCTGTTGTGGATGTCGGGGCTGTGGATGTCGGGGTTGTGGATGTCGGGGTTGTGGATGTCAGGACTGTGGATGTCGGGGTTGTGGATGTCGGGGCTGTGGATGTCGGGTTTGTGAATGTCAGGGTTGTGGATGTCAGGGGTGTGGATTTCGGTATTGCGGATGTCAAGTTTGTGGATGTCAGGGCTGTGGATGTTGGGGTTGTTGATGTCGGGGTAGTGGGTGTCGGGTTTGTTGATGTCGGGGTTGTGGATGTTGGGGCAGTAGATGTCAGGCTTGTGGATGTCGGGGTTGTGGATGTCGGGACTGTGGATATCGGTATTGTGGATGTCAGGGCTGTGGATGTCGGGGTTGTTGATGTCGGAATTGTGGATGTCGGGGCTGTGGATGTCGGGGTTGTGGATGTTGTGGTCGTGGATGTCGGGTTTATGGATGTAGATGCTGTGGATGTCTGGGTGGTGGATGCCGGTGTTGTAGTTGTCGGGGCTGTGGATGTCAGGGTTGTGGATTTGGGGTTGTGGATCTCATGGCTGTGAATGTCGGGGTTGTGCAGGTCAGGGCTGTCGATTTCGGTGTTGTGGATGTCGATGCTGTGGATGTCGGGGTTGTGGATGTCAGTGTTGTGGATGTCGGTGTTGTGGACATCGCGGTAATGGATGTCGGGGTTGTTGATGTCGGGGTAGTGGATGCCGAGTTTGTTGATGTCGGGCTTGTGGATGTCGGTGTTGTAGATGGCGGGGTTGTGGATGTCGGGGCTGTAGATGTCGGGGCTGTGGATGTTGGGGTTGTGGATGTCGGAGTTGTGGATGTCGGTGTTATAGATGTCAGGGTTGTGGATGTCGGGGCTGTGGATGTCGGGGTTGTGGATGTCGGTGTTGAAGATGTCGGGGTTGTAGATGTCGGGGTTGTGGATGTCGTGGCTGTGGATGTCGTGGCTGTGGATGTCGGGGCTGTGGATGTCGTGGTTGTGGATGTCAGGGTTGTGGATGTCAGGGTTCAGGATGTCAGGGCCGTGGATGTTGGAGTTGTGAATGACAAGGTTCTGGATGTCAGGGCTGTGGATGTCGGTATTGTGGATGTCAAGGTTGTGGATGTCGGGGTTGTTGATGTTGGGGTTGTGGATGTTGGGTTTGTTGATGTCGGGGCTGTGGATGTTGGTGTTGTGAATGTCAGGGCTGTGGATGTCGGGTCTGTGGATGTCGGGTGTCGGGGCTGTGGATGGTGAGACTGTGGATATTGGTGTAGTGGATGTCGGGGCAGTGGATGTCGGGGTTGTGGATGTCGGGGCTGTGGATGTCAGGGCTTTGAATGTCAGGGTTGTGGATGTCAGGGGTGTGGATTTCGGTATTGCGGATGTCAGAGTTGTGGATGTCGGGGCTGTGGATGTCGGGTCTGTAGATGTCGGTGTTGTGGATGTCAGGGCTGTGGATGTTGGGGTTGTTGATGTCGGGGTAGTGGGTGTCGGGTTTGTTGATGTCGGGGTTGTGGATGTTGGGGCAGTAGATGTCAGGGTTGTGGATGTCGGGGTTGTGCAGGTCAGGGCTGTCGATTTCGGTGTTGTGGATGTCGGGGTTGTGGATGTCGGGGCTGTGGATGTCGCGGTTATGGATGTCGGGGTTGATGATGTCGGGGTAGTGGATGCCGGGTTTGTTGATGTCGGGCTTGTGGATGTCAGTGTTGTAGATGTCGGGGTTGTGGCTGTCGGGGCTGTGGATATCGGGGCTGTGGATTTCGGGTTTGTTGATGTCGGGGTAGTGGATGTCGGTGTTGTGGATCTCAGGTTTGTGGATGTCAGGGCTGTGGATATCGGGGCTGTGGATGTTGGGGTTGTGGATGTCAGGGATGTGGATGTCGGGGCTGTGGATGTCGGGGTTGTGGATGTCGGGGTTGTTGATGTCGGGATTGTTGAAGTCCATGTTGTGGATGTTGAGTCTGTGGTTGTCCGGGATGTGGATGTCGGGGATGTGGATGCCAGGGCTGAGAATGTCGGAGTTAGGGATGTCAGGGCTGTGGGTTTCGGTGTTGCGGATGTCAGGGCTGTGAATATAGGGGTTGTGGATGTCGGGTCTGTGGATGACAGTGCTGTGGATGTCAGTGCTGTGGATGTTGGTGTTGTGGATGTCGGGGTTGTGGTTGTCGGTGTTGTGGATATCGGTGCTGTGGATGTCAGGTCTGTGGATGTCGGTGTTGTGGATGTCAGGGTTCAGGATGTCAGGGGCGTGGATGTTGGAGTTGTGAATGACAAGGTTGTGGATGTCGGGTTTGTTGATGTTGGGGTTGTGGATTTTGGGTTTGTTGATGTCGGGGCTGTGGATGTCTGTGTTGTTGATGTCGGTGTTGTGGATGTTGGGGTTTTGGATGTCGGGGGTGTGTATGTCAGGGCTGTGGATGTTGGGGTTGTGGATGTCAGGGCTGTGGTTGTTGAGGCTGTGAATGTCGGGTCTGTGGATGTCGGGTGTCGGGGCTGTGGATGGCGAGGCTGTGGATATCGGTGTCGTGGTGTCAGGGTTGTGGATGGTGAGACTGTGGATATCGGTGTTGTGGATGTCAGGGCTGAGGATGTCGGGATTGTTGATGTCGGCGTTGTGGATGTCGGGGATGTGGATGTCGGCGATGCGGAAATAGGGTTTGTGGATGTCAGGGTTGTGGATATAGGGTTTGTGGATGTCGGGGCTGTGGATGTCGGGGTTGTGGATATAGGGTTTGTGGATGTCAGGGTGTGGATGTCGGGAATGTGGATGTCAGTGTTGTGGATGTCGCAGCTGTGGACGTTGGGGCTGTGAATGTCGGGGCTGTGGATTTCGGTGTTGCAGATGTCAGGGCTGTGAATGTAGGGGTTGTGGATGTCGGTGTTGGGGATGTTGGGGCTGTGGATGTCGGGATAGTGGATGTCGGGTTCGTGGATGTCGGGGCTGCGGATGTCAGGGCAGTGGATTTCGGTGTTGCAGATGTCAGGGCTGTGAATGTAGGGTTTGTGGATGTCAGGTCTGTAGATGTCGGTGTTGTGGATGTCGGGTTTGTGGATGTTGTGGCTTTTGATGTCAGTGTTATGGAAGTCGGGGCTGTGGATGTCAGGGGTGTGGATGTCAGTGTTGTGGATGTTGCGGTTGTGGATGTCGGGGCTGTGGATGTCGGGGCTGTGGATGTCGGGGCTGTGGATGTCGGAGTTGTGCATGGCGAGGCTGTGGATATCGGGGTTGTGGATGTCAGGGCTGTGAATGTCGGGGTTGTGGATGTCAGGGCTGTGCATGTCAGGGTTGTGGATGTCGGGATTGTTGATGTCAGGATTGTTGATGTCAGGGTTGTGGATGTCGAGTCTGTGGTTGACGGTGTTGCGGATGTCAGGTTTGAGGAATGCGAGGCTGTGGATGTCGTTGCTGTGGATGTCGGGGCTGTGGATATCGGGGTTGTGGATGTCGTGGCTATGGATGTCGGGATTGTGGATGTCGCTGTTGTGGATGTCGGGGCTGTGGATGTCGGGGTTGTGGATATCGGGTTTGTGGATGTCAGGAATGTGGATGTCGGGGTTGTGGATGTCGGGGCTGTGGATGTCGGGTTTGTGAATGTCAGGGTTGTGGATGTCAGGGGTGTGGATTTCGGTATTGCGGATGTCAGAGTTGTGGATGTCAGGGCTGTGGATGTTGGGGTTGTTGATGTCGGGGTAGTGGGTGTCGGGTTTGTTGATGTCGGGGTTGTGGATGTTGGGGCAGTAGATGTCAGGGTTGTGGATGTCGGGGTTGTGGATGTCGGGACTGTGGATATCGGTATTGTGGATGACAGGGCTGTGGATGTCGGGGTTGTTGATGTCGGAATTGTGGATGTCGGGGCTGTGGATGTCGGGGTTGTGGATGTTGTGGTCGTGGATGTCGGGTTTATGGATGTAGATGCTGTGGATGTCTGGGTGGTGGATGCCGGTGTTGTAGATGTCGGGGCTGTGGATGTCAGGGTTGTGGATTTGGGGTTGTGGATCTCATGGCTGTGAATGTCGGGGTTGTGCAGGTCAGGGCTGTCGATTTCGGTGTTGTGGATGTCGAGGCTGTGGATGTCGGGGTTGTGGATGTCGGTGTTGTGGATGTCGGTGTTGTGGACATCGCGGTAATGGATGTCGGGGTTGTTGATGTCGGGGTAGTGGATGCCGAGTTTGTTGATGTCGGGCTTGTGGATGTCGGGGTTGTAGATGGCGGGGTTGTGGATGTCGGGGCTGTAGATGTCGGGGCTGTGGATGTTGGGGTTGTGGATGTCGGAGTTGTGGATGTCGGTGTTGTAGATGTCAGGGTTGTGGATGTCGGGGCTGTGGATGTCGGGGTTGTGGATGTCGGTGTTGAAGATGTCGGGGTTGTAGATGTCGGGGTTGTGGATGTCGTGGCTGTGGATGTCGGGGCTGTGGATGTCGTGGTTGTGGATGTCAGGGTTGTGGATGTCAGGGTTCAGGATGTCAGGGCCGTGGATGTTGGAGTTGTGGATGTCAAGGTTGTGGATGTCGGGGTTGTTGATGTTGGGGTTGTGGATGTTGGGTTTGTTGATGTCGGGGCTGTGGATGTCTGTGTTGTTGATGCCGGTGTTGTGGATGTTGGGGTTTTGAATGTCGGGGTTGTGTATGTCAGGGCTGTGGATGTTGGTGTTGTGAATGTCAGGGCTGTGGATGTCGGGTCTGTGGATGTCGGGTGTCGGGGCTGTGGATGGTGAGACTGTGGATATTGGTGTAGTGGATGTCGGGGCTGTGGATGTCGGGATTGTGGATGTCGGGGCTGTGGATGTCAGGGCTTTGAATGTCAGGGTTGTGGATGTCAGGGGTGTGGATTTCGGTATTGCGGATGTCAGAGTTGTGGATGTCGGGGCTGTGGATGTCGGGTCTGTAGATGTCGGTGTTGTGGATGTCAGGGCTGTGGATGTTGGGGTTGTTGATGTCGGGGTAGTGGGTGTCGCGTTTGTTGATGTCGGGGTTGTGGATGTTGGGGCAGTAGATGTCAGGGTTGTGGATGTCGGGGTTGTGGATGTCGGGACAGTGGATATCGGTGTTGTGGATGTCAGGGCTGTGGATGTCGGGGTTGTTGATGTCGGGGTTGTGGATGTTGGGGCTGTGGATGTCGGTGTTGTAGATGTCGAGGTTGTGCATGTCGGGGCTGTGGATGTCGGGGCTGTGGATGTCGGGGTTGTGGATGTCGGGGCTGTGGTTGTAGATGCTGTGGATGTCTGGGTGGTGGATGTCGGTGTTGTAGATGTCGGGGCTGTGGATGTCAGGGTTGTGGATTTGGGGTTGTGGATCTCATGGCTGTGAATGTCGGGGTTGTGCAGGTCAGGGCTGTCGATTTCGGTGTTGTGGATGTCGGGGCTGTGGATGTCGGGGCTGTGGATGTCGGTGTTGTGGATGTCGGTGTTGTGGACGTCGCGCTTATGGATGTCGGGGTTGTTGATGTCGGGGTAGTGGATGCCGAGTTTGTTGATGTCGGGCTTGTGGATGTCGGTGTTGTAGATGGCGGGGTTGTGGATGTCGGGGCTGTAGATGTCGGGGCTGTGGATGTTGGGGTTGTGGATGTCGGGGTTGTGGATGTCGGTGTTGTAGATGTCAGGGTTGTGGATGTCGGAGCTGTAGATGTCGGGGTTGTGGATGTCGGGGTTGTGGATGTCGGTGTTGTAGATGTCGGGGTTGTAGATGTCAGGGTTGTGGATGTCGGGGCTGTGGATGTCGGGGTTGTGGATGTCGTGGTTGTGGATGTCAGGGTTGTGGATGTCAGGGTTCAGGATGTCAGGGCCGTGGATGTTGGAGTTGTGAATGACAAGTTTCTGGATGTCAGGCTGTGGATGTCAGTGTTGTGGATGTCAAGGTTGTGGATGTCGGGGTTGTTGATGTCAGGGTTGTGGATGTCGGGATTGTTGACGTCAGGACTGTTGATGTCAGGGTTGTGGATGCTGAGTCTGTGGTTGTCGGTGTTGCGGATGTCAGGGTTGAGGATGGCGAGGCTGTGGATGTCGTTGTTGTGGATGTCAGGGCTGTGGATGTCAGGATTGTTGATGTCAGGGATGTGGATGTTGAGTCTGTGGTTGTCGTTGTTGTGGATGTCAGGGCTGTGGATGTCAGGGCTGTGGATGTCAGGGTTGTGGATGTCGGGTTTGTGGATGTCGGGGTTGTGGATGTCGCGGCTATGGATGTCGGGGCTGTAGATGTCGGGGCTGTGGATGTCGGGGCTGTGGATGTCGGGGTTGTGGATGGTGAGACTGTGGATATTGGTGTTGTGGATGTCGGGGCTGTGGATGTCGGGGTTGTGGATGGTGAGACTGTGGATATTGGTGTTGTGGATTTCGGGTTTGTTGATGTCGGGGTAGTGGATGTCGGTGTTGTGGATCTCAGGTTTGTGGATGTCAGGGCTGTGGATATCGGGGCTGTGGATGTTGGGGTTGTGGATGTCAGGGATGTGGATGTCGGGGCTGTGGATGTCGGGGTTGTGGATGTCGGGGTTGTTGATGTCGGGATTGTTGAAGTCCATGTTGTGGATGTTGAGTCTGTGGTTGTCCGGGATGTGGATGTCGGGGATGTGGATGCCAGGGCTGAGAATGTCGGAGTTAGGGATGTCAGGGCTGTGGGTTTCGGTGTTGCGGATGTCAAGGCTGTGAATATAGGGGTTGTGGATGTCGGGTCTGTGGATGACAGTGCTGTGGATGTCAGTGCTGTGGATGTTGGTGTTGTGGATGTCGGGTTTGTGGTTGTCGGTGTTGTGGATATCGGTGCTGTGGATGTCAGGTCTGTGGATGTCGGTGTTGTGGATGTCAGGGTTCAGGATGTCAGGGGCGTGGATGTTGGAGTTGTGAATGACAAGGTTGTGGATGTCGGGTTTGTTGATGTTGGGGTTGTGGATTTTGGGTTTGTTGATGTCGGGGCTGTGGATGTCTGTGTTGTTGATGTCGGTGTTGTGGATGTTGGGGTTTTGGATGTCGGGGGTGTGTATGTCAGGGCTGTGGATGTTGGGGTTGTGGATGTCAGGGCTGTGGTTGTTGAGGCTGTGAATGTCGGGTCTGTGGATGTCGGGTGTCGGGGCTGTGGATGGCGAGGCTGTGGATATCGGTGTCGTGGTGTCAGGGTTGTGGATGGTGAGACTGTGGATATCGGTGTTGTGGATGTCAGGGCTGAGGATGTCGGGATTGTTGATGTCGGCGTTGTGGATGTCGGGGATGTGGATGTCGGCGATGCGGAAATAGGGTTTGTGGATGTCAGGGTTGTGGATATAGGGTTTGTGGATGTCGGGGCTGTGGATGTCGGGGTTGTGGATATAGGGTTTGTGGATGTCAGGGTGTGGATGTCGGGAATGTGGATGTCAGTGTTGTGGATGTCGCAGCTGTGGACGTTGGGGCTGTGAATGTCGGGGCTGTGGATTTCGGTGTTGCAGATGTCAGGGCTGTGAATGTAGGGGTTGTGGATGTCGGTGTTGGGGATGTTGGGGCTGTGGATGTCGGGATAGTGGATGTCGGGTTCGTGGATGTCGGGGCTGCGGATGTCAGGGCAGTGGATTTCGGTGTTGCAGATGTCAGGGCTGTGAATGTAGGGTTTGTGGATGTCAGGTCTGTAGATGTCGGTGTTGTGGATGTCGGGTTTGTGGATGTTGTGGCTTTTGATGTCAGTGTTATGGAAGTCGGGGCTGTGGATGTCAGGGGTGTGGATGTCAGTGTTGTGGATGTTGCGGTTGTGGATGTCGGGGCTGTGGATGTCGGGGCTGTGGATGTCGGGGCTGTGGATGTCGGAGTTGTGCATGGCGAGGCTGTGGATATCGGGGTTGTGGATGTCAGGGCTGTGAATGTCGGGGTTGTGGATGTCAGGGCTGTGCATGTCAGGGTTGTGGATGTCGGGATTGTTGATGTCAGGATTGTTGATGTCAGGGTTGTGGATGTCGAGTCTGTGGTTGACGGTGTTGCGGATGTCAGGTTTGAGGAATGCGAGGCTGTGGATGTCGTTGCTGTGGATGTCGGGGCTGTGGATATCGGGGTTGTGGATGTCGTGGCTATGGATGTCGGGATTGTGGATGTCGCTGTTGTGGATGTCGGGGCTGTGGATGTCGGGGTTGTGGATATCGGGTTTGTGGATGTCAGGAATGTGGATGTCGGGGTTGTGGATGTCGGGGCTGTGGATGTCGGGTTTGTGAATGTCAGGGTTGTGGATGTCAGGGGTGTGGATTTCGGTATTGCGGATGTCAGAGTTGTGGATGTCAGGGCTGTGGATGTTGGGGTTGTTGATGTCGGGGTAGTGGGTGTCGGGTTTGTTGATGTCGGGGTTGTGGATGTTGGGGCAGTAGATGTCAGTGTTGTGGATGTCGGGGTTGTGGATGTCGGGACTGTGGATATCGGTATTGTGGATGACAGGGCTGTGGATGTCGGGGTTGTTGATGTCGGAATTGTGGATGTCGGGGCTGTGGATGTCGGGGTTGTGGATGTTGTGGTCGTGGATGTCGGGTTTATGGATGTAGATGCTGTGGATGTCTGGGTGGTGGATGCCGGTGTTGTAGATGTCGGGGCTGTGGATGTCAGGGTTGTGGATTTGGGGTTGTGGATCTCATGGCTGTGAATGTCGGGGTTGTGCAGGTCAGGGCTGTCGATTTCGGTGTTGTGGATGTCGAGGCTGTGGATGTCGGGGTTGTGGATGTCGGTGTTGTGGATGTCGGTGTTGTGGACATCGCGGTAATGGATGTCGGGGTTGTTGATGTCGGGGTAGTGGATGCCGAGTTTGTTGATGTCGGGCTTGTGGATGTCGGGGTTGTAGATGGCGGGGTTGTGGATGTCGGGGCTGTAGATGTCGGGGCTGTGGATGTTGGGGTTGTGGATGTCGGAGTTGTGGATGTCGGTGTTGTAGATGTCAGGGTTGTGGATGTCGGGGCTGTGGATGTCGGGGTTGTGGATGTCGGTGTTGAAGAGGTCGGGGTTGTAGATGTCGGGGTTGTGGATGTCGTGGCTGTGGATGTCGGGGCTGTGGATGTCGTGGTTGTGGATGTCAGGGTTGTGGATGTCAGGGTTCAGGATGTCAGGGCCGTGGATGTTGGAGTTGTGGATGTCAAGGTTGTGGATGTCGGGGTTGTTGATGTTGGGGTTGTGGATGTTGGGTTTGTTGATGTCGGGGCTGTGGATGTCTGTGTTGTTGATGCCGGTGTTGTGGATGTTGGGGTTTTGAATGTCGGGGTTGTGTATGTCAGGGCTGTGGATGTTGGTGTTGTGAATGTCAGGGCTGTGGATGTCGGGTCTGTGGATGTCGGGTGTCGGGGCTGTGGATGGTGAGACTGTGGATATTGGTGTAGTGGATGTCGGGGCTGTGGATGTCGGGGTTGTGGATGTCGGGGCTGTGGATGTCAGGGCTTTGAATGTCAGGGTTGTGGATGTCAGGGGTGTGGATTTCGGTATTGCGGATGTCAGAGTTGTGGATGTCGGGGCTGTGGATGTCGGGTCTGTAGATGTCGGTGTTGTGGATGTCAGGGCTGTGGATGTTGGGGTTGTTGATGTCGGGGTAGTGGGTGTCGCGTTTGTTGATGTCGGGGTTGTGGATGTTGGGGCAGTAGATGTCAGGGTTGTGGATGTCGGGGTTGTGGATGTCGGGACAGTGGATATCGGTGTTGTGGATGTCAGGGCTGTGGATGTCGGGGTTGTTGATGTCGGGGTTGTGGATGTTGGGGCTGTGGATGTCGGTGTTGTAGATGTCGAGGTTGTGCATGTCGGGGCTGTGGATGTCGGGGCTGTGGATGTCGGGGTTGTGGATGTCGGGGCTGTGGTTGTAGATGCTGTGGATGTCTGGGTGGTGGATGTCGGTGTTGTAGATGTCGGGGCTGTGGATGTCAGGGTTGTGGATTTGGGGTTGTGGATCTCATGGCTGTGAATGTCGGGGTTGTGCAGGTCAGGGCTGTCGATTTCGGTGTTGTGGATGTCGGGGCTGTGGATGTCGGGGCTGTGGATGTCGGTGTTGTGGATGTCGGTGTTGTGGACGTCGCGCTTATGGATGTCGGGGTTGTTGATGTCGGGGTAGTGGATGCCGAGTTTGTTGATGTCGGGCTTGTGGATGTCGGTGTTGTAGATGGCGGGGTTGTGGATGTCGGGGCTGTAGATGTCGGGGCTGTGGATGTTGGGGTTGTGGATGTCGGGGTTGTGGATGTCGGTGTTGTAAATGTCAGGGTTGTGGATGTCGGAGCTGTAGATGTCGGGGTTGTGGATGTCGGGGTTGTGGATGTCGGTGTTGTAGATGTCGGGGTTGTAGATGTCAGGGTTGTGGATGTCGGGGCTGTGGATGTCGGGGTTGTGGATGTCGTGGTTGTGGATGTCAGGGTTGTGGATGTCAGGGTTCAGGATGTCAGGGCCGTGGATGTTGGAGTTGTGAATGACAAGTTTCTGGATGTCAGGCTGTGGATGTCAGTGTTGTGGATGTCAAGGTTGTGGATGTCGGGGTTGTTGATGTCAGGGTTGTGGATGTCGGGATTGTTGACGTCAGGACTGTTGATGTCAGGGTTGTGGATGTTGAGTCTGTGGTTGTCGGTGTTGCGGATGTCAGGGTTGAGGATGGCGAGGCTGTGGATGTCGTTGTTGTGGATGTCAGGGCTGTGGATGTCAGGATTGTTGATGTCAGGGATGTGGATGTTGAGTCTGTGGTTGTCGTTGTTGTGGATGTCAGGGCTGTGGATGTCAGGGCTGTGGATGTCAGGGTTGTGGATGTCGGGTTTGTGGATGTCGGGGTTGTGGATGTCGCGGCTATGGATGTCGGGGCTGTAGATGTCGGGGCTGTGGATGTCGGGGCTGTGGATGTCGGGGTTGTGGATGGTGAGACTGTGGATATTGGTGTTGTGGATGTCGGGGCTGTGGATGTCGGGGTTGTGGATGTCAGGGCTGTGCATGTCAGGGTTGTGGATGTCAGGATTGTTGATGTCAGGATTGTTGATGTCAGGGTTGTGGATGTTGAGTCTGTGGTTGTCGGTGTTGCGGATGTCAGGTTTGAGGAATGCGAGGCTGTGGATGTCGTTGCTGTGGATGTCGGGGCTGTGGATGTCGGTGTTGTGGATGTCGTGGCTATGGATGTCGGGATTGTGGATGTCGCTGTTGTGGATGTCGGGGCTGTGGATGTCGGGGTTGTGGATGTCGGGGTTGTGGATGTCAGGACTGTGGATGTCGGGGTTGTGGATGTCGGGGCTGTGGATGTCGGGTCTGTTGATGTCGGTGTTGTGGATGTTGGGGTTGTTGATGTTGGGGTAGTGGGTGTCGGGTTTGTTGATGTCGGGGTTGTGGATGTCGGGGTTGTGGATGTCGGGACTGTGGATATCGGTGTTGTGGATGTCAGGGCTGTCGATGTCAGGATTGTTGATGTCAGGATTGTTGATGTCAGGGTTGTGGATGTTGAGTCTGTGGTTGTCGGTGTTGCGGATGTCAGGTTTGAGGAATGCGAGGCTGTGGATGTCGTTGCTGTGGATGTCGGGGCTGTGGATGTCGGTATTGTGGATGTCGTGGCTATGGATGTCGGGATTGTGGATGTCGCTGTTGTGGATGTCGGGGCTGTGGATGTCGGGGTTGTGGATGTCGGGGTTGTGGATGTCAGGACTGTGGATGTCGGGGTTGTGGATGTCGGGGCTGTGGATGTCGGGTCTGTTGATGTCGGTGTTGTGGATGTTGGGGTTGTTGATGTCGGGGTAGTGGATGCCGAGTTTGTTGATGTCGGGCTTGTGGATGTCGGTGTTGTAGATGGCGGGGTTGTGGATGTCGGGGCTGTAGATGTCGGGGCTGTGGATGTTGGGGTTGTGGATGTCGGGGTTGTGGATGTCGGTGTTGTAGATGTCAGGGTTGTGGATGTCGGAGCTGTAGATGTCGGGGTTGTGGATGTCGGGGTTGTGGATGTCGGTGTTGTAGATGTCGGGGTTGTAGATGTCAGGGTTGTGGATGTCGGGGCTGTGGATGTCGGGGTTGTGGATGTCGTGGTTGTGGATGTCAGGGTTGTGGATGTCAGGGTTCAGGATGTCAGGGCCGTGGATGTTGGAGTTGTGAATGACAAGTTTCTGGATGTCAGGCTGTGGATGTCAGTGTTGTGGATGTCAAGGTTGTGGATGTCGGGGTTGTTGATGTTGGGGTTGTGGATGTTGGGTTTGTTGATGTCGGGGCTGTGGATGTCTGTGTTGTTGATGTCGGTGTTGTGGATGTTGGGGTTTTGGATGTCGGGGTTGTGTATGTCAGGGCTGTAGATGTTGGTGTTGTGAATGTCAGGGCTTTGGATGTCGGGTCAGTGGATGTCGGGTGTCGGGGCTGTGGATGGTGAGACTGTGGATATTGGTGTTGTGGATGTCGGGGCTGTGGATGTCGGGGTTGTGGATATAGGGTTTGTGGATGTCGGGGCTGTGGATGTCGGGAATGTGGATGTCAGGGTTGTGGATGTCGGGGCTGTGGATGTCGGGATAGTGGATGTCAGGTTTGTGGATGTTGGGGCTGTGGATGTCAGGGCTGCGGATGTCAGGGCAGTGGATTTCGGTGTTGCAGATGTCAGGGCTGTAAATGTAGGGGTTGTGGATGTCGGGTCTGTGGATGTTGTGGCTTTTGATGTCAGTGTTATGGAAGTCGGGGCTGTGGATGTCAGGGGTGTGAGATGTCGGTGTTGTGGATGTTGCGGTTGTGGATGTTGGGGCTGTGGATGTCGGGGCTGTGGATGTCGGGGTTGTGCATGGCGAGGCTGTGGATATCGGGGTTGTGGATGTCAGGGCTGTGCATGTCAGGGTTGTGGATGTCGGGATTGTTGACGTCAGGATTGTTGATGTCAGGGTTGTGGATGTTGAGTCTGTGGTTGTCGTTGTTGTGGATGTCAGGGCTGTGGATGTCAGGGCTGTGGATGTCAGGGTTGTGGATGTCGGGTTTGTGGATGTCGGGGTTGTGGATGTCGTGGCTATGGATGTCGGGGCTTTAGATGTCGGGGCTGTGGATGTCGGGGCTGTGGATGTCGGGGTTGTGGATGGTGAGACTGTGGATATTGGTGTTGTGGATGTCGGGGCTGTGGATGTCGGGGTTGTGGATGTCAGGGCTGTGCATGTCAGGGTTGTGGATGTCAGGATTGTTGATGTCAGGATTGTTGATGTCAGGGTTGTGGATGTTGAGTCTGTGGTTGTCGGTGTTGCGGATGTCAGGTTTGAGGAATGCGAGGCTGTGGATGTCGTTGCTGTGGATGTCGGGGCTGTGGATGTCGGGGTTGTGGATGTCGTGGCTATGGATGTCGGGATTGTGGATGTCGCTGTTGTGGATGTCGGGGCTGTGGATGTCGGGGTTGTGGATGTCGGGGTTGTGGATGTCGGGGCTGTGGATGTCGGGTCTGTTGATGTCGGTGTTGTGGATGTTGGGGTTGTTGATGTTGTGGTAGTGGATGTCGGGACTGTGGATATCGGTGTTGTGGATGTCAGGGCTGTCGATGTCGGGGTTGTTGATGTCGGGGTTGTGGATGTCGGTGTTGTGGATATCGGTGTTGTGGATCTCAGGTTTGTGGATGTCAGGGCTTTGAATGTCAGGGTTGTGGATGTCAGGGGTGTGGATTTCGGTATTGCGGATGTCAGAGTTGTGGATGTCGGGGCTGTGGATGTCGGGTCTGTAGATGTCGGTGTTGTGGATGTCAGGGCTGTGGATGTTGGGGTTGTTGATGGCGGGGTAGTGGGTGTCGGGTTTGTTGATGTCGGGGTTGTGGATGTTGGGGCAGTAGATGTCAGGGTTGTGGATGTCGGGGTTGTGGATGTCGGGACAGTGGATATCGGTGTTGTGGATGTCAGGGCTGTGGATGTCGGGGTTGTTGATGTCGGGGTTGTGGATGTTGGGGCTGTGGATGTCGGTGTTGTAGATGTCGAGGTTGTGCATGTCGGGGCTGTGGATGTCGGGGCTGTGGATGTCGGGGTTGTGGATGTCGGGGCTGTGGTTGTAGATGCTGTGGATGTCTGGGTGGTGGATGTCGGTGTTGTAGATGTCGGGGCTGTGGATGTCAGGGTTGTGGATTTGGGGTTGTGGATCTCATGGCTGTGAATGTCGGGGTTGTGCAGGTCAGGGCTGTCGATTTCGGTGTTGTGGATGTCGAGGCTGTGGATGTCGGGGTTGTGGATGTCGGTGTTGTGGATGTCGGTGTTGTGGACATCGCGGTAATGGATGTCGGGGTTGTTGATGTCGGGGTAGTGGATGCCGAGTTTGTTGATGTCGGGCTTGTGGATGTCGGGGTTGTAGATGGCGGGGTTGTGGATGTCGGGGCTGTAGATGTCGGGGCTGTGGATGTTGGGGTTGTGGATGTCGGAGTTGTGGATGTCGGTGTTGTAGATGTCAGGGTTGTGGATGTCGGGGCTGTGGATGTCGGGGTTGTGGATGTCGGTGTTGAAGATGTCGGGGTTGTAGATGTCGGGGTTGTGGATGTCGTGGCTGTGGATGTCGGGGCTGTGGATGTCGTGGTTGTGGATGTCAGGGTTGTGGATGTCAGGGTTCAGGATGTCAGGGCCGTGGATGTTGGAGTTGTGGATGTCAAGGTTGTGGATGTCGGGGTTGTTGATGTTGGGGTTGTGGATGTTGGGTTTGTTGATGTCGGGGCTGTGGATGTCTGTGTTGTTGATGCCGGTGTTGTGGATGTTGGGGTTTTGAATGTCGGGGTTGTGTATGTCAGGGCTGTGGATGTTGGTGTTGTGAATGTCAGGGCTGTGGATGTCGGGTCTGTGGATGTCGGGTGTCGGGGCTGTGGATGGTGAGACTGTGGATATTGGTGTAGTGGATGTCGGGGCTGTGGATGTCGGGGTTGTGGATGTCGGGGCTGTGGATGTCAGGGCTTTGAATGTCAGGGTTGTGGATGTCAGGGGTGTGGATTTCGGTATTGCGGATGTCAGAGTTGTGGATGTCGGGGCTGTGGATGTCGGGTCTGTAGATGTCGGTGTTGTGGATGTCAGGGCTGTGGATGTTGGGGTTGTTGATGTCGGGGTAGTGGGTGTCGCGTTTGTTGATGTCGGGGTTGTGGATGTTGGGGCAGTAGATGTCAGGGTTGTGGATGTCGGGGTTGTGGATGTCGGGACAGTGGATATCGGTGTTGTGGATGTCAGGGCTGTGGATGTCGGGGTTGTTGATGTCGGGGTTGTGGATGTTGGGGCTGTGGATGTCGGTGTTGTAGATGTCGAGGTTGTGCATGTCGGGGCTGTGGATGTCGGGGCTGTGGATGTCGGGGTTGTGGATGTCGGGGCTGTGGTTGTAGATGCTGTGGATGTCTGGGTGGTGGATGTCGGTGTTGTAGATGTCGGGGCTGTGGATGTCAGGGTTGTGGATTTGGGGTTGTGGATCTCATGGCTGTGAATGTCGGGGTTGTGCAGGTCAGGGCTGTCGATTTCGGTGTTGTGGATGTCGGGGCTGTGGATGTCGGGGCTGTGGATGTCGGTGTTGTGGATGTCGGTGTTGTGGACGTCGCGCTTATGGATGTCGGGGTTGTTGATGTCGGGGTAGTGGATGCCGAGTTTGTTGATGTCGGGCTTGTGGATGTCGGTGTTGTAGATGGCGGGGTTGTGGATGTCGGGGCTGTAGATGTCGGGGCTGTGGATGTTGGGGTTGTGGATGTCGGGGTTGTGGATGTCGGTGTTGTAGATGTCAGGGTTGTGGATGTCGGAGCTGTAGATGTCGGGGTTGTGGATGTCGGGGTTGTGGATGTCGGTGTTGTAGATGTCGGGGTTGTAGATGTCAGGGTTGTGGATGTCGGGGCTGTGGATGTCGGGGTTGTGGATGTCGTGGTTGTGGATGTCAGGGTTGTGGATGTCAGGGTTCAGGATGTCAGGGCCGTGGATGTTGGAGTTGTGAATGACAAGTTTCTGGATGTCAGGCTGTGGATGTCAGTGTTGTGGATGTCAAGGTTGTGGATGTCGGGGTTGTTGATGTCAGGGTTGTGGATGTCGGGATTGTTGACGTCAGGACTGTTGATGTCAGGGTTGTGGATGCTGAGTCTGTGGTTGTCGGTGTTGCGGATGTCAGGGTTGAGGATGGCGAGGCTGTGGATGTCGTTGTTGTGGATGTCAGGGCTGTGGATGTCAGGATTGTTGATGTCAGGGATGTGGATGTTGAGTCTGTGGTTGTCGTTGTTGTGGATGTCAGGGCTGTGGATGTCAGGGCTGTGGATGTCAGGGTTGTGGATGTCGGGTTTGTGGATGTCGGGGTTGTGGATGTCGCGGCTATGGATGTCGGGGCTGTAGATGTCGGGGCTGTGGATGTCGGGGCTGTGGATGTCGGGGTTGTGGATGGTGAGACTGTGGATATTGGTGTTGTGGATGTCGGGGCTGTGGATGTCGGGGTTGTGGATGGTGAGACTGTGGATATTGGTGTTGTGGATTTCGGGTTTGTTGATGTCGGGGTAGTGGATGTCGGTGTTGTGGATCTCAGGTTTGTGGATGTCAGGGCTGTGGATATCGGGGCTGTGGATGTTGGGGTTGTGGATGTCAGGGATGTGGATGTCGGGGCTGTGGATGTCGGGGTTGTGGATGTCGGGGTTGTTGATGTCGGGATTGTTGAAGTCCATGTTGTGGATGTTGAGTCTGTGGTTGTCCGGGATGTGGATGTCGGGGATGTGGATGCCAGGGCTGAGAATGTCGGAGTTAGGGATGTCAGGGCTGTGGGTTTCGGTGTTGCGGATGTCAAGGCTGTGAATATAGGGGTTGTGGATGTCGGGTCTGTGGATGACAGTGCTGTGGATGTCAGTGCTGTGGATGTTGGTGTTGTGGATGTCGGGTTTGTGGTTGTCGGTGTTGTGGATATCGGTGCTGTGGATGTCAGGTCTGTGGATGTCGGTGTTGTGGATGTCAGGGTTCAGGATGTCAGGGGCGTGGATGTTGGAGTTGTGAATGACAAGGTTGTGGATGTCGGGTTTGTTGATGTTGGGGTTGTGGATTTTGGGTTTGTTGATGTCGGGGCTGTGGATGTCTGTGTTGTTGATGTCGGTGTTGTGGATGTTGGGGTTTTGGATGTCGGGGGTGTGTATGTCAGGGCTGTGGATGTTGGGGTTGTGGATGTCAGGGCTGTGGTTGTTGAGGCTGTGAATGTCGGGTCTGTGGATGTCGGGTGTCGGGGCTGTGGATGGCGAGGCTGTGGATATCGGTGTCGTGGTGTCAGGGTTGTGGATGGTGAGACTGTGGATATCGGTGTTGTGGATGTCAGGGCTGAGGATGTCGGGATTGTTGATGTCGGCGTTGTGGATGTCGGGGATGTGGATGTCGGCGATGCGGAAATAGGGTTTGTGGATGTCAGGGTTGTGGATATAGGGTTTGTGGATGTCGGGGCTGTGGATGTCGGGGTTGTGGATATAGGGTTTGTGGATGTCAGGGTGTGGATGTCGGGAATGTGGATGTCAGTGTTGTGGATGTCGCAGCTGTGGACGTTGGGGCTGTGAATGTCGGGGCTGTGGATTTCGGTGTTGCAGATGTCAGGGCTGTGAATGTAGGGGTTGTGGATGTCGGTGTTGGGGATGTTGGGGCTGTGGATGTCGGGATAGTGGATGTCGGGTTCGTGGATGTCGGGGCTGCGGATGTCAGGGCAGTGGATTTCGGTGTTGCAGATGTCAGGGCTGTGAATGTAGGGTTTGTGGATGTCAGGTCTGTAGATGTCGGTGTTGTGGATGTCGGGTTTGTGGATGTTGTGGCTTTTGATGTCAGTGTTATGGAAGTCGGGGCTGTGGATGTCAGGGGTGTGGATGTCAGTGTTGTGGATGTTGCGGTTGTGGATGTCGGGGCTGTGGATGTCGGGGCTGTGGATGTCGGGGCTGTGGATGTCGGAGTTGTGCATGGCGAGGCTGTGGATATCGGGGTTGTGGATGTCAGGGCTGTGAATGTCGGGGTTGTGGATGTCAGGGCTGTGCATGTCAGGGTTGTGGATGTCGGGATTGTTGATGTCAGGATTGTTGATGTCAGGGTTGTGGATGTCGAGTCTGTGGTTGACGGTGTTGCGGATGTCAGGTTTGAGGAATGCGAGGCTGTGGATGTCGTTGCTGTGGATGTCGGGGCTGTGGATATCGGGGTTGTGGATGTCGTGGCTATGGATGTCGGGATTGTGGATGTCGCTGTTGTGGATGTCGGGGCTGTGGATGTCGGGGTTGTGGATATCGGGTTTGTGGATGTCAGGAATGTGGATGTCGGGGTTGTGGATGTCGGGGCTGTGGATGTCGGGTTTGTGAATGTCAGGGTTGTGGATGTCAGGGGTGTGGATTTCGGTATTGCGGATGTCAGAGTTGTGGATGTCAGGGCTGTGGATGTTGGGGTTGTTGATGTCGGGGTAGTGGGTGTCGGGTTTGTTGATGTCGGGGTTGTGGATGTTGGGGCAGTAGATGTCAGTGTTGTGGATGTCGGGGTTGTGGATGTCGGGACTGTGGATATCGGTATTGTGGATGACAGGGCTGTGGATGTCGGGGTTGTTGATGTCGGAATTGTGGATGTCGGGGCTGTGGATGTCGGGGTTGTGGATGTTGTGGTCGTGGATGTCGGGTTTATGGATGTAGATGCTGTGGATGTCTGGGTGGTGGATGCCGGTGTTGTAGATGTCGGGGCTGTGGATGTCAGGGTTGTGGATTTGGGGTTGTGGATCTCATGGCTGTGAATGTCGGGGTTGTGCAGGTCAGGGCTGTCGATTTCGGTGTTGTGGATGTCGAGGCTGTGGATGTCGGGGTTGTGGATGTCGGTGTTGTGGATGTCGGTGTTGTGGACATCGCGGTAATGGATGTCGGGGTTGTTGATGTCGGGGTAGTGGATGCCGAGTTTGTTGATGTCGGGCTTGTGGATGTCGGGGTTGTAGATGGCGGGGTTGTGGATGTCGGGGCTGTAGATGTCGGGGCTGTGGATGTTGGGGTTGTGGATGTCGGAGTTGTGGATGTCGGTGTTGTAGATGTCAGGGTTGTGGATGTCGGGGCTGTGGATGTCGGGGTTGTGGATGTCGGTGTTGAAGAGGTCGGGGTTGTAGATGTCGGGGTTGTGGATGTCGTGGCTGTGGATGTCGGGGCTGTGGATGTCGTGGTTGTGGATGTCAGGGTTGTGGATGTCAGGGTTCAGGATGTCAGGGCCGTGGATGTTGGAGTTGTGGATGTCAAGGTTGTGGATGTCGGGGTTGTTGATGTTGGGGTTGTGGATGTTGGGTTTGTTGATGTCGGGGCTGTGGATGTCTGTGTTGTTGATGCCGGTGTTGTGGATGTTGGGGTTTTGAATGTCAGGGTTGTGTATGTCAGGGCTGTGGATGTTGGTGTTGTGAATGTCAGGGCTGTGGATGTCGGGTCTGTGGATGTCGGGTGTCGGGGCTGTGGATGGTGAGACTGTGGATATTGGTGTAGTGGATGTCGGGGCTGTGGATGTCGGGGTTGTGGATGTCGGGGCTGTGGATGTCAGGGCTTTGAATGTCAGGGTTGTGGATGTCAGGGGTGTGGATTTCGGTATTGCGGATGTCAGAGTTGTGGATGTCGGGGCTGTGGATGTCGGGTCTGTAGATGTCGGTGTTGTGGATGTCAGGGCTGTGGATGTTGGGGTTGTTGATGTCGGGGTAGTGGGTGTCGCGTTTGTTGATGTCGGGGTTGTGGATGTTGGGGCAGTAGATGTCAGGGTTGTGGATGTCGGGGTTGTGGATGTCGGGACAGTGGATATCGGTGTTGTGGATGTCAGGGCTGTGGATGTCGGGGTTGTTGATGTCGGGGTTGTGGATGTTGGGGCTGTGGATGTCGGTGTTGTAGATGTCGAGGTTGTGCATGTCGGGGCTGTGGATGTCGGGGCTGTGGATGTCGGGGTTGTGGATGTCGGGGCTGTGGTTGTAGATGCTGTGGATGTCTGGGTGGTGGATGTCGGTGTTGTAGATGTCGGGGCTGTGGATGTCAGGGTTGTGGATTTGGGGTTGTGGATCTCATGGCTGTGAATGTCGGGGTTGTGCAGGTCAGGGCTGTCGATTTCGGTGTTGTGGATGTCGGGGCTGTGGATGTCGGGGCTGTGGATGTCGGTGTTGTGGATGTCGGTGTTGTGGACGTCGCGCTTATGGATGTCGGGGTTGTTGATGTCGGGGTAGTGGATGCCGAGTTTGTTGATGTCGGGCTTGTGGATGTCGGTGTTGTAGATGGCGGGGTTGTGGATGTCGGGGCTGTAGATGTCGGGGCTGTGGATGTTGGGGTTGTGGATGTCGGGGTTGTGGATGTCGGTGTTGTAAATGTCAGGGTTGTGGATGTCGGAGCTGTAGATGTCGGGGTTGTGGATGTCGGGGTTGTGGATGTCGGTGTTGTAGATGTCGGGGTTGTAGATGTCAGGGTTGTGGATGTCGGGGCTGTGGATGTCGGGGTTGTGGATGTCGTGGTTGTGGATGTCAGGGTTGTGGATGTCAGGGTTCAGGATGTCAGGGCCGTGGATGTTGGAGTTGTGAATGACAAGTTTCTGGATGTCAGGCTGTGGATGTCAGTGTTGTGGATGTCAAGGTTGTGGATGTCGGGGTTGTTGATGTCAGGGTTGTGGATGTCGGGATTGTTGACGTCAGGACTGTTGATGTCAGGGTTGTGGATGTTGAGTCTGTGGTTGTCGGTGTTGCGGATGTCAGGGTTGAGGATGGCGAGGCTGTGGATGTCGTTGTTGTGGATGTCAGGGCTGTGGATGTCAGGATTGTTGATGTCAGGGATGTGGATGTTGAGTCTGTGGTTGTCGTTGTTGTGGATGTCAGGGCTGTGGATGTCAGGGCTGTGGATGTCAGGGTTGTGGATGTCGGGTTTGTGGATGTCGGGGTTGTGGATGTCGCGGCTATGGATGTCGGGGCTGTAGATGTCGGGGCTGTGGATGTCGGGGCTGTGGATGTCGGGGTTGTGGATGGTGAGACTGTGGATATTGGTGTTGTGGATGTCGGGGCTGTGGATGTCGGGGTTGTGGATGTCAGGGCTGTGCATGTCAGGGTTGTGGATGTCAGGATTGTTGATGTCAGGATTGTTGATGTCAGGGTTGTGGATGTTGAGTCTGTGGTTGTCGGTGTTGCGGATGTCAGGTTTGAGGAATGCGAGGCTGTGGATGTCGTTGCTGTGGATGTCGGGGCTGTGGATGTCGGTGTTGTGGATGTCGTGGCTATGGATGTCGGGATTGTGGATGTCGCTGTTGTGGATGTCGGGGCTGTGGATGTCGGGGTTGTGGATGTCGGGGTTGTGGATGTCAGGACTGTGGATGTCGGGGTTGTGGATGTCGGGGCTGTGGATGTCGGGTCTGTTGATGTCGGTGTTGTGGATGTTGGGGTTGTTGATGTTGGGGTAGTGGGTGTCGGGTTTGTTGATGTCGGGGTTGTGGATGTCGGGGTTGTGGATGTCGGGACTGTGGATATCGGTGTTGTGGATGTCAGGGCTGTCGATGTCAGGATTGTTGATGTCAGGATTGTTGATGTCAGGGTTGTGGATGTTGAGTCTGTGGTTGTCGGTGTTGCGGATGTCAGGTTTGAGGAATGCGAGGCTGTGGATGTCGTTGCTGTGGATGTCGGGGCTGTGGATGTCGGTATTGTGGATGTCGTGGCTATGGATGTCGGGATTGTGGATGTCGCTGTTGTGGATGTCGGGGCTGTGGATGTCGGGGTTGTGGATGTCGGGGTTGTGGATGTCAGGACTGTGGATGTCGGGGTTGTGGATGTCGGGGCTGTGGATGTCGGGTCTGTTGATGTCGGTGTTGTGGATGTTGGGGTTGTTGATGTCGGGGTAGTGGATGCCGAGTTTGTTGATGTCGGGCTTGTGGATGTCGGTGTTGTAGATGGCGGGGTTGTGGATGTCGGGGCTGTAGATGTCGGGGCTGTGGATGTTGGGGTTGTGGATGTCGGGGTTGTGGATGTCGGTGTTGTAGATGTCAGGGTTGTGGATGTCGGAGCTGTAGATGTCGGGGTTGTGGATGTCGGGGTTGTGGATGTCGGTGTTGTAGATGTCGGGGTTGTAGATGTCAGGGTTGTGGATGTCGGGGCTGTGGATGTCGGGGTTGTGGATGTCGTGGTTGTGGATGTCAGGGTTGTGGATGTCAGGGTTCAGGATGTCAGGGCCGTGGATGTTGGAGTTGTGAATGACAAGTTTCTGGATGTCAGGCTGTGGATGTCAGTGTTGTGGATGTCAAGGTTGTGGATGTCGGGGTTGTTGATGTTGGGGTTGTGGATGTTGGGTTTGTTGATGTCGGGGCTGTGGATGTCTGTGTTGTTGATGTCGGTGTTGTGGATGTTGGGGTTTTGGATGTCGGGGTTGTGTATGTCAGGGCTGTAGATGTTGGTGTTGTGAATGTCAGGGCTTTGGATGTCGGGTCAGTGGATGTCGGGTGTCGGGGCTGTGGATGGTGAGACTGTGGATATTGGTGTTGTGGATGTCGGGGCTGTGGATGTCGGGGTTGTGGATATAGGGTTTGTGGATGTCGGGGCTGTGGATGTCGGGAATGTGGATGTCAGGGTTGTGGATGTCGGGGCTGTGGATGTCGGGATAGTGGATGTCAGGTTTGTGGATGTTGGGGCTGTGGATGTCAGGGCTGCGGATGTCAGGGCAGTGGATTTCGGTGTTGCAGATGTCAGGGCTGTAAATGTAGGGGTTGTGGATGTCGGGTCTGTGGATGTTGTGGCTTTTGATGTCAGTGTTATGGAAGTCGGGGCTGTGGATGTCAGGGGTGTGAGATGTCGGTGTTGTGGATGTTGCGGTTGTGGATGTTGGGGCTGTGGATGTCGGGGCTGTGGATGTCGGGGTTGTGCATGGCGAGGCTGTGGATATCGGGGTTGTGGATGTCAGGGCTGTGCATGTCAGGGTTGTGGATGTCGGGATTGTTGACGTCAGGATTGTTGATGTCAGGGTTGTGGATGTTGAGTCTGTGGTTGTCGTTGTTGTGGATGTCAGGGCTGTGGATGTCAGGGCTGTGGATGTCAGGGTTGTGGATGTCGGGTTTGTGGATGTCGGGGTTGTGGATGTCGTGGCTATGGATGTCGGGGCTTTAGATGTCGGGGCTGTGGATGTCGGGGCTGTGGATGTCGGGGTTGTGGATGGTGAGACTGTGGATATTGGTGTTGTGGATGTCGGGGCTGTGGATGTCGGGGTTGTGGATGTCAGGGCTGTGCATGTCAGGGTTGTGGATGTCAGGATTGTTGATGTCAGGATTGTTGATGTCAGGGTTGTGGATGTTGAGTCTGTGGTTGTCGGTGTTGCGGATGTCAGGTTTGAGGAATGCGAGGCTGTGGATGTCGTTGCTGTGGATGTCGGGGCTGTGGATGTCGGGGTTGTGGATGTCGTGGCTATGGATGTCGGGATTGTGGATGTCGCTGTTGTGGATGTCGGGGCTGTGGATGTCGGGGTTGTGGATGTCGGGGTTGTGGATGTCGGGGCTGTGGATGTCGGGTCTGTTGATGTCGGTGTTGTGGATGTTGGGGTTGTTGATGTTGTGGTAGTGGATGTCGGGACTGTGGATATCGGTGTTGTGGATGTCAGGGCTGTCGATGTCGGGGTTGTTGATGTCGGGGTTGTGGATGTCGGTGTTGTGGATATCGGTGTTGTGGATCTCAGGTTTGTGGATGTCAGGGCTTTGAATGTCAGGGTTGTGGATGTCAGGGGTGTGGATTTCGGTATTGCGGATGTCAGAGTTGTGGATGTCGGGGCTGTGGATGTCGGGTCTGTAGATGTCGGTGTTGTGGATGTCAGGGCTGTGGATGTTGGGGTTGTTGATGGCGGGGTAGTGGGTGTCGGGTTTGTTGATGTCGGGGTTGTGGATGTTGGGGCAGTAGATGTCAGGGTTGTGGATGTCGGGGTTGTGGATGTCGGGACAGTGGATATCGGTGTTGTGGATGTCAGGGCTGTGGATGTCGGGGTTGTTGATGTCGGGGTTGTGGATGTTGGGGCTGTGGATGTCGGTGTTGTAGATGTCGAGGTTGTGCATGTCGGGGCTGTGGATGTCGGGGCTGTGGATGTCGGGGTTGTGGATGTCGGGGCTGTGGTTGTAGATGCTGTGGATGTCTGGGTGGTGGATGTCGGTGTTGTAGATGTCGGGGCTGTGGATGTCAGGGTTGTGGATTTGGGGTTGTGGATCTCATGGCTGTGAATGTCGGGGTTGTGCAGGTCAGGGCTGTCGATTTCGGTGTTGTGGATGTCGGGGCTGTGGATGTCGGGGCTGTGGATGTCGGTGTTGTGGATGTCGGTGTTGTGGACGTCGCGGTTATGGATGTCGGGGTTGTTGATGTCGGGGTAGTGGATGCCGAGTTTGTTGATGTCGGGCTTGTGGATGTCGTTGTTGTAGATGGCGGGGTTGTGGATGTCGGGGCTGTAGATGTCGGGGCTGTGGATGTTGGGGTTGTGGATGTCGGGGTTGTGGATGTCGGTGTTGTAGATGTCAGGGTTGTGGATGTCAGGGCTGTGGATGTCGGGGTTGTGGATGTCGGGGTTGTGGATGTCGGTGTTGTAGATGTCGGGGTTGTAGATGTCAGGGTTGTGGATGTCGGGGCTGTGGATGTCGGGGTTGTGGATGTCGTGGTTGTGGATGTCAGGGTTGTGGATGTCAGGGTTCAGGATGTCAGGGCCGTGGATGTTGGAGTTGTGAATGACAAGTTTCTGGATGTCAGGCTGTGGATGTCAGTGTTGTGGATGTCAAGGTTGTGGATGTCGGGGTTGTTGATGTTGGGGTTGTGGATGTTGGGTTTGTTGATGTCGGGGCTGTGGATGTCTGTGTTGTTGATGTCGGTGTTGTGGATGTTGGGGTTTTGGATGTCGGGGTTGTGTATGTCAGGGCTGTAGATGTTGGTGTTGTGAATGTCAGGGCTTTGGATGTCGGGTCAGTGGATGTCGGCTGTCGGGGCTGTGGATGGTGAGACTGTGGATATTGGTGTTGAGGATGTCGGGGCTGTGGATGTCGGGGTTGTGGATATAGGGTTTGTGGATGTCGGGGCTGTGGATGTCGGGAATGTGGATGTCAGGGTTGTGGATGTCGGGGCTGTGGATGTCGGGATAGTGGATGTCAGATTTGTGGATGTCGGGGCTGTGGATGTCAGGGCTGCGGATGTCAGGGCAGTGGATTTCGGTGTTGCAGATGTCAGGGCTGTGAATGTAGGGGTTGTGGATGTCGGGTTTGTGGATGTTGTGGCTTTTGATGTCAGTGTTATGGAAGTCGGGGCTGTGGATGTCAGGGGTGAGGATGTCGGTGTTGTGGATGTTGCGGTTGTGGATGTTGGGGCTGTGGATGTCGGGGCTGTGGATGTCGGGGTTGTGCATGGCGAGGCTGTGGATATCGGGGTTGTGGATGTCAGGGCTGTGCATGTCAGGGTTGTGGATGTCGGGATTGTTGACGTCAGGATTGTTGATGTCAGGGTTGTGGATGTTGAGTCTGTGGTTGTCGGTGTTGCGGATGTCAGGGTTGAGGATGGCGAGGCTGTGGATGTCGTTGTTGTGGATGTCAGGGCTGTGGACGTCAGGATTGTTGATGTCAGGGTTGTGGATGTTGAGTCTGCGGTTGTCGTTGTTGTGGATGTCATGGCTGTGGATGTCAGGGCTGTGGATGTCAGGGTTGTGGATGTCGGGTTTGTGGATGTCGGGGTTGTGGATGTCGTGGCTATGGATGTCGGGGCTGTAGATGTCGGGGCTGTGGATGTCAGGGCTGTGGATGTCGGGGTTGTGGATGGTGAGATTGTGGATATTGGTGTTGTGGATGTCGGGGCTGTGGATGTCGGGGTTGTGGATGTCAGGGCTGTGCATGTCAGGGTTGTGGATGTCGGGATTGTTGATGTCAGGATTGTTGATGTCAGGGTTGTGGATGTTGAGTCTGTGGTTGTCGGTGTTGCGGATGTCAGGTTTGAGGAATGCGAGGCTGTGGATGTCGTTGCTGTGGATGTCGGGGCTGTGGATGTCGTGGCTATGGATGTCGGGATTGTGGATGTCGCTGTTGTGGATGTCGGGGCTGTGGATGTCGGGGTTGTGGATGTCGGGGTTGTGGATGTCAGGACTGTGGATGTCGGGGTTGTGGATGTCAGGACTGTGGATGTCGGGGTTGTGGATGTCGGGGCTGTGGATGTCGGGTCTGTTGATGTCGGTGTTGTGGATGTTGGGGTTGTTGATGTTGGGGTAGTGGGTGTCGGGTTTGTTGATGTCGGGGTTGTGGATGTCGGGGTTGTGGATGTCGGGACTGTGGATATCGGTGTTGTGGATGTCAGGGCTGTCGATGTCAGGGTTGTTGATGTCGGGGTAGTGGATGTCGGTGTTGTGGATATCGGTGTTGTGGATCTCAGGTTTGTGGATGTCAGGGCTGTGGATGTCAGGGTTGTGGATGTTGTGGTCGTGGATGTCGGGGTTGTGTCTGTCAGGGCTGTGGATGTCGGGTCTGTGGATGTCGGGTGTCGGGGCTGTGGATGGTGAGACTGTGGATATTGGTGTTGTGGATGTCGGGGTTGTGGATATAGGGTTTGTGGATGTCGGGGCTGTGGATGTCAGGGCTGCGGATGTCAGGGCAGTGGATTTCAGTGTTGCAGATGTCAGGGCTGTGAATGTAGGGGTTGTGGATGTCGGGTCTGTGGATGTTGTGGCTTTTGATGTCAGTGTTATGGAAGTCGGGGCTGTGGATGTCAGGGGCGTGGATGTCGGGGCTGTGGATGTCGGGATTGTTGATGTCAGGATTGTTGATGTCAGGGTTGTGGATGTTGAGTCTGTGGTTGTCGGTGTTGCGGATGTCAGGGCTGTGGATGTCGGGATTGTTGATGTCAGGGTTGAGGATGTCGGGGTTGTGGATGTCAGGGCTGTGGATATCGGGGCTGTGGATGTCGGGTTTGTGGATGTCGGGGTTGTGGATGTCGTGGCTATGGATATCGGGGCTGTGGATGTCGGGGCTGTAGATGTCGGGGCTGTGGATGTTGGGGTTGTGGATGTCGGGGTTGTGGATGTCAGGGTTGTAGATGTCAGGGCTGTGGATGTCAGGGCTTTGAATGTCGGGGTTGTGGATGTCAGGGCTGTGGAATTCGGTATTGCGGATGTCAGAGTTGTGGATGTCGGGGCTGTGGATGTCGGGTCTGTAGATGTCAGTGTTGTGGATGTCAGGGCTTTGGATGTCGGGTTTGTTGATGTCGGGGTTGTGGATGTTGGGACTGTAGATGTCAGGGTTGTGGATGTTGGGGTTGTGGATGTCGGGATTGTGGATATCGGTGTTGTGGATATCAGGTTTGTGGTTGTCAGTGCTGTGAATGGCGGGGTTGCAGTTGTCAGGGCTGTGGATGTGAAGGCTGTGGATGTCGGGGCTGTGGATGTTCGGGCTGATGATGTCGGGGTTGTGGATGTCAGTGTTGTGGATGTCGGGGCTGTGGATGTCGGTGTTGTGGATATAGGGTTTGTGGATGTCGGGGCTGTGGATGTCGGGATAGTGGATGTCAGGTTTGTGGATGTCGGGGCTGTGGATGTCAGGGCTGCGGATGTCAGGGCAGTGGATTTCAGTGTTGCAGATGTCAGGGCTGTGAATGTAGGGGTTGTGGATGTCGGGTCTGTGTATGTTGTGGCTTTTGATGTCAGTGTTATGGAAGTCGGGGCTGTGGATGTCAGGGGTGTGGAAGTCGGGGCTGTGGATGTCGGGGTTGTGCATGGCGAGGCTGTGGATATCGGGGTTGTGGATGTCAGGGCTGTGGATGTCGGGATTGTTGATGTTGGCGTTGTGGATGTCGGGGTTGTGGATGTAAGGGCTGTGGATGTCGGGGCTGTGGATGTCGGGTTTGTGGATGTCGGGGTTGTGGATGTCGTGGCTATGGATGTCGGGGCTGTGGATATCGGGTCTGTAGATGTCGGTGTTGTGGATGTCAGGGCTGTGGATGTTGGGGTTGTTGATGTCGGGGTAGTGGGTGTCGGGTTTGTTGATGTCGGGGTTGTGGATGTTGGGGCAGTAGATGTCAGGGTTGTGGATGTCGGTGTTGTGGATGTCGGGACTGTGGATATCGGTGTTGTGGATGTCAGGGCTGTGGATGTTGTGGTCGTGGATGTCGGGGTTGTGGATGTCGGGGCTGTGGATGTCGGTGTTGTAGATGTCGAGGTTGTGCATGTCGGGGCTGTGGATGTCGGGGCTGTGGGTATCGGGGTTGTGGATGTCGGTGTTGTGGATGTCAGGGCTACGGATGTCGGGGTTGTGGATGTCGGGGCTGTGGATGTAGATGCTGTGGATGTCTGGGTGGTGGATGTCGGTGTTGTAGATGTCGGGGCTGTGGATGTCAGGGTTGTGGATTTGGGGTTGTGGATCTCATGGCTGTGAATGTCGGGGTTGTGCAGGTCAGGGCTGTCGATTTCGGTGTTGTGGATGTCGGGGTTGTGGATGTCGGGGCTGTGGATGTCGGGGCTGTGGATGTCGGTGTTGTGGATGTCGGTGTTGTGGACGTCGCGGTTATGGATGACGGGGTTGTTGATGTCGGGGTAGTGGATGCTGGGTTTGTTGATGTCAGGCTTGTGGATGTCAGTGTTGTAGATGTTGGGGTTGTGGATGTCGGGGCTGTGGATATCGGGGCTGTGGATTTCGGGTTTGTTGATGTCGGGGTAGTGGATGTCGGTGTTGTGGATCTCAGGTTTGTGGATGTCAGGGCTGTGGATATCGGGGCTGTGGATGTTGGGGTTGTGGATGTCAGGGATGTGGATGTCGGGGCTGTGGATGTCGGGGTTGTGGATGTCGGGGTTGTTGATGTCGGGATTGTTGAAGTCAGGGTTGTGGATGTTGAGTCTGTGGTTGTCCGGGATGTGGATGTCAGGGATGTGGAAGTCAGGGCTGAGAATGTCGGAGTTAGGGATGTCAGGGCTGTGGGTTTCGGTGTTGCGGATGTCAGGGCTGTGAATATAGGGTTTGTGGATGTCGGGTCTGTGGATGACAGTGCTGTGGATGTCAGTGCTGTGGATGTTGGTGTTGTGGATGTTGGAGTTGTGGTTGTCGGTGTTGTGGATATCGGTGCTGTGGATGTCAGGTCTGTGGATGTCGGTGTTGTGGATGTCAGGGTTCAGGATGTCAGGGCCGTGGATGTTGGAGTTGTGAATGACAAGGTTGTGGATGTCGGGTTTGTTGATGTTGGGGTTGTGGATTTTGGGTTTGTTGATGTCGGGGCTGTGGATGTCTGTGTTGTTGATGTCGGTGTTGTGGATGTTGGGGTTTTGGATGTCGGGGGTGTGTATGTCAGGGCTGTGGATGTTGGGGTTGTGGATGTCAGGGCTGTGGTTGTTGAGGCTGTGAATGTCGGGTCTGTGGATGTCGGGTGTCGGGGCTGTGGATGGCGAGGCTGTGGATATCGGTGTCGTGGTGTCAGGGTTGTGGATGGTGAGACTGTGGATATCGGTGTTGTGGATGTCAGGGCTGTGGATGTCGGGATTGTTGATGTCGGCGTTGTGGATGTCGGGGATGTGGATGTCGGCGATGCGGATATAGGGTTTGTGGATGTCAGGGTTGTGGATATAGGGTTTGTGGATGTCGGGGCTGTGGATGTCGGGGTTGTGGATATAGGGTTTGTGGATGTCGGGGTGTGGATGTCGGGATTGTGGATGTCAGTGTTGTGGATGTCGCAGCTGTGGACGTTGGGGCTGTGAATGTCGGGGCTGTGGATTTCGGTGTTGCAGATGTCAGGGCTGTGAATGTAGGGGTTGTGGATGTCGGTGTTGGGGATGTTGGGGCTGTGGATGTCGGGATAGTGGATGTCGGGTTCGTGGATGTCGGGGTTGCGGATGTCAGGGCAGAGAATTTCGGTGTTGCAGATGTCAGGGCTGTGAATGTAGGGTTTGTGGATGTCAGGTCTGGAGATGTCGGTGTTGTGGATGTCGGGGCTGTGGATGTTGTGGCTTTTGATGTCAGTGTTATGGAACTCGGGGCTGTGGATGTCAGGGGTGTGGATGTCAGTGTTGTGGATGTTGCGGTTGTGGATGTCGGGGCTGTGGATGTCGGGGCTGTAGATGTCGGGGCTGTGGATGTCGGGGCTGTGGATGTCGGGGTTGTGGATGGTGAGATTGTGGATATTGGTGTTGTGGATGTCAGGGCTGTGAATGTCGGGGTTGTGGATGTCAGGGCTGTGCATGTCAGGGTTGTGGATGTCGGGATTGTTGATGTCAGGATTGTTGATGTCAGGGTTGTGGATGTTGAGTCTGTGGTTGTCGGTGTTGCGGATGTCAGGTTTGAGGAATGCGAGGCTGTGGATGTCGTTGCTGTGGATGTCGGGGCTGTGGACGTCGGGGTTGTGGATGTCGTGGCTATGGATGTTGGGATTGTGGATGTCGCTGTTGTGGATGTCGGGGCTGTGGATGTCGGGGTTGTGGATGTCGGGGTTGTGGATGTCAGGACTGTGGATGTCGGGGTTGTGGATGTCGGGGCTGTGGATGTCGGGTTTGTGAATGTCAGGGTTGTGGATGTCAGGGGTGTGGATTTCGGTATTGCGGATGTCAAGTTTGTGGATGTCAGGGCTGTGGACGTTGGGGTTGTTGATGTCGGGGTAGTGGGTGTCGGGTTTGTTGATGTCGGGGTTGTGGATGTTGGGGCAGTAGATGTCAGGCTTGTGGATGTCGGGGTTGTGGATGTCGGGACTGTGGATATCGGTATTGTGGATGTCAGGGCTGTGGATGTCGGGGTTGTTGATGTCGGAATTGTGGATGTCGGGGCTGTGGATGTCGGGGTTGTGGATGTTGTGGTCGTGGATGTCGGGTTTATGGATGTAGATGCTGTGGATGTCTGGGTGGTGGATGCCGGTGTTGTAGATGTCGGGGCTGTGGATGTCAGGGTTGTGGATTTGGGGTTGTGGATCTCATGGCTGTGAATGTCGGGGTTGTGCAGGTCAGGGCTGTCGATTTCGGTGTTGTGGATGTCGATGCTGTGGATGTCGGGGTTGTGGATGTCGGTGTTGTGGATGTCGGTGTTGTGGACATCGCGGTAATGGATGTCGGGGTTGTTGATGTCGGGGTAGTGGATGCCGAGTTTGTTGATGTCGGGCTTGTGGATGTCGGTGTTGTAGATGGCGGGGTTGTGGATGTCGGGGCTGTAGATGTCGGGGCTGTGGATGTTGGGGTTGTGGATGTCGGAGTTGTGGATGTCGGTGTTATAGATGTCAGGGTTGTGGATGTCGGGGCTGTGGATGTCGGGGTTGTGGATGTCGGTGTTGAAGATGTCGGGGTTGTAGATGTCGGGGTTGTGGATGTCGTGGCTGTGGATGTCGGGGCTGTGGATGTCGTGGTTGTGGATGTCAGGGTTGTGGATGTCAGGGTTCAGGATGTCAGGGCCGTGGATGTTGGAGTTGTGAATGACAAGGTTCTGGATGTCAGGGCTGTGGATGTCGGTATTGTGGATGTCAAGGTTGTGGATGTCGGGGTTGTTGATGTTGGGGTTGTGGATGTTGGGTTTGTTGATGTCGGGGCTGTGGATGTCTGTGTTGTTGATGTCGGTGTTGTGGATGTTGGGGTTTTGAATGTCGGGGTTGTGTATGTCAGGGCTGTGGATGTTGGTGTTGTGAATGTCAGGGCTGTGGATGTCGGGTCTGTGGATGTCGGGTGTCGGGGCTGTGGATGGTGAGACTGTGGATATTGGTGTAGTGGATGTCGGGGCAGTGGATGTCGGGGTTGTGGATGTCGGGGCTGTGGATGTCAGGGCTTTGAATGTCAGGGTTCTGGATGTCAGGGGTGTGGATTTCGGTATTGCGGATGTCAGAGTTGTGGATGTCGGGGCTGTGGATGTCGGGTCTGTAGATGTCGGTGTTGTGGATGTCAGGGCTGTGGATGTTGGGGTTGTTGATGTCGGGGTAGTGGGTGTCGGGTTTGTTGATGTCGGGGTTGTGGATGTTGGGGCAGTAGATGTCAGGGTTGTGGATGTCGGGGTTGTGCAGGTCAGGGCTGTCGATTTCGGTGTTGTGGATGTCGGGGTTGTGGATGTCGGGGCTGTGGATGTCGGGGCTGTGGATGTCGGTGTTGTGGATGTCGGTGTTGTGGACGTCGCGGTTATGGATGTCGGGGTTGTTGATGTCGGGGTAGTGGATGCCGGGTTTGTTGATGTCGGGCTTGTGGATGTCAGTGTTGTAGATGTCGGGGTTGTGGATGTCGGGGCTGTGGATTTCGGGTTTGTTGATGTCGGGGTTGTGGATCTCAGGTTTGTGGATGTCAGGGCTGTGGATATCGGGGCTGTGGATGTTGGGGTTGTGGATGTCAGGGATGTGGATGTCGGGGCTGTGGATGTCGGGGTTGTGGATGTCGGGGTTGTTGATGTCGGGATTGTTGAAGTCCATGTTGTGGATGTTGAGTCTGTGGTTGTCCGGGATGTGGATGTCGGGGATGTGGATGCCAGGGCTGAGAATGTCGGAGTTAGGGATGTCAGGGCTGTGGGTTTCGGTGTTGCGGATGTCAAGGCTGTGAATATAGGGGTTGTGGATGTCGGGTCTGTGGATGACAGTGCTGTGGATGTCAGTGCTGTGGATGTTGGTGTTGTGGATGTCGGGGTTGTGGTTGTCGGTGTTGTGGATATCGGTGCTGTGGATGTCAGGTCTGTGGATGTCGGTGTTGTGGATGTCAGGGTTCAGGATGTCAGGGGCGTGGATGTTGGAGTTGTGAATGACAAGGTTGTGGATGTTGGGTTTGTTGATGTTGGGGTTGTGGATTTTGGGTTTGTTGATGTCGGGGCTGTGGATGTCTGTGTTGTTGATGTCGGTGTTGTGGATGTTGGGGTTTTGGATGTCGGGGGTGTGTATGTCAGGGCTGTGGATGTTGGGGTTGTGGATGTCAGGGCTGTGGTTGTTGAGGCTGTGAATGTCGGGTCTGTGGATGTCGGGTGTCGGGGCTGTGGATGGCGAGGCTGTGGATATCGGTGTCGTGGTGACAGGGTTGTGGATGGTGAGACTGTGGATATCGGTGTTGTGGATGTCAGGGCTGAGGATGTCGGGATTGTTGATGTCGGCGTTGTGGATGTCGGGGATGTGGATGTTGGCGATGCGGAAATAGGGTTTGTGGATGTCAGGGTTGTGGATATAGGGTTTGTGGATGTCGGGGCTGTGGATGTCGGGGTTGTGGATATAGGGTTTGTGGATGTCGGGGTGTGGATGTCGGGAATGTGGATGTCAGTGTTGTGGATGTCGCAGCTGTGGACGTTGGGGCTGTGAATGTCGGGGCTGTGGATTTCGGTGTTGCAGATGTCAGGGCTGTGAATGTAGGGGTTGTGGATGTCGGTGTTGGGGATGTTGGGGCTGTGGATGTCGGGATAGTGGATGTCGGGTTCGTGGATGTCGGGGCTGCGGATGTCAGGGCAGTGGATTTCGGTGTTGCAGATGTCAGGGCTGTGAATGTAGGGTTTGTGGATGTCAGGTCTGTAGATGTCGGTGTTGTGGATGTCGGCGCTGTGGATGTTGTGGCTTTTGATGTCAGTGTTATGGAAGTCGGGGCTGTGGATGTCAGGGGTGTGGATGTCAGTGTTGTGGATGTTGCGGTTGTGGATGTCGGGGCTGTGGATGTCGGGGCTGTGGATGTCGGGGCTGTGGATGTCGGAGTTGTGCATGGCGAGGCTGTGGATATCGGGGTTGTGGATGTCAGGGCTGTGAATGTCGGGGTTGTGGATGTCAGGGCTGTGCATGTCAGGGTTGTGGATGTCGGGATTGTTGATGTCAGGATTGTTGATGTCAGGGTTGTGGATGTCGAGTCTGTGGTTGACGGTGTTGCGGATGTCAGGTTTGAGGAATGCGAGGCTGTGGATGTCGTTGCTGTGGATGTCGGGGCTGTGGATATCGGGGTTGTGGATGTCGTGGCTATGGATGTCGGGATTGTGGATGTCGCTGTTGTGGATGTCGGGGCTGTGGATGTCGGGGTTGTGGATATCGGGTTTGTGGATGTCAGGAATGTGGATGTCGGGGTTGTGGATGTCGGGGCTGTGGATGTCGGGTTTGTGAATGTCAGGGTTGTGGATGTCAGGGGTGTGGATTTCGGTATTGCGGATGTCAGAGTTGTGGATGTCAGGGCTGTGGATGTTGGGGTTGTTGATGTCGGGGTAGTGGGTGTCGGGTTTGTTGATGTCGGGGTTGTGGATGTTGGGGCAGTAGATGTCAGGGTTGTGGATGTCGGGGTTGTGGATGTCGGGACTGTGGATATCGGTATTGTGGATGACAGGGCTGTGGATGTCGGGGTTGTTGATGTCGGAATTGTGGATGTCGGGGCTGTGGATGTCGGGGTTGTGGATGTTGTGGTCGTGGATGTCGGGTTTATGGATGTAGATGCTGTGGATGTCTGGGTGGTGGATGCCGGTGTTGTAGATGTCGGGGCTGTGGATGTCAGGGTTGTGGATTTGGGGTTGTGGATCTCATGGCTGTGAATGTCGGGGTTGTGCAGGTCAGGGCTGTCGATTTCGGTGTTGTGGATGTCGAGGCTGTGGATGTCGGGGTTGTGGATGTCGGTGTTGTGGATGTCGGTGTTGTGGACATCGCGGTAATGGATGTCGGGGTTGTTGATGTCGGGGTAGTGGATGTCGGGGTTGTAGATGGCGGGGTTGTGGATGTCGGGGCTGTAGATGTCGGGGCTGTGGATGTTGGGGTTGTGGATGTCGGAGTTGTGGATGTCGGTGTTGTAGATGTCAGGGTTGTGGATGTCGGGGCTGTGGATGTCGGGGTTGTGGATGTCGGTGTTGAAGATGTCGGGGTTGTAGATGTCGGGGTTGTGGATGTCGTGGCTGTGGATGTCGGGGCTGTGGATGTCGTGGTTGTGGATGTCAGGGTTGTGGATGTCAGGGTTCAGGATGTCAGGGCCGTGGATGTTGGAGTTGTGGATGTCAAGGTTGTGGATGTCGGGGTTGTTGATGTTGGGGTTGTGGATGTTGGGTTTGTTGATGTCGGGGCTGTGGATGTCTGTGTTGTTGATGCCGGTGTTGTGGATGTTGGGGTTTTGAATGTCGGGGTTGTGTATGTCAGGGCTGTGGATGTTGGTGTTGTGAATGTCAGGGCTGTGGATGTCGGGTCTGTGGATGTCGGGTGTCGGGGCTGTGGATGGTGAGACTGTGGATATTGGTGTAGTGGATGTCGGGGCTGTGGATGTCGGGGTTGTGGATGTCGGGGCTGTGGATGTCAGGGCTTTGAATGTCAGGGTTGTGGATGTCAGGGGTGTGGATTTCGGTATTGCGGATGTCAGAGTTGTGGATGTCGGGGCTGTGGATGTCGGGTCTGTAGATGTCGGTGTTGTGGATGTCAGGGCTGTGGATGTTGGGGTTGTTGATGTCGGGGTAGTGGGTGTCGCGTTTGTTGATGTCGGGGTTGTGGATGTTGGGGCAGTAGATGTCAGGGTTGTGGATGTCGGGGTTGTGGATGTCGGGACAGTGGATATCGGTGTTGTGGATGTCAGGGCTGTGGATGTCGGGGTTGTTGATGTCGGGGTTGTGGATGTTGGGGCTGTGGATGTCGGTGTTGTAGATGTCGAGGTTGTGCATGTCGGGGCTGTGGATGTCGGGGCTGTGGATGTCGGGGTTGTGGATGTCGGGGCTGTGGTTGTAGATGCTGTGGATGTCTGGGTGGTGGATGTCGGTGTTGTAGATGTCGGGGCTGTGGATGTCAGGGTTGTGGATTTGGGGTTGTGGATCTCATGGCTGTGAATGTCGGGGTTGTGCAGGTCAGGGCTGTCGATTTCGGTGTTGTGGATGTCGGGGCTGTGGATGTCGGGGCTGTGGATGTCGGTGTTGTGGATGTCGGTGTTGTGGACGTCGCGCTTATGGATGTCGGGGTTGTTGATGTCGGGGTAGTGGATGCCGAGTTTGTTGATGTCGGGCTTGTGGATGTCGGTGTTGTAGATGGCGGGGTTGTGGATGTCGGGGCTGTAGATGTCGGGGCTGTGGATGTTGGGGTTGTGGATGTCGGGGTTGTGGATGTCGGTGTTGTAGATGTCAGGGTTGTGGATGTCGGAGCTGTAGATGTCGGGGTTGTGGATGTCGGGGTTGTGGATGTCGGTGTTGTAGATGTCGGGGTTGTAGATGTCAGGGTTGTGGATGTCGGGGCTGTGGATGTCGGGGTTGTGGATGTCGTGGTTGTGGATGTCAGGGTTGTGGATGTCAGGGTTCAGGATGTCAGGGCCGTGGATGTTGGAGTTGTGAATGACAAGTTTCTGGATGTCAGGCTGTGGATGTCAGTGTTGTGGATGTCAAGGTTGTGGATGTCGGGGTTGTTGATGTCAGGGTTGTGGATGTCGGGATTGTTGACGTCAGGACTGTTGATGTCAGGGTTGTGGATGTTGAGTCTGTGGTTGTCGGTGTTGCGGATGTCAGGGTTGAGGATGGCGAGGCTGTGGATGTCGTTGTTGTGGATGTCAGGGTTGTGGATGTCAGGATTGTTGATGTCAGGGATGTGGATGTTGAGTCTGGTTGTCGTTGTTGTGGATGTCAGGGCTGTGGATGTCAGGGCTGTGGATGTCAGGGTTGTGGATGTCGGGTTTGTGGATGTCGGGGTTGTGGATGTCGCGGCTATGGATGTCGGGGCTGTAGATGTCGGGGCTGTGGATGTCGGGGCTGTGGATGTCGGGGTTGTGGATGGTGAGACTGTGGATATTGGTGTTGTGGATGTCGGGGCTGTGGATGTCGGGGTTGTGGATGTCAGGGCTGTGCATGTCAGGGTTGTGGATGTCAGGATTGTTGATGTCAGGATTGTTGATGTCAGGGTTGTGGATGTTGAGTCTGTGGTTGTCGGTGTTGCGGATGTCAGGTTTGAGGAATGCGAGGCTGTGGATGTCGTTGCTGTGGATGTCGGGGCTGTGGATGTCGGGATTGTGGATGTCGCTGTTGTGGATGTCGGGGCTGTGGATGTCGGGGTTGTGGATGTCGGGGTTGTGGATGTCAGGACTGTGGATGTCGGGGTTGTGGATGTCGGGGCTGTGGATGTCGGGTCTGTTGATGTCGGTGTTGTGGATGTTGGGGTTGTTGATGTTGGGGTAGTGGGTGTCGGGTTTGTTGATGTCGGGGTTGTGGATGTCGGGGTTGTGGATGTCGGGGCTGTGGATGTCAGGGCTTTGAATGTCAGGGTTGTGGATGTCAGGGGTGTGGATTTCGGTATTGCGGATGTCAGAGTTGTGGATGTCGGGGCTGTGGATGTCGGGTCTGTAGATGTCGGTGTTGTGGATGTCAGGGCTGTGGATGTTGGGGTTGTTGATGGCGGGGTAGTGGGTGTCGGGTTTGTTGATGTCGGGGTTGTGGATGTTGGGGCAGTAGATGTCAGGGTTGTGGATGTCGGGGTTGTGGATGTCGGGACAGTGGATATCGGTGTTGTGGATGTCAGGGCTGTGGATGTCGGGGTTGTTGATGTCGGGGTTGTGGATGTTGGGGCTGTGGATGTCGGTGTTGTAGATGTCGAGGTTGTGCATGTCGGGGCTGTGGATGTCGGGGCTGTGGATGTCGGGGTTGTGGATGTCGGGGCTGTGGTTGTAGATGCTGTGGATGTCTGGGTGGTGGATGTCGATGTTGTAGATGTCGGGGCTGTGGATGTCAGGGTTGTGGATTTGGGGTTGTGGATCTCATGGCTGTGAATGTCGGGGTTGTGCAGGTCAGGGCTGTCGATTTCGGTGTTGTGGATGTCGGGGCTGTGGATGTCGGGGCTGTGGATGTCGGTGTTGTGGATGTCGGTGTTGTGGACGTCGCGGTTATGGATGTCGGGGTTGTTGATGTCGGGGTAGTGGATGCCGAGTTTGTTGATGTCGGGCTTGTGGATGTCGGTGTTGTAGATGGCGGGGTTGTGGATGTCGGGGCTGTAGATGTCGGGGCTGTGGATGTTGGGGTTGTGGATGTCGGGGTTGTGGATGTCGGTGTTGTAGATGTCAGGGTTGTGGATGTCAGGGCTGTGGATGTCGGGGTTGTGGATGTCGGGGTTGTGGATGTCGGTGTTGTAGATGTCGGGGTTGTAGATGTCAGGGTTGTGGATGTCGGGGCTGTGGATGTCGGGGTTGTGGATGTCGTGGTTGTGGATGTCAGGGTTGTGGATGTCAGGGTTCAGGATGTCAGGGCCGTGGATGTTGGGGTTGTGGATGTTGGGTTTGTTGATGTCGGGGCTGTGGATGTCTGTGTTGTTGATGTCGGTGTTGTGGATGTTGGGGTTTTGGATGTCGGGGTTGTGTATGTCAGGGCTGTAGATGTTGGTGTTGTGAATGTCAGGGCTTTGGATGTCGGGTCAGTGGATGTCGGGTGTCGGGGCTGTGGATGGTGAGACTGTGGATATTGGTGTTGTGGATGTCGGGGCTGTGGATGTCGGGGTTGTGGATATAGGGTTTGTGGATGTCGGGTCTGTGGATGTCGGGAATGTGGATGTCAGGGTTGTGGATGTCGGGGCTGTGGATGTCGGGATAGTGGATGTCAGGTTTGTGGATGTTGGGGCTGTGGATGTCAGGGCTGCGGATGTCAGGGCAGTGGATTTCGGTGTTGCAGATGTCAGGGCTGTAAATGTAGGGGTTGTGGATGTCGGGTCTGTGGATGTTGTGGCTTTTGATGTCAGTGTTATGTAAGTCGGGGCTGTGGATGTCAGGGGTGTGAGATGTCGGTGTTGTGGATGTTGCGGTTGTGGATGTTGGGGCTGTGGATGTCGGGGCTGTGGATGTTGGGGTTGTGCATGGCGAGGCTGTGGATATCGGGGTTGTGGATGTCAGGGCTGTGCATGTCAGGGTTGTGGATGTCGGGATTGTTGACGTCAGGATTGTTGATGTCAGGGTTGTGGATGTTGAGTCTGTGGTTGTCGGTGTTGCGGATGTCAGGGTTGAGGATGGCGAGGCTGTGGATGTCGTTGTTGTGGATGTTAGGGCTGTGGATGTCAGGATTGTTGATGTCAGGGATGTGGATGTTGAGTCTGTGGTTGTCGTTGTTGTGGATGTCAGGGCTGTGGATGTCAGGGCTGTGGATGTCAGGGTTGTGGATGTCGGGTTTGTGGATGTCGGGGTTGTGGATGTCGTGGCTATGGATGTCGGGGCTGTAGATGTCGGGGCTGTGGATGTCGGGGCTGTGGATGTCGGGGTTGTGGATGGTGAGACTGTGGATATTGGTGTTGTGGATGTCGGGGCTGTGGATGTCGGGGTTGTGGATGTCAGGGCTGGCATGTCAGGGTTGTGGATGTCAGGATTGTTGATGTCAGGATTGTTGATGTCAGGGTTGTGGATGTTGAGTCTGTGGTTGTCGGTGTTGCGGATGTCAGGTTTGAGGAATGCGAGGCTGTGGATGTCGTTGCTGTGGATGTCGGGGCTGTGGATGTCGGGGTTGTGGATGTCGTGGCTATGGATGTCGGGATTGTGGATGTCGCTGTTGTGGATGTCGGGGCTGTGGATGTCGGGGTTGTGGATGTCGGGGTTGTGGATGTCAGGACTGTGGATGTCGGGGTTGTGGATGTCGGGTCTGTTGATGTCGGTGTTGTGGATGTTGGGGTTGTTGATGTTGTGGTAGTGGGTGTCGGGTTTGTTGATGTCGGGGTTGTGGATGTCGGGACTGTGGATATCGGTGTTGTGGATGTCAGGGCTGTCGATGTCGGGGTTGTTGATGTCGGGGTTGTGGATGTCGGTGTTGTGGATATCGGTGTTGTGGATCTCAGGTTTGTGGATGTCAGGGCTTTGAATGTCAGGGTTGTGGATGTCAGGGGTGTGGATTTCGGTATTGCGGATGTCAGAGTTGTGGATGTCGGGGCTGTGGATGTCGGGTCTGTAGATGTCGGTGTTGTGGATGTCAGGGCTGTGGATGTTGGGGTTGTTGATGGCGGGGTAGTGGGTGTCGGGTTTGTTGATGTCGGGGTTGTGGATGTTGGGGCAGTAGATGTCAGGGTTGTGGATGTCGGGGTTGTGGATGTCGGGACAGTGGATATCGGTGTTGTGGATGTCAGGGCTGTGGATGTCGGGGTTGTTGATGTCGGGGTTGTGGATGTTGGGGCTGTGGATGTCGGTGTTGTAGATGTCGAGGTTGTGCATGTCGGGGCTGTGGATGTCGGGGCTGTGGATGTCGGGGTTGTGGATGTCGGGGCTGTGGTTGTAGATGCTGTGGATGTCTGGGTGGTGGATGTCGGTGTTGTAGATGTCGGGGCTGTGGATGTCAGGGTTGTGGATTTGGGGTTGTGGATCTCATGGCTGTGAATGTCGGGGTTGTGCAGGTCAGGGCTGTCGATTTCGGTGTTGTAGATGTCGGGGCTGTGGATGTCGGGGTTGTGGATGTCGGTGTTGTAGATGTCAGGGTTGTGGATGTCGGAGCTGTAGATGTCGGGGTTGTGGATGTCGGGGTTGTGGATGTCGGTGTTGTAGATGTCGGGGTTGTAGATGTCAGGGTTGTGGATGTCGGGGCTGTGGATGTCGGGGTTGTGGATGTCGTGGTTGTGGATGTCAGGGTTGTGGATGTCAGGGTTCAGGATGTCAGGGCCGTGGATGTTGGAGTTGTGAATGACAAGTTTCTGGATGTCAGGCTGTGGATGTCAGTGTTGTGGATGTCAAGGTTGTGGATGTCGGGGTTGTTGATGTTGGGGTTGTGGATGTTGGGTTTGTTGATGTCGGGGCTGTGGATGTCTGTGTTGTTGATGTCGGTGTTGTGGATGTTGGGGTTTTGGATGTCGGGGTTGTGTATGTCAGGGCTGTAGATGTTGGTGTTGTGAATGTCAGGGCTTTGGATGTCGGGTCAGTGGATGTCGGCTGTCGGGGCTGTGGATGGTGAGACTGTGGATATTGGTGTTGAGGATGTCGGGACTGTGGATGTCGGGGTTGTGGATATAGGGTTTGTGGATGTCGGGGCTGTGGATGTCGGGAATGTGGATGTCAGGGTTGTGGATGTCGGGGCTGTGGATGTCGGGATAGTGGATGTCAGGTTTGTGGATGTCGGGGCTGTGGATGTCAGGGCTGCGGATGTCAGGGCAGTGGATTTCGGTGTTGCAGATGTCAGGGCTGTGAATGTAGGGGTTGTGGATGTCGGGTTTGTGGATGTTGTGGCTTTTGATGTCAGTGTTATGGAACTCGGGGCTGTGGATGTCAGGGGTGAGGATGTCGGTGTTGTGGATGTTGCGGTTGTGGATGTTGGGGCTGTGGATGTCGGGGCTGTGGATGTCGGGGTTGTGCATGGCGAGGCTGTGGATATCGGGGTTGTGGATGTCAGGGCTGTGCATGTCAGGGTTGTGGATGTCGGGATTGTTGACGTCAGGATTGTTGATGTCAGGGTTGTGGATGTTGAGTCTGTGGTTGTCGGTGTTGCGGATGTCAGGGTTGAGGATGGCGAGGCTGTGGATGTCGTTGTTGTGGATGTCAGGGCTGTGGACGTCAGGATTGTTGATGTCAGGGATGTGGATGTTGAGTCTGCGGTTGTCGTTGTTGTGGATGTCATGGCTGTGGATGTCAGGGCTGTGGATGTCAGGGTTGTGGATGTCGGGTTTGTGGATGTCGGGGTTGTGGATGTCGTGGCTATGGATGTCGGGGCTGTAGATGTCGGGGCTGTGGATGTCGGGACTGTGGAAATCGGTGTTGTGGATGTCAGGGCTGTGGATGTCGGGGCTGTGTATGTCGGGGTTGTGGATGTCGGGGTTGTGGACGTCGGGGTTGTGGATGTCGGGGCTGTGGATGTCAGGGCTTTGAATGTCAGGGTTGTGGATGTCAGGGGTGTGGATTTCAGTACTGCGGATGTCAGAGATGTGGATGTCGGGGCTGTGGATGTCGGGTCTGTAGATGTCGGTGTTGTGGATGTTGGGGTTGTTGATGTCGGGGTAGTGGGTGTCGGGTTTGTGGATGTCGGGGCTGTGGATGTCGGGGCAGTAGATGTCAGGGTTGTGGATGTCGGGGTTGTGGATGTCGGGACTGTGGAAATCGGTGTTGTGGATGTCAGGGCTGTGGATGTCGGGGCTGTGTATGTCGGGGTTGTGGATGTCGGGGTTGTGGACGTCGGGGTTGTGGATGTCGGGGCTGTGGATGTCAGGGCTTTGAATGTCAGGGTTGTGGATGTCAGGGGTGTGGATTTCAGTACTGCGGATGTCAGAGATGTGGATGTCGGGGCTGTGGATGTCGGGTCTGTAGATGTCGGTGTTGTGGATGTTGGGGTTGTTGATGTCGGGGTAGTGGGTGTCGGGTTTGTTGATGTCGGGGTTGTGGATGTTGGGGCAGTAGATGTCAGGGTTGTGGATGTCGGGGTTGTGGATGTCAGGGCTGTGGATGTCGGGGTTGTTGATGTCGGGGTTGTGGATGTCGGGGCTGTGGATGTCGGGGTCGTGGATGTCGGTGTTGTGGATATCGGTGCTGTGGATGTCAGGTCTGTGGATGTCGGTGTTGTGGATGTCAGGGTTCAGGATGTCAGGGCCGTGGATGTTGGAATGACAACATTGTGAATGACAAGGTTGTGGATGTCGGGTTTGTTGATGTTGGGGTTGTGGATGTCTGAGTTGTTGATGTCGATGTTGTGTATGTCAGGGCTGTGGATGTTGGGGTTGTGGATGTCAGGGCTGTGGTTGTTGAGGCTGTGAATGTCGGGTCTGTGGATGTCGGGTTTCAGGGCTGTGGATGGCAAGGCTGTGGATATCGGTGTCGTGGTGACAGGGTTGTGGATGGTGAGACTGTGGATATCGGTGTTTTGGATGTCAGGGCTGTGGATATCGGGATTGTTGATGTTGGCGTTGTGGATGTCGGGGCTGTGGATGTCGGGGTGTGGATGTCGGGAATGTGGATGTCAGTGTTGTGGATGTCGCGGCTGTGGATGTTGGGGCTGTGAATGTCGGGGCTGTGGATTTCGGTGTTGCAGATGTCAGGGCTGTGAATGTAGGGGTTGTGGATGTCGGTGTTGTGGATATTGGGGCTGTGGATGTCGGGATAGTGGATGTCGGGTTTGTGGATGTCGGGGCTGCGGATGTCAGGGCAGTGGATTTCGGGTTGCAGATGTCAGGGCTGTGAATGTAGGGGTTGTAGATGTCGGGTCTGTAGATGTCGGTGTTGTGGATGTCGGGGCTGTGGATGTCAGGGGTGTGGATGTCGGAGTTGTGCATGGCGAGGTTGTGGATATCGGGGTTGTGGATGTCGGGGCTGTGAATGTCGGGGTTGTGGATGTCAGGGCTGTGCATGTCAGGGTTGTGGATGTCGGGATTGTTGATGTCAGGATTGTTGATGTCAGGGTTGTGGATGTCGAGTCTGTGGTTGTCGGTGTTGCGGATGTCAGGTTGAGGAATGCGAGGCTGTGGATGTCGTTGCTGTGGATGTCGGGCCTGTGGATGTCGGGGCTGTGGATGTCGTGGCTATGGATGTCGGGATTGTGGATGTCGCTGTTGTGGATGTCGGGGCTGTGGATGTCGGGGTTGTGGATGTCAGGACTGTGGATGTCGGGGCTGTGGATGTCGGGTTTGTGGATGTCGGGGCTGTGGATGTCAGGGCTTTGAATGTCAGGGTTGTGGATGTCAGGGCTGTGGATGTTGGGGTTGTTGATGTCGGGGTTGTGGATGTTGGGGCAGTAGATGTCAGGGTTGTGGATGTCGGGGTTGTGGATGTCGGGGTTGTGGATGTCAGGGTTGTGGATGTCAGGGTTCAGGATGTCAGGGCCGTGGATGTTGGAGTTGTGAATGACAAGTTTCTGGATGTCAGGCTGTGGATGTCAGTGTTGTGGATGTCAAGGTTGTGGATGTCGGGGTTCTTGATGTTGGGGTTGTGGATGTTGGGTTTGTTGATGTCGGGGCTGTGGATGTCTGTGTTGTTGATGTCGGTGTTGTGGATGTTGGGGTTTTGGATGTCGGGGTTGTGTATGTCAGGGCTGTAGATGTTGGTCAAAAACAAAAACAGAATTACCTGGAAAAACTCAGCAGGTCTGGCAGCATCGGCGGAGAAGAAAAGAGTTGACGTTTCGAGTCTTCATGACCCTTCGACAGAACTTGATTTCGAGTCCAGGAAAGAGTTGAAATATAAGCTGGTTTAAGTTGTGTGGGGGGGGGGGGGCGGAGAGAGAGAGAGAGACAGAGGTGCTTGTGTAGACAAACAAGCAGTGATAGAAGCAGATCATCAAAAGATGTCAGTGACAATGGGACAAAAGAACACATAGGTGTTAAAGTTAAAGTTGGTGATATTATCTAAACGAATGTGCTAATTAAGAATGGATGGTAGGGCACTCAAGGTACAGCTCTAGTGGGGGTGGGGGGAGCATAAAAGATTTTAAAATATTTAAAAATAAGTGGGAAAAGAAAAATCTGTAAAATTTATAGGGAAAAAAAAGGGGAAAAAAAGGGGGAAACAGAAAGGGGGTGGGGATGGGGGAGGGAGCTCACGACCTAAAGTTATTGAATTCAATATTCAGACCGGAAGGCTGTAAGGTGCCTAGTCGGAAGATGAGGTGTTGTTCCTCCAGTTTGCGTTGGGCTTCACTGGAACAATGCAGTAAGCCAAGGACAGACATGTGGGCAAGAGAGCAGGGTGGAGTGTTAAAATGGCAAGCGACAGGGAGGTTTGGGTCATTCTTGCGGACAGACCGCAGGTGTTCTGCAAAGCGGTCGCCCAGTTTACGTTTGGTCTCTCCAATGTAGAGGAGACCACATTGGGAGCAACGAATGCAGTAGACTAAGTTGGGGGAAATGCAAGTGAAATGCTGCTTCACTTGAAAGGAGTGTTTGGGCCCTTGGACGGTGAGGAGAGAGGAAGTGAAGGGGCAGGTGTTACATCTTTTGCGTGGGCATGGGGTGGTGCCATAGGAGGGGGTTGAGGAGTAGGGGGTGATGGAGGAGTGGACCAGGGTGTCCCGGAGGGAGCGATCCCTATGGAATGCCGATAAGGGGGGTGAAGGGAAGATGTGTTTGGTGGTGGCATCATGCTGGAGTTGGCGGAAATGGCGGAGGATGATCCTTTGAATGCGGAGGCTGGTGGGGTGATAAGTGAGGACAAGGGGGACCCTATCATGTTTCTGGGAGGGAGGAGAAGGCGTGAGGGCGGATGCGCGGGAGATGGGCCGGACATGGTTGAGGGCCCTGTCAACGACCGTGGGTGGAAAACCTCGGTTAAGGAAGAAGGAGGACATGTCAGAGGAACCGTTTTTGAAGGTAGCATCATCGGAACAGATGCGACGAAGGCGAAGGAACTGGGAGAATGGGATGGAGTCCTTACAGGAAGCGGGGTGTGAGGAGCTGTAGTCGAGGTAGCTGTGGGAGTCGGGTTTGTAATGGATATTAGTGGACAGTCTATCACCAGAGATTGAGACAGAGAGGTCAAGGAAGGGAAGGGAAGTGTCAGAGATGGACCACGTGAAAATGATGGAGGGGTGGAGATTGGAAGCAAAATTAATAAATTTTTCCAAGTCCCGACGAGAGCATGAAGCGGCACCGAAGTAATCATCGATGTACCGGAGAAAAAGTTGTGGAAGGGGGCCGGGGTAGGACTGCAACAAGGAATGTTCCACATATCCCATAAAGAGACAGGCATAGCTGGGGCCCATGCGGGTACCCATAGCCACACTTTTTATTTGGAGAAAGTGAGAGGAGTTGAAGGAGAAATTGTTCAACGTGAGAACAAGTTCAGCCAGACGGAGGAGAGTAGTGGTGGATGGGGATTGTTCGGGCCTCTGTTCGAGGAAGAAGCTAAGGGCCCTCAGACCATCCTGGTGGGGGATGGAGGTGTAGAGGGATTGGACGTCCATGGTGAAGAGGAAGCGGTTGGAGCCAGGGAACTGGAAATTGTTGATGTGACGTAAGGTGTCAGAGGAATCACGGATGTAGGTGGGAAGGGACTGGACAAGGGGAGAGAGAAGGGAGTCAAGATAACGGGAAATGAGTTCTGTGGGGCAGGAGCAAGCTGAGACGATCGGTCTACCGGGGCAGTTCTGTTTGTGGATTTTAGGTAGGAGATAGAAGCGGGCCGTCCGAGGTTGGGCGACTATCAGGTTGGAAGCTGTGGGAGGGAGATCCCCAGAGGAGATGAGGTCAGTGACAGTCCTGGAAACAATGGCTTGATGTTCAGTGGTGGGGTCATGGTCCAGGGAGAGGTAGGAGGAAGTGTCTGCGAGTTGACGCTCAGCCTCCGCGAGGTAGAGGTCAGTGCGCCAGACAACAACAGCACCACCCTTGTCAGCGGGTTTGATGACAATGTCAGGGTTGGACCTGAGAGAATGGAGTGCAGTAAGTTCAGAGAGAGACAGGTTAGAATGGGTGAGAGGAGCAGAGAAATTGAGACGACTAATGTCACGCCGACAGTTCTCAATGAAAAGATCAAGAGAAGGTAAGAATCCAGAGGGAGGGGTCCAGGTGGAGGGAGAATATTGGAGATGGGTAAAAGGATCCGTTGAACTGGGAGAGGACTCCTGCCCAAAGAAGTGAGCCCGGAGACGAAGACGGCGAAAGAAGAGTTCAGTATCATGCCGAGCCCGAAATTCATTGAGGTGAGGGCGTAAGGGTATGAAACTAAGTCCTTTGCTGAGCACTGAACGTTCAGCATCGGAGAGAGGAAGGTCAGGGGGTATAGTGAATACACGGCTGGGGCTGGGATTGGAAGATGGGGTGGGGACGGAGGGACAGGCTGGGGTGGAGAGTCCTAGATGGGTGTTGGTGTCGATGAGTTGTTGGAGCTTGCGTTCCTTAGCAGTTGAGAGAAAGAGAAAAAGTTTCTTGTTGAGGCGTCGGATGAGCCGAAGGATAAAATGAAACTGGGGGCACGCGCAGCTTTGAAAAAGGGTACGGCGGTGCTGCTGGAGGGAGAGGTCGAGTGTGTTCATATGGCGGCGCATGGCACTGAGTGTGGATTTCAGAATGTGACGGGAACAGCAGTCTGAGAAACGTTTTATGTCCCGGAGATACCGGTAATCCTGGGTGGGTTCGAAACATGAGGGGTGGAATTTTAGTTGAAATCCACGTGGGGTAAGTCGGAGACGGAGGCAGTCACTGAGAAAGGAGATATGGCTGTGAAAGCGGGTTTTAGTAAACACCTTGTCAAACACTAGGAGGGAAATGGAAAGCAAAGAAGGTGAACAAGGCAACAGAGAGATACGGAAATCTTGTCGCAGAGAGGAACAGAACTTCTTCAAGGAGGTAGGCATTTCTTGAAGAGCAGTGGCAGTCAATTAAACACAGAGATAAAAACAAAGAGAACTGCGGATGCTGGAAATCCAAAACAAAAACAGAATTACCTGGAAAAACTCAGCAGGTCTGGCAGCATCGGCGGAGAAGAAAAGAGTTGACGTTTCGAGTCTTCATGACCCTTCGACAGAACTTGATTTCGAGTCCAGGAAAGAGTTGAAATATAAGCTGGTTTAAGGTGTGTGGGGTAACACCTATGTGTTCTTTTGTCCCATTGTCACTGACATCTTTTGATGATCTGCTTCTATCACTGCTTGTTTGTCTACACAAGCACCTCTGTCTCTCTCTCTCTCTCCGCCCCCCCCACCCCCCACACACCTTAAACCAGCTTATATTTCAACTCTTTCCTGGACTCGAAATCAAGTTCTGTCGAAGGGTCATGAAGACTCGAAACGTCAACTCTTTTCTTCTCCGCCGATGCTGCCAGACCTGCTGAGTTTTTCCAGGTAATTCTGTTTTTGTTTTGGATTTCCAGCATCCGCAGTTCTCTTTGTTTTTATCTCTGTAGATGTTGGTGTTGTGAATGTCAGGGCTTTGGATGTCGGGTCAGTGGATGTCGGGTGTCGGGGCTGTGGATGGTGAGACTGTGGATATTGGTGTTGTGGATGTCGGGGCTGTGGATGTCGGGGTTGTGGATATAGGGTTTGTGGATGTCGGGGCTGTGGATGTCGGGATAGTGGATGTCTAGTCTGTGGATGTCGGGGCTGTGGATGTCAGGATTGTTGATGTCAGGATTGTTGATGTCAGGGTTGTGGATGTTGAGTCTGTGGTTGTCGGTGTTGCGGATGTCAGGGTTGAGGATGGCGAGGCTGTGGATGTCGTTGTTGTGGATGTCAGGGCTGTGGATGTCAGGATTGTTGATGTCAGGGATGTGGATGTTGAGTCTGTGGTTGTCGTTGTTGTGGATGTCAGGGCTGTGGATGTCAGGGCTGTGGATGTCGGGGTTGTGGATGTCGGGTTTGTGGATGTCGGGGTTGTGGATGTCGTGGCTATGGATGTCGGGGCTGTAGATGTTGGGGCTGTGGATGTCGGGGCTGTGGATGTCGGGGTTGTGGATGGTGAGACTGTGGATATTGGTGTTGTGGATGTCGGGGTTGTGGATGTCAGGGCTGTGCATGTCAGGGTTGTGGATGTCGGGATTGTTGATGTCAGGATTGTTGATGTCAGGGTTGAGGCTGTTGAGTCTGTGGTTGCCGGTGTTGCGGATGTCAGGTTTGAGGAATGCGAGGCTGTGGATGTCGTTGCTGTGGATGTCGGGGCTGTGGACGTCGGGGTTGTGGATGTCGTGTCTATGGATGTCGGGATTGTGGATGTCGCTGTTGTGGATGTCGGGGCTGTGGATGTCGGGGTTGTGGATGTCGGGGTTGTGGATGTCAGGACTGTGGATGTCGGGGTTGTGGATGTCGGGGCTGTGGATGTCGGGTCTGTTAATGTCGGTGTTGTGGATGTTGGGGTTGTTGATGTTGGGGTAGTGGGTGTCGGGTTTGTTGATGTCGGGGTTGTGGATGTCGGGGGTTGTGGATGTCGGGACTGTGGATATCGGTGTTGTGGATGTCAGGGCTGTCGATGTCGGGGTTGTTGATGTCGGGGTTGTGGATGTCGGTGTTGTGGATATCGGTGTTGTGGATCTCAGGTTTGTGGATGTCAGGGCTGTGGATGTCAGGGTTGTGGATGTTGTGGTCGTGGATGTCGGGGTTCTGTATGTCAGGGCTGTTGGTGTCGGGTCTGTGGATGTCGGGTGTCGGGGCTGTGGGTGGTGAGACTGTGGATATTGGTGTTGTGGATGTCGGGGCTGTGGATGTCGGGGTTGTGGATATAGGGTTTGTGGATGTCGGGGCTGTGGATGTCGGGATAGTGGATGTCAGGTTTGTGGATGTCGGAGCTGTGGATGTCAGGGCTGCGGATGTCAGGGCAGTGGATTTCAGTGTTGCAGATGTCAGGGCTGTGAATGTAGGGGTTGTGGATGTCGGGTCTGTGGATGTTGTGGCTTTTGATGTCAGTGTTATGGAAGTCGGGGCTGTGGATGTCAGGGGTGTGGATGTCGGGGCTGTGGATGTCGGGGTTGTGGATGTCGGGATTGTTGATGTCAGGATTGTTGATGTCAGGGTTGTGGATGTTGAGTCTGTGGTTGTCGGTGTTGCGGATGTCAGGGTTGAGGAATGCGAGGCTGTGGATGTCGTTGTTGTGGATGTCGGGGCTGTGGATGTCAGGGCTGTGGATGTCGGGATTGTTGATGTCAGGGTTGTGGATGTTGAGTCTGTGGTTGTCGTTGTTGTGGATGTCAGGGCTGTGGATGTCAGGGCTGTGGATGTCAGGGCTGTGGATATCGGGGCTGTGGATGTCGGGTTTGTGGATGTCGGGGTTGTGGATGTCGTGGCTATGGATGTCGGGGCTGTGGATGTCGGGGCTGTGGATGTCGGGGCTGTGGATGTTGGGGTTGTGGATGTCGGGGTTGTGGATGTCAGGGTTGTAGATGTCAGGGCTGTGGATGTCAGGGCTTTGAATGTCGGGGTTGTGGATGTCAGGGCTGTGGAATTCGGTATTGCGGATGTCAGGGTTGTGGATGTCGGGGCTGTGGATGTCGGGTCTGTAGATGTCGGTGTTGTGGATGTCAGGGCTTTGGATGTCGGGTTTGTTGATGTCGGGGTTGTGGATGTTGGGGCTGTAGATGTCAGGGTTGTGGATGTTGGGGATGTGGATGTCGGGATTGTGGATATCGGTGTTGTGGATATCAGGTTTGTGGTTGTCAGGGCTGTGAATGGCGGGGTTGCAGTTGTCAGGGCTGTGGATGTGAAGGCTGTGGATGTTGGGGCTGTGGATGTTCGGGCTGATGATGTCGGGGTTGTGGATGTCAGTGTTGTGGATGTCGGGGCTGTGGATGTCGGGGTTGTGGATATAGGGTTGTGGATGTCGGGGCTGTGGATGTCGGGATAGTGGATGTCAGGTTTGTGGATGTCGGGGCTGTGGATGTCAGGGCTGCGGATGTCAGGGCAGTGGATTTCAGTGTTGCAGATGTCAGGGCTGTGAATGTAGGGGTTGTGGATGTCGGGTCTGTGTATGTTGTGGCTTTTGATGTCAGTGTTATGGAAGTCGGGGCTGTGGATGTCAGGGGTGTGGATGTCGGGGCTGTGGATGTCGGGGTTGTGCATGGCGAGGCTGTGGATATCGGGGTTGTGGATGTCAGGGCTGTGCATGTCGGGGTTGTGGATGGTTAGACTGTGGATATCGGTGTTGTGGATGTCAGGGCTGTGGATGTCGGGATTGTTGATGTTGGCGTTGTGGATGTCGGGGTTGTGGATGTCAGGGCTGTGGATGTCGGGGCTGTGGATGTCGGGTTTGTGGATGTCGGGGTTGTGGATGTCGTGGCTATGGATGTCGGGGCTGTGGATATCGGGGCTGTGGATGTCGGGGCTGTGGATGTTGGGGTTGTGGATGTCGGGGTTGTGGACGTCGGGGTTGTGGATGTCGGGGCTGTGGATGTTGGGTTTGTGGATGTCGGGGCTGTGGATGTCAGGGCTTTGAATGTCAGGGTTGTGGATGTCAGGGGTGTGGATTTCAGTATTGCGGATGTCAGAGTTGTGGATGTCGGGGCTGTGGATGTCGGGTCTGTAGACGTCGGTGTTGTGGATGTCGGGTTTGTTGATGTCGGGGTTGTGGATGTTGGGGCAGTAGATGTCAGTGTTGTGGATGTCGGGGTTGTGGATGTCGGGACTGTGGATATCGGTGTTGTGGATGTCAGGGCTGTGGATGTCGGGGTTGTTGATGTCGGGGTTGTGGATGTCGGGGCTGTGGATGTCGGGGTTGTGGATGTCGGTGTTGTGGATATCGGTGTTGTGGATCTCAGGTTTGTGGATGTCAGGGCTGTGGATGTCAGGGTTGTGGATGTCGGGGCTGTGGATGTCGGTGTTGTAGATGTCGAGGTTGTGCATGTCGGGGCTGTGGATGTCGGGACTGTGGATGTCGGGGTTGTGGATGTCAGGGCTGTGCATGTCAGGGTTGTGGATGTCGGGATTGTTGATGTCAGGATTGTTGATGTCAGGGTTGTGGATGTTGAGTCTGTGGTTGTCGGTGTTGCGGATGTCAGGTTTGAGGAATGCGAGGCTGTGGATGTCGTTGCTGTGGATGTCGGGGCTGTGGATGTCGGGGTTGTGGATGTCGTGGCTATGGATGTCGGGATTGTGGATGTCGCTGTTATGGATGTCGGGACTGTGGATGTAGGTGCAGTAGATGTCAGGGTTGTTGAGTCGGGGTTGTGGATGTCGGGACTGTGGATATCGGTGTTGTGGATGTCAGGGCTGTGGATGTCGGGGCTGTGGATGTCGGTGTTGTGGATGTCGGGGTTGTGGATGTCGGGGCTGTGGATGTCGGGGCTGTGGATGTCGGGTCTGTAGATGTCGGTGTTGTGGATGTCAGGGCTTTGGATGTCGGGTTTGTTGATGTCGGGGTTGTGGATGTTGGGGCTGTAGATGTCAGGGTTGTGGATGTTGGGGATGTGGATGTCGGGATTGTGGATATCGGTGTTGTGGATATCAGGTTTGTGGTTGTCAGGGCTGTGAATGGCGGGGTTGCAGTTGTCAGGGCTGTGGATGTGAAGGCTGTGGATGTTGGGGCTGTGGATGTTCGGGCTGATGATGTCGGGGTTGTGGATGTCAGTGTTGTGGATGTCGGGGCTGTGGATGTCGGGGTTGTGGATATAGGGTTGTGGATGTCGGGGCTGTGGATGTCGGGATAGTGGATGTCAGGTTTGTGGATGTCGGGGCTGTGGATGTCAGGGCTGCGGATGTCAGGGCAGTGGATTTCAGTGTTGCAGATGTCAGGGCTGTGAATGTAGGGGTTGTGGATGTCGGGTCTGTGTATGTTGTGGCTTTTGATGTCAGTGTTATGGAAGTCGGGGCTGTGGATGTCAGGGGTGTGGATGTCGGGGCTGTGGATGTCGGGGTTGTGCATGGCGAGGCTGTGGATATCGGGGTTGTGGATGTCAGGGCTGTGCATGTCGGGGTTGTGGATGGTTAGACTGTGGATATCGGTGTTGTGGATGTCAGGGCTGTGGATGTCGGGATTGTTGATGTTGGCGTTGTGGATGTCGGGGTTGTGGATGTCAGGGCTGTGGATGTCGGGGCTGTGGATGTCGGGTTTGTGGATGTCGGGGTTGTGGATGTCGTGGCTATGGATGTCGGGGCTGTGGATATCGGGGCTGTGGATGTCGGGGCTGTGGATGTTGGGGTTGTGGATGTCGGGGTTGTGGACGTCGGGGTTGTGGATGTCGGGGCTGTGGATGTCGGGTTTGTGGATGTCGGGGCTGTGGATGTCAGGGCTTTGAATGTCAGGGTTGTGGATGTCAGGGGTGTGGATTTCAGTATTGCGGATGTCAGAGTTGTGGATGTCGGGGCTGTGGATGTCGGGTCTGTAGACGTCGGTGTTGTGGATGTCGGGTTTGTTGATGTCGGGGTTGTGGATGTTGGGGCAGTAGATGTCAGTGTTGTGGATGTCGGGGTTGTGGATGTCGGGACTGTGGATATCGGTGTTGTGGATGTCAGGGCTGTGGATGTCGGGGTTGTTGATGTCGGGGTTGTGGATGTCGGGGCTGTGGATGTCGGGGTTGTGGATGTCGGTGTTGTGGATATCGGTGTTGTGGATCTCAGGTTTGTGGATGTCAGGGCTGTGGATGTCAGGGTTGTGGATGTCAGGGCTGTGGATGTCGGTGTTGTAGATGTCGAGGTTGTGCATGTCGGGGCTGTGGATGTCGGGACTGTGGATGTCGGGGTTGTGGATGTCAGGGCTGTGCATGTCAGGGTTGTGGATGTCGGGATTGTTGATGTCAGGATTGTTGATGTCAGGGTTGTGGATGTTGAGTCTGTGGTTGTCGGTGTTGCGGATGTCAGGTTTGAGGAATGCGAGGCTGTGGATGTCGTTGCTGTGGATGTCGGGGCTGTGGATGTCGGGGTTGTGGATGTCGTGGCTATGGATGTCGGGATTGTGGATGTCGCTGTTATGGATGTCGGGACTGTGGATGTTGGTGCAGTAGATGTCAGGGTTGTTGATGTCAGGGTTGTGGATGTCGGGACTGTGGATATCGGTGTTGTGGATGTCAGGGCTGTGGATGTCGGGGCTGTGGATGTCGGTGTTGTGGATGTCGGGGTTGTGGATGTCGGTGTTGTGGATGTCAGGACTGTGGATGTCGGGTTTGTGGATGTCGGGGTTGTGGATGTCGGGGTTGTTGATGTCGGGGTTGTGGATGTCGGGGTTGTGGATGTCAGGACTGTGGATGTCGGGTTTGTGGATGTCGGGGTTGTGGATGTCGGGGTTGTTGATGTCGGGGTTGTGGATGTCGGTGCTGTGGATGTCGGGGTTGTGGATGTCGGGGTTGTGGATGTCGGGGATGTGGATGTCGGGGTTGTTGATGTCGGGGTTGTGGATGTCGGGGCTGTGGATGTCGGGGTTGTGGATGTCGGGGTTGTGGATGTCAGGACTGTGGATGTCGGGTTTGTGGATGTCGGGGTTGTGGATGTCGGGGCTGTGGATGTCAGGGCTTTGAATGTCAGGGTTGTGGATGTCAGGGGTGTGGATTTCAGTATTGCGGATGTCAGAGTTGTGGATGTCGGGGCTGTGGATTTCGGGTCTGTAGATGTCGGTGTTGTGGATGTTGGGGTTGTTGATGTCGGGGTAGTTGGTGTCGGGTTTGTTGATGTCGGGGTTGTGGATGTTGGGGCAGTAGATGTCAGGGTTGTGGATGTTGGGGTTGTGGATGTCGGGACTGTGGATATCGGTGTTGTGGATGTCAGGGCTGTGCATGTCAGGGTTGTGGATGTCGGGATTGTGGATGTCAGGGCTATGGATGTCGGGGTTGTGCATGGCGTGGCTGTGGATATCGGGGTTGTGGATGTCAGGGCTGTGCATGTCAGGGTTGTGGATGTCGGGATTGTTGATGTCAGGATTGTTGATGTCAGGGTTGTGGATGTTGAGTCTGTGGTTGTCGGTGTTGCGGATGTCAGGGTTGAGGATGGTGAGGCTGTGGATATCGTTGTTGTGGATGTCAGGGCTGTGGATGTCAGGGCTGTGGATGTCGGGGTTGTGGATGTCGGGGTTGTGGATGTCGTGGCTATGGATTTCGGGGATGTGGATGTCGGGTCTGTGGATGTCGGGGTTGTGGATGTCGGGGTTGTGGATGTCAGGGTTGTAGATGTCGGGGCTGTGGATGTCAGGGCTTTGAATGTCTGGGTTGTGGATGTCAGGGCTGTGGATTTCTGTATTGCGGATGTCAGGGTTGTGGATGTCGGGGCTGTGGATGTCGGGTCTGTAGATGTCGGTGTTGTGGATGTCAGGGCTTTGGATGTCGGGTTTGTTGATGTCGGGGTTGTGGATGTTGGGGCTGTAGATGTCGGTGTTGTGGATGTTGGGGCTGTGGATTATGTGGCATTTGATGTCAGTGTTATGGAAGTCGGGGCTGTGGATGTCAGGGGTGTGGATGTCGGTGTTGTGGATGTTGCGGTTGTGGCTGTCGGGGCTGTGGATGTCGGGGCTGTGGATGTCGGAGTTGTGCATGGCGAGGCTGTGGATATCGGGGTTGTGGATGTCAGGGCTGTGAATGTCGGGGTTGTGGATGTCAGGGCTGTGCATGTCAGGGTTGTGGATGTCGGGATTGTTGATGTCAGGATTGTTGATGTCAGGGTTGTGGATGTTGAGTCTGTGGTTGTCGGTGTTGCGGATGTCAGGTTTGAGCAATGCGAGGCTGTGGATGTCGTTGCTGTGGATGTCGGGGCTGTGGATGTCGGGGTTGTGGATGTCGGGGTTGTGGATGTCAGGACTGTGGATGTCAGGGTTGTGGACGTCGGGGTTGTGGATGTCGGGGCTGTGGATGTCGGGTTTGTGGATGTCGGGGCTGTAGATGTCAGGGCTTTGAATGTCAGGGTTGTGGATGTCAGGGGTGTGGATTTCGGTATTGCGGATGTCAGAGTTGTGGATGTCGGGGCTGTGGATGTCGGGTCAGTAGATGTCGGTGTTGTGGATGTCGGGGTTGTGGATGTCGGGACTGCGGATATCGGTGTTGTGGATGTCAGGGCTGTGGATGTCGGGGTTGTTGATGTCGGGGTTGTGGATGTCGGGGCTGTGGATGTCGGGGTTGTGGATGTCTGGGCTGTGGATGTTGTGGTCGTGGATGTCGGGGTTGTGGATGTCGGGGCTGTGGATGTCGGTGTTGTAGATGTCGCTGTTGTGCATGTCGGGGCTGTGGATGTCGGGGCTGTGGATGTCGGGGTTGTGGATGGCAGGGTTGTAGATGTCGGGGCTGTGGATGTCAGGGCTTTGAATGTCGGGGTTGTGGATGTCAGGGCTGTGGATTTCGGTATTGCGGATGTCAGGGTTGTGGCTGTCGGGGCTGTGGATGTCGGGTCTGTAGATGTCGGTGTTGTGGATGTCGGGGCTGTGGATGTTGTGGCTTTTGATGCCAGTGTTATGGAAGTCGGGGCTGTGGATGTCAGGGGTGTGGATGTCGGTGTTGTGGATGTTGCGGTAGTGGCTGTCGGGGCTGTGGATGTTGGGGCTGTGGATGTCGGGGTTGTGGATGTCAGGGCTGTGGTTGTCGGTGTTGCGGATGTCAGGTTTGAGGAATGCGAGGCTGTGGATGTCGTTGCTGTGGATGTCGGGGCTGTGGATGTCGGGGTTGTGGATGTCGTGGCTAGGGATGTCGGGGTTGTGGATGTTGGAGTTGTGGATGTCGATGTTGTGGATGTTGGGGTTGTGGATGTCGGGATTGTGGATGTCGCTGTTGTGGATGTCGGGGCTGTGGATGTCGGGGTTGTGGATGTCGGGGTTGTTGATGTCAGGACTGTGGATGTCGGGGTTGTGGACGTCGGTTTTGTGGATGTCGGGGCTGTGGATGTCGGGTTTGTGGATGTCGGGGCTGTGGATGTCAGGGGTGTGGATTTCGGTATTGCGGATGTCAGAGTTGTGGATGTCGGGGTTGTGGATGTCGGGTCTGTAGATGTCGGTGTTGTGGATGTCAGGGCTTTGGATGTTAGGGTTGTTGATGTCAGGGTAGTGGGTGTCGGGATTGTTGATGTCAGGGTTGTGGATGTTGGGGCAGTAGATGTCAGGGTTGTGGATGTTGTGGTCGTGGATGTCGGGGTTGTGTATGTCAGGGCTGTGGATGTCGGTGTTGTGGATGTCGAGGTTGTGCATGTCGGGGCTGTGGAAGTCAGGGCTGTGCATGTCAGGGTTGTGGATGTCGGGATTGTGGATGTCAGGATTGTTGATGTCAGGACTGTGGATGTCGGGGTTGTGGACGTCGGGGTTGTGGATGTCGGGGCTGTGGATGTCGGGTTTGTGGATGTCGGGGCTGTGGATGTCAGGGCTTTGAACGTCAGGGTTGTGGATGTCAGGGGTGTGGATTTCAGTATTGCGGATGTCAGAGTTGTGGATGTCAGGGCTGTGGATGTCGGGTCTGTAGATGTCGGTGTTGTGGATGTTGGGGTTGTTGATGTCGGGCTAGTGGATGTCGGGGTTGTAGATGTCAGGGTTGTGGATGTCGGGGCTGTGGATGTCGGGGTTGTGGATGTCGGGGTTGTGGATGTCGGTGTTGTAGATGTCAAGGTTGTAGATGTCGGGGTTGTGGATGTCGGGGCTCTGGATGTCGGGGCTGTGGATGTCGTGGTTGTGGATGTCAGGGTTCAGGATGTCAGGGCTGTGGATGTTGGTGCTGTGGATGTCAGGGTTGTGTATGTCAGGGCTGTGGATGTCGGGATTGGGATGTTGGAGTTGTGGATGTCGATGTTGTGGATGTTGAGGTTGTGGATGTTGGGGTTGTGGATGTCGGGGCTGTGGATGTCATGGTTGTTTATGTCAGGGTTCAGGATGTCAGGGCCGTGGATGTTGGAGTTGTGAATGACAAGGCTCTGGATGTCAGGGCTGTGGATGTCGGTGTTGTGGATGTCAAGGTTGTGGATGTCGGGGTTGTTGATGTTGGGGTTGTGGATGTTGGGTTTGTTGATGTCGGGGCAGTGGATGTCGATGTTGTTGATGTCGGTGTTGTGGATGTTGGGGTTTTGGATGTCGGGTCTGTGGATGTCGGGTGTCGGGGCTGTGGATGGTGAGACTGTGGATATTGGTGTTGTGGATGTCGGGGCTGTGCATGTCGGGGTTTTGGATATAGGGTTTGTGGATGTCGGGGCTGTGGATGTCGGGATAGTGGATGTCTGGTTTGTGGATTTCGGGGCTGTGGATGTCAGGGCTGTGGATGTCAGGGCAGTGGATTTCGGTGTTGCAGATGTCAGGGCTGTGAATGTAGGGGTTGTGGTTGTCGGGTCTGTGGATGTTGTGGCTTTTGATGTCAGTGTTATGGAAGTCGGGGCTGTGAATGTCAGGGGTGTGGATGTCGGTGTTGTGGATGTTGCGGTTGTGGATGTTGGGGCTGTGGATGTCGGGGCTGTGGATGTCGGGGTTGTGCATGGCGAGGCTGTGGATATCGGGGTTGTGGATGTCAGGGCTGTGCATGTCAGGGTTGTGGATGTCAGGGGTGTGGATTTCAGTATTGCGGATGTCAGAGTTGTGGATGTCGGGGCTGTGGATGTCGGGTCTGTAGATGTCGGTGTTGTGGATGTTGGGGTTGTTGATGTCGGGGTAGTGGATGTCGGGGCTTTGGATGTCGGGGTTGTGGATGTCGGGGTTGTGGATGTCGGTATTGTAGATGTCGGGGTTATAGATATCGGGGTTGTGGATGTCGGGGCTGTGGATGTCGTGGTTGTGGATGTCAGGGTTCAGGATGTCAGGGCTGTGGATGTCAGTGCTGTGGATGTCAGGGTTGTGGATGTTGGGGTTGTGGATGTCGGGGTTGTGGATGTCGGGGCTGTGGATGTCATGGTTGTGGATGTCAGGTTTCAGGATGTCAGGGCCGTGGATGTTGGAGTTGTGAATGACAAGGTTCTGGATGTCAGGGCTGTGGATGTCGGTGTTGTGGATGTCAAGGTTGTGGATGTCGGGGTTGTTGATGTTGGGGTTGTGGATGTTGGGTTTGTTGATGTCGGGGCTGTGGATGTCTGTGTTGTTGATGTCGGTGTTGTGGATGTTGGGGTTTTGGATGTCGGGGTTGTGTATGTCAGGGCTGTGGATGTTGGTGTTGTGAATGTCAGGGCTGTGGATGTCGGGTCTGTGGATGTCGGCTGTCGGGGCTGTGGATGGTGAGACTGTGGATATTGGTGTTGTGGATGTCGGGGCTGTGGATGTTGGGGTTGTGGATATAGGGTTTGTGGATGTCGGGGCTGTGGATGTCAGGAATGTGGATGTCAGGGTTGTGGATGTCGGGGCTGTGGATGTCGGGATAGTGGATGTCAGGGCTGTGGATGTCAGGGCAGTGGATTTCGGTGTTGCAGATGTCAGGGCTGTGAATGTAGGGGTTGTGGATGTCGGGTCTGTGGATGTTGTGGCTTTTGATGTCAGTGTTATGGAAGTCGGGGTTGTGAATGTCAGGGGTGTGGATGTCGGTGTTGTGGATGTTGTGGTTGTGGATGTTGGGGCTGTGGATGTCGGGGCTGTGGATGTCGGGGTTGTGCATGGCGTGGCTGTGGATATCGGGGTTGTGGATGTCAGGGCTGTGCATGTCAGGGTTGTGGATGTCGGGATTGTTGATGTCAGGATTGTTGATGTCAGGGTTGTGGATGTTGAGTCTGTGGTTGTCGGTGTTGCGGATGTCAGGGTTGAGGATGGTGAGGCTGTGGATATCGTTGTTGTGGATGTCAGGGCTGTGGATGTCAGGGCTGTGGATGTCGGGGTTGTGGATGTCGGGGTTGTGGATGTCGTGGCTATGGATGTCGGGGATGTGGATGTCGGGGCTGTGGATGTCGGGGCTGTGGATGTCGGGGTTGTGGATGTCGGGGTTGTGGATGTCAGGGTTGTAGATGTCGGGGCTGTGGATGTCAGGGCTTTGAATGTCGGGGTTGTGGATGTCAGGGCTATGGATTTCGGTATTGCGGATGTCAGGGTTGTGGATGTCGGGGCTATGGATGTCGGGTCTGTACATGTCGGTGTTGTGGATGTCAGGGCTTTGGATGTCGGGTTTGTTGATGTCGGGGTTGTGGATGTTGGGGCTGTAGATGTCGGTGTTGTGGATGTCGGGGCTGTGGATTTTGTGGCATTTGATGTCAGTGTTATGGAAGTCGGGGCTGTGGATGTCAGGGGTGTGGATGTTGGTGTTGTGGATGTTGCGGTTGTGGCTGTCGGGGCTGTGGATGTCGGGGTTGTGGATGTCAGGGTTGTGGATGTCGGGATTGTTGATATCAGGATTGTTGATGTCAGGGTTGTTGATGTCGGGGTTGTGGATGTCGGTGCTGTGGATGTCGGGGTTGTGGATGTCGGGGTTGTGGATGTCGGGGATGTGGATGTCGGGGTTGTTGATGTCGGGGTTGTGGATGTCGGGGCTGTGGATGTCGGGGTTGTGGATGTCGGGGTTGTGGATGTCAGGACTGTGGATGTCGGGTTTGTGGATGTCGGGGTTGTGGATGTCGGGGCTGTGGATGTCAGGGCTTTGAATGTCAGGGTTGTGGATGTCAGGGGTGTGGATTTCAGTATTGCGGATGTCAGAGTTGTGGATGTCGGGGCTGTGGATTTCGGGTCTGTAGATGTCGGTGTTGTGGATGTTGGGGTTGTTGATGTCGGGGTAGTTGGTGTCGGGTTTGTTGATGTCGGGGTTGTGGATGTTGGGGCAGTAGATGTCAGGGTTGTGGATGTTGGGGTTGTGGATGTCGGGACTGTGGATATCGGTGTTGTGGATGTCAGGGCTGTGCATGTCAGGGTTGTGGATGTCGGGATTGTGGATGTCAGGGCTATGGATGTCGGGGTTGTGCATGGCGTGGCTGTGGATATCGGGGTTGTGGATGTCAGGGCTGTGCATGTCAGGGTTGTGGATGTCGGGATTGTTGATGTCAGGATTGTTGATGTCAGGGTTGTGGATGTTGAGTCTGTGGTTGTCGGTGTTGCGGATGTCAGGGTTGAGGATGGTGAGGCTGTGGATATCGTTGTTGTGGATGTCAGGGCTGTGGATGTCAGGGCTGTGGATGTCGGGGTTGTGGATGTCGGGGTTGTGGATGTCGTGGCTATGGATTTCGGGGATGTGGATGTCGGGTCTGTGGATGTCGGGGTTGTGGATGTCGGGGTTGTGGATGTCAGGGTTGTAGATGTCGGGGCTGTGGATGTCAGGGCTTTGAATGTCTGGGTTGTGGATGTCAGGGCTGTGGATTTCTGTATTGCGGATGTCAGGGTTGTGGATGTCGGGGCTGTGGATGTCGGGTCTGTAGATGTCGGTGTTGTGGATGTCAGGGCTTTGGATGTCGGGTTTGTTGATGTCGGGGTTGTGGATGTTGGGGCTGTAGATGTCGGTGTTGTGGATGTTGGGGCTGTGGATTATGTGGCATTTGATGTCAGTGTTATGGAAGTCGGGGCTGTGGATGTCAGGGGTGTGGATGTCGGTGTTGTGGATGTTGCGGTTGTGGCTGTCGGGGCTGTGGATGTCGGGGCTGTGGATGTCGGAGTTGTGCATGGCGAGGCTGTGGATATCGGGGTTGTGGATGTCAGGGCTGTGAATGTCGGGGTTGTGGATGTCAGGGCTGTGCATGTCAGGGTTGTGGATGTCGGGATTGTTGATGTCAGGATTGTTGATGTCAGGGTTGTGGATGTTGAGTCTGTGGTTGTCGGTGTTGCGGATGTCAGGTTTGAGCAATGCGAGGCTGTGGATGTCGTTGCTGTGGATGTCGGGGCTGTGGATGTCGGGGTTGTGGATGTCGGGGTTGTGGATGTCAGGACTGTGGATGTCAGGGTTGTGGACGTCGGGGTTGTGGATGTCGGGGCTGTGGATGTCGGGTTTGTGGATGTCGGGGCTGTAGATGTCAGGGCTTTGAATGTCAGGGTTGTGGATGTCAGGGGTGTGGATTTCGGTATTGCGGATGTCAGAGTTGTGGATGTCGGGGCTGTGGATGTCGGGTCAGTAGATGTCGGTGTTGTGGATGTCGGGGTTGTGGATGTCGGGACTGCGGATATCGGTGTTGTGGATGTCAGGGCTGTGGATGTCGGGGTTGTTGATGTCGGGGTTGTGGATGTCGGGGCTGTGGATGTCGGGGTTGTGGATGTCTGGGCTGTGGATGTTGTGGTCGTGGATGTCGGGGTTGTGGATGTCGGGGCTGTGGATGTCGGTGTTGTAGATGTCGCTGTTGTGCATGTCGGGGCTGTGGATGTCGGGGCTGTGGATGTCGGGGTTGTGGATGGCAGGGTTGTAGATGTCGGGGCTGTGGATGTCAGGGCTTTGAATGTCGGGGTTGTGGATGTCAGGGCTGTGGATTTCGGTATTGCGGATGTCAGGGTTGTGGCTGTCGGGGCTGTGGATGTCGGGTCTGTAGATGTCGGTGTTGTGGATGTCGGGGCTGTGGATGTTGTGGCTTTTGATGCCAGTGTTATGGAAGTCGGGGCTGTGGATGTCAGGGGTGTGGATGTCGGTGTTGTGGATGTTGCGGTAGTGGCTGTCGGGGCTGTGGATGTTGGGGCTGTGGATGTCGGGGTTGTGGATGTCAGGGCTGTGGTTGTCGGTGTTGCGGATGTCAGGTTTGAGGAATGCGAGGCTGTGGATGTCGTTGCTGTGGATGTCGGGGCTGTGGATGTCGGGGTTGTGGATGTCGTGGCTATGGATGTCGGGGTTGTGGATGTTGGAGTTGTGGATGTCGATGTTGTGGATGTTGGGGTTGTGGATGTCGGGATTGTGGATGTCGCTGTTGTGGATGTCGGGGCTGTGGATGTCGGGGTTGTGGATGTCGGGGTTGTTGATGTCAGGACTGTGGATGTCGGGGTTGTGGACGTCGGTTTTGTGGATGTCGGGGCTGTGGATGTCGGGTTTGTGGATGTCGGGGCTGTGGATGTCAGGGGTGTGGATTTCGGTATTGCGGATGTCAGAGTTGTGGATGTCGGGGTTGTGGATGTCGGGTCTGTAGATGTCGGTGTTGTGGATGTCAGGGCTTTGGATGTTAGGGTTGTTGATGTCAGGGTAGTGGGTGTCGGGATTGTTGATGTCAGGGTTGTGGATGTTGGGGCAGTAGATGTCAGGGTTGTGGATGTTGTGGTCGTGGATGTCGGGGTTGTGTATGTCAGGGCTGTGGATGTCGGTGTTGTGGATGTCGAGGTTGTGCATGTCGGGGCTGTGGAAGTCAGGGCTGTGCATGTCAGGGTTGTGGATGTCGGGATTGTGGATGTCAGGATTGTTGATGTCAGGACTGTGGATGTCGGGGTTGTGGACGTCGGGGTTGTGGATGTCGGGGCTGTGGATGTCGGGTTTGTGGATGTCGGGGCTGTGGATGTCAGGGCTTTGAACGTCAGGGTTGTGGATGTCAGGGGTGTGGATTTCAGTATTGCGGATGTCAGAGTTGTGGATGTCAGGGCTGTGGATGTCGGGTCTGTAGATGTCGGTGTTGTGGATGTTGGGGTTGTTGATGTCGGGCTAGTGGATGTCGGGGTTGTAGATGTCAGGGTTGTGGATGTCGGGGCTGTGGATGTCGGGGTTGTGGATGTCGGGGTTGTGGATGTCGGTGTTGTAGATGTCAAGGTTGTAGATGTCGGGGTTGTGGATGTCGGGGCTCTGGATGTCGGGGCTGTGGATGTCGTGGTTGTGGATGTCAGGGTTCAGGATGTCAGGGCTGTGGATGTTGGTGCTGTGGATGTCAGGGTTGTGTATGTCAGGGCTGTGGATGTCGGGATTGGGATGTTGGAGTTGTGGATGTCGATGTTGTGGATGTTGAGGTTGTGGATGTTGGGGTTGTGGATGTCGGGGCTGTGGATGTCATGGTTGTTTATGTCAGGGTTCAGGATGTCAGGGCCGTGGATGTTGGAGTTGTGAATGACAAGGCTCTGGATGTCAGGGCTGTGGATGTCGGTGTTGTGGATGTCAAGGTTGTGGATGTCGGGGTTGTTGATGTTGGGGTTGTGGATGTTGGGTTTGTTGATGTCGGGGCAGTGGATGTCGATGTTGTTGATGTCGGTGTTGTGGATGTTGGGGTTTTGGATGTCGGGTCTGTGGATGTCGGGTGTCGGGGCTGTGGATGGTGAGACTGTGGATATTGGTGTTGTGGATGTCGGGGCTGTGCATGTCGGGGTTGTGGATATAGGGTTTGTGGATGTCGGGGCTGTGGATGTCGGGATAGTGGATGTCTGGTTTGTGGATTTCGGGGCTGTGGATGTCAGGGCTGTGGATGTCAGGGCAGTGGATTTCGGTGTTGCAGATGTCAGGGCTGTGAATGTAGGGGTTGTGGTTGTCGGGTCTGTGGATGTTGTGGCTTTTGATGTCAGTGTTATGGAAGTCGGGGCTGTGAATGTCAGGGGTGTGGATGTCGGTGTTGTGGATGTTGCGGTTGTGGATGTTGGGGCTGTGGATGTCGGGGCTGTGGATGTCGGGGTTGTGCATGGCGAGGCTGTGGATATCGGGGTTGTGGATGTCAGGGCTGTGCATGTCAGGGTTGTGGATGTCAGGGGTGTGGATTTCAGTATTGCGGATGTCAGAGTTGTGGATGTCGGGGCTGTGGATGTCGGGTCTGTAGATGTCGGTGTTGTGGATGTTGGGGTTGTTGATGTCGGGGTAGTGGATGTCGGGGCTTTGGATGTCGGGGTTGTGGATGTCGGGGTTGTGGATGTCGGTATTGTAGATGTCGGGGTTATAGATATCGGGGTTGTGGATGTCGGGGCTGTGGATGTCGTGGTTGTGGATGTCAGGGTTCAGGATGTCAGGGCTGTGGATGTCAGTGCTGTGGATGTCAGGGTTGTGGATGTTGGGGTTGTGGATGTCGGGGTTGTGGATGTCGGGGCTGTGGATGTCATGGTTGTGGATGTCAGGTTTCAGGATGTCAGGGCCGTGGATGTTGGAGTTGTGAATGACAAGGTTCTGGATGTCAGGGCTGTGGATGTCGGTGTTGTGGATGTCAAGGTTGTGGATGTCGGGGTTGTTGATGTTGGGGTTGTGGATGTTGGGTTTGTTGATGTCGGGGCTGTGGATGTCTGTGTTGTTGATGTCGGTGTTGTGGATGTTGGGGTTTTGGATGTCGGGGTTGTGTATGTCAGGGCTGTGGATGTTGGTGTTGTGAATGTCAGGGCTGTGGATGTCGGGTCTGTGGATGTCGGCTGTCGGGGCTGTGGATGGTGAGACTGTGGATATTGGTGTTGTGGATGTCGGGGCTGTGGATGTTGGGGTTGTGGATATAGGGTTTGTGGATGTCGGGGCTGTGGATGTCAGGAATGTGGATGTCAGGGTTGTGGATGTCGGGGCTGTGGATGTCGGGATAGTGGATGTCAGGGCTGTGGATGTCAGGGCAGTGGATTTCGGTGTTGCAGATGTCAGGGCTGTGAATGTAGGGGTTGTGGATGTCGGGTCTGTGGATGTTGTGGCTTTTGATGTCAGTGTTATGGAAGTCGGGGTTGTGAATGTCAGGGGTGTGGATGTCGGTGTTGTGGATGTTGTGGTTGTGGATGTTGGGGCTGTGGATGTCGGGGCTGTGGATGTCGGGGTTGTGCATGGCGTGGCTGTGGATATCGGGGTTGTGGATGTCAGGGCTGTGCATGTCAGGGTTGTGGATGTCGGGATTGTTGATGTCAGGATTGTTGATGTCAGGGTTGTGGATGTTGAGTCTGTGGTTGTCGGTGTTGCGGATGTCAGGGTTGAGGATGGTGAGGCTGTGGATATCGTTGTTGTGGATGTCAGGGCTGTGGATGTCAGGGCTGTGGATGTCGGGGTTGTGGATGTCGGGGTTGTGGATGTCGTGGCTATGGATGTCGGGGATGTGGATGTCGGGGCTGTGGATGTCGGGGCTGTGGATGTCGGGGTTGTGGATGTCGGGGTTGTGGATGTCAGGGTTGTAGATGTCGGGGCTGTGGATGTCAGGGCTTTGAATGTCGGGGTTGTGGATGTCAGGGCTATGGATTTCGGTATTGCGGATGTCAGGGTTGTGGATGTCGGGGCTATGGATGTCGGGTCTGTACATGTCGGTGTTGTGGATGTCAGGGCTTTGGATGTCGGGTTTGTTGATGTCGGGGTTGTGGATGTTGGGGCTGTAGATGTCGGTGTTGTGGATGTCGGGGCTGTGGATTTTGTGGCATTTGATGTCAGTGTTATGGAAGTCGGGGCTGTGGATGTCAGGGGTGTGGATGTTGGTGTTGTGGATGTTGCGGTTGTGGCTGTCGGGGCTGTGGATGTCGGGGTTGTGGATGTCAGGGTTGTGGATGTCGGGATTGTTGATATCAGGATTGTTGATGTCAGGGTTGTGGATGTTGAGTCTGTGGTTGTCGGTGTTGCGGATGTCAGGTTTGAGGAATGCGAGGCTGTGGATGTCGTTGCTGTGGATGTCGTGGCTGTGGATGTCGGGGTTGTGGATGTCGGGGTTGTGGATGTCAGGACTGTGGATGTCAGGGTTGTGGACGTCGGGGTTGTGGATGTCGGGGTTGTGGATGTCGGGTTTGTGGATGTCGGGGCTGTAGATGTCAGGGCTTTGAATGTCAGGGTTGTGGATGTCAGGGGTGTGGATTTCGGTATTGCGGATGTCAGAGTTGTGGATGTCGGGGCTGTGGATGTCGGGTCTGTAGATGTCGGTGTTGTGGATGTCAGGGCTGTGGATGTTGGGGTTGTTGATGTCGGGGTAGTGGGTGTCGGGTTTGCTGATGTCGGGGTTGTGGATGTTGGGGCTGTGGATGTCGGGGTTGTGGATGTCTGGGCTGTGGATGTTGTGGTCGTGGATGTCGGGGTTGTGGATGTCGGGGCTGTGGATGTCGGTGTTGTAGATGTCGAGGTTGTGCATGTCGGGGCTGTGGATGTCGGGGCTGTGGATGTCGGGGTTGTGGATGACAGGGTTGTAGATGTCGGGGCTGTGGATGTCAGGGCTTTGAATGTCAGGGTTGTGGATGTCAGGGCTGTGGATTTCGGTATTGCGGATGTCAGGGTTGTGGCTGTCGGGGCTGTGGATGTCGGGTCTGTAGATGTCGGTGTTGTGGATGTCGGGGCTTTGGATGTCGGGTTTGTTGATGTCGGGGTTGTGGATGTTGGGGCTGTAGATGTCGGTGTTTTGGATGTCGAGGCTGTGGATGTTGTGGCTTTTGATGTCAGTGTTATGGAAGTCGGGGCTGTGGATGTCAGGGGTGTGGATGTCGGTGTTGTGGATGTTGCGGTTGTGGCCGTCGGGGCTGTGGATGTCGGGGCTGTGGATGTCGGGGTTGTGGATGTCAGGGCTGTGGTTGTCGGTGTTGCGGATGTCAGGTTTGAGGAATGCGAGGCTGTGGATGTCGTTGCTGTGGATGTCGGGGCTGTGGATGTCGGGGTTGTGGATGTCGTGGCTATGGATGTCGGGATTGTGGATGTAGGAGTTGTGGATGTCGATGTTGTGGATGTTGGGGTTGTGGATGTCGGGATTGTGGATGTCGCTGATGTGGATGTCGGGGCTGTGGATGTCGGGGTTGTGGATGTCGGGGTTGTGGATGTCGGGGCTGTGGATGTCGGGTTTGTGGATGTCGGGGCTGTGGATGTCAGGGCTTTGAACGTCAGGGTTGTGGATGTCAGGGGTGTGGATTTCAGTATTGCGGATGTCAGAGTTGTGGATGTCAGGGCTGTGGATGTCGGGTCTGCAGATGTCGGTGTTGTGGATCTTGGGGTTGTTGATGTCGGGCTAGTGGATGTCGGGGTTGTAGATGTCAGGGTTGTGGATGTCGGGGCTGTGGATGTCGGGGTTGTGGATGTCGGGGTTGTGGATGTCGGTGTTGTAGATGTCGAGGTTGTAGATGTCGGGGTTGTGGATGTCGGGGCTGTGGATGTCGGGGCTGTGGATGTCGTGGTTGTGGATGTCAGGGTTCAGGATGTCAGGGCTGTGGATGTTGGTGCTGTGGATGTCAGGGTTGTGTATGTCAGGGCTGTGGATGTCGGGTTTGGGATGTTGGAGTTGTGGATGTCGATGTTGTGGATGTTGGGGTTGTGGATGTTGGGGTTGTGGATGTCGGGGCTGTGGATGTCATGGTTGTTTATGTCAGGGTTCAGGATGTCAGGGCCGTGGATGTTGGAGTTGTGAATGACAAGGCTCTGGATGTCAGGGCTGTGGATGTCGGTGTTGTGGATGTCAAGGTTGTGGATGTCGGGGTTGTTGATGTTGGGGTTGTGGATGTTGGGTTTGTTGATGTCGGGGCTGTGGATGTCTATGTTGTTGATGTCGGTGTTGTGGATGTTGGGGTTTTGGATGTCGGATCTGTGGATGTTGGGTGTCGGGGCTGTGTATGGTGAGACTGTGGATATTGGTGTTGTGGATGTCGGGGCTGTGGATGTCGGGGTTGTGGATGTAGGGTTTGTGGATGTCGGGGCTGTGGATGTCGGGATAGTGGATGTCAGGTTTGTGGATGTCGGGGCTGTGGATGTCAGTTCTGTGGATGTCAGGGCAGTGGATTTCGGTGTTGCAGATGTCAGGGCTGTGAATGTAGGGGTTGTGGTTGTCGGGTCTGTGGATGTTGTGGCTTTTGATGTCAGTGTTATGGAAGTCGGGGCTGTGGATGTCAGGGGTGTGGATGTCGGTGTTGCGGATGTTGCGGTTGTGGATGTTGGGGCTGTGGATGTCGGGGCTGTGGATGTCGGGGTTGTGCATGGCGAGGCTGTGGATATCGGGGTTGTGGATGTCAGGGCTGTGCATGTCAGGGTTGTGGATGTCGGGATTGTTGATGTCAGGATTGTTGATGTCAGGGTTGTGGATGTTGAGTCCGTGGTTGTCGGTGTTGCAGATGTCAGGGTTGAGGATGGCGAGGCTGTGGATATCGTTGTTGTGGATGTCAGGGCTGTGGATGTCAGGGCTGTGGATGTCGGGGTTGTGGATGTCGGGTTTGTGGATGTCGGGGCTGTGGATGTCGGAGCTGTGGATTTCAGGATTGTTGATGTCAGGATTGTTGATGTCAGGGTTGTGGATGTTGAGTCTGTGGTTGTCGGTGTTGCGGATGTCAGGGTTGAGGATGGCGAGGCTGTGGATATCGTTGTTGTGGATGTCAGGGCTGTGGATGTCAGGGCTGTGGATGTCGGGGTTGTGGATGTCGGGGTTGTGGATGTCGTGGCTATGGATGTCGGGGCTGTGGATGTCGGGGCTGTGGATGTCGGGGCTGTGGATGTCGGGGTTGTGGATGTCAGGGCTGTGGATGTTGGGGTTGTTGATGTCGGGGTTGTGGATGTCGGGACTGTGGATATCGGTGTTGTGGATGTCAGGGATGTTGATGTCGGGGTTGTGGATGTCAGGGCTGTGGATGTAGGGGTTGTGGATGTCGGTGTTGTGGATGTTGTGGTCGTGGATGTCGGGGTTGTGGATGTCGGGGTTGTGGATGTCGGGGCTGTGGATGTCCGTGTTGTAGATGTCGAGGTTGTGCATGTCGGGGCTGTGGATGTCCGTGTTGTAGATGTCGAGGTTGTGCATGTCGGGGCTGTGGATGTCGGGGCTGTGGATGTCGGGGTTGTGGATGTCGTGGCTATGGATGTCGGGATTGTGGATGTCGCTGTTGTGGATGTCGGGGCTGTGGATGTCGGGTTTGTGGATGTCGGGGTTGTGGATGTCAGGACTGTGGATGTCGGGGTTGTGGACGTCGGGGTTGTGGATGTCGGGGCTGTGGATGTCGGGTTTGTGGATGTCGGGGCTGTGGATGTCAGGGCTTTGAATGTCAGGGTTGTGGATGTCAGGGGTGTGGATTTCAGTATTGCGGATGTCAGAGTTGTGGATGTCGGGCTAGTGGATGTCGGGGCTTTGGATGTCGGGGTTGTGGATGTCGGGGTTGTGGATGTCGGTATTGTAGATGTCGGGGTTATAGATATCGGGGTTGTGGATGTCGGGGCTGTGGATGTCGGGGCTGTGGATGTCGTGGTTGTGGATGTCAGGGTTCAGGATGTCAGGGCTGTGGATGTCAGTGCTGTGGATGTCAGGGTTGTGTATGTCAGGGCTGTGGATGTCGGGATTGTGGATGTTGGGGTTGTGGATGTCGGGGTTGTGGATGTCGGGGCTGTGGATGTCATGGTTGTGGATGTCAGGTTTCAGGATGTCAGGGCCGTGGATGTTGGAGTTGTGAATGACAAGCTTCTGGATGTCAGGGCTGTGGATGTCGGTGTTGTGGATGTCAAGGTTGTGGATGTCGGGGTTGTTGATGTTGGGGTTGTGGATGTTGGGTTTGTTGATGTCGGGGCTGTGGATGTCTGTGTTGTTGATGTCGGTGTTGTGGATGTTGGGGTTTTGGATGTCGGGGTTGTGTATGTCAGGGCTGTGGATGTTGGTGTTGTGAATGTCAGGGCTGTGGATGTCGGGTCTGTGGATGTCGGGTGTCGGGGCTGTGGATGGTGAGACTGTGGATATTGGTGTTGTGGATGTCGGGGCTGTGGATGTTGGGGTTGTGGATATAGGGTTTGTGGATGTCGGGGCTGTGGATGTCAGGAATGTGGATATCAGGGTTGTGGATGTCGGGGCTGTGGATGTCGGGGCTGTGTATGTCAGGGCTGTGGATGTCAGGGCAGTGGATTTCGGTGTTGCAGATGTCAGGGCTGTGAATGTAGGGGTTGTGGATGTCGGGTCTGTGGATGTTGTGGCTTTTGATGTCAGTGTTATGGAAGTCGGGGCTGTGGATGTCAGGGGTGTGGATGTCGGTGTTGTGGATGTTGTGGTTGTGGATGTTGGGGCTGTGGATGTCGGGGCTGTGGATGTCGGGGTTGTGCATGGCGTGGCTGTGGATATCGGGGTTGTGGATGTCAGGGCTGTGCATGTCAGGGTTGTGGATGTCGGGATTGTTGATGTCAGGATTGTTGATGTCAGGGTTGTGGATGTTGAGTCTGTGGTTGTCGGTGTTGCGGATGTCAGGGTTGAGGATGGTGAGGCTGTGGATATCGTTGTTGTGGATGTCAGGGCTGTGGATGTCAGGGCTGTGGATGTCGGGGTTGTGGATGTCGGGGTTGTGGATGTCGTGGCTATGGATGTCGGGGATGTGGATGTCGGGGCTGTGGATGTCGGGGCTGTGGATGTCGGGGTTGTGGATGTCGGGGTTGTGGATGACAGGGTTGTAGATGTCGGGGCTGTCGATGTCAGGGCTTTGAATGTCGGGGTTGTGGATGTCAGGGCTGTGGATTTCGGTATTGCGGATGTCAGGGTTGTGGATGTCGGGGCTGTGGATGTCGGGTCTGTAGATGTCGGTGTTGTGGATGTCAGGGCTTTGGATGTCGGGTTTGTTGATGTCGGGGTTGTGGATGTTGGGGCTGTAGATGTCGGTGTTGTGGATGTCGGGGCTGTGGATTTTGTGGCATTTGATGTCAGTGTTATGGAAGTCGGGGCTGTGGATGTCAGGGGTGTGGATGTCGGTGTTGTGGATGTTGCGGTTGTGGCTGTCGGGGCTGTGGATGTCGGGGCTGTGGATGTCGGGGTTGTGGATGTCAGGGCTGTGGTTGTCGGTGTTGCGGATGTCAGGTTTGAGGAATGCGAGGCTGTGGATGTCGTTGCTGTGGATGTCGGGGCTGTGGATGTCGGGGTTGTGGATGTCGTGGCTATGGATGTCGGGATTGTGGATGTAGGAGTTGTGGATGTCGATGTTGTGGATGTTGGGGTTGTGGATGTCGGGATTGTGGATGTCGCTGATGTGGATGTCGGGGCTGTGGATGTCGGGGTTGTGGATGTCGGGGTTGTGGATGTCGGGGCTGTGGATGTCGGGTTTGTGGATGTCGGGGCTGTGGATGTCAGGGCTTTGAACGTCAGGGTTGTGGAGGTCAGGGGTGTGGATTTCAGTATTGCGGATGTCAGAGTTGTGGATGTCAGGGCTGTGGATGTCGGGTCTGCAGATGTCGGTGTTGTGGATCTTGGGGTTGTTGATGTCGGGCTAGTGGATGTCGGGGTTGTAGATGTCAGGGTTGTGGATGTCGGGGCTGTGGATGTCGGGGTTGTGGATGTCGGGGTTGTGGATGTCGGTGTTGTAGATGTCGAGGTTGTAGATGTCGGGGTTGTGGATGTCGGGGCTGTGGATGTCGGGGCTGTGGATGTCGTGGTTGTGGATGTCAGGGTTCAGGATGTCAGGGCTGTGGATGTTGGTGCTGTGGATGTCAGGGTTGTGTATGTCAGGGCTGTGGATGTCGGGATTGGGATGTTGGAGTTGTGGATGTCGATGTTGTGGATGTTGGGGTTGTGGATGTTGGGGTTGTGGATGTCGGGGCTGTGGATGTCATGGTTGTTTATGTCAGGGTTCAGGATGTCAGGGCCGTGGATGTTGGAGTTGTGAATGACAAGGCTCTGGATGTCAGGGCTGTGGATGTCGGTGTTGTGGATGTCAAGGTTGTGGATGTCGGGGTTGTTGATGTTGGGGTTGTGGATGTTGGGTTTGTTGATGTCGGGGCTGTGGATGTCGATGTTGTTGATGTCGGTGTTGTGGATGTTGGGGTTTTGGATGTCGGGTCTGTGGATGTCGGGTGTCGGGGCTGTGGATGATGAGACTGTGGATATTGGTGTTGTGGATGTCGGGGCTGTGGATGTCGGGGTTGTGGATATAGGGTTTGTGGATGTCGGGGCTGTGGATGTCGGGATAGTGGATGTCAGGTTTGTGGATGTCGGGGCTGTGGATGTCAGGGCTGTGGATGTCAGGGCAGTGGATTTCGGTGTTGCAGATGTCAGGGCTGTGAATGTAGGGGTTGTGGTTGTCGGGTCTGTGGATGTTGTGGCTTTTGATGTCAATGTTATGGAAGTCGGGGCTGTGGATGTCAGGGGTGTGGATGTCGGTGTTGTGGATGTTGCGGTTGTGGATGTTGGGGCTGTGGATGTCGGGGCTGTGGATGTCGGGGTTGTGCATGGCGAGGCTGTGCATGTCGGGGTTGTGGATGTCGGGGCTGTGAATATCGGGGTTGAGGATGTCAGGGCTGTGCATGTCAGGGTTGTGGATGTCGGGATTGTTGATGTCAGGATTGTTGATGTCAGGGTTGTGGATGTTGAGTCTGTGGTTGTCGGTGTTGCAGATGTCAGGGTTGAGGATGGCGAGGCTGTGGATATCGTTGTTGTGGATGTCAGGGCTGTGGATGTCAGAGCTGTGGATGTCGGGGTTGTGGATGTCGGGGTTGTGGATGTCGTGGCTATGGATGTCGGGGCTGTGGATGTCGGGGTTGTGGATGTCGGGGTTGTGGATGTCAGGGTTGTAGATGTCGGGGCTGTGGATGTCAGGGCTTTGAATGTCGGGGTTGTGGATGTCAGGCCTGTGGATTTCGTTATTGCGGATGTCAGGGTTGTGGATGTCGAGGCTGTGGATGTCGGGTCTGTAGATGTCGGTGTTGTGGATGTCAGTGCTTTGGATGTCGGGTTTGTTGATGTCGAGGTTGTGGATGTTGGGGCTGTGGTTGTCGGTGTTGCGGATGTCAGGTTTGAGGAATGCGAGGCTGTGGATGTCGTTGCTGTGGATGTCGGGGCTGTGGATGTCGGGGTTGTGGATGTCGTGGCTATGGATGTCGGGATTGTGGATGTAGGAGTTGTGGATGTCGATGTTGTGGATGTTGGGGTTGTGGATGTCGGGATTGTGGATGTCGCTGATGTGGATGTCGGGGCTGTGGATGTCGGGGTTGTGGATGTCGGGGTTGTGGATGTCGGGGCTGTGGATGTCGGGTTTGTGGATGTCGGGGCTGTGGATGTCAGGGCTTTGAACGTCAGGGTTGTGGAGGTCAGGGGTGTGGATTTCAGTATTGCGGATGTCAGAGTTGTGGATGTCAGGGCTGTGGATGTCGGGTCTGCAGATGTCGGTGTTGTGGATCTTGGGGTTGTTGATGTCGGGCTAGTGGATGTCGGGGTTGTAGATGTCAGGGTTGTGGATGTCGGGGCTGTGGATGTCGGGGTTGTGGATGTCGGGGTTGTGGATGTCGGTGTTGTAGATGTCGAGGTTGTAGATGTCGGGGTTGTGGATGTCGGGGCTGTGGATGTCGGGGCTGTGGATGTCGTGGTTGTGGATGTCAGGGTTCAGGATGTCAGGGCTGTGGATGTTGGTGCTGTGGATGTCAGGGTTGTGTATGTCAGGGCTGTGGATGTCGGGATTGGGATGTTGGAGTTGTGGATGTCGATGTTGTGGATGTTGGGGTTGTGGATGTTGGGGTTGTGGATGTCGGGGCTGTGGATGTCATGGTTGTTTATGTCAGGGTTCAGGATGTCAGGGCCGTGGATGTTGGAGTTGTGAATGACAAGGCTCTGGATGTCAGGGCTGTGGATGTCGGTGTTGTGGATGTCAAGGTTGTGGATGTCGGGGTTGTTGATGTTGGGGTTGTGGATGTTGGGTTTGTTGATGTCGGGGCTGTGGATGTCGATGTTGTTGATGTCGGTGTTGTGGATGTTGGGGTTTTGGATGTCGGGTCTGTGGATGTCGGGTGTCGGGGCTGTGGATGGTGAGACTGTGGATATTGGTGTTGTGGATGTCGGGGCTGTGGATGTCGGGGTTGTGGATATAGGGTTTGTGGATGTCGGGGCTGTGGATGTCGGGATAGTGGATGTCAGGTTTGTGGATGTCGGGGCTGTGGATGTCAGGGCTGTGGATGTCAGGGCAGTGGATTTCGGTGTTGCAGATGTCAGGGCTGTGAATGTAGGGGTTGTGGTTGTCGGGTCTGTGGATGTTGTGGCTTTTGATGTCAATGTTATGGAAGTCGGGGCTGTGGATGTCAGGGGTGTGGATGTCGGTGTTGTGGATGTTGCGGTTGTGGATGTTGGGGCTGTGGATGTCGGGGCTGTGGATGTCGGGGTTGTGCATGGCGAGGCTGTGCATGTCGGGGTTGTGGATGTCGGGGCTGTGAATATCGGGGTTGAGGATGTCAGGGCTGTGCATGTCAGGGTTGTGGATGTCGGGATTGTTGATGTCAGGATTGTTGATGTCAGGGTTGTGGATGTTGAGTCTGTGGTTGTCGGTGTTGCAGATGTCAGGGTTGAGGATGGCGAGGCTGTGGATATCGTTGTTGTGGATGTCAGGGCTGTGGATGTCAGAGCTGTGGATGTCGGGGTTGTGGATGTCGGGGTTGTGGATGTCGTGGCTATGGATGTCGGGGCTGTGGATGTCGGGGTTGTGGATGTCGGGGTTGTGGATGTCAGGGTTGTAGATGTCGGGGCTGTGGATGTCAGGGCTTTGAATGTCGGGGTTGTGGATGTCAGGCCTGTGGATTTCGTTATTGCGGATGTCAGGGTTGTGGATGTCGAGGCTGTGGATGTCGGGTCTGTAGATGTCGGTGTTGTGGATGTCAGTGCTTTGGATGTCGGGTTTGTTGATGTCGAGGTTGTGGATGTTGGGGCTGTAGATGTCGGTGTTGTGGATGTCGGGGCTGTGGATGTTGTGGCTTTTGATGTCAGTGTTATGGAAGTCGGGGCTGTGGATGTCAGGGGTGTGGATGTCGGTGTTGTGGATGTTGCGGTTGTGGAGGTCGGGGCTGTGGATGTCGGAGCTGTGGATGTCGGAGTTGTGCATGGCGAGGCTGTGGATATCGGGGTTGTGGATGTCAGGGCTGTGAATGTCGGGGTTGTGGATGTCAGGGCTGTGCATGTCAGGGTTGTGGATGTCGAGTCTGTGGTTGTCGGTGTTGCGGATGTCAGGTTTGAGGAATGCGAGGCTGTGGATGTCGTTGCTGTGGATGTCGGGGCTGTGGATGTAATGGCTATGGATGTCGGGATTGTGGATGTCGCTGTTGTGGATGTCGGGGCTGTGGATGTCGGGGTTGTGGATGTCGGGGTTGTGGATGTCAGGACTGTGGATGTCGGGGCTGTGGATGTCGGGGTTGTGGATGTCGGGGCTGTGGATGTCGGGGTTGTGGATGTCGGGGCTGTGGATGTCAGGGCTTTGAATGTCAGGGTTGTGGATGTCAGGGGTGTGGATTCCGGTATTGCGGATGTCAGAGTTGTGGATGTCGGGGCTGTGGATGTCGGGTCTGTAGATGTCGGTGTTGTGGATGTCAGGGCTGTGGATGTTGGGGTTCTTGATGTCGGGGTTGTGGATGTTGGGGCAGTAGATGTCAGGGTTGTGGATGTCGTGGCTATGGATGTCGGGATTGTGGATGTCGCTGTTGTGGATGTCGGGGCTGTGGATGTCGGGGTTGTGGATGTCGGGGTTGTGGATGTCAGGACTGTGTACGTCGGGGCTGTGGACGTCGGGGTTGTGGATGTCGGGGTTGTGGATGTTGGGTTTGTGGATGTCGGGGCTGTGGATGTCAGGGCTTTGAATGTCAGGGTTGTGGATGTCAGGGGTGTGGATTTCAGTATTGCAGATGTCAGAGTTGTGGATGTCGGGGCTGTGGATGTCGGGTCTGTAGATGTCGGTGTTGTGGATGTTGGGGTTGTTGATGTCGGGGTTGTGGGTGTCGGGTTTGTTGATGTCGGGGTTGTGGATGTTGGGGCAGTAGATGTCAGGGTTGTGGATGTCGGGGTTGTTGATGTTGGGGTTGTGGATGTCGGGGCTGTGGATGTCGGGGTTGTGGATGTCGATGTTGTGGATATCGGTGTTGTGGATCTCAGGTTTGTGGATGTCAGGGTTGTGGATGTTGTGGTCGTGGATGTCGGGGTTGTGGATGTCGGGGCTGTGGATGTCGGTGTTGTAGATGTCGAGGTTGTGCATGTCGGGGCTGTGGATGTCGGGGCTGTGGATGTCGGGGTTGTGGATGTCGGGGCTGTGGATGTAGATGCTGTGGATGTCTGCGTGGTGGATGTCGGTGTTGTAGATGTCGGGTCTGTGGATGTCAGGGTTGTGGATTTGGGGTTGTGGATCTCATGGCTGTGAATGTCAGGGTTGTGCAGGTCAGGGATGTCGATTTCGGTGTTGTGGATGTCGGGGCTGTGGATGTCGGGGCTGTGGATGTCGGTGTTGTGGATGTCGGTGTTGTGGACGTCGCGGTTATGGATGTCGGGGTTGTTGATGTCGGGGTAGTGGATGCCGGGTTTGTTGATGTCGGGCTTGTGGATGTCGGTGTTGTAGATGTCGGGGTTGTGGATGTCGGGGCTGTAGATGTCGGGGATGTGGATGTCGGGGTTGTGGATGTCGGGGCTGTGGATGTCGGGGCTGTGGATGTCGGGGTTGTGGATGTCGGTGTTGTAGATGTCGGGGTTGTAGATGTCGGGGTTGTGAATGTCGGGGCTGTGGATGTCGGGGCTGTGGATGTCGTGGTTGTGGATGTCAGGGTTCAGGATGTCAGGGCTGTGGATGTTGTTGCTGTGGATGTCAGGGTTGTGTATGTCAGGGCTGTGGATGTCGGGATTGTGGATGTCAAGGTTGTGGATGTCGGGGTTGTTGATGTTGGGGTTGTGGATGTTGGGTTTGTTGATGTCGGGGCTGTGGATGTCTGTGTTGTTGATGTCGGTGTTGTGGATGTTGGGGTTTAGGATGTCGGGGTTGTGTATGTCAGGGCTGTGTATGTTGGTGTTGTGAATGTCAGGGCTGTGGATGTCGGGTCTGTGGATGTCGGGTGTCGGGGCTGTGGATGGTGTGACTGTGGATATTGGTGTTGTGGATGTCGGGGCTGTGGATGTCGGGGTTGTGGATATAGGGTTTGTGGATGTCGGGGCTGTGGATGTCGGGAATGTGGATGTCAGGGTTGTGGATGTCGGGGCTGTGGATGTCGGGATAGTGGATGTCAGGTTTGTGGATGTCGGGGCTGTGTATGTCAGGGCTGTGGATGTCAGGGCAGTGGATTTCGGTGTTGCAGATGTCAGGGCTGTGAATGTAGGGGTTGTGGATGTCGGGTCTGTGAATGTTGTGGCTTTTGATGTCAGTGTTATGGAAGTCGGGGCTGTGGATGTCAGGGGTGTGGATGTCGGTGTTGTGGATGTTGCGGTTCTGGATGTTGGGGCTGTGGATGTCGGGGCTGTGGATATCGGGGTTGTGCATGGCGAGGCTTTGGATATCGGGGTTGTGGATGTCAGGGCTGTGCATGTCAGGGTTGTGAATGTCGGGATTGTTGATATCAGGATTGTTGATGTCAGGGTTGTGGATGTCGGGGCTTTGGACGTCGGGTTTGTTGATGTCGGGGTTGTGGATGTTGGGGCGGTAGATGTCGGTGTTTTGGATGTCGGGGCTGTGGATGTTGTGGCTTTTGATGTCAGTGTTATGGAAGTCGGGGCTGTGGATGTCAGGGGTGTGGATGTCGGTGTTGTGGATGTTGCGGTTGTGGCTGTCGGGGCTGTGGATGTCGGGGCTGTGGATGTCGGGGTTGTGGATGTCAGGGCTGTGGTTGTCGGTGTTGCGGATGTCAGGTTTGAGGAATGCGAGGCTGTGGATGTCGTGGCTGTGGATGTCGGGGCTGTGGATGTCGGGGTTGTGGATGTCGTGGCTATGGATGTCGGGGTTGTGGATGTTGGAGTTGTGGATGTCGATGTTGTGGATGTTGGGGTTGTGGATGTCGGGATTGTGGATGTCGCTGTTGTGGATGTCGGGGCTGCGGATGTCGGGGTTGTGGATGTCGGGGTTGTTGATGTCAGGACTGTGGATGTCAGGGTTGTGGACGTCGGTTTTGTGGATGTCGGGGCTGTGGATGTCGGGTTTGTGGATGTCGGGGCTGTGGATGTCAGGGGTGTGGATTTCGGTATTGCGGATGTCAGAGTTGTGGATGTCGGGGCTGTGGATGTCGGGTCTGAAGATGTCGGTGTTGTGGATGTCAGGGCTTTGGATGTGAGGGTTGTTGATGTCAGGGTAGTGGGTGTCGGGTTTGTTGATGTCGGGGTTGTGGATGTTGGGGCAATAGATGTCAGGGTTGTGGATGTTGTGGTCGTGGATGTCGGGGTTGTGTATGTCAGGGCTGTGGATGTCGGTGTTGTGGATGTCGAGGTTGTGCATGTCGGGGCTGTGGATGTCAGGGCTGTGCATGTCAGGGTTGTGGATGTCGGGATTGTGGATGTCAGGATTGTTGATGTCAGGGTTGTGGATGTTGAGTCTGTGGTTGTCGGTGTTGCGGATGTCAGGTTTGAGGATTGCGAGGCTGTGGATGTCGTTGCTGTGGATGTCGGGGCTGTGGATGTCGGGGTTGTGGATGTCGTGGCTATGGATGTCGGGATTGTGGATGTCGCTGTTGTGGATGTCGGGGCTGTGGATGTCGGGTTTGTGGATGTCGGGGTTGTGGATGTCTGGACTGTGGATGTCGGGGTTGTGGACGTCGGGGTTGTGGATGTCGGGGCTGTGGATGTCGGGTTTGTGGATGTCGGGGCTGTGGATGTCAGGGCTTTGAACGTCAGGGTTGTGGATGTCAGGGGTGTGGATTTCAGTATTGCGGATGTCAGAGTTGTGGATGTCAGGGCTGTGGATGTCGGGTCTGTAAATGTCGGTGTTGTGGATGTTGGGGTTGTGGATGTCGGGCTAGTGGATGTCGGGGTTGTAGATGTCAGGGTTGTGGATGTCGGGGCTGTGGATGTCGGGGTTGTGGATGTCGGGGTTGTGGATGTCGGTGTTGTAGATGTCGAGGTTGTAGATGTCGGGGTTGTGGATGTCGGGGCTGTGGATGTCGGGGCTGTGGATGTCGTGGTTGTGGATGTCAGGGTTCAGGATGTCAGGGCTGTGGATGTCGGTGCTGTGGATGTCAGGGTTGTGTATGTCAGGGCTGTGGATGTCGGGATTGGGATGTTGGATTTATGGATGTCGATGTTGTTTATGTCAGGGTTCAGGATGTCAGGGCCGTGGATGTTGGGGTTGTGAATGACAAGGCTCTGGATGTCAGGGCTGTGGATGTCGGTGTTGTGGATGTCAAGGTTGTGGATGTCGGGGTTGTTGATGTTGGGGTTGTGGATGTTGGGTTTGTTGATGTCGGGGCTGTGGATGTCTATGTTGTTGATGTCGGTGTTGTGGATGTTGGGGTTTTGGATGTCGGGTCTGTGGATGTCGGGTGTCGGGGCTGTGGATGGTGAGACTGTGGATATTGGTGTTGTGGATGTCGGGGCTGTGGATGTCGGGATAGTGGATGTCAGGTTTGTGGATGTCGGGGCTGTGGATGTCAGGGCAGTGGATTTCGGTATTGCAGATGTCAGGATTGTTGATGTCAGGGTTGTGGATGTTGAGTCCGTGGTTGTCGGTGTTGCGGATGTCAGGGTTGAGGATGGCGAGGCTGTGGATATCGTTGTTGTGGATGTCAGGGCTGTGGATGTCAGGGCTGTGGATGTCGGGGTTGTGGATGTCGGGTTTGTGGATGTCGGGGCTGTGGATGTCGGGGCTGTGGATGTCAGGATTGTTGATGTCAGGATTGTTGATGTCAGGGTTGTGGATGTTGAGTCTGTGGTTGTCGGTGTTGCGGATGTCAGGGTTGAGGATGGCGAGGCTGTGGATATCGTTGTTGTGGATGTCAGGGCTGTGGATGTCAGGGCTGTGGATGTCGGGGTTGTGGATGTTGGGGTTGTGGATGTCGTGGCTATGGATGTCGGGGCTGTGGATGTCGGGGCTGTGGATGTCGGTGTTGTGGATGTCAAGGTTGTGGATGTCGGGGTTGTTGATGTTGGGGTTGTGGATGTTGGGTTTGTTGATGTTGGGGCTGTGGATGTCTATGTTGTTGATGTCGGTGTTGTGGATGTTGGGGTTTTGGATGTCGGGTCTGTGGATGTCGGGTGTCGGGGCTGTGGATGGTGAGACTGTGGATATTGGTGTTGTGGATGTCGGGGCTGTGGATGTCGGGGTTGTGGATATAGGGTTTGTGGATGTCGGGGCTGTGGATGTCGGGATAGTGGATGTCAGGTTTGTGGATGTCGGGGCTGTGGATGTCAGGGCTGTGGATGTCAGGGCAGTGGATTTCGGTGTTGCAGATGTCAGGGCTGTGAATGTAGGGGTTGTGGATGTCGGGTCTGTGGATGTTGTGGCTTTTGATGTCAGTGTTATGGAAGTCGGGGCTGTGGATGTCAGGGGTGTGGATGTCGGTGTTGTGGATGTTGCGGTTGTGGATGTTGGGGCTGTGGATGTCGGGGCTGTGGATGTCGGGGTTGTGCATGGCGAGGCTGTGGATATCGGGGTTGTGGATGTCAGGGCTGTGCATGTCAGGGTTGTGGATGTCGGGATTGTTGATGTCAGGATTGTTGATGTCAGGGTTGTGGATGTTGAGACTGTGGTTGTCGGTGTTGCAGATGTCAGGGTTGAGGATGGCGAGGCTGTGGATATCGTTGTTGTGGATGTCAGGGCTGTGGATGTCAGGGCTGTGGATGTCGGGGTTGTGGATGTCGGGTTTGTGGATGTCGGGGCTGTGGATGTCGGGGCTTTGGATGTCAGGATTGTTGATGTCAGGATTGTTGATGTCAGGGTTGTGGATGTTGAGTCTGTGGTTGTCGGTGTTGCGGATGTCAGGGTTGAGGATGGCGAGGCTGTGGATATCGTTGTTGTGGATGTCAGGGCTGTGGATGTCAGGGCTGTGGATGTCGGGGTTGTGGATTTCGGGGTTCTGGATGTCGTGGCTATGGATGTCGGGGCTGTGGATGTCGGGGCTGTGGATGTCGGGGCTGTGGATGTCGGGGTTGTGGATGTCAGGGCTGTGGATGTTGGGGTTGTTGATGTCGGGGTTGTGGATGTTGGGGCAGTAGATGTCAGGGTTGTGGATGTCGGGGCTGTGGATGTAGGGGTTGTGGATGTCGGTGTTGTGGATCTCAGGTTTGTGGATGTCAGGGCTGTGGATGTCAGGGTTGTGGATGTTGTGGTCGTGGATGTCGGGGTTGTGGATGTCGGGGTTGTGCATGGCGAGGCTGTGGATATCGGGGTTGTGGATGTCAGGGCTGTGCATGTCAGGGTTGTGGATGTCGGGATTGTTGATGTCAGGATTGTTGATGTCAGGGTTGTGGATGTTGAGTCTGTGGTTGTCGGTGTTGCGGATGTCAGGGTTGAGGATGGCGAGGCTGTGGATATCGTTGTTGTGGATGTCAGGGCTGTGGATGTCAGGGCTGTGGATGTCGGGGTTGTGGATGTCGGGTTTGTGGATGTCGGGGCTGTGGATGTCGGGGTCGTGGATGTCGGGGCTGTGGATGTCGGGGCTGTGGATGTCGGGGTTGTGGATGTCAGGGCTGTGCATGTCAGGGTTGTGGATGTCGGGATTGTTGATGTCAGGATTGTTGATGTCAGGGTTGTGGATGTTGAGTCTGTGGTTGTCGGTGTTGCGGTTGTCAGGGTTGAGGATGGCGAGGCTGTGGATATCGTTGTTGTGGATGTCAGGGCTGTGGATGTCAGGGCTGTGGATGTCGGGGTTGTGGATTTCAGGGTTCTGGATGTCGTGGCTATGGATGTCGGGGCTGTGGATGTCGGGGCTGTGGATGTCGGGGCTGTGGATGTCGGGGTTGTGGATGTCAGGGCTGTGGATGTTGGGGTTGTTGATGTCGGGGTTGTGGATGTTGGGGCAGTAGATGTCAGGGTTGTGGATGTCGGGGCTGTGGATGTAGGGGTTGTGGATGTCGGTGTTGTGGATCTCAGGTTTGTGGATGTCAGGGCTGTGGATGTCAGGGTTGTGGATGTTGTGGTCGTGGATGTCGGGGTTGTGGATGTCGGGGTTGTGGATGTCGGGGCTGTGGATGTCCGTGTTGTAGATGCCGAGGTTGTGCATGTCGGGGCTGTGGATGTCGGGGCTGTGGATGTCGGGATTGTGGATGTCGTGGCTATGGATGTCGGGATTGTGGATGTCGCTGTTGTGGATGTCGGGGCTGTGGATGTCGGGTTTGTGGATGTCGGGGTTGTGGATGTCAGGACTGTGGATATCGGGGTTGTGGATGTCGGGGCTGTGGATGTCATGGGTGTTTATGTCAGGGTTCAGGATGTCAGGGCCGTGGATGTTGGAGTTGTGAATGACAAGGCTCTGGATGTCAGGGCTGTGGATGTCGGTGTTGTGGATGTCAAGGTTGTGGATGTCGGGGTTGTTGATGTTGGGGTTGTGGATGTTGGGTTTGTTGATGTCGGGGCTGTGGATGTCTATGTTGTTGATGTCGGTGTTGTGGATGTTGGGGTTTTGGATGTCGGGTCTGTGGATGTCGGGTGTCGGGGCTGTGGATGGTGAGACTGTGGATATTGGTGTTGTGGATGTCGGGGCTGTGGATGTCGGGGTTGTGGATATAGGGTTTGTGGATGTCGGGGCTGTGGATGTCGGGATAGTGGATGTCAGGTTTGTGGATGTCGGGGCTGTGGATGTCAGGGCAGTGGATTTCGGTGTTGCAGATGTCAGGATTGTTGATGTCAGGGTTGTGGATGTTGAGTCCGTGGTTGTCGGTGTTGCGGATGTCAGGGTTGAGGATGGCGAGGCTGTGGATATCGTTGTTGTGGATGTCAGGGCTGTGGATGTCAGGGCTGTGGATGTCGGGGTTGTGGATGTCGGGGCTGTGGATGTCGGGTTTGTGGATGTCGGGGCTGTGGATGACAGGGCTTTGAATGTCAGGGTTGTGGATGTCAGGGGTGTGGATTTCAGTATTGCGGATGTCAGAGTTGTGGATGTCGGGGCTGTGGATGTCGGGTCTGTAGATGTCGGTGTTGTGGATGTTGGGGTTGTTGATGTCGGGGTAGTGGATGTCGGTGTTGTAGATGTCAGGGTTGTGGATGTCGGGGCTTTGGATGTCGGGGTTGTGGATGTCGGGGTTGTGGATGTCGGTATTGTAGATGTCGGGGTTATAGATATCGGGGTTGTGGATGTCGGGGCTGTGGATGTCGGGGCTGTGGATGTCGTGGTTGTGGATGTCAGGGTTCAGGATGTCAGGGCTGTGGATGTCAGTGCTGTGGATGTCAGGGTTGTGTATGTCAGGGCTGTGGATGTCGGGATTGTGGATGTTGGGGTTGTGGATGTCGGGGTTGTGGATGTCGGGGCTGTGGATGTCATGGTTGTGGATGTCAGGGTTAAGGATGTCAGGGCCGTGGATGTTGGAGTTGTGAATGACAAGGTTCTGGATGTCAGGGCTGTGGATGTCGGTGTTGTGGATGTCAAGGTTGTGGATGTCGGGGTTGTTGATGTTGGGGTTGTGGTTGTTGGGTTTGTTGATGTCGGGGCTGTGGATGTCTGTGTTGTTGATGTCGGTGTTGTGGATGTTGGGGTTTTGGATGTCGGGGTTGTGTATGTCAGGGCTGTGGATGTTGGTGTTGTGAATGTCAGGGCTGTGGATGTCGGGTCTGTGGATGTCGGGTGTCGGGGCTGTGGATGGTGAGACAGTGGATATTGGTGTTGTGGATGTCGGGGCTGTGGATGTTGGGGTTGTGGATATAGGGTTTGTGCATGTCGGGGCTGTGGATGTCAGGAATGTGGATGTCAGGGTTGTGGATGTCGGGGCTGTGGATGTCGGGATAGTGGATGTCAGGGCTGTGGATGTCAGGGCAGTGGATTTCGGTGTTGCAGATGTCAGGGCTGTGAATGTAGGGGTTGTGGATGTCGGGTCTGTGGATGTTGTGGCTTTTGATGTCAGTGTTATGGAAGTCGGGGCTGTGGATGTCAGGGGTGTGGATGTCGGTGTTGTGGATGTTGTGGTTGTGGATGTTGGGGCTGTGGATGTCGGGGTTGTGGATGTCGTGGCTATGGATGTCGGGGCTGTGGATGTCAGGGCTGTGGATGTCGGTGTTGTGGATGTCAAGGTTGTGGATGTCGGTGTTGTTGATGTTGGGGTTTTGGATGTTGGGTTTGTTGATGTCGGGGCAGTGGATGTCTATGTTGTTGATGTCGGTGTTGTGGATGTTGGGGTTTTGGATGTCGGGTCTGTGGATGTCGGGTGTCGGGGCTGTGGATGGTGAGACTGTGGATATTGGTGTTGTGGATGTCGGGGCTGTGGATTTCGGGGTTGTGGATATAGGGTTTGTGGATGTCGGGGCTGTGGATGTCGGGATAGTGGATGTCAGGTTTGTGGATGTCGGGGCTGTGGATGTCAGGGCTGTGGATGTCAGGGCAGTGGATTTCGGTGTTGCAGATGTCAGGGCTGTGAATGTAGGGGTTGTGGTTGTCGGGTCTGTGGATGTTGTGGCTTTTGATGTCAGTGTTATGGAAGACGGGGCTGTGGATGTCGGGGGTGTGGATGTCGGTGTTGTGGATGTTGCGGTTGTGGATGTTGGGGCTGTGGATGTCGGGGCTGTGGATGTCGGTGTTGTGGATGTCGGGGTTGTGGATGTCGGGGTTGTGGATGTCGGGACTGTGGATATCGGTGTTGTGGATGTCAGGGCTGTGGATGTCGGGGTTGTTGATGTCGGGGTTGTGGATGTCGGGGCTGTGGATGTCGGGGTTGTGGATGTCTGGGCTGTGGATGTTGTGGTCGTGGATGTCGGGGTTGTGGATGTCGGGGCTGTGGATGTCGGTGTTGCAGATGTCGCTGTTGTGCAAGTCGGGGCTGTGGATGTCAGGGCTGTGGATGTCGGGGTTGTGGATGGCAGGGTTGTAGATGTCGGGGCTGTGGATGTCAGGGCTTTGAATGTCGGGGTTGTGGATGTCAGGGCTGTGGATTTCGGTAGTGCGGATGACAGGGTTGTGGCTGTCGGGGCTGTGGATGTCGGGTCTGTAGATATCGGTGTTGTGGATGTCGGGGCTTTGGATGTCGGGTTTGTTGATGTCGGGGTTGTGGATGTTGGGGCTGTAGATGTCGGTGTTTTGGATGTCGGGGCTGTGGATGTTGTGGCTTTTGATGTCAGTGTTATGGAAGTCGGGGCTGTGGATGTCAGGGGTGTGGATGTCGGTGTTGTGGATGTTGCGGTTGTGGCTGTCGGGGCTGTGGATGTCGGGGCTGGGGATGTCGGGGTTGTGGATGTCAGGGCTGTGGTTGTCGGTGTTGCGGATGTCAGGTTTGAGGAATGCGAGGCTGTGGATGTCGTGGCTGTGGATGTCGGGGCTGTGGATTTCGGGGTTGTGGATGTCGTGGCTATGGATGTCGGGGTTGTGGATGTTGGAGTTGTGGATGTCGATGTTGTGGATGTTGGGGTTGTGGATGTCGGGATTGTGGATGTCGCTGTTGTGGATGTCGGGGCTGCGGATGTCGGGGTTGTGGATGTCGGGGTTGTTGATGTCAGGACTGTGGATGTCAGGGTTGTGGACGTCGGTTTTGTGGATGTCGGGTTTGTGGATGTCGGGGCTGTGGATGTCAGGGGTGTGGATTTCGGTATTGCGGATGTCAGAGTTGTGGATGTCGGGGCTGTGGATGTCGGGTCTGTAGATGTCGGTGTTGTGGATGTCAGGGCTTTGGATGTTAGGGTTGTTGATGTCAGGGTAGTGGGTGTCGGGTTTGTTGATGTCGGGGTTGTGGATGTTGGGGCAGTAGATGTCAGGGTTGTGGATGTTGTGGTCGTGGATGTCGGGGTTGTGTATGTCAGGGCTGTGGATGTCGGTGTTGTGGATGTCGAGGTTGTGCATGTCGGGGCTGTGGATGTCAGGGCTGTGCATGTCAGGGTTGTGGATGTCGGGATTGTGGATGTCAGGATTGTTGATGTCAGGGTTGTGGATGTTGAGTCTGTGGTTGTCGGTGTTGCGGATGTCAGGTTTGAGGATTGCGAGGCTGTGGATGTCGTTGCTGTGGATGTCGGGGCTGTGGATGTCGGGGTTGTGGATGTCTGGACTGTGGATGTCGGGGTTGTGGACGTCGGGGTTGTGGATGTCGCTGTTGTGGATGTCGGGGCTGTGGATGTCGGGTTTGTGGATGTCGGGGTTGTGGATGTCTGGACTGTGGATGTCGGGGTTGTGGACGTCGGGGTTGTGGATGTCGGGGCTGTGGATGTCGGGTTTGTGGATGTCGGGGCTGTGGATGTCAGGGCTTTGAACGTCAGGGTTGTGGATGTCAGGGGTGTGGATTTCAGTATTGCGGATGTCAGAGTTGTGGATGTCAGGGCTGTGGATGTCGGGTCTGTAGATGTCGATGTTGTGGATGTTGGGGTTGTGGATGTCGGGGTTGTGGATGTCGGGGCTGTGGATGTCATGGTTGTTTATGTCAGGGTTCAGGATGTCAGGGCCGTGGATGTTGGAGTTGTGAATGACAAGGCTCTGGATGTCAGGGCTGTGGATGTCGGTGTTGTGGATGTCAAGGTTGTGGATGTCGGGGTTGTTGATGTTGGGGTTGTGGATGTTGGGTTTGTTGATGTCGGGGCTGTGGATGTCTATGTTGTTGATGTCGGTGTTGTGGATGTTGGGGTTTTGGATGTCGGGTCTGTGGATGTCGGGTGTCGGGGCTGTGGATGGTGAGACTGTGGATATTCGTGTTGATGTCAGGGCTGTGAATGTAGGGGTTGTGGATGTCGGGTCTGTGGATGTTGTGGCTTTTGATGTCAGTGTTATGGAAGTCGGGGCTGTGGATGTCAGGGGTGTGGATGTCGGTGTTGTGGATGTTGTGGTTGTGGATGTTGGGGTTGTGGATGTCGGGGTTGTGGATGTCGTGGCTATGGATGTCGGGGCTGTGGATGTCAGGGCTGTGGATGTCGGTGTTGTGGATGTCAAGGTTGTGGATGTCGGGGTTGTTGATGTTGGGGTTTTGGATGTCGGGTCTGTGGATGTCGGGTGTCGGGGCTGTGGATGGTGAGACTGTGGATATTGGTGTTGTGGATGTCGGGGCTGTGGATTTCGGGGTTGTGGATATAGGGTTTGTGGATGTCGGCGCTGTGGATGTCGGGATAGTGGATGTCAGGTTTGTGGATGTCGGGGCTGTGGATGTCAGGGCTGTGGATGTCAGGGCAGTGGATTTCGGTGTTGCAGATGTCAGGGCTGTGAATGTAGGGGTTGTGGTTGTCGGGTCTGTGGATGTTGTGGCTTTTGATGTCAGTGTTATGGAAGTCGGGGCTGTGGATGTCGGGGGTGTGGATGTCGGTGTTGTGGATGTTGCGGTTGTGGATGTTGGGGCTGTGGATGTCGGGGCTGTGGATGTCGGTGTTGTGGATGTCGGGGTTGTGGATGTCGGGGTTGTGGATGTCGGGACTGTGGATATCGGTGTTGTGGATGTCAGGGCTGTGGATGTCGGGGTTGTTGATGTCGGGGTTGTGGATGTCGGGGCTGTGGATGTCGGGGTTGTGGATGTCTGGGCTGTGGATGTTGTGGTCGTGGATGTCGGGGTTGTGGATGTCGGGGCTGTGGATGTCGGTGTTGCAGATGTCGCTGTTGTGCATGTCGGGGCTGTGGATGTCGGGGCTGTGGATGTCGGGGTTGTGGATGGCAGGGTTGTAGATGTCGGGGCTGTGGATGTCAGGGCTTTGAATGTCGGGGTTGTGGATGTCAGGGCTGTGGATTTCGGTATTGCGGATGACAGGGTTGTGGCTTTCGGGGCTGTGGATGTCGGGTCTGTAGATATCGGTGTTGTGGATGTCGGGGCTTTGGATGTCGGGTTTGTTGATGTCGGGGTTGTGGATGTTGGGGCTGTAGATGTCGGTGTTTTGGATGTCGGGGCTGTGGATGTTGTGGCTTTTGATGTCAGTGTTATGGAAGTCGGGGCTGTGGATGTCAGGGGTGTGGATGTCGGTGTTGTGGATGTTGCGGTTGTGGCTGTCGGGGCTGTGGATGTCGGGGCTGTGGATGTCGGGGTTGTGGATGTCAGGGCTGTGGTTGTCGGTGTTGCGGATGTCAGGTTTGAGGAATGCGAGGCTGTGGATGTCGTGGCTGTGGATGTCGGGGCTGTGGATTTCGGGGTTGTGGATGTCGTGGCTATGGATGTCGGGGTTGTGGATGTTGGAGTTGTGGATGTCGATGTTGTGGATGTTGGGGTTGTGGATGTCGGGATTGTGGATGTCGCTGTTGTGGATGTCGGGGCTGCGGATGTCGGGGTTGTGGATGTCGGGGTTGTTGATGTCAGGACTGTGGATGTCAGGGTTGTGGACGTCGGTTTTGTGGATGTCGGGGCTGTGGATGTCGGGTTTGTGGATGTCGGGGCTGTGGATGTCAGGGGTGTGGATTTCGGTATTGCGGATGTCAGAGTTGTGGATGTCGGGGCTGTGGATGTCGGGTCTGTAGATGTCGGTGTTGTGGATGTCAGGGCTTTGGATGTTAGGGTTGTTGATGTCAGGGTAGTGGGTGTCGGGTTTGTTGATGTCGGGGTTGTGGATGTTGGGGCAGTAGATGTCAGGGTTGTGGATGTTGTGGTCGTGGATGTCGGGGTTGTGTATGTCAGGGCTGTGGATGTCGGTGTTGTGGATGTCGAGGTTGTGCATGTCGGGGCTGTGGATGTCAGGGCTGTGCATGTCAGGGTTGTGGATGTCGGGATTGTGGATGTCAGGATTGTTGATGTCAGGGTTGTGGATGTTGAGTCTGTGGTTGTCGGTGTTGCGGATGTCAGGTTTGAGGATTGCGAGGCTGTGGATGTCGTTGCTGTGGATGTCGGGGCTGTGGATGTCGGGGTTGTGGATGTCGTGGCTATGGATGTCGGGATTGTGGATGTCGCTGTTGTGGATGTCGGGGCTGTGGATGTCGGGTTTGTGGATGTCGGGGTTGTGGATGTCTGGACTGTGGATGTCGGGGTTGTGGACGTCGGGGTTGTGGATGTCGGGGCTGTGGATGTCGGGTTTGTGGATGTCGGGGCTGTGGATGTCAGGGCTTTGAACGTCAGGGTTGTGGATGTCAGGGGTGTGGATTTCAGTATTGCGGATGTCAGAGTTGTGGATGTCAGGGCTGTGGATGTCGGGTCTGCAGATGTCGATGTTGTGGATGTTGGGGTTGTGGATGTCGGGGTTGTGGATGTCGGGGCTGTGGATGTCATGGTTGTTTATGTCAGGGTTCAGGATGTCAGGGCCGTGGATGTTGGAGTTGTGAATGACAAGGCTCTGGATGTCAGGGCTGTGGATGTCGGTGTTGTGGATGTCAAGGTTGTGGATGTCGGGGTTGTTGATGTTGGGGTTGTGGATGTTGGGTTTGTTGATGTCGGGGCTGTGGATGTCTATGTTGTTGATGTCGGTGTTGTGGATGTTGGGGTTTTGGATGTCGGGTCTGTGGATGTCGGGTGTCGGGGCTGTGGATGGTGAGACTGTGGATATTGGTGTTGTGGATGTCGGGGCTGTGGATGTCGGGGTTGTGGATATAGGGTTTGTGGATGTCGGGGCTGTGGATGTCGGGATAGTGGATGTCAGGTTTGTGGATGTCGGGGCTGTGGATGTCAGGGCAGTGGATTTCGGTGTTGCAGATGTCAGGATTGTTGATGTCAGGGTTGTGGATGTTGAGTCCGTGGTTGTCGGTGTTGCGGATGTCAGGGTTGAGGATGGCGAGGCTGTGGATATTGTTGTTGTGGATGTCAGGGCTGTGGATGTCAGGGCTGTGGATGTCGGGGTTGTGGATGTCGGGGCTGTGGATGTCGGGTTTGTGGATGTCGGGGCTGTGGATGTCAGGGCTTTGAATGTCAGGGTTGTGGATGTCAGGGGTGTGGATTTCAGTATTGCGGATGTCAGAGTTGTGGATGTCGGGGCTGTGGATGTCGGGTCTGTAGATGTCGGTGTTGTGGATGTTGGGGTTGTTGATGTCGGGGTAGTGGATGTCGGTGTTGTAGATGTCAGGGTTGTGGATGTCGGGGCTTTGGATGTCGGGGTTGTGGATGTCGGGGTTGTGGATGTCGGTATTGTAGATGTCGGGGTTATAGATATCGGGGTTGTGGATGTCGGGGCTGTGGATGTCGGGGCTGTGGATGTCGTGGTTGTGGATGTCAGGGTTCAGGATGTCAGGGCTGTGGATGTCAGTGCTGTGGATGTCAGGGTTGTGTATGTCAGGGCTGTGGATGTCGGGATTGTGGATGTTGGGGTTGTGGATGTCGGGGTTGTGGATGTCGGGGCTGTGGATGTCATGGTTGTGGATGTCAGGGTTCAGGATGTCAGGGCCGTGGATGTTGGAGTTGTGAATGACAAGGTTCTGGATGTCAGGGCTGTGGATGTCGGTGTTGTGGATGTCAAGGTTGTGGATGTCGGGGTTGTTGATGTTGGGGTTGTGGTTGTTGGGTTTGTTGATGTCGGGGCTGTGGATGTCTGTGTTGTTGATGTCGGTGTTGTGGATGTTGGGGTTTTGGATGTCGGGGTTGTGTATGTCAGGGCTGTGGATGTTGGTGTTGTGAATGTCAGGGCTGTGGATGTCGGGGCTGTGGATGTCGGGTGTCGGGGCTGTGGATGGTGAGACTGTGGATATTGGTGTTGTGGATGTCGGGGCTGTGGATGTTGGGGTTGTGGATATAGGGTTTGTGCATGTCGGGGCTGTGGATGTCAGGAATGTGGATGTCAGGGTTGTGGATGTCGGGGCTGTGGATGTCGGGATAGTGGATGTCAGGGCTGTGGATGTCAGGGCAGTGGATTTCGGTGTTGCAGATGTCAGGGCTGTGAATGAAGGGGTTGTGGATGTCGGGTCTGTGGATGTTGTGGCTTTTGATGTCAGTGTTATGGAAGTCGGGGCTGTGGATGTCAGGGGTGTGGATGTCGGTGTTGTGGATGTTGTGGTTGTGGATGTTGGGGCTGTGGATGTCGGGGTTGTGGATGTCGTGGCTATGGATGTCGGGGCTGTGGATGTCAGGGCTGTGGATGTCGGTGTTGTGGATGTCAAGGTTGTGGATGTCGGGGTTGTTGATGTTGGGGTTGTGGATGTTGGGTTTGTTGATGTCGGGGCAGTGGATGTCTATGTTGTTGATGTCGGTGTTGTGGATGTTGGGGTTTTGGATGTCGGGTCTGTGGATGTCGGGTGTCGGGGCTGTGGATGGTGAGACTGTGGATATTGGTGTTGTGGATGTCGGGGCTGTGGATTTCGGGGTTGTGGATATAGGGTTTGTGGATGTCGGGGCTGTGGATGTCGGGATAGTGGATGTCAGGTTTGTGGATGTCGGGGCTGTGGATGTCAGGGCTGTGGATGTCAGGGCAGTGGATTTCGGTGTTGCAGATGTCAGGGCTGTGAATGTAGGGGTTGTGGTTGTCGGGTCTGTGGATGTTGTGGCTTTTGATGTCAGTGTTATGGAAGTCGGGGCTGTGGATGTCAGGGGTGTGGATGTCGGTGTTGTGGATGTTGCGGTTGTGGATGTTGGGGCTGTGGATGTCGGGGCTGTGGATGTCGGTGTTGTGGATGTCGGGGTTGTGGATGTCGGGGTTGTGGATGTCGGGACTGTGGATATCGGTGTTGTGGATGTCAGGGCTGTGGATGTCAGGGCTGTGGATGTTGTGGTCGTGGATGTCGGGGTCGTGGATGTCGGGGCTGTGGATGTCGGTGTTGTAGATGTCGCTGTTGTGCATGTCGGGGCTGTGGATGTCGGGGCTGTGGATGTCGGGGTTGTGGATGGCAGGGTTGTAGATGTCGGGGCTGTGGATGTCAGGGCTTTGAATGTCGGGGTTGTGGATGTCAGGGCTGTGGATTTCGGTATTGCGGATGACAGGGTTGTGGCTGTCGGGGCTGTGGATGTCGGGTCTGTAGATATCGGTGTTGTGGATGTCGGGGCTTTGGATGTCGGGTTTGTTGATGTCGGGGTTGTGGATGTTGGGGCTGTAGATGTCGGTGTTTTGGATGTCGGGGCTGTGGATGTTGTGGCTTTTGATGTCAGTGTTATGGAAGTCGGGGCTGTGGATATCAGGGGTGTGGATGTCGGTGTTGTGGATGTTGCGGTTGTGGCTGTCGGGGCTGTGGATGTCGGGGCTGTGGATGTCGGGGTTGTGGATGTCAGGGCTGTGGTTGTCGGTGTTGCGGATGTCAGGTTTGAGGAATGCGAGGCTGTGGATGTCGTGGCTGTGGATGTCGGGGCTGTGGATTTCGGGGTTGTGGATGTCGTGGCTATGGATGTCGGGGTTGTGGATGTTGGAGTTGTGGATGTCGATGTTGTGGATGTTGGGGTTGTGGATGTCGGGATTGTGGATGTCGCTGTTGTGGATGTCGGGGCTGCGGATGTCGGGGTTGTGGATGTCGGGGTTGTTGATGTCAGGACTGTGGATGTCAGGGTTGTGGACGTCGGTTTTGTGGATGTCGGGGCTGTGGATGTCGGGTTTGTGGATGTCGGGGCTGTGGATGTCAGGGGTGTGGATTTCGGTATTGCGGATGTCAGAGTTGTGGATGTCTGGGCTGTGGATGTCGGGTCTGTAGATGTCGGTGTTGTGGATGTCAGGGCTTTGGATGTTAGGGTTGTTGATGTCAGGGTAGTGGGTGTCGGGTTTGTTGATGTCGGGGTTGTGGATGTTGGGGCAGTAGATGTCAGGGTTGTGGATGTTGTGGTCGTGGATGTCGGGGTTGTGTATGTCAGGGCTGTGGATGTCGGTGTTGTGGATGTCGAGGTTGTGCATGTCGGGGCTGTGGATGTCAGGGCTGTGCATGTCAGGGTTGTGGATGTCGGGATTGTGGATGTCAGGATTGTTGATGTCAGGGTTGTGGATGTTGAGTCTGTGGTTGTCGGTGTTACGGATGTCAGGTTTGAGGATTGCGAGGCTGTGGATGTCGTTGCTGTGGATGTCGGGGCTGTGGATGTCGGGGTTGTGGATGTCGTGGCTATGGATGTCGGGATTGTGGATGTCGCTGTTGTGGATGTCGGGGCTGTGGATGTCGGGTTTGTGGATGTCGGGGTTGTGGATGTCAGGACTGTGGATGTCGGGGTTGTGGACGTCGGGGTTGTGGATGTCGGGGCTGTGGATGTCGGGTTTGTGGACGTCGGGGCTGTGGATGTCAGGGCTTTGAACGTCAGGGTTGTGGATGACAGGGGTGTGGATTTCAGTATTGCGGATGTCAGAGTTGTGGATGTCAGGGCTGTGGATGTCGGGTCTGTAGATGTCGATGTTGTGGATGTTGGGGTTGTGGATGTCGGGGTTGTGGATGTCGGGGCTGTGGATGTCATGGTTGTTTATGTCAGGGTTCAGGATGTCAGGGCCGTGGATGTTGGAGTTGTGAATGACAAGGCTCTGGATGTCAGGGCTGTGGATGTCGGTGTTGTGGATGTCAAGGTTGTGGATGTCGGGGTTGTTGATGTTGGGGTTGTGGATGTTGGGTTTGTTGATGTCGGGGCAGTGGATGTCTATGTTGTTGATGTCGGTGTTGTGGATGTTGGGGTTTTGGATGTCGGGTCTGTGGATGTCGGGTGTCGGGGCTGTGGATGGTGAGACTGTGGATATTGGTGTTGTGGATGTCGGGGCTGTGGATTTCGGGGTTGTGGATATAGGGTTTGTGGATGTCGGGGCTGTGGATGTCGGGATAGTGGATGTCAGGTTTGTGGATGTCGGGGCTGTGGATGTCAGGGCTGTGGATGTCAGGGTTGTGGATGTCGGGGCTGTGGATGTCGGGATAGTGGATGTCAGGGCAGTGGATTACGGTGTTGCAGATGTCAGGGCTGTGAATGTAGGGTTTGTGGATGTCGGGTCTGTGGATGTTGTGGCTTTTGATGTCAGTGTTATGGAAGTCGGGGCTGTGGATGTCAGGGGTGTGGATGTCGGTGTTGTGGATGTTGTGGTTGTGGATGTTGGGGCTGTGGATGTCGGGGTTGTGGATGTCGTGGCTATGGATGTCGGGGCTGTGGATGTCGGGGCTGTGGATGTCGGTGTTGTGGATGTCAAGGTTGTGGATGTCGGGGTTGTTGATGTTGGGGTTGTGGATGTTGGGTTTGTTGATGTCGGGTGTCGGGGCTGTGGATGGTGAGACTGTGGATATTGGTGTTGTGGATGTCGGGGCTGTGGATGTCGGAGTTGTGGATGTCAGGGCTGTGGATGTCAGGGCTGTGGATGTAGGGGTTGTGGATGTCGGTGTTTTGGATCTCAGGTTTGTGGATGTCAGGGCTGTGGATGTCAGGGTTGTGGATGTTGTGGTCGTGGATGTCGGGGTTGTGGATGTCGGGGTTGTGGATGTCGGGGCTGTGGATGTCCGTGTTGTAGATGCCGAGGTTGTGCATGTCGGGGCTGTGGATGTCGGGGCTGTGGATGTCGGGGTTGTGGATGTCGTGGCTATGGATGTCGGGATTGTGGATGTCACTGTTGTGGATGTCGGGGCTGTGGATGTCGGGTTTGTGGATGTCGGGGTTGTGGATGTCAGGACTGTGGATGTCGGGGTTGTGGACGTCGGGGTTGTGGATGTCGGGGCTGTGGATGTCGGGTTTGTGGATGTCGGGGCTGTGGATGTCAGGGCTTTGAATGTCAGGGTTGTGGATGTCAGGGGTGTGGATTTCAGTATTGCGGATGTCAGAGTTGTGGATGTCGGGGCTGTGGATGTCGGGTCTGTAGATGTCGGTGTTGTGGATGTTGGGGTTGTTGATGTCGGGGTAGTGGATGTCGGTGTTGTAGATGTCAGGGTTGTGGATGTCGGGGCTTTGGATGTTGGGGTTGTGGATGTCGGTATTGTAGATGTCGGGGTTATAGATATCGGGGTTGTGGATGTCGGGGCTGTGGATGTCGGGGCTGTGGATGTCGTGGTTGTGGATGTCAGGGTTCAGGATGTCAGGGCTGTGGATGTCAGTGCTGTGGATGTCAGTGTTGTGTATGTCAGGGCTGTGGATGTCGGGATTGTGGATGTTGGGGTTGTGGATGTCGGGGTTGTGGATGTCGGGGCTGTGGATGTCATGGTTGTGGATGTCAGGTTTCAGGATGTCAGGGCCGTGGATGTTGGAGTTGTGAATGACAAGGTTCTGGATGTCAGGGCTGTGGATGTCGGTGTTGTGGATGTCAAGGTTGTGGATGTCGGGGTTGTTGATGTTGGGGTTGTGGATGTTGGGTTTGTTGATGTCGGGGCTGTGGATGTCTGTGTTGTTGATGTCGGTGTTGTGGATGTTGGGGTTTTGGATGTCGGGGTTGTGTATGTCAGGGCTGTGGATGTTGGTGTTGTGAATGTCAGGGCTGTGGATGTCGGGTCTGTGGATGTCGGGTGTCGGGGCTGTCAATGGTGCGACTGTGGATATTGGTGTTGTGGATGTCGGGGCTGTGGATGTTGGGGTTGTGGATATAGGGTTTGTGGATGTCGGGGCTGTGGATGTCAGGAATGTGGATGTCAGGTTTGTGGATGTCGGGGCTGTGGATGTCGGGATAGTGGATGTCAGGGCTGTGGATGTCAGGGCAGTGGATTTCGGTGTTGCAGATGTCAGGGCTGTGAATGTACGGTTTGTGGATGTCAGGTCTGTGGATGTTGTGGCTTTTGATGTCAGTGTTATGGAAGTCGGGGCTGTGGATGTCAGGGGTGTGGATGTCGGTGTTGTGGATGTTGTGGTTGTGGATGTTGGGGCTGTGGATGTCGGGGCTGTGGATGTCGGGGTTGTGCATGGCGTGGCTGTGGATATCGGGGTTGTGGATGTCAGGGCTGTGCATGTCAGGGTTGTGGATGTCGGGATTGTTGATTTCAGGATTGTTGATGTCAGGGTTGTGGATGTTGAGTCTGTGGTTGTCGGTGTTGCGGATGTCAGGGTTGAGGATGGTGAGGCTGTGGATATCGTTGTTGTGGATGTCAGGGCTGTGGATGTCAGGGTTGTGGATGTCGGGGTTGTGGATGTCGGGGTTGTGGATGTCGTGGCTATGGATGTCGGGGATGTGGATGTCGGGCATGTGGATGTCAGGGCTGTGGATGTCGGGGTTGTGGATGTCGGGGTTGTGGATGTCAGGGATGTAGATGTCGGGGCTGTGGATGTCAGCGCTTTGAATGTCGGGGTTGTGGATGTCAGGGCTGTGGATTTCGGTATTGCAGATGTCAGGGTTGTGGATGTCGGGGCTGTGGATGTCGGGTCTGTAGATGTCGGTGTTGTGGATGTCAGGGCTTTGGATGTCGGGTTTGTTGATGTCGGGGTTGTGGATGTTGGGGCTGTAGATGTCGGTGTTGTGGATGTCGGGGCTGTGGATTTTGTGGCATTTGATGCCAGTGTTATGGAAGTTGGGGCTGTGGATGTCAGGGGTGTGGATGTCGGTGTTGTGGATGTTGCGGTTGTGGCTGTCGGGGCTGTGGATGTCGGGGCTGTGGATGTCGGGGTTGTGCATGGCGAGGCTGTGGATATCGGGGTTGTGGATGTCAGGGCTGTGAATGTCGGGGTTGTGGATGTCAGGGCTGTGAATGTCGGGGTTGTGGATGTCAGGGCTGTGCATGTCAGGGCTGTGGATGTCGGGATTGTTGATGTCAGGACTGTGGATGTCAGGGCTGTGGACTTCGGGGTTGTGGATGTCGGGGTTGTGGATGTCGGGTTTGTGGATGTCGGGGCTGTAGATGTCAGGGCTTTGAATGTCAGGGTTGTGGATGTCAGGGGTGTGGATTTCGGTATTGCGGATGTCAGAGTTGTGGATGTCGGGGCTGTGGATGTCGGGGTTGTGGATGTCAGGGCTGTGGATGTTGGGGTTGTTGATGTCGGGGTAGTGGGTGTCGGGTTTGTTGATGTCGGGGTTGTGGATGTTGGGGCAGTAGATGTAAGGGTTGTGGATGTCGGGGTTGTGGATGTCGGGGCTGTGGATGTCGGGGTTGTGGATGTCTGGGCTGTGGATGTCGGGATTGTGGATGTCGGGGCTGTGGATGTCGGGGCGGTGGATGTCGGGGTTGTGGATGTCGGGGTTGTGGATGTCAGGGTTGTAGATGTCGGGGCTGTGGATGTCAGGGCTTTGAATGTCGGGGTTGTGGATGTCAGGGCTGTGGATTTCGGTATTGCGGATGTCAGGGTTGTGGATGTCGAGGCTGTGGATGTCGGGTCTGTAGATGTCGGTGTTGTGGATGTCAGGGCTTTGGATGTCGGGTTTGTTGATGTCGGGGTTGTGGATGTTGGGGCTGTAGATGTCGGTGTTGTGGATGTCGGGGCTGTGGATGTTGTGGCTTTTGATGTCAGTGTTATGGAAGTCGGGGCTGTGGATGTCAGGGGTGTGGATGTCGGTGTTGTGGATGTTGCGGTTGTGGATGTCGGGGCTGTGGATGTCGGGGCTGTGGATGTCGGAGTTGTGCATGGCGAGGCTGTGGATATCGGGGTTGTGGATGTCAGGGCTGTGCATGTCAGGGTTGTGGATGTCGGGATTGTTGATGTCAGGATTGTTGATGTCAGGGTTGTGGATGTCGAGTCTGTGGTTGTCGGTGTTGCGGATGTCAGGTTTGAGGAATGCGAGGCTGTGGATGTCGTTGCTGTGGATGTCGGGGCTGTGGATGTCGGGGTTGTGGATGTCGTGGCTATGGATGTCGGGATTGTGGATGTCGCTGTTGTGGATGTCGGGGCTGTGGATGTCGGGGTTGTGGATGTCGGGGTTGTGGATGTCAGGACTGTGGATGTCGGGGCTGTGCATGTCGGGGTTGTGGATGTCGGGGCTGTGGATGTCGGGGTTGTGGATGTCGGGGCTGTGGATGTCAGGGCTTTGAATGTCAGGGTTGTGGATGTCAGGGGTGTGGATTTCGGTATTGCAGATGTCAGAGTTGTGGATGTCGGGGCTGTGGATGTCGGGTCTGTAGATGTTGGTGTTGTGGATGTCAGGGCTGTGGATGTTGGGGTTGTTGATGTCGGGGTTGTGGATGTTGGGGCAGTAGATGTCAGGGTTGTGGATGTCGGGGTTGTGGATGTCGGGACTGTGGATATCGGTGTTGTGGATGTCAGGGCTGTGGATATCGGTGTTGTAGATGTCGAGGTTGTGCATGTCGGGGCTGTGGATGTCGGGGCTGTGGATGTCGGGGTTGTGGATGTCAGGGCTGCGCATGTCAGGGTTGTGGATGTCGGGATTATTGATGTCAGGATTGTTGATGTCAGGGTTGTGGATGTCGAGTCTGTGGTTGTCGGTGTTGCGGATGTCAGGTTTGAGGAATGCGAGGCTGTGGATGTCGTTGCTGTGGATGTCGGGGTTGTGGATGTCGTGGCTATGGATGTCGGGATTGTGGATGTCGCTGTTGTGGATGTCGGGGCTGTGGATGTCGGGGTTGTGGATGTCGGGGTTGTGGATGTCAGGACTGTGTATGTCGGGGTTGTGGATGTCGGGGTTGTGGATGTCGGGTTTGTGGATGTCGGGGCTGTGGATGTCAGGGCTTTGAATGTCAGGGTTGTGGATGTCAGGCGTGTGGATTTCAGTATTGCAGATGTCAGAGTTGTGGATGTCGGAGCTGTGGATGTCGGGTCTGTAGATGTCGGTGTTGTGGATGTTGGGGATTTTGATGTCGGGGTTGTGGGTGTCGGGTTTGTTGATGTCGGGGTTGTGGATGTTGGGGCAGTAGATGTCAGGGTTGTGGATGTCGGGGTTGTTGATGTTGGGGTTGTGGATGTCAGGGCTGTGGATGTCGGGGTTGTAGATGTCGATGTTGTGGATATCGGTGTTGTGGATCTCAGGTTTGTGAATGTCAGGGTTGTGGATGTTGTGGTCGTGGATGTCGGGTCTGTGGATGTCGGTGTTGTAGATGTCGAGGTTGTGCATGTCGGGGCTGTGGATGTCGGGGCTGTGGATGTCGGGGTTGTGGATGTCGGGGCTGTGGATGTAGATGCTGTGGATGTCTGGGTGGTGGATGTCGGTGTTGTAGATGTCGGGGCTGTGGATGTCAGGGTTGTGGATTTGGGGTTGTGGATCTCATGGCTGTGAATGTCAGGGTTGTGCAGGTCAGGGATGTCGATTTCGGTGTTGTGGATGTCGGGGCTGTGGATGTCGGGGCTGTGGATGTCGGTGTTGTGGATGTCGGTGTTGTGGACGTCGCGGTTATGGATGTCGGGGTTGTTGATGTCGGGGTAGTGGATGCCGGGTTTGTTGATGTCGGGCTTGTGGATGTCGGTGTTGTAGATGTCGGGGTTGTGGATGTCGGGGCTGTAGATGTCGGGGCTGTGGATGTTGGGGTTGTGGATGTCGGGGTTGTGGATGGCGGTGTTGCAGATGTCAGGGTTGTGGATGACGGGGCTGTGGATGTCGCGGTTGTGGATGTCGGGGTTGTGGATGTCGGTGTTGTAGATGTCGGGGTTGTAGATGTCGGGGTTGTGGATGTCGGGGCTGTGGATGTCGGGGCTGTGGATGTCGTGGTTGTGGATGTCAGGGTTCAGGATGTCAGGGCTGTGGATGTTGGTGCTGTGGATGTCAGGGTTGTGTATGTCAGGGCTGTGGATGTCGGGATTGTGGATGTTGGAGTTGTGGATGTCGATGTTGTGGATGTTGGGGTTGTGGATGTCGGGGTTGTGGATGTCGATGTTGTGGATGTCGGGGCTGTGGATGTCGGGGCTGTGGATGTCATGGTTGTGGATGTCAGGGTTCAGGATGTCAGGGCCGTGGATGTTGGAGTTGTGAATGACAAGGTTCTGGATGTCAGGGCTGTGGATGTCGGTGTTGTGGATGTCAAGGTTGTGGATGTCGGGGTTGTTGATGTTGGGGTTGTGGATGTTGGGTTTGTTGATGTCGGGGCTGTGGATGTCTGTGTTGTTGATGTCGGTGTTGTGGATGTTGGGGTTTTGGATGTCGGGGTTGTGTATGTCAGGGCTGTGGATGTTGGTGTTGTGAATGTCAGGGCTGTGGATGTCGGGTCTGTGGATGTCGGGTGTCGGGGCTGTGGATGGTGAGACTGTGGATATTGGTGTTGTGGATGTCGGGGCTGTGGATGTCGGGGTTGTGGATATAGGGTTTGTGGATGTCGGGGCTGTGGATGTCGGGAATGTGGATGTCAGGGTTGTGGATGTCGGGGCTGTGGATGTCGGGATAGTGGATGTCAGGTTTGTGGATGTCGGGGCTGTGGATGTCAGGGCTGTGGATGTCAGGGCAGTGGATTTCGGTGTTGCAGATGTCAGGGCTGTGAATGTAGGGGTTGTGGATGTCGGGTCTGTGAATGTTGTGGCTTTTGATGTCAGTGTTATGGAAGTCGGGGCTGTGGATGTCAGGGGTGTGGATGTCGGTGTTGTGGATGTTGCGGTTGTGGATGTTGGGGCTGTGGATGTCGGGTTTGTGGATGTCGGGGCTGTGGATGTCAGGGCTTTGAACGTCAGGGTTGTGGATGTCAGGGGTGTGGATTTCAGCATTGCGGATGTCAGAGTTGTGGATGTCAGGGCTGTGGATGTCGGTTCTGTAGATGTCGGTGTTGTGGATGTCGGGGTTGTAGATGTCAGGGTTGTGGATGTCGGGGCTGTGGATGTCGGGGTTGTGGATGTCGGGGTTGTGGATGTCGGGGTTGTGGATGTCGGTGTTGTAGATGTCGAGGTTGTAGATGTCGGGGTTGTGGATGTCGGGGCTGTGGATGTCGGGGCTGTGGATGTCGTGGTTGTGGATGTCAGGGTTCAGGATGTCAGGGCTGTGGATGTCGGTGCTGTGGATGTCAGGGTTGTGTATGTCAGGGCTGTGGATGTCGGGATTGTGGATGTTGGAGTTGTGGATGTCGATGTTGTGGATGTTGGGGTTGTGGATGTCGGGGTTGTGGATGTCGGGGCTGTGGATGTCATGGTTGTTTATGTCAGGGTTGTGGATGTCAGGGCCGTGGATGTTGGAGTTGTGAATGACAAGGCTCTGGATGTCAGGGCTGTGGATGTCGGTGTTGTGGATGTCAAGGTTGTGGATGTCGGGGTTGTTGATGTTGGGGTTGTGGATGTTGGCTTTGTTGATGTCAGGGCTGTGGATGTCTATGTTGTTGATGTCGGTGTTGTGGATGTTGGGGTTTTGGATGTCGGGGTTGTGTATGTCAGGGCTGTCGATGTTGGTGTTGTGAATGTCAGGGCTGTGGATGTCGGGTCTGTGGATGTCGGGTGTCGGGGCTGTGGATGATGAGACTGTGGATATTGGTGTTGTGGATGTCGGGGCTGTGGATGGCGGGGTTGTGGATATAGGGTTTGTGGATGTCGGGGCTGTGGATGTCGGGATAGTGGATGTCAGGTTTGTGGATGTCGGGGCTGTGGATGTCAGGGCTGTGGATGTCAGGGCAGTGGATTTTGGTGTTGCAGATGTCAGGGCTGTGAATGTAGGGGTTGTGGTTGTCGGGTCTGTGGATGTTGTGGCTTTTGATGTCAGTGTTATGGAAGTCGGGGCTGTGGATGTCAGGGTTGTGGATGTCGGTGTTGTGGATGTTGCGGTTGTGGATGTTGGGGCTGTGGTTGTCGGGGCTGTGGATGTCGGGGTTGTGCATGGCGAGGCTGTGGATATCGGGGCTGTGGATGTCGGGGCTGTGAATGTCGGGGTTGTGGATGTCAGGGCTGTGCATGTCAGGGTTGTGGATGTCGGGATTGTTGATGTCAGGATTGTTGATGTCAGGGTTGTGGATGTTGAGTCCGTGGTTGTCGGTGTTGCGGATGTCAGGGTTGAGGATGGCGAGGCTGTGGATGTCGTTGTTGTGGATGTCAGGGCTGTGGATGTCAGGGCTGTGGATGTCGGGGTTGTGGATGTCGGGTTTGTGGATGTCGGGGTTGTGGATGTCGTGGCTATGGATGTCGGGGCTGTGGATGTCGGGGCTGTGGATGCCCGGGGCTGTGGATGTTGGGGTTGTGGATGTCGGGGTTGTGGATGTCAGGGTTGTAGATGTCGGGGCTGTGGATGTCAGGGCTTTGAATGTCGGGGTTGTGGATGTCAGGGCTGTGGATTTCGGTATTGCGGATGTCAGGGTTGTGGATGTCGAGGCTGTGGATGTCGGGTCTGTAGATGTCGGTGTTGTGGATGTCAGGGCTTTGGATGTCGGGTTTGTTGATGTCGGGGTTGTGGATGTTGGGGCTGTAGATGTCGGTGTTGTGGATGTCGGGGCTGTGGATGTTGTGGCTTTTGATGTCAGTGTTATGGAAGTCGGGGCTGTGGATATCAGGGGTGTGGATGTCGGTGTTGTGGATGTTGCGGTTGTGGATGTCGGGGCTGTGGATGTCGGGGCTGTGGATGTCGGAGTTGTGCATGACGAGGCTGTGGATATCGGGGTTGTGGATGTCAGGGCTGTGAATGTCGAGGTTGTGGATGTCAGGGCTGTGCATGTCAGGGTTGTGGATGTCGGGATTGTTGATGTCAGGATTGTTGATGTCAGGGTTGTGGATGTCGAGTCTGTGGTTGTCGGTGTTGCGGATGTCAGGTTTGAGGAATGCGAGGCTGTGGATGTCGTTGCTGTGGATGTCGGGCCTGTGGATGTCGGGGTTGTGGATGTCGTGGCTATGGATGTCGGGATTGTGGATGTCGCTGTTGTGGATGTCGGGGCTGTGGATGTCGGGGTTGTGGATGTCGGGGTTGTGGATGTCAGGACTGTGGATGTCGGGGCTGTGCATGTCGGGGTTGTGGATGTCGGGGCTGTGGATGTCGGGGTTGTGGATGTCGGGGCTGTGGATGTCGGGGTTGTGGATGTCGGGGCTGTGGATGTCAGGGCTTTGAATGTCAGGGTTGTGGATGTCAGGGGTGTGGATTTCGGTATTGCGGATGTCAGAGTTGTGGATGTCGGGGCTGTGGATGTCGGGTCTGTAGATGTCGGTGTTGTGGATGTCAGGGCTGTGGATGTTCGGGTTGTTGATGTCGGGGTTGTGGATGTTGGGGCAGTAGATGTCAGGGTTGTGGATGTCGGGGTTGTGGATGTCGGGACTGTGGATATCGGTGTTGTGGATGTCAGGGCTGTGGATATCGGTGTTGTAGATGTCGAGGTTGTGCATGTCGGGGCTGTGGATGTCGGGGCTGTGGATGTCGGGGTTGTGGATGTCAGGGCTGCGCATGTCAGGGTTGTGGATGTCGGGATTATTGATGTCAGGATTGTTGATGTCAGGGTTGTGGATGTCGAGTCTGTGTTTGTCGGTGTTGCGGATGTCAGGTTTGAGGAATGCGAGGCTGTGGATGTCGTTGCTGTGGATGTCGGGGTTGTGGATGTCGTGGCTATGGATGTCGGGATTGTGGATGTCGCTGTTGTGGATGTCGGGGCTGTGGATGTCGGGTTTGTGGATGTCGGGGCTGTGGATGTCAGGGCTTTGAATGTCAAGGTTGTGGATGTCAGGCGTGTGGATTTCAGTATTGCAGATGTCAGAGTTGTGGATGTCGGGGCTGTGGATGTCGGGTCTGTAGATGTCGGTGTTGTGGATGTTGGGGTTGTTGATGTCGGGGTTGTGGGTGTCGGGTTTGTTGATGTCGGGGTTGTGGATGTTGGGGCAGTAGATGTCAGGGTTGTGGATGTCGGGGTTGTTGATGTTGGGGTTGTGGATGTCGGGGCTGTGGATGTCGGGGTTGTGGATGTCGATGTTGTGGATATCGGTGTTGTGGATCTCAGCTTTGTGAATGTCAGGGTTGTGGATGTTGTGGTCGTGGATGTCGGGGTTGTGGATGTCGGGGCTGTGGATGTCGGTGTTGTAGATGTCGAGGTTGTGCATGTCGGGGCTGTGGATGTCGGGGCTGTGGATGTCGGGGTTGTGGATGTCGGGGCTGTGGATGTAGATGCTGTGGATGTCTGGGTGGTGGATGTCGGTGTTGTAGATGTCGGGGCTGTGGATGTCGGGGCTGTGGATGTCGGTGTTGTGGATGTCAGGGTTGTGGATTTGGGGTTGTGGATCTCATGGCTGTGAATGTCAGGGTTGTGCAGGTCAGGGATGTCGATTTCGGTGTTGTGGATGTCGGGGCTGTGGATGTCGGGGCTGTGGATGTCGGTGTTGTGGATGTCGGTGTTGTGGACGTCGCGGTTATGGATGTCGGGGTTGTTGATGTTGGGGTAGTGGATGCCGGGTTTGTTGATGTCGGGCTTGTGGATGTCGGTGTTGTAGATGTCGGGGTTGTGGATGTCGGGGCTGTAGATGTCGGGGCTGTGGATGTTGGGGTTGTGGATGTCGGGGTTGTGGATGTCGGTGTTGTAGATGTCAGGGTTGTGGATGACGGGGCTGTGGATGTCGGGGTTATGGATGTCGGGGTTGTGGATGTCGGTGTTGTAGATGTCGGGGTTGTAGATGTCGGGGTTGTGGATGTCGGGGCTGTGGATGTCGGGGCTGTGGATGTCGTGGTTGTGGATGCCAGGGTTCAGGATGTCAGGGCTGTGGATGTTGGTGCTGTGGATGTCAGGGTTGTGTATGTCAGGGTTGTGGATGTCGGGATTGTGGATGTTGGAGTTGTGGATGTCGATGTTGTGGATGTTGGGGTTGTGGATGTCGGGGTTGTGGATGACAGGGCTGTGGATGTCATGGTTGTGGATGTCAGGGTTCAGGATGTCAGGGCCGTGGATGTTGGAGTTGTGAATGACAAGGTTCTGGATGTCAGGGCTGTGGATGTCGGTGTTGTGGATGTCAAGGTTGTGGATGTCGGGGTTGTTGATGTTGGGGTTGTGGATGTTGGGTTTGTTGATGTCGGGGCTGTGGATGTCTGTGTTGTTGATGTCGGTGTTGTGGATGTTGGGGTTTTGGATGTCGGGGTTGTGTATGTCAGGGCTGTGGATGTTGGTGTTGTGAATGTCAGGGCTGTGGATGTCGGGTCTGTGGATGTCGGGTGTCGGGGCTGTGGATGGTGAGACTGTGGATATTGGTGTTGTGGATGTCGGGGCTGTGGATGTCGGGGTTGTGGATATAGGGTTTGTGGATGTCGGGGCTGTGGATGTCGGGAATGTGGATGTCAGGGTTGTGGATGTCGGGGCTGTGGATGTCGGGATAGTGGATGTCAGGTTTGTGGATGTCGGGGCTGTGGATGTCAGGGCTGTGGATGTCAGGGCAGTGGATTTCGGTGTTGCAGATGTCAGGGCTGTGAATGTAGGGGTTGTGGATGTCGGGTCTGTGAATGTTGTGGCTTTTGATGTCAGTGTTATGGAAGTCGGGGCTGTGGATGTCAGGGGTGTGGATGTCGGTGTTGTGGATGTTGCGGTTGTGGATGTTGGGGCTGTGGATGTCGGGGCTGTGGATATCGGGGTTGTGCATGGCGAGGCTGTGGATATCGGGGTTGTGGATGTCAGGGCTGTGCATGTCAGGGTTGTGAATGTCGGGATTGTTGATATCAGGATTGCTGATGTCAGGGTTGTGGATGTCGGGGCTGTGGATGTCGGGGTTGTGGATGTTGGTGCTGTGGATGTTGGGGTTGTGGATGTCAGTGTTGTTGATGTCGGGGTTGCGGATGTCGGGGCTGTGGATGTCAGTGTTGTTGATGTCGGGGTTGTGGATGTCGGGGTTGCGGATGTCAGGGTTGAGGATGGCGAGGCTGTGGATATCGTTGTTGTGGATGTCAGGGCTGTGGTTGTCAGGGCTGTGGATGTCGGGGTTGTGGATGTCGGGTTTGTGGATGTCGGGGTTGTGGATGTCGTGGCTATGGATGTCGGGGCTGTGGATGTCGGGGCTGTGGATGTCGGGGCTGTGGATGTCGGGGTTGTGGATGTCGGGGTTGTGGATGTCAGGGTTGTAGATGTCGGGGCTGTGGATGTCGGGGCTGTGGATGTCGGGGTTGTGGATGTCGGGGCTGTGGATGTCGGGTCTGTAGATGTCGGTGTTGTGGATGTCAGGGCTTTGGATGTCGGGTTTGTTGATGTCGGGGTTGTGGATGTTGCGGCTGTAGATGTCAGGGTTGTGGATGTTGGGGTTGTGGATTTCGGGATTGTGGATATCGGTGTTGTGGATATCAGGTTTGTGGTTGTCAGGGCTGTGAATGGCGGGGTTGCAGTTGTCAGGGCTGTGGATGTGAAGGCTGTGGATGTCGGGGCTGTGGATGTTCGGGCTGATGATGGCGGGGTTGCGGATGTCAGGGTTGTGGATGTCGGGGCTGTGGATGACGGGGCTGTGGATGTCGGAGTTGTGAATGTCGGGATTGTGGATGTCAGGGTCGAGGATGTCCGGGTTGTGCATGTCAGGGCTGTGGATATCAGGGTTGTGATGTCGGGGTTGTGGATGTCAGGATTGTGGATGTCAGGGTTGTGGATGTCGGGGCTGTGGATGTCAGGGTTGTGGATGTCGGGGTTGTGGATGTCGGGGCTGTGGATGTTGGGGATGTGGATGTCAGGGTTGTGGATGTCGGGGTTGTGGATGTCGGGGTTGTGGATGTCGGGGCTGTGGATGTCGGGGCTGTGCATGTTTGGGTAGTGAATGTCGGGGTTGTGGATGTCAGGTTTGTTGATGTCTGGTTTGTGGATGTCAGAGCTGTGGATGTCGGGGCTGTGGATTTCGGAGCTGTGGATGTCGGGGTTGTGATTGTCGGGCTTGTGGATGTCGCGGTTTTGGATTTCGAGGTTGTGGATGTCGGTGTTGTGGGTGTTGGGGTTGTAGATGTCGGGGCTGTGGATGTCAGGGTTGTGGATGTCAGGGCTGTTGATGTCGGGGTGTGGATGTCAGGGCTGTGGATGTTGGGGTTTTGGATTTCGGGGCTGTGGATGTCAGGGCTGTGGATGTCGGGATTGTGGATGTCGGGGTTGTGGATGTCGGGGTTGTGGATGTCGGGGTTGTGGATGTCGGGGCTGAGGATGTCGGGGCTGTGGATGTTGGGGTTGTGGATGTCGGGGTTGTGGATTTTGTTGCTGTGGATGTTGGTGTTGTAGATGTTGATGCTGTGGATGTCGGGGTTGTGGATGTCAGTGTTGTTGATGTCGGGGTTGTGGATGTCGGGGCTGTGGATGTCGGGGTTGTGGATGTTGGTGCTGTGGATGTTGGGGTTGTGGATGTCAGTGTTGTTGATGTCGGGGTTGTGGATGTCGGGGCTGTGGATGTCGGGGTTGTGGATGTTGGTGCTGTGGATGTTGGGGTTGTTGATGTTGGCGGTGTGGATGTCGGGGTTGTGGATGTTGTTGCTGTGTATGTCGGGTTTGTGGCTGTTGGTGCTGTGCATGTCAGGGTTGTGTACATCGAGGCGTATCTCTAGAGTTCGGAAAGTTAAGAAAAATTGATATCGCTTTGTGTCACGGATGTGCTAGACATGTAAAAAGCTGGACTCGTGAATACATTTGATGGTTCTATGAATGAGTTGGGCAACTGAAGGCATTGTGATTGTGTATTTTGGAGTTGTCTTTTTTTGAGGTTTAGCCTTCCTCCCATCAGCGATAACATCTCACTGTGATAATCACCTTCCTGTGATGTCAACCTCAGTTGAACTAGTCTCTGCACCCTTGTGTGATGTCAGGGAGATGTGTTTAAATCTCAGATTGAAGTGTGTGATGTAAATGTTTCTCACCCCTCTTCTTCAAGGAACACCATTGAGTGAGGGCAATTATTCAGCATTGCTAATCTAGCGGCATATGTGTCTCCTCAGTGGTAGTGGCAGAAGAAAAGACATGCACAGGAGAAGATCCCTAGGCATGTCCACATCTCAGATACAGCAGTGTTTGCATCATTAGACAGCGGTGCAGACTTCAAGTCTTCTCTTGCATCGCTCTTGTTCCTCAGTGGATTCTCAGTTCCCAAAGTGAGCTCACTCACAGGGCCCCACAGACTTAAGCAAAGATTATGGCCTGGCGATTCATGAGGCAAGTGTGAATGCAGGCCTTATTCCCATGCAATTGGGTTTTTCATCCGAGTTAAAAGAAAATGGCATTGTGGGCTAGGAGAGATGTGACCATATTCCCTCATTTGACTTTACTCTTCCTGGAACCTGTCAGCGATTAATATATCATAGGCACGTCTCCCAAGTCTTCCTTCCTCCATGGCGTGATCGTGCTCATACTGACTCTCAACAGCCTCCTAATGTTCCTGGGCCTCTGGATCTTCATCCTCTGATGAACTCTCAAACTCCTCCAGGTCATCCTCTGGCATGGATTCACCTCTTTGCATAGCCAGATTGTGAAGGGTGCAATACAAGCGATGATGTGGGAAACCCTGTCAGGAGTGTATTGGAGTGAGCCATCTGAGCAGTCCTAGCACCTGAAACACAACTTCAGAGGTCCTGTGGTCTGCTCTATAAGGGAGCGTTTGGAGCTTTGAGAAGCATTGTACCTCCCCTTGGAATGACTCTGAGGGTGATGCACTGGTGTCATCAGCCAGTGTTTTATTGGGTTCCCTTTATCCCGAAGCAGCAATCCCTGCAGATGTAATAGCCCCTTGAAAATCTCAGGCACCTGGGAGTGACTCAGGATGCAGGAGTCATGGCAACTCCCAGGGTACCCTGCATAAACGTGATCACACACGTTGATGGAATGATAGTCCTTGCGGTTTATAAACATTAGGGCCGCTACTATGGAGCCTGTGTATCCACATGGGTGCAGTCTATTGCACCTGTGCTCTTGAGAAGCCTGAGATGGCGGTGAAGCCGGTGAATCTCACAGCCTGGCTGTCTTCATCCTGAGCAAACCTGACATAATGATGGGCCTTCATGTAAAGGGCATCTGTGACCTTCTTTACGTATTGATGTGTTGCGGACTGAGAGATGTCACACATGTCCCCTGTTGACCCTTGAAAAGAACCAGAGGCCAAGAAATTGAGCGCAGTGGTCACCTTCAAAGCCACATGCAGGGGATACCCTCCAACTCCACATGGTGTCCAGTCTTCACGAAAAATGTGGCATATGTGATGTACCAGATCTTGGGACAAGTGCAGATGTGCACCACATTGCCTCTCACTCATTTGTAGATAGGAGACTCTTGGACGATAAACCCTAGGTCTAGCAAGACACCCCCGTTGCCTGGGTCTCTCCTCCTGATCATCCTGTTCATTCTGTGGCTCTGCTTGACCATGTCCTTCCTGCTGGAGCTCTGCACGCATAGCTGCCTCTCCCTCCTTCACCTCCTCCATTGCATTCGGACCCTAACAAAGGCAGCATTGAGCCCTAGATCCATATGTGCTTTGGCCTTTTCTTGGAAAAGAAACATTGAAGACATTAATGATCCAAGGGACAAGAAAGCGATTGTAAGGGTCCATAGCTTTTCCTGTTCTACTTGCATGGTGGCTGATGCTGCCTTGTCCCTGAGACACTAGCACATACATATCGAGGTGACCAGGACGGCATCACAGATATGTAACATCTTGAGCCCTGTGTGGGATGCTAATGTTTAGGTGAGATGAGTGACCCAACCTAGCTCTGTGCTCCAATCTCTGGTGTGGTATATTAATGACCCATCAGTTGCTCATGGTCAATGAGTGGATGCCCTTTGGCCCATTAGGAGTGTCACATCTGGTAAACACATGGCAGGCCTTCATTGATGGGATGCCATATATGATACAGCTGTGCCTCCCTCACTATTGCCTGCATTCTCAAATTCTACATTCCTGTGTGTTACACTTGAGATGCAACGACTGTGATGTGAAGTCACCGAGTTCTGAATAGTCTTTTAACAGTGCTAATGAAGCCATTGGCTTTAAGAGGCTTTCATTGCAAGGGGGTATTCCTCCTTTCTTTCAAAGCAGACTCCTGCTCACTCATGCAGCAACAAGAGTTTAGAGGGTGACCCCAGAAAGGCCCCCATAGTGTTCCCCCTTCTCTCTCACTGCCATTCCACACCCTTCCCTCCCTATTGTCATCCTCGTGTTTGCCCTTCCCCCTGACAGCCATTCCACTGCCTTCCCTCCCATTTGCTGCCATTGTATTCGTCAACCCGACCCTCGCCTCACAATCCACCCCCAGTTGAAGTGCTAGTCTCTGAAAGTGGAGGCCTGCATGACTACCACAGCACACTGGTGTTCCTCGACATAATGAAAGCAAAAGGGATGGGCAGTCTAACCCTACAGCACCAACAGAGTGGCATTCATCACTACAAGACTAGGACAGCGCTTCCACTTACCTTGAAGTTACCAGCAAACTGAGGTCCAACTTGCGCACGCCACCCTTTTTCAAATGGGTTTGAGGCTGAGCTAATTTCCTGCTGGCCTGGTGGAAGATTGAAAGGTATGGCAAGATTCCGGCGGGCAGCTGTTTTAATACACATTCATGACATCTTAACAAATGCAAATGGTGTTCACACCACTAGTTGATGGGATAACCGACCCGCCATGAACACACAGCTGGGAGAGTTGTGACTTGCTTTTATGACGATAGATTTGTGACTTTTGCCTGCCACTGGATGCTCTGCTCCAGTCCGCCATGAAACCCACCATTGGCAGGATGGGAAAATACCACCCTATGTTTTGATCCTCCGATCCAAGATCATTTCTCACCAGTGAGCTGATCTCATCCTTTATTAACAGAGCTACCCTACCCCCTTCTCCTTTCTTCCTATTCTTTTGAAATGTCAACTGCCCTTGAATATTCAGGTCCTGGCTGTGGTCACTTTGCAACCGTGTCTCTGTAAAAGCTATCATATCATACTCATTTATTTCTATTTGTGCTATCAGTTCATCCATCTTGTTATGAATACTGCATATATTAAGTTAAAGAGCGTTTAATTCTGTAAATACCATAAGGTTGATCTGTCTTTTCAAAACATAAAAGGAAGTGGCTGGTAAGAAAATGATAAGCTTTCAACAACCAATTCCTGTTTTTTTTGTGCAAGCTAAATGTGAGGTGAAACAGGAAATGCAAAAAAATGAAGCAGCATTTGATGAGAAATATCTGAGAAGGCAGAGAACACAATTCACGTCAAGGATGAAAACCAAATGGTATATGATCCAAGGCTCACCTCTGTGAATGATAATCTGTGTGAGTGTCCACACACCCACAGGAAATTTCAGTCAAAGGAACCATCAGGAACAGAATGGATGCGACTGGCCTTCGCTCACCATCTTTTCCTTATGACCCAAATAAGAATCCATGACATCTGTTACATTATTACTTGGGATAAATGCTAAGGATGGCTGATTTATCCAGTGCATGAATAATTGCAACTTGACTCTTGTGAGTTTACTCCATACTGATTTTCAATATGATTAGCTGATTGTGATGCCCGGCGTCCGTATAACACTAGTCAAGAAGAAGTTTCCAGAAATTCCTTCCACAGCCACCTAATGGCCAGAGCATGCAACTCCATTGTGACAGTTGACAGAGCATCATTTAAATGTTGGCATAGCAAATTATGATGATGGTGCAAACAAAAGCCTTGACAATAGAAAGTAAGGTTTGTGGACATTTAATGCACAGTCTGCACAAGATTAATATATGATTTGTGCACATATTGAGCCAAAACATTTGCTGTTATTAATATACAAAACAAACAGCAAGTTCAGGGGGTGAAGAAATACACCGTAGCCTGAACCTTTTGGTCATCGGGCGCATGCGATTGGTGGGCTCAGGAGTGGGTGGGAAATGTGCAATTGGCCCCCGACTGCGATTTTACGCTGACTGGTCAATTAACAGCCAGCCGGTGTGAAACAAGTGTTGAGCTGCTCAGCGCTGCTGGGGTGGGGATGGGAAGAGAGTGGGTGCCAATGTAACTAAGGATGCGGGTGAGCGCTTCGAGAGAGTTCCGTGAAGGCAGACAGCTACACCAGGGAGCTGCAGACCTCCACAGACTAAAGGACACAACAAAAACGCTGCATGATAAGTCCATATAGCGCGATCAAGCAACTGAAAGCACGCCCCATAAAAAAACGGTACCCAGGTATCACTTTTTATTTTGTTCCCCCACGGAGATTTCATCCGGCCCTGAATCGAAGTTTGAACAAAAATGTGAGAATGGCCCGTCCGCCAACCGTAAATGTGGACGAGCCGCATAAAATCGCTGTTGATTGCATCGTTAATTGCGAAATATCACGCGAGTGCCAATGACATTGGGACGCTCGCCCAACGTCTTCTTGTGCTATTTCACGTCCGTTCAGGTCAAGTGCACACCCGAGAAATGTAAACTCCTGGCCCATGGCTTAAGAATCTCCAGAATTTGCTGGTTGATTTATACTGCTCTGCCATTTGCTTCACACAAACTGCATCTCATCTTTCACCTCCCTGTTATTTTTAAAACTTGCTGCACTTTCACATTAGTTACCCATTCAACTTGTTGCAGAAAGTTTGTGCTCATAAATAACAGGGCAAGTAAACTTTTAACGATGTAACAATTATTATTGGAATTCCAACCAATCTCTCTGACTCAGAAAGGGAACTATTTAAACGATTGAGTCTCATTCCTGCATGGAATAAATTCTTGAGATTTAAAACATTTCCAATTTTAAATTACTTTTTCTTAATTTTCCTTTCTCTTTTTTTCCTCTATTAGTACATTCTTTTATTCCTTAATTTTATTTATCTTTCTGTACCTGATTTGATTCTAATTGACTGTATTACCCTCTCCGTCATTCCTGTTTCTTTCTTTGATAGACTGTTGGACACATCGTTCACTAAGGTCCTAGATGTCCTGCTACCTTTGCCACACTGTTATCAACTTGCTTTTCCTGCTATTTATGACATAAATCTGGAGGGTGCAGGAAAATGAGTAATAGAAAGGGAGCATTGCCAAGTCCAAGGAAGTTATTGGAAAGTCAACAGGAGGAGAGCCATTCCATGCCCCATCCCACTTCCAGGGAAATGGCCCAGGGATGGGATGGTTCAAGGGAACTGGCAGGCAAGCTGGCAACACTATTTTTAGTACCCACCTGCCTCCATGCCTGAACCTGTTGGGATCCTAAAATCCAACTCCAGAAATCTCAGGAATGACAATCTCTGATATTTGTAGCCACGTCGATTTTATTTTCTTTGTAGAATATTCATGATGAATCCAATATTTTAGTTCCTGAAAATAGCACTTGATGGAGGTGGACAGGGTTCCTCTTTGGTGGACTGACGTGTCATGTACTGCTTGAGGTTGATGGTTACTCGTCTGCGACCAGTGCTTAAAGTGGAATCTATCGAGGGAAATTCAACCCCACCTGTTAATTAATTCTGAATCCAGATGGTGAAGTAGGAAACCAGACGCCAAACTCCTACTTAATACTAGATTTATTAACAGAATGCAACATTACAAATGTATACCTCATCCCTAACAAACATCCTGGTACAGGTTTTTGTAGAGTCATTGTGACTCTGGAGCTATTTCAAAATGAGAGGCTGGACCAAATTCTGGATTCTTGTCCCCATTCCCAGCACCCCCAATTTTCACTGGCATGGGATAAGCATTGTGGGTAGTGTGCCTTAAAGGATTATCCAAGTGGACAGCTGGAGAGGATTGTTGACTTTGCTTGATTGACATCTTTATGTCATTATAATAAGTTATTTTTTCAGTAATCTGTTTTCTCGATGTCTCAATGTTTATTTGCACAGGATTAAGAGGTGTGAAGTGGTTAAACCTTATTGATACTTTAATGGTCTGTTTTACTGACACTTTCATAGGGTTATAGGAACAGCAGTTCTTTTCAAAAAAATTTTGGATGCGATTTTTTCTAAGCAATTCCATACATGCTATTGTTACTATAGGGTTCATTGGTTCTGAAAATAGAGTATACTGGGTGAATGGGCATGGAAGGACATGAGTTGGCATGGAGGGTATGAGTGGCCATTGGGGGTGGGCAGGAGACATGAATTGGCATTGAATTGGCATGGGGTGCTATAAGGAGCCATGGGGAGTGGGTGCGTGGGATGAGAGGCTGCGAGGGTTGAGGGCTAGAGGGACTAACAACCTTTAACAAAACTGGGAGAAAGTCCCAGAAAACCAATGTGGGCCTTTTAACCAGCTCACCTTGGCATTCAGCCACCCCTATGGCCAACTCCGATTTGCTTCCAGGAGAGCAGGTCCAACTCCATCTTGAACCCCACCCCCAGAGCAAAGATCGCACCATTCAGGAGCCTTTCCACCAAGGCGAATTGGATGCACTGAGCCTGGTGATTTCCCAACTCAAGCTACCTGCCTCGGTAGCAAAAATCTAGGCCCAAGTGTCCCGGCAGTCTCTCTTTACATATTCTGCAGCACTTAATCAATCAATGCCCTCCACCTGTAAATCCCTAATCTTAATAACACAATTAATATCCCATTAACACCATGCATGCATGTGTATTGATGAGCCTTGCCCTTAAGGTGTTTGGCTATGCCTTCTGCGACCTTTAGCATTTGCTAAGTACTGACTGATTTATTAATTTTACAGAGCATATTGTAGATACAGTTTTCACAGATCTCTGAAAACTTTCACAATGGGTGGGATTTTCTTGCCCTGCCCCGGCTGGCCTGTTGCATCCCCCACCGTGCGTTCCACCACGGCAGGGCTGAAAAGTCCCAGCCAATAGCTCAGAACCATAAGACAGAGAAATCAGAATTGTAGCAGGGGCAGAAAAGCCAGAAGCACATTCCAACGACATGTTTCAGTCTTAAGTTAATCTCAGGAGATCACCAGCAACAAATGAAAAAAGAACAGTTGAGTTCAATGAGTTGGCTGTAAGGAGAGTTTTTAGTTACTTCAAACACTGCCTGCCATAAAGAATATGCACATTTGTAACACTGAGAGCCATGAATGCTTGGAAACAATAAGGAAGATGCCTTTATGGTAGCACCACTACTGACCAAGCTGGCTGAGTCCTAAAGGATATAGCTGCTAGACTGGGTCTGCAGCAGGTGGTGAGGGAACCAACAAGAGGGAAAAACATACTTGACCTCACCCTCATCAACCTGCCTGCCGCAGATGCATCTGTCCATGACAGTATTGGTAGGTGTGACCACCACACAGTCCTCGTTGAGATGGAATCCCACCTTCACACTGAGGATACTTTCCATCAAGTTGTGTGGCAATGCCATTGTGCTAGCTGCGATAAATTTTGAATAGACCTAGCAACTCAAAACTGGGCATCCATAAGGTTCTGTGGACCATCAACAGCAGCAGAACTGCATACAACCACAATTTGTAACCTCATGGCCTGGCATATCCCCCACTCTACAATTACCATCAAACCAGGGGATTAACCCTTGTTCAGTCAAGGAGTAGCACCAGGCATACCTAAACATGAGGTGTCAACCTGGTGAAGCTATAATACAGAACTACTTGCGTGCTAACCAACAGAAACAGCATGGAATAGACAGAGCTAAGTGAGCCCACACCAATGGATCAGATCTAAACTCTGCAGTCCTGTCACACCCAGTCAGGAATCCAGTCACAACTGTAGGAATAGGCTCCACAAATATCCCCATTCTCAATGGTGTGGGAGTCCAGGACATCAGTGCAAAAGATAAGGCTGAAGCATTTGCAACAATCTTCAGCCAGAAGTGCTGAGTGGATGATCCATCTTGGCCTCCTCTGGAGGTCCCCAGCATCACAGATGCCAGTCTTCAGCCAATTCGATTCACTCCACTTGACATCAAGAAACAACTGAAGGCACTGCATACTGCAAAGGCTATGGGCCCTGACAATATTCCGGCAATAGTACTGAAGACTTGTGCTCCAGAACAAGATGCACCCTTAACCAAGCTGTTCCAGTACAGCTAAACACTGGCATCTATTCGGCAACGTGGAAAATTGTCCAGGTATATCCTGTAAACACAAAGCAGGACAAATCCAACCTGGTCAATTACTACCCCATCAGTCTACTCTCGATCATCATTAAAGTGATGGAAAAGGTTGTCGACAGTGCTATCAAGTGGCACTTACTCAGAAACAACCTGCTCACTGACGCTCAGTTTGGGTTCCACTAGGACCACTCAGCTCCTGACCTCATTGCAGCCTGAGTTCAAACATGGACAAAAGAACTGAACTCAAGAGGTGAGGTGAAAGTGACTGCCCTTGACATCAAGGCCACATTTGACTGAGTATAACATCAGGGAGCCCTAGCAAAACTGGAGTCAATGGGAATTGGGGGAGAAAACTCTCCCCTGTTGGACTCATACCTAGCACAAAGGAAAACGATTGTGATTGTTGGAGATCAACTATCTCAGCCCTGGGATATTATTGTAGTAACTCCTTAGAGTAGTGTCCTAGGCCCAACCATCCTCAGCTGCTTCATCAATGACCTTCCCCCCATCCTAAGGTCAGAAGTGGGGATGTTTGTTGATGATTACACAATGTTCAGCACCATTTGTGACTTCTCAGATGCTGAAGAAGTCTATGTCCATATGCAGCAAGACCTGGACAATATTCAGTCTTGGCTGACAAGTGGTAAGTAATATTTATGCCACACAATTGCTAGACAATGGCCACCTCCAACAAAAGAGAATCCAGTCATCTCCCCAAGAATGGCTTTACCATCGCTGAATCCCCCACTATCAACATCCTGGGGGTTACCATTGACCTGAAACTGAACTGGGCTAGCCATATAAATACTGTGGTTACAACACCAAGCCAGAGGCTGGAAATCCTGCAGTGAGTAACTCACCTCCTGACTCCACAAAGCCTGTCCACCATCTGCAAGGCACATGTCAGGAGCGTGATGGAATGCTCACCACTTGCCTGGATGAATTCAGCTACAACAACACTCAAGAAGCTTGACACCATCCAGGACAAAGCAGCCTGCTTGATTGGCACCTCATCCACCACTTCCAACATCCAGTCCCTCCACCACCGACACACATTGGCAACAGTATGTACCATCTACAAGATGCATTGCAACAACACACCAAGGCTCCTTCAACAGCACCTTCCAATCCGTGACCTCTACCTTCAGAAGGACAAGGGCAGCAGATGCATGAGAACACCACCACCTGCAAGTTCCCCTCCAAGGAACTATATCACTGTTCCTTCATTGTCATTGGATCAAAATCCTGGAGCTCCCTCTCAAACAGCACTGTGGCTGTACCTGCACTCCATGGATTGCAACGGTTCAAGAAGGCAGCTCACCACAACCATCTCAAGGACAATTGAGGATGGACACTAAAAATGCTGGCCTAGCCAACGATGGCCACGTCCTGTGAAAAAATAGAAGAAAAAAATTATCTGATAACTTGAGTTAAGATTACAGCATTGAAATTATGCTGGCATACTTATGATTGCATATTTTTCTTCAATTCTCTTTCTTTACCCTCTCCCTTCCTCTTTTGAAAGGGGTTAATCACACTGGGTCTCTGGTTCCATGATGTTTTCAGCCCTCCTTCATACATGTTGTGGTCCTTTGCATGATGTCTGGTTATCTTTTACACCAATTCGAGAAGAGAGCATCAGTATTTGGAAACAGAAAAACCTGCACTGGGCAACGGCAGAGGCAATGGGGGTTAAATCACTTTGGGTGTTAAATGGGCAATAATGGATTGACAGTCTGTTTTAGACCCTGCCTGAATTTCTTATCTATTCGTATTGATGGGGACGAATATTGAATGAAGTGTAACAGGTCCTTGTTTCATTATCACCTGTTTTGGGTCATTGCCCAAGGCAAATTTCATTTAGTTTCCAGCTCAGATCAGTATGGTGGTCGTGCCCTTTCCTATACAAACAAGGTTTGCAGATAGCATATAATACATGCCTCCGTACCACTTTGCACAAGGCGTGTACAGCACATTACTTTTCATTAAAGTGAATGTTTGAAGCGAGCTTCACCTGGATTTCACACTGGTCTCCTGGCCATTTTGATTTTGTATCATGCCAATGTATGAAGATAGAACTTGCATTTATATGTCACCCTTTCACAACTTTAGGACGTCCCAAAGTTCTTTACAGCCAATGAAATACTTTTGAATTACAGATACTTACGTTACAGGGAATGCGATAGCCAATTTGCAAACAGCAAAGTCCCACAGACAACAATGTGATAGTGGACAGAATATTTCATCCTGCGGGCAGGCACGCGCCCAACCCAACCGGGAATAAAATAGTGCGCGATGATGTCAGGCGAGTGTCCCGATGTCACCGCACCCTCACATGATATTTTGGCTGGCGGGTAGGTGCGAGAGTCCGCAACATGCCTGCTGACAATTAAGAGGCCTATTAAGGCCCTTAAGCAAGAAATTAAGTAGAATTTTTCGCTGCCTGTCCAACCTTACAGTTGGCGAGCGGGTGAATTGGCCAGGTGGTCTTTGCATTTTTTGCGAAACCTCATCCATGGGTGGGATGAGGTTTCCAGCAGTAAATTAAAAACAACACCATTTTTCTGCACTATCTCCATATCCCTTGATGTTTTTAATATGTAGAAATCTATCAATTTCAGTCTTGAACATACTCAATGACTGAGCCTCCACAGCTCTGTGGGGCAAGGATTTCCAAAGATTCGTCACCCTGTGAGTGAAGAAATCCTCTTCGTCTCAGTCCTCAATGGCCTACCTTTTATTCTGAGATGGTGCCCCCTGATTCTAAATCCCCCAACAAGGGGGAAACATCCTTCCTGCATCTACCCTGTCAAGCTCCGTAAGAATTTTGTATGTTTGAATGAGATCACCTCTCATTCTTCGAAATTCCAGAGAATACAGGCCTAGGCTATTTAATCTTTCCTCATGGGACAATCCCTCCATCCTGGAAATTAATTTGGTGAACCTTCATCACACTCCTTCTATGGCAAGTATATCTTTCCTTAGGTAAGGAGACCAAAACTGCACACAGTGCTCCAGGTATGGTCTCACCAAGGCAGTATAAAATTACAGTCAGACACCTTTACTCCTATACTCTTGTAATAAAGGCCAACTTGCCATTTGTCTTTGTAGTTGCTTGCTGCACCTGCATGTTAGCTTTCAGTGACCAGGATTTACCTGCCCCACCCACTGCAGGACTGGAAATTCCTGCCTGAATTTTCCGTCTTGCCTGTGATGCTTCCTGCTGCAGGCAGGACCAAAAAATCCTAGCCGTTGACTAACGAACAAGGACACCCAAGTCCCCTTGAAGTTTAACACTTCCCAGGCACTCACCATTTTAAGAAATGCTCTGCATTTCTGTTTTTCTTCCCAAAGTGGATACCCTCACATTTCTCCGTGTTGCCAAGTTTTTTTGCTCACTCACTTAGCCTCTCCAAATCTCCTTAAAGTGTCTTTGCATCCTCCTCAAAACTCACACTTCCACCTGGTTTTGTATCATCTGCAAACTCGGAAATATTACATTTAATCCCCATATCCGAATGATGGATATAGATTGTGAACAGCTGGGGCCCAAGCACTGGTCCTTGTGGTACCCCACTAGTCACTGCCTGCCAACCTGAAAATGACCCATTTATTCCTCTTCTGTTTTCTGTCCATTAACCAGTTCTCAATCCATGCCAGTATACCACCCACCGCCCCCCCCAACCCATCAATCCCATGTGTTCTAATTTTGTTTACTGACCCCTTGTGTGGGACCTTATCAAAAGCTTTCTGAAAATCTAAATATACCACATCCACTGATTCCTCCTTATCTGTTCTGCTAGTTACAATGTCAAAAAACTCCAATGTTAAACATGATTGCCCTTTCGTAAATCCATGTTGACTCTGCTCAATTCTATCATTATTTTCTAAGTGCCCAGTTATCACATCCTTTATTATAAATTCTAGCATTTTCCCTACTACTGATGTCAGGCTAACAGGTCTGTAGTTCCCTGTTTTCTATATCCCTCCTTTCTTAAATAGTGGGGTTACATTTGCCACCTTCCAACCTTCAGGAACCATCACAGAATCTATGGAATTTTGGAAGATGACCACTAATGCATCTACTATCTCTACAGCAACCTATTTCCCCTGAGTTGTATAATATCAGGTCCAGGGGATATATCTACTTTAAGTCCCATTAATTTCTCCAGTACTTTTTTAAACTAATATTAATATCTTGCAGTTCCTTGTTTACACTAGTCCCTTGATTCTCCATAATGCCTGGGAGGTTTTTGGTATTTTCCTCTATGAAGGCAGACATGAAGTATTTATTTAGCTTCTCTGCCATTTCCTTATTCTTCATTATAAATTCTCCTGACTCCACTTATAATGGACCCACATTTGCTTTTGCTAATCTTTTCCTTTTTGCATATCTATAGAAGCTTTTACAGACCTTTTTTATGTTTCTCACTAGTTCACTGTCATATTCTATTTTCACTTTCTTAATCTTTTTCTTGGTCCTCCTTTGCAAAATTCTAAAACGTTCCCGATCCTTACCTTTTTTTTGGCAACTTTATGCACCTCTTCCTTTGATCTGATACAACCCTTGATTTATTTTGTTAGCCACAGTTGGAAAACTTTCCTTGCTGGGTTTTTTCCCATTAATGTAATGTATTTTTGTTGTAAATTATGTATTAGTTCTTTTAATCATTGCTGGTCTACCATCATTCCTTTTAATAGCTTTCTAGTCCATCATGGCCATTTGCCCTTCATACCCTCATAGTTTCCTTTGTTTAAACTTAAGATCCTAGTTTATGATTAAACTACATCACTTACAAATTTAATGTAAAATTCCATCATTTTATGGTCGCTCTTTCCTAAAGGCTCCTTTATAGCAAGATTATTAATTATCCCTTATCAGCTCAGCTTTGAATGTTCAGTACTTGCTCAGAGGGTTGATAATGTTTTGAATTCTCTACCCCAAAGAGCAGTGAAAGCTGAGTCATTGAATATATTCAAGGTTGAGTTAGATTTTTGATTGGCAAGTGAGTCAAGAGTTTTGGGGGCAGGCAAGAAAGTGGAATCAGATGAGCAATGATCTAATTGAATGGCAGAGCAGGTTCGAGGGGCCAAATGGCTTACTGCTGCTCCTATTATATTCTTCCTTATATGGGTGCAGACTGCTTCATTAACTAAGCAGTTGTGAATGGCATTGTGCAGTCATCAGCAAACATTCCCAATTCTGTCCTTAAGATGGAAGGAAGGTCATTGATGAAGCTGCTGAAGATGGGTGGGTCTAGAATAGTCCCCTGAGGAAATCTTGCAACAATATCCTGGGGCAGGATTGATTCACCTCCAATGACCACAACCATCTCCTTTTGTACTTGGTATGATTCCAGCCTGTGGAGAATTTTACCTCCATTCCCATTGACTTCAATTACGCTGGGGCTTCATGATGCCATGCTCAGTCAAATGCTGCCTCGATGCCAAGGGCAGTCACTTTCACCTCAACTCTGGAATTTAGTTCTTTTGTATATGTTTGGATCGAGGCTGTCACCAGGTCTAGGGTCTAATGCAATCTGAACTGATCATTGGTGAGCAGGTTATTGCTAAGTAGGTGCTACCTGATGGTACTGTTGATGGCATCTTCCATCACTTTGGGGATGATTCGGTGTAGGCTAATGAGGCAGTATTTGGGGAGATTGAATTGGTCTTGCTTTTGGTGGACAGGGGCTCCCTGGGCAATTTTCCACATGGTCAAGTAGACGTTAGTGTTATAGCTGTACTGGAACAGCTTGGCTAGCTATGGCACACAAGTCATTGGTACCACAGGTCACACTACAGTGCAAGTTCATGACCAAAAATAGGTCCTGCACATTCAAATTCTTGAGCTTAAAGTATCAACTAAAACAGGAGTATACTGCCAGTTATGAGAAAGAGAGCAGGAATAGGTCATTTGGCCATTTAAGCCTTCTGTGCCATTCAATATGATCATGGTTTGATAGTCTATATCAATTCAATTTTCCCGCATTATCCCCATATCTTTTAATTCCTTAGTATCTTAAAGTCCATGGATCGCTGTCTTATAAAATATTTAAAGATCGATCATCCGCAACCCTCTGGGGTAAAAAAAATCTTCAGATCTGCAACCCGCAAAGTAAAGAAATTTCTCCTAAACTCAGTGCTTAATGGCTGATCACTTATGCTGAGACTGAAAATGACTTGTTCATTCCTGCTGTGTGTTTTAGGAACATAGGGAATAAGTGCAGGACCAGGCCATTCAGCCCCTCGAGCCTGCTCTGCCATTCAACTACCTTAACACCATTTTCCTGCACTATCGCCGTATCCCTTAATATCTTTAATATATAGAAATCTATCATCTCCATCTTGAATATGCTCATTGACTGAGCCCTCTGCCTGTTTTCTTGACATCTGTGCAGTACAAGACAACTTCTGTAGTATTCTGTAATCTACACTTCTTGTCTTTTTTTAATATGCAATGTAAAGTCTGAACATTCGTCCTTTTAGACTCTGCTCAATATGAAAGAATTTCACTCCTCCAAGTCAGTCTGGCCAAGCAAAGCCCCTGGGTCAGTATAAGAATTTCCTGTGTTGCATGCATTTTTCCTTCTGGTCTGTGGTATGGATGGGAGTGTGTTTGCCCTGCACAATGTTTGTGTGAGGATTCAGTTCTGCTGAGATATAAAGGAGAGCAGTCATCCGCAGGGCCATTGTGTTGCCATGGCAACAGCTTGGGACAGCATAATGTCGACAGTAGTACTGTTGGCACTTTACGATATTGGGGCAGGTTCGATCCAACCACTTCTAATGCTGCTGTCTTTTGAAGCATTTTAAATAACTGAATCTGCCTACATGTAATGGCAGCTGAGAGGGTGCCAATATCCTCATGGATTCACACCATCTTGGGAATGTTTCAATAAGTGGCTTACTCATAGTGCAATCTTCTGGCGACAGAGGAATGGTATTCTGCTAGGGCCACTTGGCTCCAGGCCTTATTGCAGTCTTGGTCCAAACACGAACAGAAGAACTTAATTCTAGGGTTGATGTGGGAGTGGCTGCATCAAAGCAGCATTTGACAGAGTGTGACATCAAGGAGCCCTAGCAAAATTGAAATCAATGGGAATCTGAGGAAAACTCTCCACTGGCTGGAGTCCTACCTCGCACAAAGAAAGATGGTTGTGGTTGTTAGAGGCCTATCATCACCATACAATTTGCACCTGGCTTTTCACCAGATAAAGATCTTCAGGTCCACAGATCCTTTGGTGCAGATCTTGCACCAGGACCTCTGCATACTTAGTAACACGGTGTAAATCAGTGCTCAGTGAGTAGCATTCTGAGTCAGAAGATTTGTGAGTTCAACTCCCCTTTCAGGGAGCTAAATGCATCATTTTGGCTGACATACTAGTGCAGTACTGAGGAAGTGCTGCCCTGTTGGGGGTGTCATTCTCTTGATAAGATGTTAAATTGAGGCCCCTTCTGCCTTCTCAGATAAATCAAAAAGATCCCAAGACCTTTTTTTTAAAAAAAAAGAGTTCTTCCCAGTGCCTGTGCCAATATTTATCCTTCAACAAACATCAAACAGATTATTTTGTTGTGGATGCTCGCTGTGTGCAAATTGCCTGTGGTGTTTCTGACATTACAAGAGTGACAACACTTCAAAAATACTTCGTTCCACTCACCGATAACAGATATACAATGACGGACATAAGTAGCTCTCTTTAAGGATCAATTGTTGCTGTGATTCACATTTAAGATTGTCTGGGAGTGATTTCAGAAACCTGCTTACTCTGGTCTGGAGTCATTCGGCAAAACCAGAAACTTTTCTGTTGCACAACCCCTGAAATCTTGCCATCAGCCTGCATGTGTTTTCAATCCCTGGAAGATAAGTGAAACCCCCAGAAGCTTCGTTGGTATGTACCAGTTGAGAAAGCTGTTAGTTATTCTAATATAAATGCTACGGGATATGCTGCAAAAAAAACTGTAAAATCTTTCTGATGCTTTGCTGTGGTCTTGCATTTATCAGAGCAGAACTGTTGAAGTAAATGTCATCTCAGTCCCACATAGTGCTAAAGAGGACCACTGAAGGAACAAGAACCCATTGTGTCTGCTCTGTACTTTTGCTGCAGCAATCCAAAACTAATCCCACACTCACCCCTTAGCTCTCTTTTGAACCTTTACGCACTTTTCCCTTCATGGGTTCTTAGCAGGTAGCTTTCCCAGGCCCATAGAGGCAGGGTGGAGGTGTGGGGTGCCAGAAAAAATTTGAAAAATTGTCCTCAGGCAGGTATGCTGACGTGCCCCTGCCTCCTCCTGCTTTTCCCGAAGGAGGGTAGAGTGATCTGCCAACAACCCACCTGGCAGCAGTGGGAGACCAATTGAGCTTGGTAATGGCTCAATTATCAGCCATTTTATAGGGGCAATGGGATCTTACTAGCACCTCACTGAACCCATATACTGTTTTCTACTTGTCAACTCACAGGAGGTGAGTGCATAGCAGGAGGTTGAAATGGCAGGAAAGCGATATGCAATCTTAACGTTAAGTGGGGCAAACAGCCAGCCTGAGGTCATCTGCAGACTGAGGCGTGCCATTGGAGGGGAAGCTCCTGGAGACTGCTTTCATAGATAGTGCTGGGACGCAGAAATGGCTGCCAGTTTCTCCAGCCTATTATCTCACATCCACTTCACTTCACCCTGTTTTACCCCACTTACCTCAGTAGCGCTCTCACTGCAGCCACAGTGAAAGCTGCTGGCTGCCCTTTCAACAGCACATGCTGAATCACCCTCCCAACTCTTCAAACCACCTTCTTCCCCTAATTGGATGGCAATCCAGGAAGCGGGTTCTTGGTTGGACGTCTTCCAGAAGGTTGAACCAGAAGGTATGCAGCTTCCGGCTCCAGGTTACAAACCTGGAAATAAAGTTGCTTTATGTTTAAAAACTAAAGTAGGAAAATTCATCCCATAGCTTTTGCCTCAGTCACTTCCTGGGCCAATTCATTAAGTGCTCCAATATCTCTCTGCTTCTTCTAGTTGGTGAGGCGCCTGAGAATATAAACTAACAGAATTGCTACATCTTTGCTAATGTCATTTGTGGCTCTGTGGCGGTGCTCTCACTGACTAAGCTAGAAGGTTGTATGTTCAAGACCCTATTCCAGAGAGCACAAAATTTGGATTGGCACTTCCGTTCAACACTGAGGGGGTGCTGCACTGCCAGAGTATGCCATCTTTCAGGTGAGATGTTGAGCTGAGGCTGCATCTTCCTTGCCCTGAGGGATGTAGAAGATCCCAAACACTATTTGGAAAACGAGCAAGGGAGTTCAAACAATATTTATCCCTTTGCAAATATTATTTAAAAATGCATGCTCAGGATTGCATTGCTGTTTGTGGGGCTTTGCTGCTGTATGCAAATTAGCTGTTGCAACAGTGACGATAGTCTTCAAATGTACTTCATTGGCCCGCATTTGTGATGATCACAGGTTGTGAAAGGTGCTATTTCAATCGTTTTTTTTTCTTCAGGTCATGCTATTGCATTAAATGAATTAAGTTAATCTGAAAAGTAAAACACAATAGACAAGATGAAATAATCTTCCTCACTGATGAAAGAAAAACAGTGGAGCTCCTCAAAAATTAATGGTTTGCTTAGCCTAACCTTCCCAGCTGCAAATTTTTGCATCTTCCGCACATGTGGGGGATGTGGCCTCCCGGCAAGACCAGACAATCCCGGCGGCAGGTGGGTCCGGAAAACCCCACCCAATTTGCTGGTTTTTCCTCCATCACTGCTTCCCCTCCCAGTTAGTCAACGTTATCTGTTCTATTCTCCGTGGTAAACAGGGTGGGATAGTCCAACTAACCCATGGGCAGGATCTTTAGGTCGGCAAGTGGGGGGGGGGCGGGGCCCACTCACCGACACGTAAAATGATGCGGGATGACATCAGGCGGAACTACCCATGTCACCCCACGTCATTTCCATTTTCAGGTCAGTGGGGGCGCAGTCGAGTCAGCCGTGCGCCCGCCGACCTGTCAACGGCCTATTGAGGCCATTAGTACCCCAATTTAGGTAATTGACAGGGCTGCCCGTCCAACCTTAAGGTCAGCGGGCAGGCCGGGAGCCCTGGTGAGCTTAAGAAAAAGCATGAAACCTCATCCATGGGTGGGATAAGATTTCATGAGGGTTTTAAATATTTAGTAAAGGTTTGAGTTAAAGCGATGGACATGTCCCAATTCATGTGACAGTGTCGGATGAAGGGGCATGTCAGGGAAATTTTTTAAACATTTACCTTAAAAGTTTTAATTCTGAGCCGATCTCCCTGAGGCTGCATCTCCCTCTCCATAGTGCTTCCTAGCAGACGTCATACTGGGCAGGCCTTAATTGGCCCGCCCACTTAAAGTGGTGGCATGCCCCCAATCGAGGGGCCAATTGGATGCATGTCTGCCAGCCTCCACTCCTGCACTTCCCCCCTGACTGGGGGAAAAATTTTTCCCTATATGTCTATGAGTTTTATGAATGCTGTGGTTATCAGTGAAGCCTAAAGGGACGTTCCCGCCCTCGCTGATAACCAGAATTGCCAACTCTTCTCAAATGTATTCCTGGAGTTTCATCACATGACCTCCTGCCTCCAGTTACCCTGCCCCCACCTATGATAAGCTATCACATGCATCGCCATGGCACACTGCCTTCCCACACCAATTAGGCAGTGAATAAACTCTTCACTATCTAAAGCAATGATTCTTAATTAGGTGATTTTTGACTGCCAGTAAAGTAGCTTCTTTTTCATCTCTTAATATCTTAATAACTCATAAATTAATGCTTTCAAAGAAAATGAGAGAAACATCCCTCGGATTTTTTCACCCTGGTATTATGCAGCAGTGTCCCAGGATTAATCTTCAAGCTCTGTTAACTCAAGGCCAATCCTGGATGCTTGACAACCCTACTGACACCCGGCATTTACATTTAGACCACACAATTGGAAGCCTAAGCTATGAGCTGTAACTCTATCTGAGTCTTTCATGATCTCTATATCTTTATCAATTATTATAAAGGATATTTTAAGCTTTCTGAAGGTGGCATTGGGGGATGGGAAGTACCTGGTTGAAAATCAAATAAATTGAGAATTAAGGGATTTGGGGATGGGGTGCAAATATGAAGTTGAGGTAGAAGATTAGCAATGATAATTCAGTGGCGGAGCAGACCTGAAGGGATGTGTGGCCTATTCCTGCTTCTATTTTTTATGTTCTTAGAAGAAGAAATACATAATAAATCATCCTCCCACCTGGTCCCACAACCCCATTTGATGACTGGCAAATTGGAGCAGCTGTGCCAAGGGATGTGGCACTGGCTGGCATTCCAAAGCAGTGGAACAGACCTGACGGAGGCAATTGGCAGGCTCAACCCTGTGCATGCTACCTGTGTAACTTGGGAACAGAGTTACAAGAATATGGCAAAGTTGGAAGATTTCAAGAGTAAAAATACCCACCAATGATCCTCAGGCCATCAACATTTGAAAAGTCAACTGGGTGTTTTGGTAGCTGTGGTTTAGTGGGTATAACTCTTGCCTTTAAGTCTGAAGATTGTGGGTTTCAGACCCACTCCAGGGATTTAAACATATAATCCAAGCTATTACTCTAAGTGCAACCCCAGAGAAAATAGTATACAGTCAGAAGAGCCACCCTTGATCAAGGCCCTGTCTGCTCTCTCATATAGATGCAAAAGATTTCAAGTCACTATTTTGAAGAGAACAGAGGAGTTGTCCCTGATATCCTGGCTAATAATTATCACTCAACCAAAATCACATAAAAAACAGATAGTTATGCCATTTATTACATCATTCTATGCAAATTGACCGTTTTGTTTCCTACATTACAACAGCAATTGCACAGCAAAACTAGATAATTGGCTGCAAGTGCTTTAAGACATCCTTGTCATGATAATAACTGATTCTTGTTGTGATCAGTATTAGAAACTATACGTTACTCTGTACTATATATGGGGTCACCTGACCTGGGGTTTGAAGGTCATATAGCACATGTTGGATCCTGTCTTGACAGAGCTCAGGCACTGCAGATATGTGTTCGTGTTAGGAAAATGTATTATCAATAAAGTTAGCTCAGTTACAATGTCGACGTCGGGCCTGTGTGCACCGTCAAAAAAAGAAACCAGGAACAAGACAATCCTGAGATTGTGAAGGGTGCTACAAAAACATGTGTTTCTTCTTTTTCTTAATTCTGCTTTTATTTATCCAAATCATGATAAATGGTTTGAAATATGTGGGAATGGTTATTGAGGTAAAGATTGCCACACCGATTACAATTATTCTGCAATTATAAACTCTTTGGTGACCCATATAAGACCAAAGTTTGAAAAATTATTCACAGCACAATATACCTTTTCACTATTACATGACTTCACTCAGGCAGCAGTGCTGCTCAAAAAAAATATCAAGCAGGAAATGTTTTTAATATCAAAAAGGCCCCACAAGGACACAATGTGTTTAGGGACATTAGGAACATAGGAACATAGAAAAATGGGCAATATTCAACCCCTTAGTCTGTTCTGCCATTCAGTTAGGTCATGGCAGTTCGGTATTTTAACTCCATTTACCTGCCAAAGTTCCATATTCTTTAATAGTATTGCCTAACAGAAAGCTACATATTGAAATTTTCAGTTGACTTGGCCGCAGCTTTTTTGGGAGATAGTGTCCAAATTTCCATTACCATTGTGTGAAGAAATGTTTCCTGATACCACCCTTGAAAACCCTAGCTCTAATTTTAAGATAATGGCCCTTGTTCTGGATTCCCTCATCATGTTGATGTGATTAATATTCCCCAAAGCTATGTTGATAATCTTGTAAAATAGTGCTACCTGGGCAGTTGCAACAAAATTAGTGCAGTGTTGAGCACTTCAAAGAATGCAATGAATTGTGAGACCAGAGATCAGAAGTGAAGGTTTCTTTTATCCTGCCTGATAAAGCTGTTATGAATATTCAAAATTCAGGTCCCACTGACATTCAAAATGAAAGCAAACATTACGTTGTGAGTGGAAAAAAGAAAGTTCTGGAAAAATTCAACAGGTCTGGCAGCCTCTGTGAAGAGAGTTAATGTTTCGACTATTCTTCCGAATTTTGGCCTTTTATTCTATTGTTGTGTGGTGATGAATTGTACTCATACTACATAGTGCTGACCATTCACTATGCACTACCTAGAGTAAACTAACATGAGTAGATATATAGGCCCAGCTCTGTTCCATGAAGAAGAGGCTGTATGTCATGATGAAAATAGCAGAGATGCCAAAACATCATAAATTCTGCTCCCAAACAAGCACTTGCCGTTTTCACAGGATGGGGAATGGGGCGTTGTTTTGTACATATGTGGTTTACAGAGGCAGCTGGCCATTTAAATCACCAGCTGCCTCCACTGAAGTGGGATTTTGGTAGGCCAGGAGTGTGAAACTCGGAGTGTGAAGATTGGACCAGCTAAGAGCAGACCTGACCTAAGTGGTTTCATTTGGATAGCCAGGGTACCCCTCTGGAAAGGTAATGTACCCCTTTGGACCTGGTCCTGGACTCTTTTGGGTGAGGTAAGGTGACCTTTGGTGTAGGTCAGGCGACATTTGGAATTGTTAAAAGTTGGCATAAATATGTGTAAAAAAGTGCATCAAGCTCATTTGAACCATCTACAGGCCTGTCAAACTCTATTGACAAAACTTTCAGAAGCCCCTGTCAAAGGGAGCTGTCAAAAGGGCCCGTAAAGCTGACACGGCATTTAAAAGTCTAATCCTCCAAATCTATGGAAAAAATCTGCCATGTTAGAAAAAATGATTGCTTGCTATTTCACTCTGTCTGTTAGCATAAGCTTGAGAGTTTTGATTATTAGATTACGGCTGCATGATTGATTTTACAACCATCCTTTATCACAGGGTGCCTTCCATTTCACAGTTTGATTGACAGATACAAGTGGTTATACATTGCTGTGGGGCTGTGAATTCCAATGTTTGTTGTTATAAGGGATTGTGCACTTGAATGAAATGTTTGTTGTTATATGGCTTTAATTAGTTGAAGGAATGTAAATTTAGTAGATGTGTTTTTATAAATGAGTGAGTGTTTTTTCAATTTATGGAAGTCTGCAATAGACACTTAGAACTTTATTTTATCTCATCTCTGCGTGGGTCCTGAGGTCTGCTCATGGTGGATACTAGGTGAGGTGGCATGGTACGTGTAAGGGCAAAGGGTGGTGGGCATGGGTTGGCATGAGTTGGCACTAAGTTGGCATAGAATATATAGAGCCATGGGGAGGTACAGGGCATAGGCTCGCATGAGGGTATAAGGGGCCATGGATGTCCAGGAGCACAGGGGCTATAAAGTACCAGAGTGGGGGGGGGAGGAGTGGATACAGCAGTGTAGGTTGGCATGAGGGCATGAGGATCCATGGGGAGTGGGTACAAGCATGAGGTGGCATGGGTTGGCATGGACAGGCCATGGGAAGTGTGTGGGGTGGTGAGGGGGTATGAGAGGTGAGGGCTGGAGGGATGTTTCATGTTTTAATCTTAATTTTTTATTTTTGGACACAGTGCAAGAGACCTGAGGCAGGCGTTCCACCCAACCCGCAGCCTCCTCACTTCCGGGATTGCATGCCACAACTCCTATTCTGACCCACCCCTGGACTGAAAATCCAACGTTCGGGCAGCCATTTTTCAAGGAGGGGTTTGTGGAGCTGTGAACGCCCTTGACGCTGTGCACCCAACCCAGGAACGAAAATCTGGACCATATTGTTTAAAAGAAAGAAATAAAGACTTGCATTTAAATAGCACCTTTCACATATGCCAATGTGCTTTATATTCAGTTAACTACTTTTTTAAAGTAATACAGTGAATGCACCAGTTAATTTGTGCACAGTAAGGTCCCACGAACAGAAAAGTAATTATGACTAGATAATCTGAGTTTAGATATTGGTTTAATGATAAACATTGACCAGGACAGCTGCACTGTTCCCCATGCCTCCAGTGACCTGGAGGTCAACTAGAAAATTCCAGTCAGCCTCTGACAATAAGCCCTAGTAGGCCATTAACTAGCTGAACAGGCTGCCTAGCACTTGTTCCTACTGTGAAGTGGTTTGCATGTAAAGTGAAATAATTAACACCACTCACTGGTTTGGATGCAGTAATGATATTTATATGATCCCTTGTCATGTTGGAACATCTTCAGGAGCTGTACAGAATGAGTTAGAGTGCAGCAACTATTCTTACTTCAAGAAACACAGCACGAGCAATGTCCCACGAGCTTCAATGAGATGAATAACCAGCCTGTCTGATTTTTTTTCAGTGCGATTGGTTGAGTGAGAAACATTGACCAGGGTACAGAGTACTGTGCTCAGTTCTGGGCAGTGCACCTCATGCAGTATATGTTGGCTGGGTGAGGGTCCAAAATGATTAGTTTATGAGGCCAGATTGTACAGTCTAGGGTTGTGTTCCCTTGAGCATAGAAGATAACGGGGTGGTTTAATTGATGTGTTTAAGATGATTAAAGGATTTAATTGATTAAGATAAAAATAAACTATTCCCTCTAGTGAGGGAGTCAGACCTGGGGGACATTCCCTTAAAATTAGAGCTGGGCTTTTCAAGGGTGATGTTAGGAAGTAATTCTTCACCAAAAGGTTGCGAAAATCTGAAAAAAAAACCCACCTCCCCCTCAAAATAAAAATGCTGCAGAAGGTTAGGTCAATTTCAAACCGAGAAAGATTGATTTTTCTTCAGCAAGGATATTTAGGGCGATGGAGCCTAAATGGGCAGATGGCTTTAAGATGGCAGATCAATCATGATCCAATTGACTGGAGAAACAGCCTTGAGGAATCGCATGGATTCAAGAGAACTCTGTGGTACAAAACCAACATGTTAAAAGAAGTGATAAGGGCCCACAATATTTACAAAGCTCAAAAACTGTGTACAGGAACAAGAGATATGCGCTGGAAACAGAGGGTGAGAAATCTTGGCTCTCCAGTTTGATTTATGCACTACAAGTTGGTAATTCTCTAACCCCCATGAGAGGTTAAATGTTTCACCCAAGAAAAACACAATACTCATACTATTACTGTAAACCTTTCAGTGATTGCAGGAAACCATAAAGGAGTATTCTCATTGGTGTTGTAGAGGAAGAAGCAGAATTGTGGGCTATTTTTGTTGGGCCAGAGGACACATAGGCATAATTTCCTATCCCAAAGTAATGCTTTGAGACAATTTAATTGCACTATCTATTGGTGCAAATGGGAAAAAAGGAATGCCAAATGTTTTCTCCTTCAGACAATGCTTCTTTAATGACTCACTCCTTGAAGAATTAAAACTGCTTTTTGTCATATTCCAGCCTCACTCTAGCATTTGTCCCTGAAAATCAATCTCCGAGTTGTTACCATTTTCAACATATGGGCCTGAATTTCATGTTTGACGTGCACGCTGAGTCGGTGGGAGGGAAGCAGATGTGGAATCCGCTCCCGACTGCGGTCTCGTTGCAAAGGCGATTTCACGCTCTCAATGGTCAGTAAGGGCTGGGCAGGGGCAGGAGCCTGCCGGTCGCCAGGTCCAATGGCAGAAAATGGCAGAGGCAGCTCCCTGAGAGCTGCCAGGGGAGAATCTTTGGAGCCTGTCCAGGAAACTGGAACAATGGCCTTACTAATGACTGGAAAAGCCGGCTAATCTTCTCTGGATAACTACTCCGGGAACATACCAAAATGCTACTGTACCCTTGATGAACCCCAAAGATCAAGAATTTTCTCAGTGCGGCTCTCACTCTGCTGCCATGCCTCTTACTGCAAGTGTGGCAGAAATCCTATTTCTTCTCTTTGAATAATTCCCCCTTCATGTCTTTTCTTTAGTTGCCATATTCCCTATTTTACCACCAAAACATTGCAAATCACATTTGTACAGGCTTGCTTCTATTTGTTAGAACAGAAAATTTACTACTTATTGTAGTAAGTTAAGCTAACAAAAGTGCCTTACTCTTAAGATATTTTCCCCATGAAGCTTAAGGATGAATAAAGTGTTGAGTTTGGTTCTACCTGTTTATGTTAAACATGGAGACACTCTGTTCTTCCATGTTTTGTTAATATGTTTACTGGTGTGACCATTACCACATATATTGTTATGTTCATTTGATGTGACGGCCAACATGATATCAATTTTGCTTTTGCCTTAATAGCCTGAGCATGCTTCACTTGTTTTGTAGGTGCAGGGTAGACCAGTATGTAATGCTGGACATGAGTGGCTCTAAACTTTATTGCACAGGCATTGAGTGGACTTTGGGTTCAAAGGAAAGGGTCATTCCAAACATCTAGGTTGGAGGCGGCACTCTGGCATGAGGTGGAAGCATATCTTTGGCAGCCTAGCTGAAGGACCCTTAGATTAAGGCATCCCTGGTGTCCCTGCCTCAATGAAGGAACCAGAGATCTGTCTCCACATCCTCACTGTGCTCCTCACGTGGCTCCTCTTTTGACTCACCATTAGATTCAACATCTGTGGTCTGTGGAGCTGTCTCAAGATCCTTGTCCTCCAATGGTTACCCCCTTGCCAGAACCAGATCGTGGAGAGCGCATCATGCAACCACGACCATTGACACCTGCTCTGGGGGGTATTGTGGTGCTCCCCCTGAACGGCCTAGGCATTGGAAGTGCATCTTCAGAAGACCTATTGTCCTGTCTATCACTGCCCTTGTGGATGCATGGCTCCTATTATAACGCTGCTCTGACTCTGTTCTTGGGTAGCAGAGAGGCATCAGAAGCCACCTTTTCAACGGATAGCCCTCGTCACCCTGCAGCCATCCACCCAGTTGAGCTGGAGCAGTGATGAGCCTCGGCACCTGTGAGTGTCTGAGGATATAGGCACCATGGGAGCTGCCAGGGTATCTTGCACAGACTTGTAGAATCTGTGTCCTGTGGTCACAAACTGTCTGGATGTTCATGGAGTGGAATCCCTTCCTATTGACAAAGGCACCTGGCTGATCTGCTGGTGCCTTGATAGCCACATGTGTGCAGTCAATTGCACCCTGGATGTGGAGGAACCCAGCAATCTCTGCATAGCCTCTGGCTCACTCAGCCTGGCTGGCTTCTGTCACCAGCTTGATGCAACTATGAACAGCTGATTGGGAGGCTCCAGGCAGATCCCGCACTGAGCCCTGGAAGGAGCCAGGGGCATAGAGGATGAGGGCCACTGTGACCTTCAGAGCCGCTGACAAGGTGTGTCCACCCACACAGTAGGAGGTGATCTCAGGGCCTTTCATTGGACAAATGGAAGTCATTGCCTCCCTGGAGGGGCGGGGTCTCCATTGGCATTGCACCTCAGCATATTGAGGTAGCTGCTTCGCCGCCGATAAACCCTGGCAGCAGGGTAGTGGCATCTTCTGCGGCCCCTTCTGCCTTAATCTACCTGCTGGCCCTGTGCTCCTTGTGTCTGCACCCCTCCTCCCACAGGTTACTCTGCTGGAAGCTGCATTGGGACATATGGCCCCCTCTCTCATCTGCCCCTCTCTTCCCCCTCAGAGGAGGTGCCACCAGCGGAGATCACAACTCCCATTACCAGGGTAACAGAAGGTTGTCTGGTGGAAGGCTCCACACTGTCATATCCTCCAGGGGCCTTGGGGGACATTCAAGTTCAAACAAGCAACCAGCAGCAAACTATCTCCTACACTCCTCACTACTCACAATGGCAATGCTTCAGATCCATTTTATCCTGCCCTTGGATGAGCATGAAATCACATGGCAATGTAAAATCGGTTACAAGTGTCTTTTTAATGGCCTTAAGTGGGTGTTGGAGTCGCGCCCACCGACCTGAAGATTGCTTGCATGCGGGATGACATCGGGGCGCTCGCCTGATGTCATCTTGCACCATTTCACATTGGTTCAGGTTGGGTATGCCCCCGCCCGCGAGAAGTAAAATTCTAGCCATAGTGTCTATGTTTGTTCTTACTGACAAAGTGATGACTAATTTGTTACCGGCCATAAACTGTGAATGAGCTGGTGGGTAATCTGTTGTTGATTACGGAACTTGTGAAACAGTGTTGAGGGCAGCAAAATGACTCTACTTTCTGAAAACTTAAAGTTGTCCACAATTTCAGATTTTCCAGAATTACCTAATGTGGATGGTTATTTTCAAATCTGCCTATAATAATTCAGGCACCTTGAGAATTTGACCTTTGCCCATATTATGATTTATGGTGCTTGCCAGACTCAATCCCAAAACCAGTGCCAATTAAGCATGTCAACTCTTGCAGATTTTTAGGCTGAAGGAGCCACAATTGCATTCTTTCCTATTGTATAACACTGTGCCGCCCAGTACATTCCCCTATCCATTGGCTTGCTACTTCGGTTAGAGAAAACAGTCTCTACCATTGGATTGTTTGGAATTAGTACTTGTAGAATGGTTATCCATACTTAGCTTATGCTTTGCAGTTGATCCAATCCATGGGGCAACATTTTCTCCCTGTCGGGGGGAATGTGTGGGAGTGGGCACGGGCGGACTGGTTCCCAAATTCCCCCAATTAAGGCCCGCCCAGCTCGGAAATGCTATGCGGGAGGAGTGATTCCCTGAGTCGGGGCCTGCGCTCTTTCACACATGCATACAAAAGGGCACTCTGATCCCCTTGAGGCAAAGCGTTGCCTCAGGGAGATTGGCTCAAATGTGAAAAGCAGCTTAAAGAATAGAAAGATTTTTACTGACATGTCCCCTCATGTGACACTGTCGCATGAATTGGGACATGTCCATAACTTTTATTTTAAAATATTTTGAAATATTTAAACCCCTCATGAAACCTCATCCCACCCTTGGATGAGGTTTCATGCTTTTCCGGAAGCCCGCCTGGGCTCCCGGCCTGCCTCCTGACCTTAAGGTTGGACGGGCAGGTCCATTAATTGGTTTAACTAGTTCTTCAATGGCCTTAAGTGGCCGTTGACGGTTCACTGGGTGCACAGATGACTCGGCTGCACGGCCGCCGAACTGAAAATCTAAATGACACAGGGTGACGTTGGGACGCACGCCCGAAGCACCCCCAAGTCATTTTACGCATTGGCAAGGGCCCCCACGCGTTGGCAGTAGGCCACCCCCCCCCCCCCCGCCCCCGCTTGCCGACCGGAAATTGCAGCCCATGGTTCATTTTAACTCTGGTCCATGCTTTGTAATTGATGTAATCCACTAGGTGATTGAATAGTACTAGCTTTTTAATAATTCATTTTTGGGATGTGAGCGTCAATGGTCAGGCCTGCATTTAGTTGTACTGAGCAGGTGGCTCTGGTCTTCCTTCTTGAATCGCTGATAGTAAGCTTGATTTCCACTTTCTTTAAGCTGAAAAATTTTATTTACAGTGGGTTTCCTCCTTCAGAGCCCAGAAACGGGTAATATATTCATTGGTAGACCGTCACAATAGACTCAACACCACTCCATCTGATATTCTCTTCTCCCACCTGAAACATAATTAATCCCACACAAATTTAAGGCCACTAACTTCTGGGCTGTAAGCAATCTTTCCTGCCATGTCCTGCAGAATAGGTAGTGAGGAATCTAGTGTTATAGTATCAGTATTATCACACGCTACATTTTCCTGTATTAGTTTAGCACTTCTCTTTAAATAAGAGCAACCGTTTCACTAATCATTGTGGCCAGAATTTTATGGCCCCATTGCAGTGGGTACGGTAAAATGCAGCAAGCCATTCTAAACTCCGTTGACTTAGGCAGGACCGTAAAATCCCGCTGGCTTAAAATTCCACCCACTGGGTGGGAATATACAGCATGTTTGTTAGTCTGATAACTTTCACCACCCCCCCGCCCCGTATTTTAAATTCATTACCCCTCCAGCACTGTCGATAACAAACTATCTGTAGCATTACCTGCAATTCTCCCTGCAAACCATGTGACTGGAGGTTATGGCTTGGATTTTCGTTATGAAGGCAGATAGCTCAAGCCGGGGTGGTGGGGGGATCAGTGGGGGGTGGGGGGAGCATCGGCGGCTGAGGATGGCGGGTGAGGTGGGAGGTAGGATAGAGCCATTCATGGAAGCAGAGCATAGGCAGCCATGAAAGCAACTGCGTACTGAGGCTGGCTGGTTAGAGGCCTTCCTTGGTTCTCTGGGACTTTTTCTCAGTTCTATTAAAGGCTGTAAGGGTCCCTAGCCCTCACCCCTCACACCCCCTCACCACCCACTCTCCATACCACCTCCATGCCAACTCATGTCCCCATCCAACCCCTCTTGGACCTCGGTCTTTCTTCTTTGCAATTCCTATGTTTCTAGTGATTTATTAGATTACAGGGCCACATCCCACTGCACTTTCGGTTTTACTTCTTGATTTTAGCATTGCTGAAAAAAAAGACATGCTGTCAAAGCTTTTTGTCTTGCACTTATCAGGACCAATAAGCAAGAATACCAATTGTAAAGGGAACCACAATTTATACTGCAGTAGAAGAGAGATTTATTGGCAAGTGGACTCTGAGTAGTAGAGGCATTTCCATGGCAAATGCACCAGGAACGCTGTCTCCTAAGCTTTTGTTTAGTTGAAACAGGTTCAATACATGGATATGCTCCTTCTGTCTGCAAAGGACAAGACCCTCGTGTGAGAATATATAGCTTCTAGCACATGTAAGTGAGCCACACTGTGAGCCTGACTGATAATTCTAAATTGCTTGTCAGTGTAATTCTTAGCACAATCAGGATTGTTTAGCAAGTGCTGTCAAATCATAGAATCACATCTGACATTGGACACTGTGGCTGGGATTTTCCATGAAACACACTAAGTACATTAACGGGTATAATAAAATGACGTTCCACCCGTCGGCTGCAATGGCAGGTTTCCATGCCATATCATGAGCTTCAGACTGCATTATTTAATGATTCACTCACCCCATTGTGACCTCAGCACTCCCTAACTCTTGGGGCCATACTTAAATGGTGCCCCTGCCTCGTTTTTGCACTCCTTACAGCCCAGGACACCTCCAGTGAAGTCATGGCTTCCAAAGGCAGAAAGCATGTTGCACCCAAATTCAGTGAGGCCTCACTGGTGCACCAGTTGGGCACAGTTGAGGCCCACCGCAATGTTCTATACACCTGGTCTGGCTGCAGGATGTCCACCAAGGTGACCAATCTGGCTTGGGAGACGGTTGCAATGATGGTCAGTGCAAACACCCTGCAGAAGAGGTCAGCTACCCAGTGCAGGAAGAGGATGAACAATCACCTCCGTTCTGCCAGAATGAGTCAACCATCTCATCGCTCTCAACTCTCACACTCTCAAGCCCATCACACATTCACAAGGATCTCACTCACTACCACCTCAAGGGACATCACCAGTCACTCTCATACACCTGACATCTCCATCTGGCCTCATCCCCTCTGGAGTTTGCATCCTAATCCTGTCCAGGGCTCCACTTGCCACCGCACATGCCAGGCATCTTTATCATCTGCCCTTACATGCATCTTACTCACAGTGTCTCCATCTGTCTTCATTCAGGACAAGCTGACTCATAATAAGAATTATTATGAGAGGTCCCAGACTGAGGATGGAGTTCCCGAGATCATGGACTTCGAGAACAGAGCCATAGAGCTGGCCGGAGAGGACATAGCTCATGCTTGCACTGGCCGTGAGGTTGGTGGTGCACACCCAAGTGAGGAAACTGCACTGCAACATCCATCAGACAACCACACTGTGAGTAATTTCTCCTGTATCAGAGTCACCTGCCACACACAAATTATCTCTCCTTTCTTTCGTAGGCAGTTCTGGGGAGCTGCCAAAGTCATCCACGAGCCAATCCCTCAACTCCAGCCCCAACGACAACTCGGATGAGGAACCTAAGGACAGCACCATTGAAGGTCCATCACAGCACTCACCCACATTCTCCACCAGCACAGAGACGCACATCTCAGTGGCACCTAATTCTAGATTAGCTAAAGGGTCACAATCTGGTGAGCACAGCACGCAATCTGGTCCACAGCAAGTGGAGGAAGGGACATCAGAGATCACGGCACTCAGTGGCCTGCTGGGGGCCACAATTCTGCTGAGCTCATGTCCGATGACGAGCTTCCAAACTCAGTCTTAAATCAGTTTCTCGAGCTGCAAAGACAAGCATGGGAGGATCATGAATGGGTGACAGCTGCACTCCTCAGATTGCAAGGCACGATGGAGGAATCCATCCACCTTCAGACTGAGGTGATAGCGCTGGCACAGCAATGCACCGAGGATCACACTGGTAGGATGGCAGCCGCCATGGAGACCTTGGTCAAGAACATCGGCCCTGATCTGTTGCAGGAGCTGATCTCCATTGCCTTAGCCGTTGGTGGCATCCATCAGTGTTAACGCAAGAGGGCTGTGGGCACCTCGATCTCACTCCAGCTGCCCCTTCTCCTTAAAGAGTCAGCCAGGGGCTCTTGGTAACCCACAGGGAGGAGGACCAGCAGCTGAACACCCCAGGGCTATCCACCCAGGTGACTCCGGGAACGTCTGGCCAATCCAAATTCCCCCTTCCTGTGACCCCATTAGCTCTAGCTCCACAGGCTGAAGTGGGTGCACCTGCCCCACAGCAGGACACCCAAAGCAGGCTGGGGCCCACGAGGTCTCAGCCCTCCAGAGGACACCCGTTAAGGTAATCACAGACAATGGGGTGTAGCAGTCAGCCGGCTGCCTCCACATCCACTGTGCATGTCGGGGAAGCATCAAGACGCAGGGTTAGGAAAATGAAGAAAGTGTATTTGCACAATGTTGGCACAGGAATTAACCACGTGTATATAAAGTTCACAAATGTAAATAGACTCACAATAATTTCATATCTCCTCTTGTATATGCCTTTTTCTGATGAGCTGTGTTACTGTCAATCACGTGGGATCTCTTGGTTCTTGCAACCCCTTATAGCAATGGCCTCTTTCCTAGGCCTCTCTTCTGTGCAGTGTTCTACCATCTCAGCATGGTGAGCAGCCCATTTCAACATAATTCTCCATATCAGTAATGCCTGCACTTTCACGTGAAGTGTGCTTATGGAACGAACCTCATTCCAATGCCTCATAGGGTCCTGTCATGTGCATTCTTGGCTCTTGAGGCAGGGTAGTGTCCCCATCTTGGCTGCGTTACTGAAAGGTGAAGGTGTTGTGTTTAAGGGGAGAGGTGCTCACACATGGAGAAGGCTCATGTACTGTCCAACTCCATCTGCCCGCAGGCTCTCAGCTGGGTTTTGATGATATGAGCCTATATTCAGAGTTGATGTGCGCTGCCTTCAGCCTGACAGTTTCCGATGTTCCTAGTGTCAATCTGCTGAGCTCAGCAAAAAGTAGGAGCACTGTAAGCATTTCTAACCCTGTAGCCGTGACAATTGTGAGGAGAAGGGTCTCATTGCAGAGGTGATAAACAGCGCTATGTGTCCCATCGCTTTGACACTCCAAGAGATTACTGATGCTGCTTCCAAATGGTGATTTCTGGAGGCTGAAACAGCCTTTAAGCATGCTATGGAATCGCACATAATTGCTTCAGACAATGTGGGAGGGAGCAATGGAATAGGAGTGAGTATGGGATGAAGCAGAACAGCACTCCTCGTTAACAATGGTGCATGCCCTTGAGGGCTTTATGTTTTCTGATCATGTTGGATTTTACTAGGGCCAGGGCAGGCCATGAGGGCACACTGGGTGTGTGTAAGAAGAGGCATCTCAATATCAGGCAGCCAAGTGTCAGACCTCGTCATGCTCAGGTGATCCGCCTCCATATTAGGGTGAGGAGAAATGCAGCCCAGGTCCCTAACTTAAACTGCAGGATGTCAGTGTCATTTCGGGGAGTGTACCACAGCCGACTGAGCCATCTCTAAGTGCAGTCACAGCAGTGGCATTTCATCGGCTGCCTTGTCCCAAGTTTTATGTTTCTGCTTCACCATTGATGTAACACTTCATGTGTGGCTACTTTGGTTCCTATAGATCTCCTTGTGGAGCCTTGCCAGATTGAAGGCAGTCACTAGCCCACTGAGGATCGTGCAAAACAAAAACAGAATTACCTGGAAAAACTCAGCAAGTCTGGCAGCATCGGCGGAGAAGAAAAGAGTTGACGTTTCGAGTCCTCATGACCCTTCGACAGAACTTGATTTCGAGTCCAAGAAAGAGTTGAAATATAAGCTGGTTTAAGGTGTGTGTGTGGGGGGGCGGAGAGATAGAGAGAGAGAGAGGTGGTTGTGTAGACAAACACGCAATGATAGAAGCAGATCATCAAAAGATGTCAGCGACAATGGTACAAAAGAACACATAGGTGTTAAAGTTAAAGTTGGTGATATTATCTAAACGAATGTGCTAATTAAGAATGGATGGTAGGGCACTCAAGGTACAGCTCTAGTGGGGGTGGGGGGAGCATAAAAGATTTTAAAATATTTAAAAATAATGGAAATAGGTGGGAAAAGAAAAATCTATAAAATTTATAGGGAAAAAAAAAAGGAAAAAGGGGGAAACAGAAAGGGGGTGGGGATGGGGGAGGGAGCTCACGACCTAAAGTTGTTGAATTCAATATTCAGACCGGAAGGCTGTAAGGTGCCTAGTCGGAAGATGAGGTATTGTTCCTCCAGTTTGCGTTGGGCTTCACTGGAACAATGCAGTAAGCCAAGGACAGACATGTGGGCAAGAGAGCAGGGTGGAGTGTTAAAATGGTAAGCGACAAGGAGGTTTGGGTCATTCTTGCGGACAGACCGCAGGTGTTCTGCAAAGCGGTCGCCCAGTTTACGTTTGGTCTCTCCAATGTAGAGGAGACCACATTGGGAGCAACGAATGCAGTAGACTAAGTTGGGGGAAATGCAAGTGAAATGCTGCTTCACTTGAAAGGAGTGTTTGGGCCCTTGGACGGTGAGGAGAGAGGAAGTGAAGGGGCAGGTGTTACATCTTTTGCGTGGGCATGGGGTGGTGCCATAGGAGGGGGTTGAGGAGTAGGGGGTGATGGAGGAGTGGACCAGGGTGTCCCGGAGGGAGCGATCCCTACGGAATGCCGATAAGGGGGGTGAAGGGAAGATGTGTTTGGTGATGGCATCATGCTGGAGTTGGCGGAAATGGCGGAGGATGATCCTTTGAATGCGGAGGCTGGTGGGGTGATAAGTGAGGACAAGGGGGACCCTATCATGTTTCTGGGAGGGAGGAGAAGGCGTGAGGGCGGATGCGCGGGAGATGGGCCGGACACGGTTGAGGGCCCTGTCAACGACCGTCGGTGGAAAACCTCGGTTAAGAAAGAAGGAGGACATGTCAGAGGAACCGTTTTTGAAGGTAGCATTATCGGAACAGATGCGACGAAGGCGAAGGAACTGGGAGAATGGGTTGGAGTCCTTACAGGAAGCGGGGTGTGAGGAGCTGTAGTCGAGGTAGCTGTGGGAGTCGGTGGGTTTGTAATGGATATTGGTGGACAGTCTATCACCAGAGATTGAGACAGAGAGGTCAAGGAAGGGAAGGGAAGTGTCAGAGATGGACCACGTGAAAATGATGGAGGGGTGGAGATTGGAAGCAAAATTAATAAATTTTTCCAAGTCCTGACGAGAGCATGAAGCGGCACCAAAGTAATCATCGATGTACCGGGGAAAAATTTGTGGAAGGGGGCCGGAGTAGGACTGCAACAAGGAATGTTCCACATACCCCATAAAGAGACAGGCATAGCTGGGGCCCATGCAGGTACCCATAGCCACACCTTTTATTTGGAGAAAGTGAGAGGAGTTGAAGGAGAAATTGTTCAACGTGAGAACAAGTTCAGCCAGACGGAGGAGAATAGTGGTGGATGGGGATTGTTCGGGCCTCTGTTCGAGGAAGAAGCTAAGGGCCCTCAGACCATCCTGGTGGGGGATGGAGGTGTAGAGGGATTGGACATCCATGGTGAAGAGGAAGCGGTTGGAGCCAGGGAACTGGAAATTGTTGATGTGACGTAAGGTGTCAGAGGAATCACGGATGTAGGTGGGAAGGGACTGGACAAGGGGAGAGAGAAGGGAGTCAAGATAACGAGAAATGAGTTCTGTGGGGCAGGAGCAAGCTGAGACGATCGGTCTACCGGGGCAGTTCTGTTTGTGGATTTTGGGTAGGAGATAGAAGCGGGCCGTCCGAGGTTGGGCGACTATCAGGTTGGAAGCTGTGGGAGGGAGATCCCCAGAGGAGATGAGGTCAGTGACAGTCCTGGAAACAATGGCTTGATGTTCAGTGGTGGGGTCATGGTCCAGGGAGAGGTAGGAGGAAGTGTCTGCAAGTTGACGCTCAGCCTCCGCGAGGTAGAGGTCAGTGCGCCAGACAACAACAGCACCACCCTTGTCAGCGGGTTTGGTGACAATGTCAGGGTTGGACCTGAGAGAATGGAGTGCAGTAAGTTCAGAGAGAGACAGGTTAGAATGGGTGAGAGGAGCAGAGAAATTGAGACGACTAATGTCGCGCCGACAGTTCTCAATGAAAAGATCAAGAGAAGGTAAGAATCCAGAGGGAGGGGTCCAGGTGGAGGGAGAATATTGGAGATGGGTAAAAGGATCCGTTGAACTGGGAGAGGACTCCTGCCCAAAGAAGTGAGCCCGGAGACGAAGACGGTGAAAGAAGAGTTCAGTATCATGCCGAGCCGAAATTCATTGAGGTGAGGGCGTAAGGGTATGAAACTAAGTCCTTTGCTGAGCACTGAACGTTCAGCATCGGAGAGGGGAAGGTCAGGGGGTATAGTGAATACACGGCTGGGGCTGGGATTGGAAGATGGGGTGGGGACGGAGGGACAGGCTGGGGTGGAGGGTCCTAGATGGGTGTTGGTGTCGATGAGTTGTTGGAGCTTGCGTTCCTTAGCAGTTGAGAGAAAGAGAAAAAGTTTCTTGTTGAGGCGTCGGATGAGCCGAAGGATAAAATGAAACTGGGGGCACGCGCAGCTTTGAAAATCGTGCAAGTGCCCCTGTGTCTTGTAGGGTGCTGTTGCGACTAGTGTGCTGGATGGATGTGTGAAAAGGCAGTACTTACTGATGTCTGATGCCAGAACACCCTCCTCCAGGTAGCACCTCATCTCAGCACAGACACTTGCCCTTGAGGCTTGCTCATCCTTCCCAGCATCAGGGCAATGTGAGTATGCTGTGCAATCATGCACTGTCATCTGGAAGCTCATGGATGAAATTAGAGGAGTAGCTATGCTGGTGGTCATGCTCACACATGATGGAGGAGAGTTGTTGAGGAGGTCCTCAATGCATCCCTTCATCCTGCTCCTGAAATTTGCTGGCATAAGGCCTCATGAGCACACCTGCCTCATTTGGTCCATGCAATGGCCTCCTCGTCTGCATCCTCGGCTTTCAAGACCTCATCACCATCACCCCCTTTGAGGCCCTTCTCATCGGAGGAGACGTACAGCTCCTCCATCTCGTCATCTGCCAAGTCCTCCCCGCTCTGCGGTGCCAGGCTGTGCAGCATGCAGCAAGCCACAATGATGCATGAGACCCTCTGGGGCATATACTGGAGTCCTCTGGCAGATCTGTCCAGGCATCGGAATCACATTTTCAACACCCCGATGGTGTGTTCCACCAATGTCCAGGTTGTGGCATAAGCCTCATTATAAGTTTTCTCAGCGGGAGTCTAAGGCTGTCACATGGACGTCATCAGCCACATCCTTTGTGGGTAACCCTTGTCCCCCAGGAGCCAGCCCTGCATCCTGTGTGGTCCCTTGCAGGTGTCAGGGACCTCAGACCTACCCTGGATGTGCTGGTCTTGGACACTACCTGGGAATCTGGCACAAACCTGCATGATAAGTTTGTTACGGTCACACGCCAGCTGCGCATTGAGCAAGTGGTAGCCTTTCTGATTGACAGACTGGACTTCCTCTTGTCAGGGAGCTTTAATGGCACCTTTCATCTGTGGGAATCCTGCTCTTTCGGCCTGACTTGCTTGATCTCTGTTGATGTTGATAAAATTGTGCACCTTTGAAAAAATGACATCTGTGAGCTCCTGGTTGCGTTTGTGGGTGGACTCTTGGAAGATCCTGCAGAGATCCCTATTGGAGCCCTGAAAGGAGCCACTGGCATAGAAGTTGGCTGTAGTGGTTACTTTCACAGCCACTGGCAATGGATGCCCTCCCAGTCCCCATGGCACCAAATCTTGCAGAACATGGCAAGTGTGAGTCACCAGATATTTTGACATGTGGAGGCATCTGCCACACTGGTTCTCGCTCATCTGCAGATAACGCATGTGACGTCTATACCTCCTGGGTCTAGCAAGATGCCTAGGAATGACAGCTCTCTGAGGATCATCCTCTGCATCCGCCGGGGGACCTACTGCCCCCTGGTCTTGAGGGTTCTGTTCCTCCCTTTGGCAAGCCAGGTACCTCCATCGCTTTCTTCTCTCCTGCCTATAAGCAATAATGCAGGCAGCAATAACATCAGGCTTCATCTTCCTGATGGTGTCCTCACTGCAGTATCAATGAGAAATGGGCAAGAGTCAGCATTTGTTTCCTAAGGTCCACTTTCTGTCAAGGAATCGTTAGTGATTGTGGGCTCAAGGCCTTTTTATGCACGTCGGAGAGTACTGACCCCTGAAATGATGCCCAGTGCAGGGTGCGCATGAACATTCACCACAACACCCCACCCCCAGATCACATGACTGACAGCTGACAGCTTTGGTCACATGTCTGGATGTTCTGCTTTCAGCCCAGGTGCTGGGACCATCATTACCTGCAATCCAAGACTGTGCTGTTTGGACTAAACATGAGGGTGAATGTTTAGGGTCTACATGAGATTAATTTAGGGGGTCTGGAAGCTTCTCTGTGAGTGGCACATGGCCACATTTCCAAGGAGGTTCTCAAGCTTGTCTAGTTGCCCAATAGTCCTGAAGTTCCATAATACTCTGGCGAATTTGAAGGCTGCAAGCGAGGAGTAATAACTAAGGAAATAATCATTGCCACTTTTAGGGTTTAATGTTGCATGAGTGGGCCTTATTGCTTATTTTGCTTACTCCTGCATGTCAAATGAATGCTGCTAAACTGTCTGAACTGTGCCTCTGTTCTCATTTTGGAACTACCATTTCAGTTGGGTGGCCCTTTAGTGCCACCACCCACCAATTACCCCCAAACCACCCCCCCCAAGTCATGTGCCTCAGTGCAAACTGCCCCGCTCGCTGAGCCCAGTGGAGCCCTTTCCCTGTAACCCTCAGCCCTGTCTGAACCCTCCCCCAATGGAGTCGTCGCCCTGCAGCACAGTAAAAGCCACCTCCGCCTTAACCCTGGTGTGGTGGCTGTAGAGACTTGCCTGTGAGACCCCCTGAAACCGATGCAGGGCAGCCGATGAAGTCTGGTGCTGAGCCCCGCCAGTGCTGCGCGATGCAAGTTATGGAAACCAACCTTGGCGTTTCGAGCCAAGTGCAGGTCACCAGATGCACATTGTTTAAATTCTGTTGCGAAACATGTCTTTCTAATTGCACGCAGACATCGGCTCTTAATCCAACGTGGAGGGATGACTCTGGTCAGAAGTGTCACAATGAGATGCTGATTTATGCTAATGATATTCATGAAGCTGGGCAGCAGGAAACGCGGCCCGCCATTGACGGCCGACATGTATAATCACTTCCTCATTATACATGGTCATAAAACCGGTCTTGGGCCTTCTTGCGAGATTTAGCTCTCATGCACGCCATGACGCCCGCCACAATCGGGAGCGGAAAGCCCTGCCATTTGTTTTGAGTTTTGCAAGCGTGGGCTTTCCGATTCCCTGTGGCAACGACTTGACCAATCAGAGTCGGCCTGCCTGTTTTGAATTTAAACAGAAGCTTGGCAGTTAACTGTTCCCAAGTGCATTCTCGAGGCAATGCCTCTACCAATCAGAGTCCACTCGTCAATACGCAAGTTCTGCACTGCCAAATGACTACTCTTGATTTTACTTGTCATCAGACCTATATTCAGGGTTCATTTTTTTTTCTCGGCTCTTACTGGAGAGATATCAGCTTTTACGACTTTGAGGTCTGCGCATATGCCTTTATCAAACAGCAGCCCCAGTTTTGGACGGTGTTTCAGTGAGTTCAACTTCTGTAGCCACGAGTGTTCAGAACATCACAACACAAATTGCATACAAACTGCTTTCCCATTGAATAACCTGTCAAGGTTATAATCAGATCTCAACCATAATAGATTAACCGGTCATCTCATTGCTGTGTTATTAGTCCACTTGCAAGCATGGTTTACTGCTGTGTTAGATTACTCTCAGAGGAATCCTGCTCGGAATGTAACTTCACACTAAGATTGCCATTTTCTGCATGATAGTACTTAGTGTTAAAATTACTGCCCAGAGGGAAATCATCTCCCACAGAATTCAAAGTCAGAAATGCGAAGAAAAACATACGACTGCCGCAGAAGAGTGACAAAATCTGGCCTTTTGGCATCTTAACAAGATGGCTGTGGGTAGCTGTTTTACATTCCAGCAGAGTTTCATGACCCACTAGAGATTATACAGCTGCACCCTGAGCTGTTCGTCACTCACACAGACAGCATCAAAGAATTTGCAATGTATCAGGCCAACTTGCACCAGGCACCAGCACAAAATATGGAAGACAGATGTGCCTTTTGTCAAGACACCTTTCAACAATTGTCTGTGCACTGGCCTGTGGGTCCTGGAGATGGGGAATGGGATTCCTCGCCTGAGTCCCTGCAAATACTGACAGGCGTGTGGGGACTTACTATAAACACTGACAGGTTCCTTGGGGTTGACTGTAAATACTGATACACCCCTGGGTGCAGTGGTGGCAGGGTGGCAGCATGTGTACCTTCTACAAGGTGCACTGTAGCAACTCACCAAAGCTCCTTAGATAGCACCTTACAAACTGTGACCTCTACCATCTAGAAGGACAAGGGCAGCAGACACATGGGAACACCACCATCTGGAAGTTCCCCTCCAAGCCACTTACCATCCTGACATGGAACTATATGACTGTTCCCTCAATGTTGCTGGGTCAAAATCCTGGAACTCCCTTCCTAACACCACTGTGGGTGATTCTAAACCGCATGGACTGCAGCGGTTCAAGGAGGCATCTTGCTACCACCTTCTCAAGGGCAATTTGGGATGAGCAACAAATGGTGGCCTTGCCAGTGAAGCCCACATCCAATGAATGAATAATCAAAAAAAAACACTCTTGGGAACTCTCTGCATTTACTGACAAACACTTGGGGACCCCCTGTAAATATTGACACATTATTGGGCATTCCCTGTCAATGCTAACACACTCCTGGGAATTCATTGTTCATATTTACACACTCTTGGAGATTCCCTGTAAATACTAACATACTGCTGAGGACTCATTGTAAATACTGACACAGTCCTGGAGGCTTACTATAAATACTGGCACCCTCTGTTTCCTCTATTTGCAAATTCTCCCCGTCACCCCCAAATTACATCTCTCTCTCTCTCTCTGGAAAACAGAGAACTACCCCTCCCCCGGCATTGAGTTTTGCATTATCACTGACCGGAGAATAGCATATCCATATTCAGTCCAATCCAGTCAATTTCATGATATATCTCAAGTTCTGTTAGATTTTTCAACAAGAGAGCACTTGGAGGTGCAATAGGAGTGTTTGGTGATACTCCGCAAAACCTAAAGTTAAGAACAGGGAAAAAAAGAATTACTGACAAAACTTTAATGTCTCCTCCTCACTGAAAAGAATGGCAGAATATTTTTTTTTCCCCCCAAGAACGACTAATACTGTAGAGTTAGTCATTCCCAGGGCAATGATCTTTTTGAGCAGTCAATCCCATAATTCAGTTATGCTCAGCAAATTTATTGCTTACTTCCTGTTTTTGAGTATCATGACATCTGCTAAATGACTCTGGCTCCACTGACTGTGAGACAGTGATATTACTAATGGGTAGAATTTTGTCAGGAGGAGGGGTTGGGGAGTAGAGAGAGAGAGAGAGGAACTGATAGAGAAAGTGACAGAAAGAAAGGAAGATACAGTGCCAGAGAGAGAGGACAGAGATGGACAGAGAGACAAAGGTTAAGTGATAGTGACATAGAAAGATGGACAGAGAGAGTGACAGAAAGAGAAAGAGAGAGACATGGACAAACAGACAGAAAGAGACAGAGAGACAAAGGGTGCGATTTTTAGCTGCGCCAGGGTGGGAATAAACGTAGGTTGGCACCAAAAATAGTGCCAACAGCCAATGTGCCAGTTTCATGTTGCCATTCTTGCCCTGGCAACCCTCTGTCATTCTGCATGGAGGCCAATTGAAACAGTTAATGAGCTCATTGAGAGCTTGTTAAGGGCCAGTTGAGATTTTGATGGGGGTGCACAGGTTGCATACTGGACTATCAAGAGTTCAAATCTCACAATGGCAAACTATGAAACAATGTAACTTCATCTGAATAGGAACAGATGGAAAACATGTTTGTACTCGAAAGAGTTCCACACTGGACTGGCTTGGCCTAAATAGCCAAGTGGTTATGGTACTGGGTTTATAACCCCAAGATTAGGAGTTCAAATCTCACAATGGCAAAACTATGAAACAATGTAACTTCATGGCTGTGCCTGATTTATGGGCTTGGCCTAAATAGCCAAGTGGTTATGGTACTGGGTTTGTAACCACAAGTTCAAATCTCACAATGGCAAACTATGAAACAATGTAACTTCATCTGGAACAGATGGAAACGGGTTTGTTCTCAAAAGAGTTACACACTGGACTATCAAGAGTTCAAATCTCACAATGGCGAACTATGAAACAATGTAACTTCATCTGAATAGGAACAGATGGAAAACATGTTTGTACTTGAAAGAGTTACATGCTTGGCTTAAATAGCCAAGTGGTTATGGTACTGGGTTTGGAACCCCAAGATCGAGAGTTCAAATCTCACAATGGCAAACTATGAAACAATGTAACTTCATCTGAAACGGATGGAAAACGGGTTTGTGCTCGAAAGAGTATCAAGAGTTCAAATCTCACAATGGCAAACTATGAAACAATGTAACTTCATCTGAAAAACAGATGGGAATGTGTTTGTACTCGAAAGAGTTACAATCTAGTCCTGTAAGGGTTAATATTGGCCTCGGTGGCTCCTTGCAGGCGTTGCCCATCTTTTACCAGGACCTGATCAAAGTCTGGAAAGTGGTCGCCTCGCGACGCAGCTGTCCCTCGTCAGGAGTAGCGGCTATCGTCAGAGAGCCACTGCTCAGGAATCCGCCCCTCCATCCTTTTCACTGGTTGGCGGAGAGGAGGGCTGTGGCCGCAGGGGTGACCAGGATCGGGGACGTGCTGGGTGGTGGAGGACTGGGCTGGATGCTCCCGCAGGAGTTGGCGCGACGCGCGTCTGTGAGTGTCCAGGTCACAGCCAATGCCATCCAAGACCTGAGAACAGTTGTGCTTGGACCCGACGTTATTTTGGGTCTTGAGGTGGCCCAGGTGCACGGTGGTCTTCCGTCTGAATGTTCCCTGTTCGGACAGAATTCCACATTGGCCCCAAGCCCCGAACCCTCCCTCGGGTGCTGGTGCCCCGCAATATGAGCCGCCTCGGGGACATGTCCTCCATGCCTTTTGGCACGGCAAAGAGGGGCTTTTTGTATGGACTGCTGCTGCACACCTTCCATTTTCTCGCCCTTGTCCGCCGCCCGGACACGCCCTGGCATGCCTTGTTGCCGTCCGGCAGCAGAGGCCCCCAATGGGAGGCCCTCTACGGAGGTGTCCTCCCCATTTCTATCGGGGACCTGGGTTGGAGGGTGTTGCATGCAGCAGTCCCGTATAGTAAGAGGATGCATAAGTTCACGGACTCTCAGGACACGTGCCCTTTTTGCGGTCTTGTGGAGTCCGTGGACCATGTATACATAGGGTGTTGTAGGCTGCACTCCCTTTTTAGTTATTTGAAAAACCTTTTATTGATGTTTTGTTTGCACTTCAGCCCCACGCTCCTGATCTATGGGCACCCGGTGTGGAAGGGGGTCAGGAAGGAGGAGGACCTCCTCGTGAACCTGCTCCTGGGCCTGGCCAAGTTGGCCATTAACAGGTCCAGGCAGCGGGCGATCGACGGGGGAGTCCCGCCCGATTGTTTGTCCCTCTTCCGCGGCTACGTTCGCTGCTGGATGTCCCTGGAGAGGGAGCACGTGGTGTCTGCTGATACGCTCGAGGCCTTCCGTGCTCGGTGGGCACCGCGGGGACTGGGATGTTTTGTTGACCCCTTTAATCACATTTTGAGTTAAAGTTTGTAAGGTTCCTTTAAATTTTTGTCCTTGGTTTTATAGCTGACCGGAATTAGGGGCTGTGCCTGATTTATCCCAATTTTGTTGATTTGGTTTAATTGTTTTCATTTAAAAGATTATCAAGAGTTCAAATCTCACAATGGCTAACTATGAAATAATGTAACCATCTGAAACAGATGGAAACGGGTTTGTACCTGAAAGAGTTACACACTGGACCAGCTTGGCCTAAATAGCCAAGTGGTTATGGTACTGGGTTTGTTAACCCCAAGATCAATAGTTCAAATCTCACAATGGCAAAAACTATGAAACAATGTAACTTCATCTGAAACAGATAGAAACATGTTTGTACTCAAAAGAGTTATACTAGCCAAGTGGTTATGGTACTGGGCTTGTAACCTCAAAAGAGTTACACATTGGATCAGGGACAGACCAAGTGCATGGAGGCAGCAACATTGCAGGGAACCAGTCATGGTGGTACCATTGACTTAGGTGGGCCCATAAAAGGGAGTATTGCTGAGATGGTCACCTGTGTGCCTCAATGGCTGAATGACATCAGATGTGTTGAGATTGCATGGAGAGTGGTCAGTACATGCTCAGGCAGTGCACAAGAACACAAGGAAAAGAAGCAGAAGTAGACCATGTGGCCCATCGAGCCTGCTCCAGCATTAAATACAATCATGGCTAACCTTGGATTTCAACTCCATTTTCCCACCCACTCCCTGTATCCGTTAATTCCCTGAGAGACCAAAAATCTGTCTACTCCGGCCTTAAATGTGTTCAACGATGGAGCATCCACAACCCTCTGGGGTAGAGAATTCCAAAGATTCACAACACCTTGGGTGAAGAAATTTCTCCTCATCTCAGTCATAAATAATTGACTCCTTATCCTGAGACTGTGCCCTTCCAATCTTTTAAATTCCCCAATTCAGCAAACACCCTATCAAACCAGAATCTTGCATATTTCAATGAGATCTCCTCCCATTCTTTTAAACTCCAGTGAATATAAGCTCAATTTATATAGTGTCTCATCATAGGACAACCCCCACATCCCAGGGACCAATTTAGTGAACCTTTGCTGTACCGCTTCCAATGCAGAGACCAAATCTACACACAGTACTCCAGATGCAGTCTCACCAAACCCTATACAATTGTAGCAAGATGTCTATATTCCTGTACACCAGTCTACTTGCAATAACAGGCAATATAATTGCTTCTGCACTTGCCTGGTAACTTTCTGTGTTCCTTTTATGAGCACACCCAGGTCTCTTTGAACATCAACAATTACAAGTTTCTCATCTTTTAAAAAATATTCTGCTTTTCTGTTCTTACAACCAAAGTGAATAACTTCACATTTCCCGACATTATGCTCCATCTGCCACTTTGTTGCCCACTCACTTAATCTGTCTATATCTCTTTGCAGACTCCTTGTATCCTCCCCACAGCTTACCTTTCCACCTAACTTTGTATCATCAGCAAACATAGATACATTACTCTCTGTCTCTTCATCTAAGTCATTAACATAGATTGTAAAGCAATTATAGATGAATCAGTTTAACTTCAGAGGTGGGGAAGCTTCTAGAAAGAATTATTCGGATAGAATTAGTAGTCACATGGAAAAATATGGAAGAGCCAACATGGATTTCTAAAGGTGAAATCATGTTAAACTAACTTGTTGGAGTCTTTTGAAGGGGAAAGAGAGAGGGTTGATGAGGGTAATGCTGTTGATGTGGTGTACATGGACTTTCAAAAGGCATTTGATACAGTGCCACACAACAGATTTGTGAGCAAAGTTATAGCTCATGGAATAAAAGGAACAGTGACAACATAGATACAAAATTGGCTGAGTAATAGGAACCAGAGGGTAATGGTCCATGGATATTTTTTGGGCTGGAGGAATGTTTTAAGTGGAATTCCCCAGGGTCAGTATTGGAATCCTTGTTTTTCCTAATATCTATTAATGATCCAGATCTTGGTGTGCAGGGGTGTGCAGGGGATAATTTCAAAGTTTGTAGATGATAAGAAACTTGGAAGTATAGAAGTATAAAACTTCAAATGGACATAGACAAGTTGGTGGAGTGGGCAGATGAAGTTCAATGTGGAGAAGTGTGAGATGATGCATTTTGTAAGGAAGAACATGGAGCGACAATATAAAATAAGGGGTACAATTCTGAAGGGAATGCAGGAGCAGAAGGACCTGTGTGTATATGTGCTTAGAGCATTGAAGGTGGCAGGACAGGTGGAGAGAGCAGTTAATAAAGTGTTCATTATCCTGGGCTTTATTAATAGGGTATAGATTACAACAGCAAGGAGATTATGCTGAGTTTATATAAGACACTAGTTAGATATCAGCTGGACTATTGTGCACAGTTCAGGGTGCCACATTATAGGAAGGAAGTGGATGCATTGGAGGGAGTGTAGGCGAGGTCTACAAGAATTTTCCAGGGATGAGAAACTTCAGTTATGAAAATGGATTGGAGAAGTTGGGACTGTTCTCCTTGGAGATGAGAAGGCTAAGAGGAGGTTTGATAGAGGTGTTCAAAATCATTAGGGGGCTGGATAGAGTGGAAAGGGAGAAACTGTCCCCACTCGTAAAAGAATCAAGGAAGAGAGGGCACAAATTTAAAGTGATTTGCAAAAGAAGCAAATGTGATGTGAGAAAAAACTTTTTCACACAATGAGTGGTTCGAATCTGGAATGCACTGCCTGGAAGTGTGGCAGAGGCAGGTTCAATCGAAGTGTTGAAGAGGGCATTAGATGATTATTTGAATAGAAAGACTGTGCAACGGTACAGGGAAAAAGCAGGAAAATGGCCCAAAATCATAATGCTCATTTGGAGAGCCGGTGCAGTCACAATGGGCTGAATGGCCTCCTTCTGTACCATAACAATTCTGTCATTCTGTGAAATAGCAGAGGCCCCAGTACTGATCCTTGCAGAACTCCACAATTCACTGCCTGCCAACTTGAAAATGCTTCGTTTGTGGCCACTTTCTGCTTCCTGTCCATTAACAGTGGGTCATCACTTTCCAGGTATTGTGGGGGTATGAAAAAGGGGTAAGGCTTCTAGACAATACAGGGAGCACAAGGAAGGTAATAGCTGAAAATGGGAGGGCGACTGTTAGGTTCTGGGTTTAGTGGCGATGAGCATCAACAGCCTCAGCAGCAGAGACAGATGCCCAGGCATGAGGAGGACAGTAGAGAGGGATGAGAGGAAGGAAGGCAACAGAGGCCATACCCTAAGATGGAGCTACCTGGACATGTTGGAGGACCAGTGCAGCAGGAGGCTGCGCCTGTCCAGGCAGGTGGTCACTGAGATTTGTACTCTCATTGTGGAAGATCTCATGCCATGCAGCACTGCTCGCCATTCCCTGCCTGTAGTCATCAAAGTCACTGTAACCTTGAATCCCTTCACCCCTGGCTCCTTCCGGGGACCAGCAGCTGACCTGGGTGGTGTCTTGCCAGTGGCTGCTCATCACTGCATCTCACAGGCCACTGCTGCCTTATTTGTGAGAGCTGGATACTACATATAGTACATAGGCACAAAGGGCAGCAGGATATTCTCTTCCATCACTGGATTCCCCAGGTACAGGGCATCACTGATTTTATCCACATGGCCATTCAAGGTACCAAGTGACTGCCCAGAAAGATTCATGAACAGAAAGGACTTCCACTTCCTCAACATTCAGCTGGGCAGTGACCACAAACAAGAGCTTCCTTCATAAGTACACTCACTTACCTGGTAGCTGCCATAACTCCCTCATCTTCTGGCAGTCAAGAATACCACAGCTCTTTATTTCGTCCCCCCCAAACTTTCTTGGACACAAGGGTTAATCTTTGAAAGGATAGCTACTCACTCCTTTACATGACCTTGAGACGGAGCCACAAAGAAGCTATAACCAGTCATCTGCTCACAAGGACTACCTTGCAGGAGCGGAAGAGGAAGAGGATTAGGACGAGGAGGAGGGAGATACAGAACTCAGAGGTGCCCTGGGCTTCACAAGGAGGTGGCCGGGGCCACTGAAGGACATGATGTTCTGATCAGGTTGTCATCAACATCAGGGAGCATCTGACCCAGGAATGTTTTGGCTAAGCCTTTCGAACACACAATGACTGGAACTCACTTTGAGAGCATTTCCACTGAAAACCCCCCTTAAATAGATCAACTCTAACCACCAATGAATGATCCACATCTGTCCACAGGTCTCACTGTCCCCCTTCAAGGACCTTTGCTTCCCTTCACGACCGCTTCCCTATTTTCCAGTTTCACTGTTAAAGAATGGAAGCTCACATATTTGGCATCATGTGTCATAATTTACATTGTGCTGAGTAAGAGAAAAAGTATACACGTGCAGGTGAAATAACCCCCAATGAACCAATCAGTGCTCTGACCAGGCAGTGGCCTCAGCTCTCAGCCACTCCTACAAGGTGCTCCATGTGGCCTTGGATGAGGTGGAGGCAGCCTGCTCCCTCGTCTCTGCCTGTGACTGAGATGCACAAGGCGGTTGTCCTCATTGTGGAGGTGCCAGTGGGAGCACCTCCAGAGGCCATTGCACCAGTGTCAATGCAGAGTTAGCCTCCACCTCAAGGCCCCGCTGAATAGATGGTCCCTCAGTTAGTGGGGCCAAGGAGACCAATGTTGATGACGGTGCCCAATGAGGGGTCGCACCCTCATCCTGGTTACTGACTGCTTCTTGGATGGCGCTCCGAATGGCTGGAGGGGAACACCAGCTGAGGTGGAACTGACATCCACTCCAAACAGCTCTGCACCACCAATGCCGCTGACTTGTCAATGCTACAGAGTGTTGCATGCACTCTGTGCATGTTAGTGCAGTGTTCCTGTATCCGCTCTAGGTGTTGCCACATGTGGCTCTCCATGATGTTGGCCGCTTGCTCAATGGAGGAGTTTATGCACTCAAAACTCTGGACCATGGTGGCAGACATGAGTTGACATTCTCAGCCCATGACCCCTTACTGCCTCAAGGAACTCTAACATGCAGGAACAATCTGCTGGTCTAGTAAAGTTTCCTTTCTTGTGACTCCTGAGGCCCTGCATCTGCCCCCAGCTAAACATGGCTGGAAATGTCTTCCATTCTCTGAGGGGGATTGCCCACAGCTGCTTCTGCCGCTCTCACTTCCTCCTGCTCATCAGTGTTGTGGTCTTCTCCCAGTACCAACATAACTAATCGCACATGAGGACCCACTGACATGAGTATATCAGTGCAGCTGGAAAGTTACCTTGTCAGATGTGATGGTGCTGGCTGTGTTGTCTCTGATACCAGCACTTGCTCTGGTCCAAGTAAAGAACATCTCCCTCCACTTCACAACCTGTGGGAGATACAAGAAGGGATGATAAGAACTAGCCTTGGAGAGCAGAAGCTTCTTCCATGCTGAGGTTTCTCAGTGCATCTGATATTTTTGGGATGATTACAGAGGGAATGTAGTGCTCTCCATCCCATTCAGCTGCAGATTGCAATGTCATTTCACCCTGTCCAGGAATAGACATCTCACCTTCCCTGACTTGTTTCTGGGGTTTTTGGAAGTGCGGGTGGGGAGTACCCTGGTGATTCCTATTGCTCTCTCCTCCATGACAGTGGGGATGTGCAGATGGGGCACTCCTCCTCCTGTCAGTACCCTTTCCCGGACATTACAAGCCCTTTTCTCCTGAAAGGACAAAAGGGAGACAGGCCTATACATGTGTCTTATTGAGAAACTGCATGTATCAGTACTGGCAAATCTTCAACAGCACTAGGACTCTGAGCCTCGCTGAGGAGTCAGTAAGTACCCTGGATATACATCACTCCCATGTTTAGGAGCAGCATGCATTCTCAGGCTCCTCAGCGAGGTGTGTCTTTTGGAGGTTGAGTACTCAAAGGCCTTTCCTGGTGGTCTGGAGTTACACTCACATTGCCAGAGCAAATAAGATCATTTAATCATTTCCGGAACAGGACCCAGTTCCTCCTGAGCACACTTCACTTCCTAACTTAGCCACCTGAATCCATGTATGTTTGCTTTGTGAGGGTGGCCCTCTTCTGCTACCCTCCAGAAAGAGGAACTCCCTTCTCTTCCTCACTGCCTTAAGGAGGACCTTCAGGTCTGCATCAGTGAAGTGTATGGTGGCCTTGCCCTGGATGCCAGCCCTCTGTCTGCCTCTCCTATCACTGCTGCTTCCATTTTCTCATTCAAACAGAAGTCACAGTAATGCCTTGGTGATGTGTTTAAATTGCATTTGCACAGTCCCATCTCAATTCTAGCTGCTGCCAAGAATTGGCTGCCCAGCCCACCCTCCAGCCAATTAGCAACCCGCCTCTGTGAAGTCTGGGGGCTGTGACTACTACATCCCAGAAATGGCCCCAGCAGGAGGAAACTCAGGCCTGCAGAGCCAGAGAGAAAGAGAGAGAGACAGAAATTAGAGAAGAGCCAGAGACACCTAGAGTGGGAGACAAAGAGTGAGGGAGAGACATGTATTGAGAGGGGGTGGGAGAGAGAGAGAGAGAAGTGAAAGGGATGAGAAAAGCTCATTCCAGATAGATGCAGGCTGTCTGAAATTTGACAGTTCTGCCTTCTTCTCTCTCCCTCTAGTTGTGATCGACTAAACAAATCTATTTAAAATCAATCAGACTCAGCAGCAGATTAGGTTTTCAGGAGAAGTTGTAGCTGCTTTAAGAAGGTTTAACTGGTAAACTGCCCATGCCGTGTAAATCTCTGTTGACAGCACAGGTATTACCAGCATTTATGGGACTTGGCAATTCTAACAGACTAGGGGCATAGATGAGGGGCATAGATAAGGTAGAGAGGACGAAACCTTTCCCCTTAGTGGATGTGTCAATAACCAGGGGGCACAGATTTAATGTAAGGGGCAGGACATTTAGAGGAGACGTGAAGAAAAACTTTTTCACCCAGTGGGTGGTTGGGATCTGGAACACACTGCCTGAGGGGGTGGAAGAGGCATGAACCCTCACAACATTTAAGAAGTATTTAGATGAGCACTTGAAGCACCATAGCATACAGGGCTATGGGCCAAGTGTTGGAAAATGGGATTAGAATAGATAGGTGCTTGATGGCCGGCATGGACATGATGGGCCGAAGGGCCTGTTTCTGTGCTGTATAACTCTATCGGAAGAATATTCCCATTGGTGAGCGGGCGGGGGCCTGCTCGCCGACGGGTAGAATGACGCACGATGACGTAGGGCGGGTGTCCCGACATCACCACTTGTCATTTAGATTTGTCAGTTTGGCTGTGCGCCCGCCGAACTGTCAAAGGCCAAGTAAGGCCATTAACAAAGTAATTAAAGTGGTTAAGAATGCTGCCCGTCCAACCTTAAGGTTGGCGGGCAGGCCAAGAGCCCAGGCGGCCTTCGCATTTTTCATGAAATCTCATCCACGGGCGGGATGAAGTTTCATGAAGGGTTTATTATTTAAATAAAAACTTTTGAAAAAGTTAATGGACATGTCGCAGCTCATGTGACAGTTTCACATGAGGGGACATGTCCTTAAAATTTTTTTTCACCTTTATTAAATATTCCAGAATTTCAACTGATTTGCCTCAGGGAGATCTCTGCGGTCTTTCATGCCCGCCCACATAAAATGGCAGCGCGCACCCGATTGGGGGCGCCAATCGGATTCGCACTCACCCCCGCACAACCCCCTCTCGAAGGTGGGAAAATTTTTCCCTTTGTCTCTATGACTAGACAGCAGTGCTATCTCCCTCGGTTGCTGCCATCGCTCCAACTTTATTTTGAGTAAATATCAAAAACACAGGCCGGGACTTTCCATGTCCGCTGGCCTTGGGTGTGTTCGATGGCGTGAGCAGACAATGTAGCGCAATCGGTTTCACGACGGCGGGAACTTCATTGTAATACATCAGCATATCATTATACGGCCAGCCTGCCAGACTCAACCCCATCCCCCCACTGTTGGATTGTCCACGCATGTTGGCAGGAAAACACAGTGATGTGGTTCACAACAGCACACAGGCGAGGTGCACTTGGCAAGCTGCACTTTGCTTGGGACTTCAAGGTTTGCTTGCCTACCTTGCTTTGGGCAGCACTTGCAGTCCTCAGCACCACATCACTTTTAGGGCAGTTCACGGTAGCTCTTTAGCTGCCAGATCAGCCATATGTGGGTGGCTTTTCAATGGCTGCAGGGCTGGGACTTGCTTGGGGAAGGGGGAAAAGCGGCTTCAGGCAAGGCAAGAGGCTGCAGGACGAGGGTTGTACTGGGGAAGGAGGGTATCTCAGGGTGTGTGCGGGGGCGCATGTTGATCTGTGCAAGTGGCATCAAGATGGTGAGGGCTGAGGAGGCCGTCTCCAGAGGAGATGAGGCCAGATGGACATGTGAGGTTGTGTGTGTGAGAATGGGTGGTGATGTCCCTTGAGCAGGTAGTGAGTGAGATGCCAGTGAATGTGTGATGGGCTTGTGAGTGTGTGAGTTTAGAGTGATGCGATGGTTGCCTTACCCTGGCTGCATGGATGAGATCATTCATCCTCGATCTGCATTGGATGGCCAACCTCTTCTGTGCAGCATTGGCACTGACCACTGCTGCCACCTCCTGCCATGCTAGATTGGTGATGCTGCTATCCGTCCTGCAGCCAGATTGGGGGTAGAGGGCATCATGGCGGGCTGGCATGGCATCCAAATGGCATTCCAGTGACACGTCATTAAACCTGGGGCTGCAGCATTTTTGCCTTTTGTGGACATCTTCCCTGCTGTAGTCGTAGCCTGGGAGAACTGAGATGGGTGCGCACGACTGGATTTTAAATATGGCGCCCAGCGTGATGAAGTGGCGACGTGATGGCATGGCGGGCGAATGAGAGCCTGCCCGCCATTGAAATGGCATGTTTCCTGGGAATGCATAAATAACGCGCTGGGTTTGAGACAATACAGTGTGAAAACCTTCCATTGCAGCTAGCGGGTAAAACATCATTTTTCCAGCCAGCTACTACACTTAGTGCAAATCTGGGACCATTCCACCCACAGTGTCAGATATGATTCACTTGAGTCTCTTATCTACAAATTGCCCATGAAAAGAAAATCTTTCTCCCCATCACTGTTCATTTTTACCATTTCAGTCACACAATACCAGTCTTAAATTTCATCCAACTTCCATCCTTGGTTTCTTTTCCCTCTCCTGCCTCAAGGTGAACCTGTAAGGCCTCTTGTTTACCTGTGCAAAGTGGAAAAAACCTGCTTCAGATATTTAGAGCCAGGTTTTTAGTGAACTAATCAATGGCATTAGGAACTGCTGCAGGCTGCTCCACATCCAGATAAGGTTTGATTTATTTTTACAACAGATTTTTGTGGGGTCAGGAAATGTATCAGTGGGAGCTTTGTCCATCCCCCATACACCATGCACCCTCCGTAGACATGAACTCAACCAAATTTCTCCTGTCCTTATCCTAACTAAAACCAGGCCCAAATTCATCTCTCAGCCCTTGCTGGCCTATATTGGCTTTCATTCCAGCAATACCTCCACTTTAAAATTCACACCCTTGCAATCAGATCCCTTCACAGCCTCATTCCTCAGCGTCTTAGTAAACTTCTCCAGCCTTACAATTCTCCGAGAAATCTGCCCTCATTCTCTCACGCATCCGCAATTTGCATTGCTCTAGCATGGCGGCCATGCCTCCAGGTGCCTAGGCCTCAAACTCTGGAATTCCCTCCCTAAATTTCTCAGTCTCTCTTTCTCCTCTTTTAAGACATTCCTTAAAACCCACCCCCCTTGTCCAAGCTTTTGGTAACCTGTCCTAATGTCTCCTTATGTGGCTCAGTGTCAGTTGTATTTGATAATGTTCCCATGAAGTATTCGTACTTTTGGACATTTTATGACATTGACGGTGCTATTTAAATGTAAGTTGATATTATATCATTGAGCCGCAGGGATTTAACTTCCTGATGTGTGTCACCAGCCTTCAGCATTCATAACATTGGCCTTTGTAGGTAGAATTTTTTGCGAAGAAAAGATTTAGACACAGAAGTGAAAAAAGGGGAAGAAACTAGCAATGAAAACTTAAAGAAAACAACATTGATTTTGAGCAGTTCACAAGTATTTACAAAGGATCTCTTCTCCGGATATTTTTTTCACACAGTGCTCAAAACTCTAAGGCTTGCCATTAGGTTTTTGGTGTATCAAATTTTCCAGCTTTCTGAAACAGGGCCCACTATCGTCTCAGACATGACTGAAATAGTCAACAGCCAACAGAATACAACCCAGGAACAGAGGCCTCTGAGCACAGAACTATCTATCAAGTCAGGTCAAAGGATACCCTTTGCAACAGGCTCATTCAATGGACCAGATTTTCACAAAGTCGTGATGGCTCTGAAGCCATTTAAAGATGGTGGATGGGGCCCAATTTGGGATTCCCGCCACTATTCACAACACCGGGAATTTTTGCCAGCCTGGGTTAAGCATGCAGGCACTGAGCACTCCTGGCCTGGCTAGCTCCATTGCAGGGGTAGACTTCTCCCAGCCCCCTGCAATTTTTGTGGAGTCAGGCCAGTTTCTTCATGACTCATGGTTCACTGGTCCCAGAGAAGTCAAGAACCATTGTCTAAATTTGGGAACCTTTTAAAAGGTCATGTCCCGCAGCCACTCCTCACGGCTCCTCACACCCTCCATACCAACTCAATGCCAACTCATGTCCCCAGCCTCTCCCCATGGACCCCCATAAACTCCTTGCCAACCCAATGCCACCTCATGCACCTTTCATGCCATTCATCCAGTATACACTATGTACATAACCAATAAGTCACTTAATAACAATGGCAAGTATGGACTGCTGAGGAAAAGCATCTATTCAGAAATGTTCCTTGAAAAAACTGCTGTGCCCTATAAAACCCTACAACCCTAATCCTATAAAACCCCATATAACTCTATAAAAGTGAGAATGAAATGGACCATTAAAGTATCAATTACAGAGGCTTCAATCACTTCTGGCCTCTTAATCTTGTCCAAGTAAACAGTGAGTCATTGACAAAAGACAGCGCAGAAAGACTAACTTATTATAACCACTTAAAGGTGTCAATCAAGCAAAGTCAACAATTCACTTCACTTGTTAAAACAGATTCCCTGCTGAGCTAATGCTTTTATTGGTCTGGTCCCTCAGCCAAGCATGCATAAGAAGGATATTTGGAAACAGATTGGATAGAGGGAGGCAGCAGTCCCACCCTTCTGGATCAGGAAGCCCTTCCTGAAGCCTCTTATTGGCCAGCAGCTCTCTGTTACCTTGGGATAGAGGCGTGCAGCATTGGATCAGGATTTAGGTAAGTGTTTGCAGGTCTTGCTGGGTGCCAAGCTGGCAGACTCCAGTTAATGGGAGGGGGGGGGGGGGTGGTGGGAGGGGGGAAGAGGTGGGGGGGCTGGTGGGAGGCTGGGGTTTGAAAGGCCCTGCAGATGGAGAACCAGGGGGAGGGTAATGGTAACACCTTGGAAGGCCCTCCAATGGGCGAAGAGGGCATATTATGGAGGGACCAACCCTGCCTGCGACCACCCCGTGCAGGGAAACTACTTGGCACAGGCCTCTCCTGCCATTGGTCAAAACCAGCTCTTGTCGGAATTAATTGCCCACTTAAGGAGCTCAATTGGTCCACTGGTGGGCAGACCAGCTAAAGCTACCCGCGCAGTGGGTAAAATTGCAGTGGGGGCAGGGAGGGGCAGGCAGGTGGTGGGCAAGCTTCCCCCTCACCCCCACCACCAGCCTTTAAACCTGCTGGGTAGGGTGGTGTAAAATCCAGCCCAGTGTTTCAGGCCTGTGACCTTTCCATGGATTTCTGATTGAACATCGCAGACGTGAAACATTCACTCTATTTCTCTCTCAACACATGCTGCCTGACCTTCCATTTTTATTATTTTGCATTTTCTATTTTTATTACTTTATGTTAGAGATTGAGTTCTGCACTCATCTCTAATCACTGTACTTTTTGTGGCAGTTCAGAAAACTTTTACAACACAAAATGTATGACTAAACTGACTGATTGACACAATAACTACTTTAAATGGAATACTATGGCATATTTCTAATTACTCATTTCCCTTTTGCTGCATACCAAAGTTATGTTGAAGTCAGGCATTCATGACAAGACCAGAATGCTCACTTTTTTTTGCAACCTTTTCCATTTACCACTTCTCAGCTTGATTCTGGACCATGTAGGAAGACATCAGGAGACCTTCCTATTGTACATATATATATGAGTGTTCTGAATTATGATAGAAGTCAAGGAAATTAAACAAAAGGGGAAAGAAAGGCTTGCATTTATATAGTGCCTTTCACAACTTCAGGCTGCCCCAAAGTACTTTACCAGCAATGAATTATTTTTGAAGGGCAGTCACTGTTGTAATGTAGGAAGCACAGCAGTCAATTTTCACACAGCAATCTCCCACAAACGGCAGTGTCATAATGACCAGGTCATCTATTTTAGTGAGGTTGGTTGATCATAATATTGCTCAGGACCTCTTGCTCTTTTTCGGACCATTTTGATTGTGGGATCATTTACCTCTGCTCGAGAGGGCAGACACATCCTCGGGCTGACGTCTCATCCTCAAGATAGTGCCTCTGAGGTCATTGCTGCAATGCAGTGTCAGCTTAGATTATATGTACAAGTCTCTGAAGTATGACTTAACCCACAACTTTCTGACTCAAAAGGGGTGAGTACCTGTACTACTGTCACCAAAGAGAATGGCAGAAGCCTCCTATGAAACTCTACTTGCCATTAGAGAACGAGAAGGAACAAAATGTCCTTCTCGGAAACATCCTGAAGGATTTAGTCTAAGCACACCTTAGTGATTGTAAGTAAAACTTTTCATTCTGCTTTGGGGATCATATGACTGCAGATGAATCAGCTGGGTAATCTTAAGGGTGGAGCTTTTTAGTAATGGCCTTGGTTCAAGCATGTAGCTTCGTCAAGAGCTCTGTAAATAAAGTTTACTGTTTCTAACAAGAAATCTGTCCCACGCACCAAGTTTATTACAATTGGCGACAAGGTTAAATAGTTCCAATGCTGCATCTCACTTCCTGAAAGTGAATATTTTGATTTTTAAGGTAAGAAAGAAAAGTATACTCACCAGACATGCCACTCTTTGGCAGAATTGACTAGTACAACTCATCCATGGAAGACTGGAGTCAGGGCATAGAGTGCCTAGGTTTCTACTTTGTGGCGAGCGAAAAAACTACGCAGGAGAAACAGAAATTAGTTCTTCTGAGTGTCAGTGGGAGCAAGACAGAAAACCTCGTCCGTAGTCTGGTGGCCCTGAACGCATCCAATTCCAGTTCTTTTAATGAACTAGTAGATCTCATGAAAGCACATTTTCAATTAGAATTCCTGAGCTGTTAAAAAGTATGACTGCGTATTTCATGATGCATTGGGAAAGATAAAAGGCCTACAAGCAAAAATATATGTAGATTCAGAGGCAACCCCAGTTCTTTAAGGCCAGATCTGTGCCTTATGCCCCAAAGGAGAAGGTGGATGCAGAATTGTGCCACTTAGAGAAGTTAGGAATAATCCAGCCAGTCCAATTTTCATAGCCTATAGTCCCAGTGATGAAACCTGATCAAACAATTCATATTTGCAGGGAATGTAAATTAACTGTGAACAAATCTGCTAAATTAGACAAATATTCATTCCCAAGGATTGAAGATTTGTATGCTAGGTTTGCAGGAGGGAAATCCTACACCAAACTGGACATGAGCCATGCTTACCAACAGCTAGAGCTTGACAGCACATCTAGAGGGTATGTAACCATCAGCACGCATGATGGCTTGTACCAATATATGCACCTACCTTTGGTAGGGTAGACTCCAGTTAATGGGGGGTGGGGGGGAAGAGGTGGTGGTGGGGGAGGTGGCTTTAGCTGGTCTGCCTGCCGGTGGACCAATTGAGCTCCTGAAGTGGGCAATTAATTCCGACTTAAGAGCCTCATTTCTGCATGTGCAACTTTCCAAAGAACCATGGAAAGTGTACTACAAGGGCTTCCCCAAGATGTAGTGTACCTGGATGGCTTCCTGATCACAGGATCAACAGAAGCCGAACATTTGGCCAACCTAGAAGAGGTTTTGAGGAGAGTTTTTGGAGGTTGGTGTATGATTGATAAAAGGGAAGTGTACTTTCCAAGCAACTGAAGTCATTTATTTGGATCATCGAGTGGATGCCCAGGGGTTGCTTCCAGTAGAGGAGAAAGTCAGGGCAATCAAGGAGGCACCCTCTCTTACCAGTGTCACTGAACCCAAGTCGTTTTTGGGCATGGTAAATTATTACGGTCGCCTTTTGACTAATTTGTCTACAGGCATTAGCCCCTTTACACTTATTCTTGAAGAAGAACCACAAATGGTCTTAGAAGGCACAACAAGAAGAAGCCTTCATAAAAGCCAAGAAGCTATTACACTTGTCATGTCTGCTAGTACACTATGACCCATCAATGGAATTAATATCACCCTGTGATGCATCACCTTATGGTGTGGGAGCAGTGTTGTCACACAAGTTGGAAGATGGAAGAAAGGCCAATAGGATATGTCTCCAGAGCCCTTGCTGCAGCTGAGAATGGTTACTCACAACTTGAAAAAGAAGGCTTATCTGTAATATTTGGAGTAAAGTAGTTCTGTCAATATTAGCATGATTGACATTTCACCATACTGTCAGGTCACAAGCCACTAATGGGTTTATTTAGTGAAGATAAAGCAATTCTGCCGATAGCCTCTGCTAGAATTCAGAGAAAGGCTTTGATCTGGTTGGTGTATAAGTACACCTTTATGTGACGTCCGGGTGTGCACTTAACAAATGCAGACGCTGTCAGTCGTCTTCCTCTGCCAGATAGCATCACACATGTTCCAGTGCCTCAAGAAGTTGTGCTTGTGTTAAATTTCCTGGACTCCTCACCGGTCTGTGCGAAGCAGATAAAGAATTGGACAAACTGGGATCTAATTTTATGAAGAGTCTGAGAATAGGTTTTGCAAGGATGGTCAAATGTATATGCCTCTGAAGTGTTAAAACCATTCCATGCCCGTAAAACTGAATTGTGTTGTCAAGATAGTATCTTATTTTGGGGATCAAGAGTTGTTGTCCCTTCGCAAGCAAGAGAACCACTCTTGACAGAGCCTCACACTGCGCATCCAGGCATTTTGAAAACAAAGATGCTCGCACGAAGCTATATCTGGTGGCCAAATATAGATAGACAGTGATATAGAAAATACGGCTAAACACTGTCTCCAGTGTCAGCAACAATGGAAGCTGCCCATTTCAGCTCCACTGCATCCGTGGAAATGGCCTGATCAACCCTGGTTAGACTACATATAGAGTATGTAGGTCCATTTTTAGGCACTATGTTTTTAGTGATCATTGACGCATGTTCTAAGTGGATGGATGTGTATGAAGTTAGATCACCAACATTGTGTGCAACTATTGAAAAGCTGCGCCAATGTTTTAGTGTACATGGCCAACCAGAAGTCATTGTGTTGGATAACGGTACTGCTTTCACTAGTACGAAATTGCAGAGATTCATGAACCTAAATGGGATTAAACATGTCAAAACAGCACCATATTATCCCTCATCCAATGGGTTAGCAGAAAGAGCAGTACAAACCTTTAAACAGGAATGAAGAATGAAAGGAATGTTGGAAACACGAATTTCAACATTTCTTCTCAACTATCACATGACTCCTCATGTAACTACAGGTTCAACACAGTCTGAATTACTAATAAAACCCTGCCTTCATACAAGATTGAGTTTGGCGTTCCCTAACTTAGAGGGGAAGGTGGAGAAGAACCAGAGTAGTCAGAAAGTGAATCATGATATTCACAATAAAGATCGAAAATTTACTGTGGGAAAGACAGTTTTTGTGTGAAATCTTGGAACTGGACCTAGATCGGTTCCTTGTTTCTGAAACAGGACCTTTGTCATACCAAGTGGACGTAGAAAACAGGATTGCTAGGAAACATGCGGATCGTCTAAGAAACAGAGAGACACTCCAACAAATAGTTACTCCACCTGAAATTGAAGTTGAAATTTTGATCCCTGAGATACCAGATCGACATAGAATAGCCATACCTAATGTCTCTGTTAAAGTCAATAATTCTGAACTACCATTGTGTAAGGATGTCCCTGATGCTGCAGTTCCTGGTCAAGTTGATCCAGTAGTAGAATCTCAAGTTATAGAGTTACAAATCACAAAAACCACCTCAAAGACTTAATCTATAATTGCATGAACTGTATATATTTGTATAGGTTATAAATTAAAATATTCTTGTAAATAAGGGATGTAAAACAAAATTAAAGTTGGGGGGGGTGGTGAAATGCAGTGATTGGAAGTAAAACTTACTGTTTTGAGGATCTTGTGACTGTACAGATGAATCGGCCCTAAACCAGGGTAATTTTAGGGGCAGAGCTTTCTAGTCATGGCCTTGGTTCAAGCGTGTAGCTTCATCAGGAGCCCTGTAAATAAAGTTTACTGTTTCTAACAAGAAACCTGTCTGGTACACCAAGTTTATTGCACTCATGTTGGCATCTTTGGGACAGATGTACCCTGGATCTTCTAATCAATATCTTTTAAGTTTTTCTGGGCCATAAAGAACCATTACACTCTACCCAAGGGTACCCACTGCAAAATTCAATTCATTAGCCCATTGTTCAAGAGGGAGGGAGCGCACTAAGTTTTTAAGCCAGTGTAGCAAAACATGATGTAACCCTTAAAAAAGCAGTGATGTAATTAATGTCACAGAGAACTCAAACACACCAACAGTCAATTAACCTCGGCAGGCCATTCTTGAAGGTATTCAGATAGGACATTTCACATCTTCAGAATGTCCCAAATCAGTTTATGTAAATTGAAGTGCTTGAGAATTATAGTCACTATTGTAATTTAAGAAATGTGGCTGCCAATTTTCCTGTTTGGGGGTTCAAGTATCACTCAGAGATTTGAGCACAAAAATCAGGGTGATGATCCCAGCGCAGTACCGAGAGAGTACTGCACTGTCAGAGGTTCTGCCTTTCAGATGAGATATTAAACTGCAGTCCCTTTGCCCTCTTAGGTATATCCCATGGTGCTATCTCAAAGAAGAGCAGGGGAGTTCTCCCCCAGTGTTCTGGCCAACATTTATCCCTCTAACATCATTGAAAAAAGATCATTGCATTACTATTTGTGGTAGTTTTCTGTTAAAGTCAGGCGTTCATAACAAGACTGGAGCAGTCATCTTTTTGCTACAACTTTCCTGACCATTTACAGCTTGATTTTGGATCATATATAGAATCGTAGGGCGGAATCATCCCAGATATGCACAAAATGCGGAAGTGGGTGGGAAAAAGAATGTCTTACTTGTCAGCTCCAATGGCAGCATTTCATGCCGTATCATCCCAATACAGCCTCATTAAGCGTGTTCCTGGGAAACATGTCGTTTCGATGGTGGGCAGGCACTCATTTACCCACCGTGCCATCACCTCGCTGCTTCCTCACGCTGAGTGCCATATTTAAACTGCAATTATGCACACACCTGTAAGTGCTTCCAGCTAGGACTGCTGAGCAGAAGACATAGTCCCGAAAGGCAAGAAGACTGCAGCCCTCTGATTCAGTGACACATCACTGGAATGCCTTTTGGACACCATGGAAGCCCACTATGATGTCCTCTACCCATGCACTGGCTGCAGGAGGTCCAGCAATCTCACCACTCCAGCTTGATAGGCAATGGCAGTGGTGATCAGTGCCAATGCTGCACTGAAGAGGTTGGCCATCCAGTGTAGAAGGAGGATGAATGATTTCATCCGTGCCACCAGGATAAGGCAGCCCATCCTTTTCACTCTTAACTCACATGTTCAAGCCCATCCCACGTTCACTGGCATCTCACTCACTGCCAGCTCAAGGGGCATCACCACTCACTCTCACATACACCCTCACATCTCCATCTAGTCTCATCTCCTCTGGAGACTGCCCTCTCAGCCCTCACCATCTTGAGGCCACTTGCACAGATCAACATGTGCCCCCACACACACCCTGGGATACCCTCCTTCCTCAGTGCAGCCCTCACCCTGCAGCCTCTTCCCCTGCCTGAGGCCAATTCTTCCCATTCCTCAAGCAAAACCCACCCTGCAGCTGTTGAAGAACCACCCCCACCTTACAGCTGGTCTGGTAGGGAGAGACCTGCCCAAGAGCCCCCCCTTAAAAGTGATGTGGTGCTGTCTGCTTAGCTTGGCGCTGATGACTGCGAGTGCTGTCCGAAGCAAGGTGGGCAAACAAACCTTGAAATCCCGAGCGAAGTGCAGCTCGCCAGGTGCACGTCGCTTATGTACAGTTGTGAAACAAATCATGCCGACATGCTCAGATGAGCCAGCGTGGGACAATGATTCCAGCGAGCTTGGCTTATAATGATAGGCAGATGTGTTACAATGAAATTCCCGAGGTCAGGAAACACAGCCCGCCATCGATGAGCAGTGCGCATTATTGCAAATTTATTGTTTCTATTGTCCTAAAACCGATTTTTGGCCTTCTCTCATATTGTCCAAACATGCCCACTGCCACTGGGCACGGAAATTTCCGCCCTAGAATAGTTACAGCACAAGAGGAGGCCATTCAGCCCCTCATGCTCATGTCAGCTCTCTGCAATAGCATTTCACTTAGTCCCACTCCCCCAGCTTTTCCCTTTAGCCCTGCAAATTATTTCTCTTCAGATAATTGTCCAATTACCTTCTGAAAACCACGATTGCACCTGCCTCCACCACATTGTCAGGGACTGTATACCATATCTTAACCACTTAATCGTAAAAGGTTTTTCTTTCATGTCACCGCTTCTTCTTTTGCCAATCACCTTAAATCAGTGTCCTCTGGTTCAGGATCCTTCCAACAATGGGAACAATTTCTCTCTATCTACTTTGTCCAAACCCCTTATGATTTTAAACACCTCCATCAAATCTGCTCTTAATCTTGTTTTCCCCCAGGAGAATAGCCCCAGATCCTCCCATCCATCCACACGACTGAAGTCCATCATCCCAGGACCATTCCCAGAAATATTTTCTGCACCCTCTTTAATACCTTAATAGGGAGGCACCCATTGTCTGCGTGAGTGTCCTGAATTATGGTGAGAGAAAAGAAAATGAAACAAAAAGGGAAAGAAAGAACTTACATGCTTCGTCGTTCAGAAGCTGCTGTTGAGCAATGGCTAACTTTAGGGTGGTTGGCTGTAAAAATTGCAAAATCCCCAGTGTAAGCCCTTTTAAGTCTTTTAGTTTGAAATCACACAGTGATATTAGAATTGAATGCATTCAAATGAAATATTTTTGTCAGCTGATTAATAAAACTTTAACCCATTTATCTTAAAACAGATACACTCTTTCACTAAACATTCTGCTCATTACTAATATGATATATCATAACTCCAACCTTTTTAAAAAATATTTGGTGTAATTTCCAAATGATTCCCTTGTGCTCCTTTTCTTTCAGTTGGGTGTCTGTTTTCAATCACTTTAAACATTTTTTAATCATGCACAAGACCAAGCTATTAATATCTTTCCTTGTATAATATGACAAACTTGTGATTTAGTGGCAACAACGTTGAGACTTACACACCATCTGTAATTACTTAAGCATTGGCTGCACCTTTTTCAAAAACAACCATTACCATGGTAACTATCAAGAGTGCTATAGAATGATACAGCGCAAAAAAAAGGCCATTTGGCCCATTCTGCCCATGCTGGCTCTTTGAAAGAGCCATCAGTTAGTGCTGCTTCCCTGCCCTTTGCCCACATCCCTAAAAACTTTTCCTCTTCAAGGGTTTGTCCAATTTCCCTTTGGAAGTTGCTGTTAAAAGTGCATTCCATGCTATGTAAAAAAGCTCCCCACACCTTGCCTTTAGTTCTTTTACCATTTAACTTAAATACAAATAAGACAACAGCAGATACGCCACCAGATTGCTAGGCTTCTCAAAAAAAAATTCAGATACATAAAGCAAAAGCAAACATGGATTTAGATAGTGCCTTTAATATCCTCAGAATTCCCCAAATTGTTTCACAGTAAATGCATTGCGGCTAAAGTGTAACCACTGTTGTTAAATGGGCAAACAATGCAACTGATATGCGTACAGGCCTTGCAAGCAGCAAATGAACAAATAAGCAGTTAATCTGCTTTTCATGGTGTTAGTTGTGGGCAGAAATATTGGCCAGGGCTTTCGGAAAACTTCCTGTCTGCAAATAGTTCCATGGGATCCTTTATATCCATCTGATAAAGACAGATGGTTCTTCAGCTGAGTGCCTCAATCAAAAGTTGCTATTTCAGAAAGTGCAGCACTCCCTCAGTACTGACATGCCAGCCCAGATTATACCCTTAAGTATTAGTGTGAAGACGGAACCACCTCCACCCCCTCACGCCCCCTTCGCACCCCCTCCTGACAGATGGAGAGGGTCAGGAGGTTAAAAATGTTATATTTGTGACATCCAATCCCAACTGCTACCCACCATGTGTCTGCTTGTCCTCAATAGTTCCCAGCTGTGGTTCGCTACCACTGGCTTTCTCATCCAGCAGCTGGCCATCTTGACAATTTGGCTGGATGCCAGGTGGGAAATGAATAAATAAAATGATAATTGGGTCCTGCCATTAAATTCGGCAGGATCTCTGCTGAAATCAAGTCAACATGCCCCAGTGTTTTGGCATGTAGGTTGATGATATTTAATTTTGAACCAGCTAGCTGGGAGGTCATTCTCTCCATCTCCAAAAGTCAGAGATGCTGAGATGTGTCTGATTCTCAGCACTTCCTCCTTTATTGCTATCAGTTGTACCTTCAGTCTGTTGCTCTCCCTAGTCTTCCGTGCTCTGTCCCCCTGCAATTGGAAAAGAGCAGATCTATTAAGTTCAGCTGGAACATGAGAAGGATGATGGCGAACAGAAACATAGAAGTGGGAACTTGACTCAAGGTGTTCCCATTGCACGGTATCCAACCAGCTAGCTCCTCTCCGATGGTCGAGTCTGTACCTGCACAGGTACAGGCGGAGCAGTCTTTGGCAGGGCCCTCGAGGACTCTTACGCTCAGAGGTCATCACCCAAGAGCATCTCAACGTTCAAGATGTGACCTGAGCAGCTTGCCACTAGCTCTGCTGAAGCCGTTGCTGTTGCATTATGTAGGAGCAGGAGGTAAATGAAGAATAAAAAGTAAAGGGAAAACATGGTCTATCACAGGTTGAAAACATCATGGGCAGTTCCCTAGGAATCTGAAACGTGCCTGCACACCAGCTGAACATTGATGGAATGGAACCTCTTGCAGCTTACGAATACTCCTGGTTGGCCTGGGGTCGCACAGATTGCCACGTGTGTGCTGTTAATGACATCCTGCACTTGTGGGAAGCCAGTCAGGGACGGAAAATCGAGTGCTCGCTCATTCTGACTGTTGTCATCACAGGTGAAGTTAACATAATTTCAGGCCCTGGCAAACATTTCCTCAGTTACTTGCTTCATGATAGTTATGTGCAGCTGACTGGGTGATATCTGCTGGAGATATCTGCTGTAGAGTCCTGGAAGGATGCAGAGGCAAAGAGCTGAAGGCAGTGCTTACTTTCATGTTCACTGGTAATGCATGGCCACCAGACCCACAGAGAGCAGGTCTTCCTTTAGGAGGCTGCGGATGCTTGTCACTACCTGACATGTCAAATGACACTGCTCCTCTGAGAAGTCAAGAAAGCTGAGCCTTTGTTTTACATCATTCCAAGTTTAACAACATGGATGGTGCCTACTGCGAAATGGGACCCTTGTTGCTCCCCTCTCTGCCCAACACCTGTGGGTTTCTCCGTGATAGACTCTTGATGCTGCGATGGTCATCTTCCTTCTCAGCCAAGGTCCAGTTTTGCCACCCATCCTGACCTGGAGTCTCAATGCTTCCAAAAAAGCCAGGAGCCTCTCCTCACTGGTACACCCAACAAATCTTTTCTCAGTGAGAGGTAAGGAAGCATTTGTGAGCTATGAGTATGTATTGCTGTTGTGTGCCTGGTTGTTAACGAGCCCCATGAATGGAAATTCTCTTCTTGCCTTAGTTTCAATGATGAACTTTAGGAAGACCGGGAACTGTGCACGTGATGTGAGAAATTTAAATGCCGGTTAAAGTATCACTGTAATATATTGATATAAATATTGAAACCCTTAACTTGTCACTTCTGTGTGGGTTATGTGCACACAGCCAAACATACCTGAGTTACATGAGGGAGTCAGCACTTTGGAAAAGACTTCCAGATACATGCAGATTTTTGACAAATTTTAATTCCCAACCACACTCTAAACCCACATGGTCTTCAATGTTTGAACTCCCCCAATGTCTTGGTACAATGCGCAGAGGAATTCTCACACACCCACAATTGTTTTTAAAAAATTGTACAAATCAGCAAGGAAATTTACCCCTATGATAAAGAAAGAAATCCATACCATGATTGATTACTGTTAGAAAAAGTTCAGTTTCTTGTCTATTTCTCATTGCAATTAGGGGCCCATTAACAGTGTTTGTCAGTATGGGTGATGTGGCAGACGTTACTCTGCTCTCATTGCTATTGTCAGTCACTTCCACCAATTATTCAACTGATTTCCTTTTGCTGGTTTTTATTTGGTCTGAATTACTCACTTACGCCATCGAAGTTTCCCTCTGCCCTGAAATCTCTCTGTGGTGAACGACAGTGCCATATGTTCATGGTTCATTCTGTGTGAACCGTTTCCTCGCTACAATGGTAACTTATTCTTCCATTGGTATTGCAGTCAACTTCCTTCAAAGTACATTTCCTAGTTAACTATAGCTAGCTTACAGCCAGTTGTGGGTATGCAGGTTATATCATGTTTGGCAAGGGTACTGATTCTCAAGAGGTTTCTGCCTGGCCTGTGGCAAGCAGAAAATTGGAACTAGGATAAACAACCTAGATTTCTGTTAAATTCTGACCAGTTAGAAGTATTGGCCCTGTGTTTATGTGGGCACAATACCTCTTGTGCCCAGCTGTGCCAAATTTCAAGTAGGAATTTTTTGGATACAAGCTTTAGAACTTTTAAGATAATTACAAAAAAATGGCCTATTGCTCTTTGACCTCAGCCCATATACCCACATTTCTTAGTCTGTCTTTTTTCCAGATGCAAATTGAGTTTGAATCCATTTATTTAATTCACTTCCATGAAGTTCCCTGTTAACATATTTTCCATTGTTACATTATCCTACACAACTTATAGTCTTCGATTTTGAAGGCTAGAAGAGCAATTCATGACCAACCACAGTCCACACTAGGGAAAGTGACCGTACTGGGTGCCAATGCAATCTCCATTGCCACATCATTGGAAGATTGCGTAGTAAAGGCTGTCTGATTTGTGTACTGTGAGTCATTTTTCACCTGAATGGTCATAATGTTTCCTCTGTTTAAATGTCAATCTTCATGTTGCAACATGTACTATTCATTAGTCTTAAGATTAAGGCCTGGATTTTCACTCCCAGGCCAGGAGCACAGAGTCGGGACGGAAGGCCTGCCTTGGTGCACTGGCACTGTATCAAAGTTGTAAATAAAGACAAAAACATAAAATAGCCCTCCAGCCCTCACCTCTCACAACATCCTTAACCCCCACACACTCCCCATCCTCGCCCATGCCAACCCATGCTGCTTCATGTCCCCCACCAAACCCCATGTCCCTTCGTACCCTCCATGCCAATGTATGCCTACCCTGCATGGCCCTTTTTGACCACCATGCCAACTTAGTGGCAACTCATGCATTCAATCAACACCCTTTGCCATTACACCTACAATGCCAATTCACCCAGTATCCACCATGGGCAGACCTCAGGACCCATGCTGAGATTAATTAAAATAAAGTTCCACTTGTCTATTGCAGGCTTTATTTTAAAAAAGGCTCTCGTTCATAAAAAACCCACTTGCTACATTTACATTCCTTCAACTACTTTATCCCTTATACCAATAAATATTCCGTTCAATTGCAAAATCCTTATAAAAACAAGCTTTGGAATTCATTACCCAACTTCAAGAGTCCATAACCACTTGGAACTGTCAATCAAACTGTGAAATGGCAGGCATCCTACAGTGATTTTGGGCCATTGTGAAATCTGTCATACAACACTAATCCAGTAATGGCAACCCTATGGTTTATGTCAACAGAGTGAAATAGCAAGCAATCTTTTCTTTTAAAGACGTATAAGGCAGGAGTTTTGAATGCCTTGACAGCATGACAGCTCTCTTTTACAGTTGATCTTGACACTTTTGACAGTTGTTTTTGATAGTTCCAATGAGCTTCACAGTTCTAATAACTTTATGCACTTTTTATGCATATAAATGCCCACTTTTAGTTATCCCAACGCGAATCTTACCTCTTCCAAAGGGCACTTGACTTTTCCCCAAGGGGACATTAACTCTTCCAAAGGGCAGCTTTCCTCCCCTAAAGGTGTCCTGGGTCCATATGCAAAGGGGTACTTTACCTCTCCAAAAGCATATCCTGGCTATCCAAACAAATCCACAAAACTTACACCTGCTCCGACCAGGTTTATTCTGCACCCGTCAGGCTTCAGACACCTCTCACACCAAAATCTCACATGAGTGGTGGCAGCTGCTGCTGATTTCTATAGGCAGCTGCCTCTGCGAAATATGCATGCGCAGACCCTGACCCTGGCCCATTCCTGCCACTGCAAAAATGGTAGGTGCCATGTTCAGGGGTGGTGATTCCAGATTGAGGCCTCTTCTGCTATTTTTTCCATGATGGAGAGGCTGTCAGTCATGGGGAAAATTCAGACCTAACTGCGCACACCGAGGTCCCTGCAGTTGGGGAGTCAGCTAATTAGTGGATCAGCTAGTTTTTTGAGAAGTAGCTAACTTACTCCTCTTAATTGTTTAGTTTGGATTTTATGAATACCATATCCTTTGCAAATGTTGGGTCAGCAATCAGTCATTTGCTGTATCTCTTAAAGTATAGGCCAGAATTTTTAGGATTGTAGGGGCCAAGCCCCCGCATTCCGAAGAGTTGGAGGGGAACACATCCCCATTCTTATTTTAGGCTCTAATGAGCGTTGATTGGCAGTAAGCAGGACTTCCACCCTGCCTTGGAGAACTGCCAGCCAATCCCCCCCTGTTCCCACCTCACAGAACCCCACGTGGGGAATTGGGGGAGGTGTTCATAGTGGAGTGGGTGGTGGGGGGGTGGGGGGGGTGGGGTGGGGGCGGTGGGGGGTTGGGGGGTGTGGTGTGGGTGGCGTAAAATTCTGACCATAGGTTTCAAACCAACATATGTTTCCAAACATTGTTGGGTTTTAATGCTCTGCACAGCTTCTATTACACCCTGGGTCACTGTTCCCTGGCACCACATTGGCTTCAGCTACATGTATTGGCATCACCTTCCTTGCAGTATTTCGTAATCTCATCATACTCAACTACCCACAACATACTGTTATTGTATTGCAAAATGGGCATTCGCTAATCTCCAAAGAACTCCTTTATGAACTGTTATGTTGTTGATTTGCCTACTGAGAGATTAAATTGGTCAACATTCCAGCCAGCCAGCATTGTCCACCTGTTGCCAAAGAAACATTTAATGAGGTTGCTATAGCAGCGAGTGTTTGTTTTGTAAGCGTTACTGAATGATCGCAGGATAATCACCATAGGCCAAGCTTAAATCCATCATTCCTGCTACAGAAAGAAGTGGTATAATTCTGCACCAAATGACACAATAAAGTTCTGCATTATTTTTGGTTCTTCAGCCCTCAAATTATGCAGCAGGGCATGAGTGTGCAACACCAACTTGCATTTATATAATGCCTTTAACATTGTGAAATGTCCAAAGGTATTTCACTTTATCAAACAATTTTTAACACCAGGCTACACAAAAAGATATGTTAGGGCAGGTGTACCAAAGGTTTGGTCAAAGTGGTAGGTTTTATGGAGGAGAGAGGTGGGCAGGTTTAGAAAGGAAATTCCAGAACTCAGGGCCCAGCAGCTAAAGGCACTGCCATCATTACAGAGGCAAAGGAAATCAGGAATGCACAAAATTGCAAGAGTGAAGGGATCTTGGAGGGTTGTGGAATTGGAAAATTTTACAGAGATGAGGCGGGGAGGGGGCAGGCAAGACCATGGAAGCATTTGATTCCAAGAATGAAAATTTTTCCAATCCAAGTATTGTCAGACCAGGATCATTGCAGGTCAGCAAACTCAGAAGATTGAGCAGGACTTGTAGCAATGCATTCATTGTTTTAAGACTGTGGCCATGGTGCTTGAATGCCTGCATTGCAATAGGTGGCTGAGATGGGGCGATAATTGACTGCATTGGATTTGTCCTGCTTTTTGTGAACAGGACATACTTGGGCTACTTTACACATTGTCAGTATTGGCACAGCTTGGCTTTGGGCCATGGCTAGCTCTGGAACACATACCTTCAGTGCTACTGCTGGGATATTGTTTGGGTTCATAACCTTTGCTATGTCCAGTGGGTTCCCAGCTTGTTTATGTTTGAAGTTATTTGGAGGACATGGTGGAACAGTTAACACACTATCCTTTGACCGTTAACTTGGATTTGAATTAATTCCAGACCGTTTGACCAGAGTCTCTTCTCTGTTTCAGCTGTAAGGTTCCTCTATAAAATGAGATAGGGCCAGCTCTTTTCAGATGGCGGAGTTACCCTTCCTGCCATCTGAGGAGTTGGCAGCGAACATAGCCCTGTCTGCCCCGCAATCATTTAATGCTCCAACAAGAATTAATTGGCTGGAGGCAGGATTTCTGCCTTTTGCTCAAGAGGAAGTGCTGCCTCAGAGAGCTGCTGGACAATCTGTTTGGCCAGTAGCTCTCTAATCCCTACAGTGTTAGAAGCTGCAGTGGACAGTCCCCAGAATCCAAGTCCTGAGAGTGCAGGACCAGGTGAGTTTTGGGAATCTTGGGACAGGGAGGGGAGGTGAGTCCAGGGGGTTGATAGAGAGGGATGGGGGTGTTGGTGGAGAGGCCAGAGGGGGAAGAAGCACCCAAAGCAGCCAGTTTTTAGGGGGAACGTCCAGTGTTGAAAAGAGGTCCCCACTTTCCACTCGATCTAAGCAGGGTTATTTTTCAGGCTGCTCCCCTGCACCTGAACTTCTCCCGCTGGCCTGAAAATTGAGGCTGGCTAGGAAACAACCCTTAAGTGGTTATTTATTGGCCACTTAAGGGCCTCAATTGGGGAAAGGGCTTGGCAGAAGGGGTCAGGTACTGGCTGGAGCCTCACTCGTCCCACTGTAAAATTGCAGAGGGGTTGGGGTGGCCGGCAGCTCAGTGGGAAGGTTATCTGAAGAATTTTACAGCCACCCCCCCACCCCCCACCTACAAACCTGCCAGTGGGGGAACGTAAAATATCGCCTGGGGTTATTTTAACTTGAGTTCTTGGTGGATATTGGCCTACAGTATAAAATTGCCAATAAATTCGCAATCTGATTGTGAGAGGTCATGAGCTTAGTGGAAGAAACACAATTGTGCATCAGGTGATGCTCTCCTGAGCTTGGAATTAAACAATATTGCTGTGAGAGAGCAGAGGAGACTTTATTCCGCATTTAGCTTAGGGCCACTTAATTCCGAATTAGTTTGTTTTTATCGAGTTAGCTCCTCCTTCTCTCTAGATCTACCTGAGGATAACTGCCAGGGACATAATGGCTCCAAATTTAAATGTTCTTGCCAACCAGCTGCCTGTGGTCACCCAACAGGTGTCTCCAGCTCGCTGGTATGTTGCCAAATAAGGCCTGAGGTGCCATAACAGTTGGGCCTCGGGCCTATCTCTTCCGGCATCGGGATCGGTCTAGTTCTAGGTCATAAATGATTCAGTCTATACTAAGAATATTCAGCTAATTATTGCACAATACAAATACATAATAACGGGAATGAGGCTTGTTTCTACATGAGTAGAAGAAAATAAAGTATGCACTAATGTGTGTGATAATCTTAGATCTTTCAGCACAAGTAATTTGGCAAAATCCTGTTATTCTTGGGATGATAGGAATTGGAGCAATGCACAAACTGTACTTGAATGCGCAATAAAATCAACTTCCCTCAGTTACTGAATATAACGAACACACTTGGCAGCATCTTGGAATGTGAATAGTGCAAGTGGGAGACGCATAAGTCATCCAGATATTTTATGAAATTATGAAAATCAGCATTATTATTATAACCCCAGACCTACCAAGTGAACCAGAGGCTAAACATGGATTCATCTTAAATGAAACGGAACATGATTTGAGGAGCATCAGTATGAGATTGGATAGAGGAAACATTGACAATGACAACACATTTGATCAATTCACTAATTGATGTGGATGGGAAAGCATCCTGTTTAGCACTGAAAATTGCTACAATGTAAAGGAAAAAACATCCTGTAATGTCCATACTGTGTTGAGAGTTCAGGGAAGAAAAGGCCTTGTGGGGAGCGTGTCATTAGATAAAGTGTGTTACACAATTTCCCAGTCTGCATTTGCAAGGGACTACTTGTGATCTTTCTCTGGAAAGAATCAAAGTTATTCAAGTAGGTTCTAACAAAGTGCACAGGAATGTAAGAAACAGGAGCAGGAGTGGACAACACAGCTTGTCGAACCTGCTTCGCCATTCAATACGATCATGGCTGATCTTGGGCTTCAACTCCATTTTCCAGCCAGCTCCCCGCATCCCTTGATCCCCTGAGAGACCAAAAATCCCAGCCTTACCTGTATTCAACGTTGGAGCATCTGCAACCCCCTGGGGTAGAGAATTCCAAAAATTCACAACCTTTTGGGTGAAGTAATTTCTCCTCAAGCATCTCGAAGTAATAGGCCCTGTATCCTAAGACTGTGCTCCCTGCGTTTTGGGTTCAGTATGAGTTACTGATTCTGGGTTTCAGCAAACGCAGGAGGCAGCAGAAAGATACACAAGACCCATTTCCAAACGTCAAATGTGAAGAGTTGTTTTTAAAAAAGCCAGTACAGAAGATAAGGGATGTCAAACAGAACTCCACAGTCTCCACTATGCACAGAATTTTCTGTGCCTGCTGACATTGGCATCATGGCTGGTGGGAGCAGACAATATAGCGAGAAGGCCAAAAATTGGTTTCACAAAGTTGTGAAGCCAGCTTTCATTCACTGACTCTACCCGTCAATGGCAGGCTGTGTTTCCAGCATGTCGGGAATTTCATTGTAATACATTATTATACATAATTGCATATCATTACAAGCCCTGCTCACCAGAATCATCTTCCCCCCACGTTGGATCATCTGGGCAATCATGCCGACATGTTTCACAACTGTACATAAGTGACATGCACCTGGCGCGCTGTACTTCGTTCGGGACTTTGAGGTTTGTTTGCCTACCTTGCTTTGGGCAGCACTTGTATTCATCAGTGCCAGACATCGCAGGCAGCACCACATCGCTTCTGGAGGGACTCAGAGGCAGGTCTCTACCTGCAGATCAGCCATAAGCCGGATGGCTTTTCAATGGATGCAGGGCTACGGCTTGCTTGGGGAAAGAGGGGAATTGGCCTCAGACAAGGGAAGACGCTGCAGGGTGAGGGCCATACTGAAGAAGGAGGATATCCAGGGTGTGTATGGCGCACATGTTGATCTGTGCTAGTGCCCTCACGAGGATGAGGGCTGAGGAGGCAGTCTCCAGAGGACAGGAGGCCAGATGGAAATGTGAGGGTGTGTATGAGAGAGTGAGTGGTGATGTCGCTTGAGCTGGCAGTAAGTGAGATGCCAGTGAATGTGTGATGGGCTTGAATGTGTCAGTTTAGAGTGATGAGATGGTTGCTTTACTCTGGTGGAATGGATGAGATCATTCATTCTCTTTCTGCACTGGACTCTTGGCACTGACCACCACTGTCACCACCTCCCAAGCCAGAGTGGTGAGATTGTTGGACCTTCTGTGGCCAGAGAAGGGGTGGAGGACATCACAGCAGCCTCTGAAAGGCCTTGCAGTGACAGGTCACTGAACTGTTCTTGGCTTTCAAGGCCATGTCTTCACAGGCTGCAAGGATTGAGCACTGTGTGGGCAGCTGCAGTTTAGATATGGCACCCGGAGTGAGGAAGTGATGAGGTAAGGGTATGGCAGGCAATTCTAAATTATATATATATGTGGTTATATATGTATATACTATTAAAACATCTTGTATCTATGTGTATGTCCTGTCCATATTTTACATTCTAAATTTCTATCCCCACATTTATAATGGAGGCAGGGATGTGAAATGTCAGTTAATTGGGGCGATTGCTCTTCTTAGAGTTGAGAAAGTTAAAGGTAGTTTTAATGGGGGTGTTTAAAATTATGAAGAGTATTATTAGGTAAATAAGGCGAAACTATTTCTGGTGGAAGTAGGGCCAGTAACCAGAGGACACAGATTTAAGGTAATTGGCAAAAGAATCAGAGGATAGCAGATTTGTAGACCCAGCAAAAACTTGATCGACAATTCCGCTGTGGACAAGGGGTTGAAATATTGAAGCATAAAGTCTGCTACCTGCAGTGAGCCCCAGGTATGTATGACTGAAGATCTCCGCAGCAATCTTGGTTTAATATTTTGAGATAGGCATCTCAGTGATTTGTTGTTTATACACTTCAAAAAATATGAGTTGAAAAAGAATCTTCTGTTCCTGTCAGGGGGGCAGCTACGGTTTGGATTTTTGGAAGAATGATGATGAATTTAACAGGGAGTGAGGAGTCTGTGGTTTTAGTAAGGGTGTTGTGTTTTGAGAAAATGGAAAACTAGGAACGCGTTCCCTAACAGGTGTGGAAAAATCATTTACAGCTTGGGCATACTCGAATAATGAGGGGTTACCACGTGCATGGAACAGACTACAGGTTCGCTTGGTAGCACTTCTCTTAAAATGTGCCCTGAGGCTATTAAATCCCAGCTCTAGCAATGATAGGTAGAGAGAGGATACAGATCACTGTACTCCCCAGAAGATGTGGTAACGGCCTCTGAGATGCCTTTTGGTATCTAGACGTTTTCTTTCTCTTTCCATTTCTGTTTTTCCCTTGGTGGTCCTTACAATACCATATTGTAAATTAGAGTAAAACAGCATTTATATTGACAAGAGAAAAATAAAATACCGCAGATGACGGAAATCTGAAATTAAAAAAAAAGATGCTGGAAATACTCAGCAGGTCAGGCAAATTTTGTGGAAAGAGAAAAAGAGTGACATCTGATTTTGATGCCATACCACAATGTAGGACAAAATATATAAGAAGAAATATTAGGTGCTTGTGATAAAGAGACGGCTATAACCATGGGTGATTTTAATCTACGTATAAATTGGAAAAATAAGATTGGCAGTAGTAGCTTGGGTGAGGAGTTCATAGAATGCTTTCGAGATAGTTTCTTACAGCAGGATGTTCTGGAACCAATCAGAGAGCAGATTATATTAGTCTTGATATTGTGTAATGTGACAGGATAAATTAAAACCTCAGAGTGAAGGAACCCCTAGGTAGCAGCAACCACAATATGATTGAATTTTACATCCAATTTGAAAGGGAGAAGAGTGGGTCTAAGACTAGTATTTTAAACTTAAATAAGGACAATTATGTGGGGATAAAAGCTGAACTAACTGAAGTGAATTGGGATACTAGGCTAGGGGATGGAACAATAAAGAAGCAGTGGCAGATATTTAAGAGGATATTTCAGAATATTCAGAATAAGTATATTCCCACTAAAAATAAAAATTCTAAAGGGAGGATCCACCATCCATGGTCAACTAAAGAAGTTAAGGAAAGCATCAAACTTAAGGAAAAAGCATATAACTGCACAAAGATGAGTGGCAGGTTAGATGATTGGTCAGAATATAAAGAATGCAGAGAATGACTAAAAGGTTAATCAGGAGTAAAAAATTAGAGTATGAGAGGAAGCTAGCCAGAAATGTAAAAACAAATAGCAAAAGTTTCTACAGGCATTTAAAAAGGAAAAGAGTAAGTAAAGTGAATGTTGGTCCTCTAGAGAGAAACAGTCGGGAGTTAATAGTAGATAATAAGGAAATGGCAGATGAAATGAACAAATATTTTGCTTCAGTCTTCACGATAGAAGATACAAAAAACTTTCCAGCAATAGCTGTAAATCAGGAGGTGGAGGGGAGAGGGCAACTTGGCGAAATTACAATGACTAGGGAAGCGGTACTGAACAAACTGATGGAGCTGCAGGCTGACAAGTCTCCGGGTCCTGATGGACTTCACCATAAAAGAGGTGGCTAATGAGGTAGTAGATGCCTTGGTGTTAATTTTCCAAAATTTGTCAGATTCTGGAAAGTTTCCATCAGACTAGAAAGTAGCAAATATAACCCTTCTATTCAAGAAGGGAGTGAGGCAGAAAACAGGAAACCATAGGCCAGTTAGCTTGACGTCTACTGCGGGGACAGTGTTAGAATCAATCATTAAGGAGTCGGAAAGAGTCAGCTTAGTTTTGTGAAAGGGGAATCATGTTAACCAATTTATTGGAGTTATTTGAAGGAGTAACATGTGCTGTGGATAAAGGGGAGCCTCTAGATGTGCTGTATTTGGATTTCCAGAGAGTATTTGATAAGGTGCCATATCAATGGTTATTGAGGAAAATAAGAGCTCATGGTGTAGGGGGTAACATATTAGCCTGGATAAAAGACTGGCTGGCTGGCAGTAAACAGAGAGTATGCATAAATGAGTCTTTTTTCGATTGGCAGGATGTGACGAGTGGAGTCCTGCAGGGGTCTGTGCAGGGGCCTCAACTTTTTACAGGACATACCTGAGGATGGTGATGGAGGAGTCTGACTGAAAGGTATTATCCTGTGAGATTGACTATGTTGGACTGTTGCTTGACCAGTTTATGGAACAGCTCTCCCAATTTTGGTATGAGTGCTCTGATGTGGTTTGCAGTTTTGCCTGGACTGGGCATGCCCTTTTCGTGCCTAGTGCCTATGTCAATATTGGGGATCCATCTGGTTTTATTCTTATCCTTTTTGTTTTTGACTTGATGCAACTGAATGTCTTGCTGTGCCCTTTCAGAGGCAATTAAGAGTCAACCACATTGCTGTGGGCCTAGAGTCACATGTAGGCAGGTAAGGAGGGCAGATTTCCTTCCCAATAGGACATTAGTGAACCAGATGGGTTGTTATGACAATCTGGCTGTTGCATGGTCACCATGACTGATATTAGCTTTTTATGGCAGAAATATTTAATGAACTGAATTTTAAATTCCCCAGCAGCCATGGTAGGATTTGAACACATGTCAGTAGAGACCTTGATTGGAAAACTGGTATTGGTATGATCAAAATAGAGCTGAGATGAATTGGATACATGATCATAAGGGTGGACGTTTTACATCTGTTTTGCTCAAATGATAGGTTACTACAACAGCAACAATTTTTTATATTCTTGGTCCTTAGTGAAAAATTGCTGTCTCACACTGTCACAAAATATTTGTGAGTGACTTATTTCATAGCAAACCTTTCGAACCTGGCTCTTTGTTGAGTAGCATGACATTAAGATCTATTATATGTGACCTGCCTATTCAATAAATTTATAAAAGAGACCAAAAATGAAGAAATTGAGATAGGGAAAATGAGACACACTTACAGATAAATATAGAAAACCATTAGTTAAGCTTGAAGACACACTTGATGGAAAGAAGGAAAGTTGGTATAAATAGACAACATAAAAGCATAGGGCTTCATGGGCATGGATCTCTGAATGTGGCAGAAGATTTTGACAGGGTAGCTAGCAAAGCATATAGTGGGTTTCATAAGTATATGTGTTGAGCACAAAAGCAGGGAAGTTATGCTGAGCCTTTATAAAGCTCTGGTTAGACCACAACCAGACTATTGTGTCCAGTTTTGGTCACCACACTTTAGGAAGGATGTAAGGGTCTCTGAGAAGGTGTATGGAAATTTACCAGAATTGTCCCGGGGGTGAGGGATTTTTGCTACAGGCTGGAGAAGCTTGAGTTGTTCCTCTTGGAACAAGAGAGATTAATGGATGATTTGATAGAGGCATACACGATTATGATAGGTTTAGAAAAGGTAGACAAAGAAATGCTCTTCTATTAGTTGATTATACAAGGACTAGGAGACATAGTTTTAAGGTTGGGGACAAAAGATGCAGGAGGTTGTGAGGAAGAGCTTTTTTTTTTACACAGTGAATGGCAATGCCCTGGAACTCGCTGCACACAAGGGTGATGGAAGCAGAAACAATGAATAATTTCAAAAGGAAATTGGGTGGGCACTTGAGGAAAATAAACCCTGCAGGGCTATGAGGATGGAGCAGGGGTATGGGACTGATTGGATTGCTTTACAGAAAGCTGGCATGGTCTGGATGGACTGAATGGCCTTCTTTTGTACTGTATTGACTCTGTGACTTTATGACAAAGGTCTTATATTCAAGACGGACACTGCTACGATGAACAAGAAAACTTAATTTCTATAAACTCTCATGTGCAATAGGATCCATCTAAAGACTTCAAGTTGTGATGGACAAAAGAGTAGATATCAATCAGAAGGAAGATGAGTGAAATGGAACAGATTAAAGTACAACTGAAGAGAAGGGTTTTGAGAAGATCTTTGAAAACAAGGAAGGAGGAGGCAAGGCTCAGGAGAAAGAGTTCCAGAGGGGTGTAGTGCAATGGCTAAAAATGGTAAAGCAGAGGGAAACAGGACAACAAAGGACCCAGTTCTAATTATGTGAACATGGCTGGGTTTTGAATGAAGATCTTGCTCAAAGAATCTCCTGGTGTGAAGAGAATGAAGGATTGATCTAGGTTTGCAAGCCTGAAGGAGATCACTAAGGGGACTAATTAATGAAAATTAGGGAAAGAGTTTTGATGTCAATTCAATAGAACAAAAGGGAGCCAGTGAAGCCTGTAGATGGGGCAGCATCTTCCAGTCAGTGAGTGGGGGCAGGGCCCGCTTGCCAACATGTAAAATGACACGGGGATATGTTGGGCGTGCATCCTGACATCACCCCGCAAATTGGCTGCTCGCCTGCTGAACCGTCGATGGCCTGTTAAGGCCATTAAAAAACTAATTAACATGATTGATGGACCTGCCCATCCAACCTTAAGGTCAGCAGGCAGGCCGGGAGCCTAGGTGGGCCTCGGAAAAAGCATGAAACCTCATCCACAGGCGGGATGAGGTTTCATGAGAGTATTTAAATTTTTATGAAAGGTTTCAATAAAAGTTATGGACATATCCCAACTCATGTGACACTGTCACATGAGGGGACATGGCAGGGAAATTTTTGATAACCTTTATTAAAAGTTTTAAATCGGAGCCAATCTCCCTGAGGCAGCACTTTGCCTCAGGGAGATCTGTGTGTTCTTACACGCATAGCGCTTCCTAGCAGGCGTCACGCTGGGTGGGCCTTAATTGACCCGCCCACATAAAATGGCGATCAGAAGGCTGCCTGCCCATGCCCACCCACTTCTGTACTTCTCCCATGACAGGGGGAAAATGTTGCCTCATGGTGTTTGGTATAAAACTCAGGAAGTGAGGATACTTTGAGTGTGTTGTATTTTATGAAGGATGAGGAGGATATTCACAAAAGAGACATACTAATAAGGAAGCAGTATGGCATCAGTGGAGAATAACCTGCATCATACATGTTAACAAGGTGAGATAAACTAACCATTCGCTTCACTCATGTGTGCTGTGGTAAAGTCTTCAATAAAAGTTGTGGTGATATATATTGGGTCAGATCTTGCTAAAGCAAAGCACGATTTTTTCTCTGCATCCTTCTTGACAAATTTTTGTGTGTTAATTTGCTTGAAGTATGAGCTGATGAGAACCTGGTGAGGGCAATGGGTATCTGGGACATCAATGAACAGGGGTACTCCTTAACTATTAAGATTCAAGGATTGAGAAACAGCAGTATAATGAAGAAGGAGGGTGAACTGAAATGCGTAAAGTGGAGTCAAATCAGATACAAAAAGGGAAATAAAGAGATTGAAAGAAAAATTAGATTGAGAGAAAAAACTCAAAGGAAAGGAAAATATTTAAAAAGTAATACCTGAATTTTAAAAAAATCTCTAACAACAATTATCTACAGGCAGGAATGAGATTGCACAGTTTATATTATTTATGTTTCATCTAGGCCAGAGAGGTTCAATGGCATTGCATTAACAATAATCACATTGACAAAAGTGCACTTGCACTCTTAATTACCAGACTTAAATTCTGCAGAGTTTAATGGGTAACTATTGTGCAATTCCAACAATTTCTTAAAATAGAATTGGGATGTTCAGGGTGGTATGTTACTGTGCTAGGCAAAAGTGGGAATGACATAAATCAACCAGAAAGCGATGGAAATTTGCAATTCATGGTGTATCTCTTATTCCCCTGAATTTGCTGGCCAGTTGGCGAGTGTCATTAATATGCCGTTATTTCTCCAGCAAAATCTAGCCCATCATTGCTGTGCACTCAGTGTTTGCAATCAAAGTATTGCAATTATAACGTGTTTCATCATTTAAAAACAGGGTATAAACTACATATAAATATAGATTGTATGTTGGTAAACTAAAGTCTGCTGTAAGACTAACACTTACAGTCATAAAAGTTCTGATGACTGTCATGATACTGATTCAAGTAGTCTAAATTGTATATAGTTTGGCTACACTAAGCTTAAATAAATAAGGTTTGATTACATAGAACAGGACTGTGTATGCACGCGAGTTCTGGTGCGTGTATGCATGTAGCATGTGAAGGAATGGGAAAATGTTATTTTTCTATAGCATTTGGGCATTGTAAAAAGTACTACTGTGATGCTTATAACTTCTACTGAAGAGTAAGCCATCACAGATATATTAGGTTCCAAAACCAGTACATTGGAGATTACTGTCTACCTACAATAGACCCTCCAAAGATACAGTTAGGTACATTTGAATGCACACACTAACCAATCAAAGGGTTGTGGTTTTCTTTTATACAGATGAGGCCATTAATACTACAGCCAGTTTCAGGGAAAATCTCGGTCTGCTCAGTATGTCATGAATTTAGGTAAATTCATGGAGAGTGCAAAAAATGTAAGTTTGGTTAAAGTAGTCAAGATTACACTTTCAAGCTGACGTATGAGCAATACAGCAGACAGTCATTTGGCTAGGTAATCATACCAATGTAAATTGTTCTGATGAAGAGTCATACGAACTTGAAACGTTAACTGTATTCCTCTCCGCAGATGCTGTCAGACCCGTTGAGTTTTTCCAGGTATTTTTGTTTTTGTTTCAGATTTCCAGCATCTGCAGTATTTTGCTTTTATCTAAATTGTTTGCAACAGTTTATCATGTATGCAATGAGTTCCACTCATTATATGAAGACAGATAGGTAGCTCATACTTTCTGTGACACAGTTACAATCAGATATGACTGAAAATTCAGCCTATTGTGTGACAGATGTTACAGGCAGGGAGAGGAGGTAGTGGGATAACTTTTCCCCTTCTCCCTTACCACTCGGTTGTCCACAACAAGATGTATATTTTTAGAGGGAGTGTTTTGAAACCCCTTTGGGGGTTTCTAATAATAGTCTCGAAACAGGTTTCCTGGTAAGTTTAAATCAGAAGAAAGGATAAGCACAATATTCACACAATACCCAGAATGAAAACACAATGAAACTCTCACTCCCTCAAACATATAGACGCATTCACTCTAGAAGAGTTGAGTTTTTACAGATGACACGCACATTTGGGTAAATAACAGAATAGCAAGAAAACAAATCATGTATTACAATTAGCCCTTTAAGATGACCTTGTTGCAAGCCTGGAGGGGGGGTGGGGGGGGGTCCTCTCTCATGGTTCATTGAAGGTGAATGGAGGTTGAAAGTCTATGGGTTTTCAGGTGAAGTTGCAGCCGAGCTTCTATCGGAAAGGAGATATACTTTTGTTGCAGGTGGAAACACATTAGCCTCTCTCTCACTGCAGCGGTTGACTGGTTGTTGGGCAGAGTTCTGTCTTCTTGCTGGAGGAATGGTGCCTCTTGTGTCCTGTTGGTCTCCAGGCTGACTTGCCCCTGGCCTGGTTCCCTGGAATAATAAGCTGCGTTATCTGAAGTCAGTTTTGATCATGTGACACATGATCAATACTTCTATTGTCCACACAAATGACGCAAAGTTAGAAGCATTGCTATGCAATGGTGGATGAATGGTAGTCATTCACAGCTGCGAGTGATAAACTGGTTTTTCCCCACCTCTCTTGGTTAAGTTTTGAGTTTGCAGACATAGGGAGGTGTGGTTAGTGGTGATGGGGGAAACCATTGAAGTGAATTTCAGTTACTTTGAATCTCTAGACAATAGGAGTTGTAAATGCACAAGTGATTTTGTATCCAGAATGCCTTTTCAAAGGAGGGGACTCCACCCACGGTCATTGCCATTTTAATAACGTTCCAGAAGCATGTTCAGACTTGAGTTAATCCTTGTCTGTCTAGAAACTACAAACAGTAGTTACCTGACTTTCTGGCAGCTGTTTTGGGAAAGTACATTGTCCATTATTCCATGTTGCTTCCTTTCCTTTTTTGAAAATTACAATTGAGTTCATATCTTAAAAGTTGTAAAATATGACGTGCCTTCACTAGGCATGTCACCGTTGTTCTTGTGTACAGATTGTTATAACTCTCTGTGAATGAACCTTAACCTGTTGCTCAAGGGGATTGCACCTGATTTCTGATTTTATACAGAATGTATAAAATATATATACTAAATTTGCATGAACCAGGCTTTCTCTTTGCTGTGATAAAAACAAAAAAGTGTGGACGCTGGAGATCCAAAACAAAAACAGAATTACCTGGAAAAGCTCAGCAGGTCTGGCAGCATCGGCGGAGAAGAAAAGAGTTGACGTTTCGAGTCCTCATGACCCTTCCACAGAACTCAAACAGAACCAGTTCTGTTGAAGGATCATGAGGATTCGAAACGTCAACTTTTTTCTTTTCTGCCGATGCTGCCAGACCTGCTGAGTTTTTCCAGGTAATTCTGTTTTTGTTTTCTCTTTGCTGTATTTGTTTTTAATATATTCTTAATTCTTTAATATATTCTTTCATGGGTCCTGGGCAGACAAGGTTTAACTCAAGTCTGAAGATGCTTCTGGAAAGTTATTAAAATGTAAATGACTATGGTTGGAGTCCCCTCCTTTGAAAAGGCATGATGGATATGGAATCACTTGTGAATTTACAACCCCTATTGTCTGGCGATTCAGAGAAACTGAAATTCAATTCAGTGGTTTCCCCACTGCCACGAGCCCAACCCCCACCCCATGTCTGAAAACTTGATACTTAACAAAGAGAGGTGTGGAGAAACCAGTTTATCACAAGCAGGTGTGAATGACCACTATTCATCCCCCATCGCTGGCAAGGCCAACATTTATTGCGCATCCCTATTTGCTTTTGAGGATATAGTGGTGAGCCTTCTTGAATCACTGTAGTTAGCGTGGTAAGGTATGCCCATTTATTATAATGTAGGGCTTTCCAAGATGTTGAACAATGACAACGTTGGAACAACCATAGATGTCCAAGTTAGGATGTTTTGTGGTTCAGCGGGGAACTTGGAGGTAAAGGTGTCTCCATACACTTGATGTCCTTGCCTTTCAGTTGATGGAAGTCATAAGAATGAGACGCTGTCAAAGAAACCTTGGTGAGCTGCTGCACTGCTTCCTGTAGATCAGTCCTGTCTAACATTTTCAGTTGTTGGGGGATGGTGGGGGGGTGGGGGGGCAGGACATTTCTATTTTCTTCTCACTTAAGGGGCAAACGAGAAAATTTCAAAAAGATAAGGTTTGGCAGAACATTAAACATGTATTTCAAAATTAAGTTAAGGCATGCAGAAAAGAAGTAACTTGTTGAGCAAAAATAAAGCAATTTCAAAACAATAAATTGATAATTAAAGAGTGAGTAATAAAGATCACCATGAGAGTGTGAGAGGGACAGAGTCTGTTTGTCTGGCTCACTCCCAATCTCTTGATGCTCACTCCCTCACCCTCACTCAGCATGTGAGTGGGTGTGTTTGGGCGTTGGTGTGTGCGGCTGAGGGTGAGGGGGAGAGGGTGAGACTGCGAGTAAGCCACACTCACTCACTCACTCACTCCCACACTCCCACACTCCCACACTCCCACACTCCCACACTCCCACACTCTCTCTCTCCCAGACCCCTGGGCAGCGACATCATCAACACCATTTTCCCCCCAACACTCCACTCGCGCCATCGCATCGAGCCTCTTCAGGCCCAGCAAAGAGCCTATCTTTCCCCCACCCAGCCTGGCCCTGCCTGGAGTGAGTCTCTGCTCTCCACCCCCGCACAGCACCCACCCCCCCAACCCCCACCCCCCCCCACGTCCCCCAACCCCAACCAACCCAGCCTAGCCCAGTAGCGAATCTTTCCTTTCCCCACCTGGTCCAGCCCAAAGTGGGTCTCTCCTTCCCAACCCGGTCCAGTCCTGCTCAGAATGAGCCTCTGCTGCCACCCACTCCACCCACCCCCCAATCCAACCTGGCCCATAGCGAGTCTCTCTCTCCCCCACCCAGCCCGGTCCAGAGTGAGTTTCTCCCTCCCCCACCCAGCCCCACCCTACATGAATCGAGTCTCTCCCTCCCTCACCCAGCCCGGTCCAGAATGAAGCGAGCCTCTCCCTGCCCCACCCGGCCAAGCCCAGAGTGAGTCTCTCCCTCCCCCACCCAGCCCGGTCCAGCATAAAGCGAGTCTCTCCCTCCCCCACCCAGCCCGGTCCAGTATAAAGCGAGTCTCTCCCTCCCCCACCCAGCCCCACCCAACATGAATCGAGTCTCTCCCTCCCCCACCCAGCCCGGTCCAGAATGAAGCGAGCCTCTCCCTCCCTCACCTGGCACAGCCCAGAGCGAGTCTCTCCCTCACCCACCTGGCCCAGCCCAGCCCAGCCCAGAGTGAGTCTCTGCCTCCTCCACTCGGCCTGGCCCAGCATAGAGTGAATCTCTCCCTCCTCAACCTGGCCCAGCATTGATTCTCCCTCTTGCTCTCTCCTTAATACCCTCTGTTTCAGGAGCTCACTCGATGCCACCGGTGTTGCTCACTCGCGAGCCTATCAGCAGCAAATGTGGGAGAGGAACAGCCTGTGGTTGAAGGAGCAGTTTCTTTATGAATTTCCATTGCACTTACTGGCATTTTGAAAATTACCTCCAAGGGCCACATTAGGGGGCTTTGCGGGCCACAGACAGCCCGCGAGCAGGACGTTGGACAAGCCTGCTGTAGATAATACATACATCAGCCACTATACTGACCTAAATTTCCCAGTACTGAAAATCAGAGGAGCTGTGTAATACTTTTACCGCCAGGACATTGCATACAGGTTATGCAAAGATGCTTTCAGAAGCACTCATTTTGTTATAACAACTAATACAAGTTCAGGGAGAATTAATTTAAAGTGTGTGCCATGTTCAAGTGAACTCTTAAATTGCAGAAATCCAAAACAAGGATTAGACTTTGGAAGATTAGGAGGTGAAACTGGAAGATGAACCAGTAATGCTTATGTTCTTAGATGTCCCAATAGCATACAAAATGTTATGTGGAGTTGGGCCAATTAATGACAAAGTGAAGCTCTCTAGGGAGTTAGTGAATGACTTCCCTTTTTATTGGCTCAAAGAGAGGTGCTAATTGTTTTTTGAGTCTGGGCACTTCGCTATCTCTGGCAGTGGGTCCAGTTCGATGGTAACCATGGTGATGGACTTTGATAAACAACAACACAGAATGTGTAAATCATTGGAATGAAACTTCTGGCACAATGTGATTGGTGGGCTGGATGCAGAGTTGCTACCTTTTGTCTCCTTGCAGATATTCTCTCAGAGAAAAGCCAACAAATACACAATGAAGCTTGCATTTCACTTTATCTTTCACCAGCTGTAGCCTGAAACCTGAGAACATGTACAACTATAACCGGAAACGTGTGTGACATATAGAAATAGGACGCTAACAATGAGTTATGGGTTCCATAAAGGATTGCCAACTCTGGGCATATTCCTGGATTTGCCATCATGTGACATCCTGCCTTGTCCCACGTGACTGCCATTGATTGCCTTGTGGTGTTTCACCTTCCTGTACCAATTGGAAAGGAAACAGGCTCCTCATTATCTGATTGGATGATTCTTGACCATCAGTCTAGCAACTGCTATTCCCATGAATGTTATTTTTATAACCAATAAACAAACAAGCTCAAAGGGCTTATGGTGGTGGCGTAGTGGTATTGTCACTGAATAAGTATTCCAACAACCCAGGGTAATGATCTGGGTTCAAATCCCACCATAGCAGATGATGAAATTTAAACTCAATTAAGTTTAAGTCTGGAATTAAAAGTCTGATGATGACCATGAAACCATTGCTGATTGTCATAAAAACCCATCTGGTTCACTAATGTCCTTTAGGGTAGGAAATCTGCTGTCCTTACCTGATCTGGCCTACATGTGACTCCAGACCCACAGCAATGTGGTTGACTCTTAAATGCCCTCTGAACAAGGGCAATTAGGACAAGGCAATAAATGCCTAACTAGTGACACCTGCATCCAATGAATTTAAAAAAACTTGTTATAAGATTCAATCTTTAATTCCCTTGTGATTTTTCACTTATTTTTCATGAAACCTCATCCATGGGTGGGATAAGATTTCATGAAGGGTTCATTAAATTAATACATTTTTATAACCAATAAACAAACAAGTTTAAAGAACCTATGGTGGTGGCATTGTGGTACTGCCACTGGATAACAATTCCAGAGACACCAGGATAATGATTAGGGGATCTGGGTTCAAATCCCACCATGGCAGATGGCTAAAGTTAAATTCAGTTAAGTTTAAGTCTGGAATTAAAAGTCTGATAATGACCATGAAACCATTGTGCAGGCCCTGACTCTCCCTCTTCCTGCCTGCACATGTAGTGCTGAGCCCTACTGGGTGTGTGTCATACTGGGCAGATCTTTAATTGGCCCACCCATGTAAAATAGCAGCACTCAGCAGATTATGATGAGCTCTGTGCCTGTTCCTACTGGCCTGCCTGATGAGTGTTTGTCCAATCAAAAGTGTATCTGAGGAATTAATAAAGATAAATAAGGAGATGGCAGATGAATTGAACAGGTATTTTGCATCAGTCTTCATTATAGAGGATGCAAGTATCAATGCCAAAAATAGCTATAAATCAGGAATTGGAAGGGAGGGAGGAATTCAGGATAATTACAATCACGAGGGAAGTCCTGCTTAGCAAATTGTTGGAACTGTGGGCTGACGTTCGGGTCCTAATGAATAGCATCCTAGGGTCTTAAAAGAAGTGGCTAGTGAGATAATTGTTGCGTTGGTTTTAATTTTCCAAAATTCACTACATTCAGGGAAGGTTCCATTAAATTGGAAAATAACTAATGTAACTCTTTTATTCAAAAAGGGAGGGAGACAGAAAGCAGGAAACTTCAGTTAGCTTAACATTTGTTACAGGGAAAATTTTAAAGGTAATATTAGACTGTTATAACAGGGCCTTAGATAAATTCAAGGTAATCAGGCAGGGTCAACATGGTTTTGTGAAAGGGAAATCATGTATAACCAATCTATTGGAGTTCTTTGAAGGAGTCACATGTGCTGTGGACAAAGGAGAACTGGTGGATGTTCCATACATAGATTTCCAGAAGGCACTTGCTAAGGTGCTACACCAAAGGTTATTAAGAAAATAAAAGCCCAGGGGTAACATATTGGCATAGACAGAAGATCGGCTAGCTAACAGGAAACAGAAAGTAGGCATAAATGGTTTTCTGGTTGGCAGGATGTAACAGGTGATGTGCCACAGGGATCAATGCTAGGGTGTCAACTTTTTACAGTTTATATAAATGACTTTAATGAAGGGACCAAAAGTATGGTTGCTAAATTTACTGATGACACAAAGATAAGTGGGAAAGTAAGGGCAGAATCTTCTGGTCAGTGTGTGTGGACGGGCCCAACACACCGACGCGTCCCGACATAATTGCATTTCATCTCGATATTTCATTCGCCCGCCGAAATGTCAATGGCCTATTAAGGCCATTAAGGAAGTAATTAAAGTAGTTAAGAATGCTGCCCATACAACCTTAATGTTGGTGGGCAGACGAAAAGCCCAAGCGGCCTTTACGTTTTTCAGGAAACCTCATCCACGGGCGGGATGAGATTTCCTGAAGCTTTTATAAAATAAATGCACAAATTTTCCCACCTTTACAAACATGTCCCAACTCATGTGACACAGTCACATGAGGGGACATGTTTGAATAAATTTTTAAATCTATTCTTTATTAATTTTTATAACCATTCAGTCTCCCTGAGGCATCTCCGCTGAGCGCTACCAGCTGCGCGTTACACTGGTCGGGCCTTAATTGGCCCGCCCACATAAAATGGCGGCGCACAGCCGATCGCTGTCGTCAGTGTTCTCACTATGTGAGGGGATGGTGCTGCCACTGTGTGAGGGCTCCAGCACTGTCACTGTGCAAGGGGGCCGCCACTGTCATTGTGTGAGGGGAGTGCACCTGTCCCCTGCCCGCTCCCACCCAGCCTGCCCGCCATAGGAAAATTCCAGGCCTAAAATTGTGAAGAGAACATAAGGAGACTACAAAGGTTTATAGAAAGGTTAGCTGAATAGGCAAAGATTTGACAAATGGAGAATAGTGTGGGAAAATGTGAAATTGCCCATTTTGGCAGGAAGAATGAAAAAGAAGCACATTATCTAAATGGCGAGAGATTGCAGAGCTCAGAGACTTAGAGGGATCTGGCTGTCCTCGTGCATGAATTGCAAAAGGTTAGTCTGTAGGCACAGCAAGCAAGTAGAAACGCTAATAGAATGTTATCATTTATTGTTAGGGGAATTGAATACAAAAGCAGGAAAGTAATGCTTCAGTTATATAGGGACATTGGTGAGACCATGACTGGAATTTTCCAGCCCTGCCCATGGGGGGTTCCTGTCACAGGCTGGAACTGAAAATTTAGAGAGCCAGCCAAAAGTCCATTGACTTTCGGCGGCACCACAAAATCCCAGCCGCAGGTGGAGTTGGAAAATCCCGGCCCACATCTGGAGTACTGTGTATGGTGTTGGCCTCCTTATTTAAGGAAGGATGTAAATGCATTGGAAGCAGTTTAGAGAAAGTTGACTAGATTAATACTGGAATGGGTGGGTTGTCTTATGAGGAAAGGTTGGACAGGCTAGGCTTGAGTATCTGTTGGAGTTTGGAAGAGTAAGAAGCAACATGATTCAAACATATAAGATCCTCAGGGGCCTTGACAGGGTGAATGTGGAAAGGATGTTTCCTCTTGTGGGAGAATCTAGAACTAGGGGCCAATGTTTAAAATAAGTGGTCGACCATTTAAGACAGAGATGAGGAAACATTTTTCTCTGAGGGTTGTGAGTCTTTGGAACTCTTCAAAAAGTGGTGGAAGCAGAGTCTTTGAATATTTTTAAGGCAGAGGTAGATAGATCCTTGATAAGCAAGGGGGTGAAGTGTTATTAGAGGTAGGCAGGAGCAAAATTAGATCAGCTGTGATCTTATTGAATGGCAGAGCAGGCTGTGTGGCCTAATCCTGCTCCTAATATGTATGTTCTTATGATTTTACCAGCCCCCGAGGAGGGAGGGCTGGAAAATAGCAGCAGAATGCAACAGGAGGGCAGGCGGCCAATTAATCCAAGTAACTGGCCTAATAATGGCCATTTAACACACCCGTCAGCATTTTATCAGCTTTGGAATGGCCCCCTTTCACACGGGGAGATTGCCAGGTACATTGAGGCAGCCTCCCAGTAGATTCCTGAGGAGGGCTTTCCTTCTTGGAGGTTCCATGCCCCATGGAGGGGCTCGCCCATTGGAAACAGTCATCCCACCGTGGCTCTAATGCTACCACTGGAGGATTTAACCTCCCCGATCACCAGGGCCTGCCTGCCTGGCCCTGGCACCAAAGAAATTTCTTACCTGTCCTTCAAGGCAGCTCCACATGGAGGCACCCTCTCCTCTCTGCAGACTCAGCAGCGGCCATCTCTATCGGTACCACTGTCAAGGTTGTAGGGCTGTCAGCCCTCTGATTGGTTAGGCAGCCGAGATAGGCAGGCCACTGTCCTGAACAGGACAGCGGCCCTGACAGTGGCCTATAACTGACCGCCACCAGTCTGTGCTCCTACCATTCACCCACACTGGCTCGGGACTCACATTTGGTCTTGGTGCTGGGATCCATGCCGTGCTGATAAAATTTCAACCAACATTTCAGGTCAAAGGTCTTCCGCTGGAAGTGGAAGATTGGAAAGACAAACAGTGTTTCAGCAAATACGGCGCCAGGGAAAACAGGGTCGGAGCGGGTGGGGGATAACCGGGGAGCTGTAGAGGAGGAGGAAGCAAAGAGGGAAGGACCTGTGATTGGGTGGAAGGTAGGAATGATTAAACAGTGAAATGGTGCAAGGCAAAATGGGGTAATAATGGGAGAAGTAAAGAAAAGGTGGCTGCACAAACAACAAATGTGATGTCTAGCCAGATGATTTGTTTCTGGTGTTGTTGGTTTGGGGAGAAACGTTGACTGAGACACTGGAGGAAGCCCCTCCTCTGGGAAATCTAGCAGGATAACTTACATCCCCACCTGAACTGACAGGAGGAGCCTCAGTTTACCATCGCAGTTGAAAGACAGTAACACTGACAATACTGCACACCTACAGCGCATGCTTAGATCGTGTAATCAAGTCCTGGGCTAGAATTTTATCATCTTGGCGGGGGCCTTGATGACAGGCCCAAAAGCTGGAGTGAATTCACCTCAGCTATTTGCATTTTACAGAGGTCAGAAAATTAACTGGTTGCCCTCAGGCCTGCTGTCACTTTAAAGGATGGCTGTCTGCACCCAAGAACTGCAAATCAGTCAGATTGCCAGCAGCTCAGCAGCGCCACTTGGAGCAGTGGCCACTGCCATTGCTGCATATGGGAAAAAAACGATGCCATTATAGGAAGGATGTGATTGCACTGGAGGGGGTTCAGAGGAGATTCACCAGGATGTTGCCTGGGGATGAAACATTTAAGTTATAAAGTGAGGTTGGATAGACTTGGGTTGTTTTTGTTGGAGCAGAGAAGACTGAGGGGTGACCAGATTGAGGTGTACAAGATTATGAGGGGCATGGACAGGGTGGATAGGGAGCAGCTCTTCCCCTTAGTTGAAGGGTCAGTCACGAGGGGACACAAGTTCAAGGTGAGGGGCAGGAGGTTTAGGGGGAATGTGAGGAAAAACTTTTTTACCCAGAGGGTGGTGATGGTCTGGAATGCACTGCCTGGTGGAGGTGGGTTGCCTCACATCCTTTAAAAAGTAGCTGGATGAGCACTTGGCATGTCATAACATTCAAGGCTATGGGCCAAGTGCTGGTAAATGGGATTAGGTGGGTAGGTCAGGTGTTTCTCACGTGTTGGTGCAGACTTGATGGGCCGAAGGGCCTCTTCTGCACTCTGTGGGCAGAATTTTACGGCCCCGTTTCAGCAGGGGTGGGGGGATGTAAAATGCGGCAGGCCGTTATAAATGCCATTGACGACAGCTGGAATGTAAAATCCCGCTGTCGTAAAATTCTGCCCTGTGATTCTGTGAACAGCGTCCTCCCAACCTAGTAAGGTGGCTCTGGGGGTGCTGGGGCCATTCTGGCAGGACCCAGCAAAAGACGAGGTGGGGAATGTTGGTTCGGGTGTGTGCACCATTGCTGTGGGGATGGCCATTGCTGCTGGGGTGTCCCATCCTGGGAACAAAGAATGCCCTTATAGGAGGCCCTCCCAAGCCTGCTAGTAGGCCACAGGATTTAACTACTGGTCTTCCCACGTGGCAGAGGGCCCACCTGCTGCTAGTAAATTGCCAGGGACAGATGGAAAAGTCCCTTAATTAATCGCTTCAGCGGCTCAATTGGCTTCTGGGCAGGAGGGCCATCCTCCACCTTCCCTGCCTCTGGTAAAATGCCATAGATGGTGATGGGCACTTCAACCCTGCCTTCCCTTGCCATTTTAAGTGCACCCTGTTGCCCAGGTTGCTTTAATGCCCACTTAAGAGCCTCAACTGGCATCCGGGCTGGAAAGCTGCCTCTAATCATGGTCCCACCCTGCTCTCTCTCACCTGATTAAGTGCCACCACTTCCACCCACCCCCCCTCCCCCCACCAAATCTGAGGGAGGCATTAAATTCTGCCCTTGATTTTAACAATCTCCCCAGAGCGCTTCCACCCTTCCACTAGTATTGTTCCTGCCAGGTGAGTTAGATTAAAACAAGGCCCTTGTTACTCGCATTGAAGAGGTGCGAGGAAAGTATGAAACACACACAGGTGATAAAAAAGAAACTGGCATGTAGAAAGAAAGATGGAGTGGGAGGGTTTATAAGGAGCCAGACTTGCATAAATAGAGACAGATGGCTGGAAAGATAGAAGGAGAGATACACTGAAAGACAGAAAGCATTTAGCTGATGGAGGGAAAGACAGGAATTATATGAGAGGCAAAGAGAAGACAGACATAAGAGACTAACATATAGGGAGAGTAAGTGAGATAGAGTCAGAGCCAGAATCAGAGACCAGTTGAGAGATGCAGAGTGATACGGTGAGACACACAGTGAGATAAAGGAAGAGAGAGATAGAGAGAGAGAGAGAGACAGTGATTAGCCCAGACCTCCACACGGGTAAAACAAAATGTTTTCCTGTATTGGTTGCATTGCTAGCAGGTTGATTGGATGTTGACTGACTGCTGGAGTGACGCGTATTCCAAGTTTCCATGGGTATGGAAAAACAGATGCCAAGGAGGTGACTGGCTCATGTAAGTGAGGTGCCCTCCTACTGACTGCAAACTCCAGACTGGCCATTATTAGAGGGCACTGTTAAGTGATATCCTGATGTAACCATGGCGATCACATTCTGAGAAGAGTGGGGGGTGGGCACTATCCCTACTTTGAAATCGTGGGGCTGGAAGGACAGAGTGAGGGGGGAAATCATGTTAAAATAAACTGTCTTTGAATGTGTGCAGAATCCTGAAGGAAATGCCTCTAAATTAGGTGTTAAATATTAGAATATAAATGTATTCATATGCCATTGTCTAGTCTGCTGTTTTAATAGAAATGTCAACCTTTTTATTTTCTATAGGTTAACACCATTGCTAAAACATTGAACAAAGGAACGTTATATAGACAAGTGAATGTGCTATTATTCAACTAGTCCAATTTTAGGCCAAAAATCTCACCATCAAAATGAAAACGAGTTATTTGTTTTTTTTTGTTTTTATATTTGTTTTTCCTCCTGTCTTGCTATCTCAGCTTGGAACATAAAAGAAGCCTCATAGATCTTGTTTCAAAATACAAAAAGCCATGATTCTGAATCACTGATAATTGTAACAAGGGTTTGTTTTTCTCTCCGGTCTCCTGGCAAGATGGTGCGGGCCCTATTGAATAGGATTATGTTCTGAAAGCAGTCATAACAGGTCAACATGATGCATATCACACTGTTGGCCCATACATTTCAGAGTTAAGTGTTCAGTTCCTCACTAAACCACTGTGTGAGAGTAAACAGTAAAAGAAATCTGTTTGGGGTATGTATTCAGTTCACTATTGTTCGTACAAAATACTTAACATGTCTGTACCAAACCACTCGAAAAATTGCAGACTCATTACTGCCAATTTTAAAAGAGCACACAGAGAGATTTAGTGTGGGTATGTAAAGTCTGCCCGCAGTAGATATACTGGATTACTGGATCATCTTTGTGAACAGCATATTGTTGTAACTGTTCTTATTCCAACTCCAACAGCCGATAATGAACAGTCCAGGACAGACAGCAAAAAGGGATTTTATAATTGTCAGCTGCAGACCAGCCTAAAAAGGTCGAGAAGTTAAAGATTTTCGGAAGTGAAGTAAATACTAAAATGACCTGTTAAACAGAAAAAGCCCGAAAGATTGTGCTGTTGCCTAGCAACAGGAGGCTCCACAGAACTGGAAAAGTAATCTTAATTCAGTTGAAGCCAGGATTCCAGAGAGACTGGACAGCAGATGGACAGATAGCAAGTTCCAAACTGAAGTTGAAGCCAGATCTCAGGAGAAGCTGGACACAGGAGAAGCAACTGCAGAAGCAGGTTCCAGAAACTAAAGAAGAAAGTCCCAAATCCAGGGGAGTGGAATAGGGAAGGTCCAAGAGGACAGCCTGGTCAAAGGACAAAGTTAGGAATCTGGAAATGGTCCTGTTCTGTGGAAATGAAAGTAAGGAGCAGAGAGAAAAGTTCCAAGCTTCAAGCTTAAAGAGAAGAAAGCTGCAGAAAGCAGACTCAAAGCAAAATTGAAGCCAAAAGATCCAGGGAGACAGCTGTAGGTCTGTAACTCTTTACTATTGACAGGTGAAGCATTGGTGTTCTGTTGGCACGGCTGAGTCAGTGAGAGAGAGAGTGCATGGAAGAAAGCTTGAATGCATATGGAGGAGAGGAACATTGGAAGGAGAGTTCGAAACCCAGAAGGTGGAAGACATCTGAGAGAAAGTATTGTTTGGGAGAATGTCTCAGAGCAAGTTCTTTTAGAGTGGAAGCCCTCGTGTGACAGAGAGAGTTCAGTGAGACCGGTTGGCTCACGGTAGATGCTTGATTAACAATAGGGTGAAAGTTTATCGGGGGTAGGCAGGAATGTGGGGTTGAGGTTACATTCAGTTCGGCCATAATCTTATTGAATGGCTGAGCAGGCTTTAGGGGCTGAGTGGCCTATTCCTGCTCCTAATTCGTATGTTTGTATGTACAGTGTGACAGATGTCTGAAGGAAGTCAAAAAGAGATTCATAGCATCTGTTTGGCATGGCTTCTATCACTTGGTTTCAGAGTGTGGTGTGTCTGACCACAGGTTGCTTATTGGTTTACATGGACTGCGTACTCACTGTGAACATCAGAGTATCAGATAGCTTTTGTAACTTTTGTTATCCTTACAAATCTGTTTATATCTGTGAAGGTATAATTGTGGGTGAAGGAGTAATGTAATATTGTTCATTTCTTCTAGTTTAATAAATGTGTTATTCTTTTGTTAAAAGTTCATCATCTGACTCCTGCGACTCTGTTCAGTAGCCACTCTCCACATATCTAAACAAAAAAGTTAGGGCCTATCAAGCCGGTTCCACCTGGAATCTGACGACCAGTAGTAACATCAGCTGGGATCATAACAAAGTGGAATTGCCTGTAGGTTTGTAGTGTTGAATTTTGATCTTTGGAGGGAAGAATTAATCAGCCACTGAGGAGGATGCAAGAGAGGCCTAGGAAAAGCCTTTTATATTCAATGTCCTTCACTGGCTTTCACTTTCAGCAAGTGATGACAAGACAAGATTGGAGGGGCGGGATTTTGTCAATAGCATGCTGATCCTGACGGCTCCAGCCAAAGTGTGCACCACTTCCGCTCTTTCGCCTTTTGCCATTTCCCACACGATTACAATTAAAATTTAAAGTGCAGGTGCAGGTACGACTTGGTGATGGGATAAACTCCTCATTGGTGAAACCCACCATCAGCTGACAATGCTGCAGCTATGGATGGCTATTAAAGGCCCTCAGTTGGGACCCTCAAGGAAGCTGTGCTTCGCTGCCAGGGTATTGACGTTTTCTCCGCAAGACCACCTCCTCCATAAAATTCCTAATGCTAGATCATTGACAAAGCACTGCCCCATGGTCAACAGTCATGTTGTGTTTGCCTCAATTTGATGGTTACAGAGGAGATGGGGAAATAGACATTCTCCCTGAATGAGATGTATGGTGTTTTTGTGCATTCTTTACTGAATATTCATGCAAATTGTACTTCTGTGATAATATTTCTGCGGAACATGGTTTAAAATGTAAGCTCAACTGCTTCCCGTTCTATACACTCTTTAGGAGGTTGGCCCAGAAATGCTCTCAATGGAATAACTGAGACAGGTGCATTTGCACTCATGCACTTTAAAGATGGTGCTGGTTCAGAATAATTGGACAAAGTATGCTGTTACATGCAGGTCCAAGTGCCCCAAAGATATCCTCAGTACCAGCACACAGTAGCAAGTATGTGTGACAAAGCTCTACTCCCCGATCTATTCTAGGTGGTAGAGGACACAGATAACTACATAAAGGAGGATGGCAGGACTAGGCCTATATTCCAGGAAGGTGATGGAGCTCTGGGAATGGAGTGATTGTCATGCAGATGTGTTATTATTATGCAAACCTTGTGTAGATCAGGTTATCTCTGGCATCCTTGCACATCCTTCCATGCACATCCTGGCATCCATGAAAGGCTCATTCACATTTATAATCTCTTCCTCATGCTCCCATAAATCTTCATCATCTGAGGAGGGCTGATCTTTCTCACACTCCTCCTATTGCAACATGCATCCATGTTGCAGTGCACTGCAGACCACTACTATTTGTGACTCTCTGGGCTGCATATTACAGAGCTCATCCAGACCAATCAAGGCAGAAGTGCATTCTAAGGAGCCCAGTTGTGTATTCGATGATGGGTGCATGAGCTTGATTGTAGCACTCCTCTGCCACACTCTGCGGATGTCTCACTGGTGTCATCAGCCATGTATGCAGGGGATAGCCCTTGTCACTGAGGATTGACCTGGGCTGGGGCTTCAAAAAGCTCTGGGAGCTGTGAGTTGTGCAGGATGTAACTGATGTGACTCCTCCCTGAGAAACAAGCACAGTCCTGCATTACTTTTCTCCTGTGGTCACACACCATCTGTATTTTCATTGAGTGAAACTCTTCATGATATACAAATGCAGCAGGCTAGTCTCATGGAGCTCTAATGGCCATATTGGTACAGTCGAAGATACCTTGCACTCTGGGAAACACAGCAATCACACCGAAACATAGCTGACCTTGCAGTCTGGATGTCTTCATTAGTGGGGGAGTAGATATTTCATTGGCACAACGGAATATGGCATTAGTCACTTCCTTCATGTAACTATGTGTGGCAGCTTGTGAGATGCCACATGTGTTGCCCGTTGCACCCTGGGAGCCACTGCTGGTGTGGAAATTAAGCATTGCTGTAACCTTGAAGGTCACACATGGGATTCCCATCAAATCCACTTGGCTATGTATCTTGATGAACAATCCGACATATCTCAGTGACCATTTCCCACGACATCCTCATCACCTCTCTGACATCGGGAGGTAGTTTTTTCTTGTCCTCTGGGTGTGTTGACGTGTCAGTGCCCATGTTTGCTGATGCCTTCCACTCTGGTGCTGCCTGCTGTTGGCCTCTGTTGTTGGACAGCAAGAACTCTCCTCCTTTGCATTCTGTCCTCCATCCTGCTCCTGAGATTGCAGGAAAATCGGATGAATGAGACCTGTGGTTATGGCAGCTATTAAAATGTGTGAAGAGGGCAGGCATACATGTGAGAGCATGCTCATCCATGGTTCTTATCCATTTAACTAATTATTAGGGACTCCCTTTACTCAGCCAATTATGTGCACCCAGAACTCCACCCATCCAAGACAGTCCTCCTCCCACTGGATTTCTTGCATGTAGCATCCACTAAATGGTGCGTATTACCTCCTAAAACTGTTCCTGTACCTTCCAGCCTCCTCCTCTCATAATCACACTTACCTCATCACCCTTAACCCATCCAAAATAACCTTTCACCTTCCCCCTGTGACTCTTGAACCTCCCCCTGTTACCCTGGACCCTATCACTATTTCTATTGACATGCCATCTCTCCCCCCGTGCCCATCCAAATGCCCACTTTAACCCTGAACCCTCCTGTTATCCTCCTCAATTCTTACATCTACTCCCATGAATCACCCCACGAGACATTTGAATACCTGTTCCTGACACTGGGCTTGCCTCCCCTCCTACCAAATCCAGCTCCCGCCCTCTTAACGTGCCTGTTCCCTCTGCCACCCAGCATCTTCAATTTGACCCACAGGACCCCAACATTGATAGCACCAACCCTGCCCTTTAGGACTATCATTCACCTTACCATCCCTAGTTGGAACGGACCGCTACTCCTCTACAGGACTGCCACACTAGGACACTAGGCCCTTCCCTCCTCCACACTTCCCTGCAACTGAACACCACCCTTTGTCCTCCTTTCCTTCCTTCCTCCAAAGCTCCCTGCACCTGAATGCCTCCCTTTCAACACCCCCTCCACCTGTGCCACAGAGTTCACAATGGACAACTGCTCACTTCAGACAGAACTGCAGAAAGCTAATTGCTGTTCACCGCCCTTATAAGACCATGACTTGTTGCCATATGATTCTCATGTGCCGCAGACTTTATATTGAGGGTAGGACTTTATTGATAACTGTTTCAACCTAATGAGTATTAGGTTGAGTATTAAGTATGAATTTGCCACAGGATGGCATGAGGCCCAACCCCGCAAAACACTCTGCTGAATTTATCGTTTCATCTCAACTCACCATCAGGAAATCGAAATTTCACATCCTGCGTAATTTAGTCACCCTGCATGCTGCATTTACCACTCTTGCAGGTTTCAAAAAATCCCTGCCACCCTCCACCAAATCTTCAATTACGTTTTGGAAATATCGATGTGCTACAGCCATCAATCCCCCTATCATGGATGCAATATTTGTTGAAATCTGGCAATTTTAACCGTTTTTTTCATTAATCCCTTGAGGGTTTGATACTAAGTTATAGATAAACTTATTATGGTTGGTTGTTCAGAAAGAATTCTCTTATTTGACAATCGTGAAATTGAGACTAACACCTCAAAAAGACAAAGATGACATTGGTCATTATCAAGTGAAAACCACTAATCAACAATGTTTTTCTCAGAGGAGATAAAAACAAAAAAAACTGCGGATGCTGGAAACCAGCTTATATTTCAAATCTTTCTTGGACTCGAACTCAAGTTCTGTCGAAGGGTCATGAGGACTCGAAACGTCAACTCTTTTCTTCTCCACCGATGCTGCCAGACCTGCTGAGTTTTTCCAGGTAATAATGTTTTTCTCAAATCTTTGACTCATAAGGCCATTAATTGAAAGAAAAATCCATCCATTGCCTTGTGTTTTCTAATTTGGTATATGTTCCCTACTTCATAGCTACTTTAGTAACCTATTGATGCCATTGGGAGATCGGAGAAGCTTTGTGGTATAGAACACTGTTATATAGGTACTAAATAATACCTGTATTTACATCCACCTTAACACAATGAAAACATGTTAAAGCATTACAAGCGCCTGGATTACTTTATTCTTGAAGTCCATTGATTTAAGTTGGCAAAGGTAACAGCCATGTTTCTCCAGCAACAATGAGATGTTTTTTCTTTGAAGGGTTTGTTCAAGGAGGAACCTTAGTGAGGGCATTAGGAAAACTCCATGCTCTTCTTCAAATAGTTCCATATGGTCCTTCACATCCATTTGAACAATTTGATCAGGATGGGACATCAGCTAACACTTCATCTCTTGCAATGCTGTTTCCATTCTGTGCTGGGGACTTGCCATGGGGTTTAAACCAACAACCTTTTAACCCAGCAGTGAGAATGTTGCTTTCGAGCCAAGGCAGCACAATAAATAACATTGCAAATTGTCACTTGGTAGTACAGAACTTGAGTATTGCTGAATAAAGAGGCATATCAAAGCTTTTTGTCTTGCACTCATCAGGACATTTCACAAGAATACCAATATAAGGGGGAAAACTACAATTTATATTGTATGACAAGGGAGTGCTGATTGGTTGGCAAGTGGACTCTGATCGGTAGAGATGTTGCTATGGAGAAAGCACCAGTGATGGTGACTGACAATTTTCTGCCAAGCATTGTTTGAAATTTAAATCAGGCAGCTTGACTCTAATTGATCAAGGAATTGCCCTGAGCAATGATTTAGTGAATGGCTGTCACTTATTTTGGTTAGTTGAAAGAGGCGCAATATGTTTACATGCTCTTTCTGCCTGCAGCGAACAGGGCCCTGTGTATTAATATATGTAACTTCCAGTACACGCAATGGGCCACACTGCAAACCCAACTGATAATCTTAAATTGGTTGTCAGTGTAATTTTAGCACATTGAGGATTGTTTAGCAAATGTCCAATCGCAGAATTGCATCTAATGTTGGACATTGTGTTTTGAGTTATGCAAGCACGGACTGGTTGGGTATGTTCTGTACCCTGCCCATTGCGAACAGCAGCTGGGACATGCTGTTTGATACGACCCGCCAGTCTTTGGAATGTACAGCCTACATATCGAGCATCACACTGGCACTGAATGCAAACTTATGAACGGGCCTAAGGCCATCACTTTTGCCCCTGAAAAGTGCCCAGCCTATCTCAGATTACCCTGGAAGGGCAAGGTATCTCAAAAATTTGAGCAACAGGTGGGGCTAGCTGATTCACGCTGCTAGTATGCAGTAGCAACATGAATGATATTCACCACTAACAGGATGCTGCTGTCAAGCCAAAAAGATATCTGCCTATCACACAAATGAGTAAAGCGGCATATGAATTTCAGTGCCAGTGTGATGCTCGGTATGTAGGCTGTATGTCCCAATGACTGACGGGTTGCATCAAACAACATGCCCCAGCTGCTGTCCACAATGGGTGGGGTACAGACTGTACCCAACCAGTCCGTGCTCGCAAAACTCAAAACATAGTGTCCAACATTAGATGTGATTCAGCGATTGGACAACTTTTGCTAAATAATCCTCAGTGTGCTAAGAATTACGTTGATAACCAATTTAAGATTGTCAGTTGGGCTTGCAGTGTGGTGCATTTGTGTGTACTGTAAGCTACATATATTAATAAACAGGGCCCTGTTCGCTGCAGACAGAAAGAACATGTACACACAATGCACCTGTTTCAGCTAAATACAATATTGACAATTCATTCCTCAGGGCAATACCTTGACCAATCAGGGTCAAGTGGCCTGGTTTAAATTTCAAACAATACTTGGCAGTTCACTGTCAGTCACCATCAATGGTGCATTCTCCATGGCAATGCATCTACCAGTCAGAGTCAATTTGCCAACCAGTCAGCATGCTCTTCTAATGCTGTATAAATTATTGCTTTCTCCTTATATTGGTATTCTTGCGAAGTTTCCTGATGAGTGCAAGTTCAAAAAGCTTTGACATGTCTCTTTTTTCAGTAATACTCAAATAACATTGCATCAGTATTCACTGGGCTACACTGCACATCCTCATCCTACGGTTAATTTATACAATGCTCAATGTGACCATAGGCACTCAATGGTAAATCTTAGTCACAACTGAATCAGAGACAATGAAATAGCTTTCTCAAGCGGTATTTAACTGACTATCTTGGATACCGACATAAAAAGATACCTATATTGGTAGGGCAATCGTGCTGGTGGAAGTGTTCCTGTACTCCCCTTGTAACTTTGCTAAAAGTGTGCTAGATTACGTGTGCATATGTGATTTCATCACACTTACAGCAAAGTTAGGTTGCCATGGTTGAACGGGAACAGATCAGAGAAAATTGTAGTTTTAGGAAAATGCATAAAGTTGCCAGAATTTTTTTTTAATTGATTGGACTCAAGATAATACACAACAAAAAAATGTTCTGGAATGGGAAGCACATGAAGGCAATCCTTTCATAATTAGAAAATCAATTATTAACCTGTTCAACTCTTTGGTGAAGGAGCCAACACATCACAATGTTTCGATGCCGGAAAGGGATTCGTAAGTTTTAGAAAATCTATTCCGATAATTCAACATTCAAAACCTTTTCCAAATAATATTTCATAAAACTCTTCAAATTCTCAGTCATAATACTCTGTTTCTGCACTTTGTTGTGCTTGTTGAAAATAAGTTGTCTTCTTGATTCTAAAGTTTTTGCTTGACCCTTTGTATCAACGCTTTGGAATTCTTCAAAATTACCATCATTACCTTGATAAAGGGGTGAAGTTAAAGGAGCCAACAATGATTTGTCCACTGAATGAAAGCCTGACACAGTGCCCACAGGCAAATGTGTGGACAGCCAGACAAAAAGGTTACAGCACCAGGTCCCTCGTCTGTGGCCCATTGGGTGAATACCAGTGTTGAGCCATATAGATCAGGGGTCCTAGGTTCCATACTTATTCTGCATGAAGTACTTGATCTTATTTGGGATGTTAATCATGCCACTGTCACCCCAGCATCACCTGTTCAAGGATGGGTTCTCATTACTACCTGATGTTCACTGATATAAGTGAGGAGAACTGGTGAAGAGAGCTCATTTCCTCTTATCCCACAATATGAATATACAAACAATGGTGGCCAGATAGTGATCCTCTAATCACTGCTTGCTTGTCCCTACAACCACACCATCCACCCACCCCCACTTCTCTCCCCCCACCCAACACCCCCCCCCCCCCACCCCCCACCCCCACCTTAAACCAGCTTATATTTCACCCCTCTCCTTAGATTCACTCAGTTCTGTTGAAGGGTCATGAGGACTCGAAACGTCAACTCTTTTCTTCTTCGCTGATGCTGCCAGACCTGCTGAGTTTTTCCAGGTAATTCTGTTTTTATTTTGGATCCTCTAATCCATCCAGGCTGCCCTGCACAACTGAGATCCCTTGTGTGTCATTATGTACGCATTTACATCTGACCCAAAATGATCTGATCTCCTGATAGAGGCGAAAAGTTGGATAAAAACCCAGGCTAATTTGGGGGGAAAAAATCTAAGAAATTCCTGACTTCTATGTTTGAATAGTCTGCTGTAAGATACAGTCTGGATTTGTATGAAGGATAGTCACTGTATTGGGCTAACACCTATAATGCTGCATGAGTTAAGGAGGGGGAAAAAATGTTTTTATTTAAATATTTATTTAGTTCCTTAAAGGAGTTTTCTTTGCTTTTTCATTTTGATTTTGTACATTTTCATACATCTGGTCGCAGAAGAATTTCTTTAAAATGTATTACTTAAGTTGTTTCCTTTTTCCTGTCTCCAGCCATCCATTTTGGAGGTGGATGCAAGTTTTGAGAAAAAGATGTCAACACTCTGATCAGCTGAAGATGGGAGTCAAAACAAATCAAACCCTCAGACTGGAAAGATTGAAATAATCCCTTCAACGTGATGTGATTTAACCCATCGAGAGGAAGAAAATAATCTGATATGTTGCCAAAACTTGGCAACAGCTGATAAGAGCCCAATAGGTAAACTGACACATGGAGAGCCAGGCACTGCTCCACCATCATGGCTATATTAGTGCCTTTAGTCCCATCATGTTAAACACTTACAGCTGTATTAACCCCACATTAAATATGTGATATAACACTGACACTTCTAAAAGTGCTCGCAAGCACCTAGAGTACAACTTTCCACTTTGGAGTAGTTAGGTGGTATAGTCCGAATATCTTTTCTATGCTTCAAGCATGCTCAAGTGGAGCAACGTTTTAAAATGTAGCTCAACCTGTGAATGGACTAGACATGTTCCTTCCTGGCCTACAGTGAAAAATAATAAACCACAAGACTTAAATTCAGACCATGTGCAATGGCTTTAAATTTGCCAGTCATATAGAATGGTTAAAAAGCTTCCTCAGGCTTTTTCTTTTTATTGCCCAACCATGTTCTAATTGTGCGAACACTTCCTAATTAACCTCAGTTCTATGCAATTTTGATCTCATAAACCTTATCGTCTGGCAGCTATTTGGCTCAGGGTATACTTTCCCTTTGCTGTCTTAGAAAGAGCAGCTGCTGCCATAAGCACACCCAGAGGATCTACCCCGGGGACAAAGAATTGCAGCACTCATCAGCTTTTCTAATTCTTCTTGCTTGAAGGGAAAGCTTCTCTCATTCTAAAGCATTAACGATAGCTTCTGGTGGAAATCAGAAATGGAAGTAGGCCATTCAGCCCCTCAAGTCTGTTCTGTCATTTCTTTTATTCATTCATGGGAAGTGGGCTTCACTGGCTATGCCAGCATTTATTGCCCATCCCTAATTTCCCTTGAGAAGGTGGTGGTGAGCTGCCTTCTCGAACTGCTGCAACTCCTGTGGTGTAGGTACACCCACAGTGCAGTTGGGGGAAAATTCCAAGATTTTGGCCCAGCGACAGTGAAGGAACAGCGATATATTCCCAAGTCAGGATGGTGAGTGGCTTGGAAGGCTACTTCCAGGTGGTGGTGTTCTCATGTGTCTGCTGTCCTTGTCCTTCTAGATGTTAATGGTTGTGGGTTTGGAAGGTGCTGTCTAAGGAGCCTTGGAAAGTTCCTGCAGTGCATCTTGTATATGGTACACACTGCTGCTACTGTGCATCAGTGGTGGAGGAAGTGAATGTTTGTGGATGTGATGCCAATCAAGCAGGCTGCTTTGTCCTGGATGGTGTCAAGCTTCTTGAGTGTTCTTGGAGTTGCATTCATCCAGGCAAGTGCAGAGTATTCCATCACACTCCTGACTTGCTCCTCGTAGATGATGGGCGGGTTTGGGGAGTGAGGAGGTGAGTTAATCACCGCAGGATTCCCAGCCTTGCTCTTGTAGCCACAGCGTTTAATATGGCTAGTCCAGTTCAGTTTCCAGTCAATGGTAACCCCCAGGATGTTGATAGTGAGGGTTTCAGTGATGGTAATATCATTGAATGTCAAGGGGTGATGGTTAGATTCTGTCTTGTTGGAGATGACCATTGCCTGGCGCTTGTGTGGCGCAAATGTCACTTGCTGCTAGTCAGCCCAGGCCTGGATGTTGTCCAAGTCTTGCTGCATTTGGACTTGGACTGCTTCAGTATCTGAGGAGTCATGAATGGTGCTGAACATTGTGCAATCATCAGCGAACATCCCCACTTCTGACATTATGATGGGAGGAAGGTCATGGACGAAGCAGCTGAAGATGTTTGGGCTTAGGACACCACCCTGAGGAACTCCTGCAGTGATGGCCTGGAATTGAGATGACTGACCTCCAACAACCACAACTATCATCCTTTGTGCTAGGTATGCCTCCAACCAGCGGAGAGTTGTCCCCCTGATTCACATTGACTCCAAGTTTGCTAAGGCTCCTTGATGCCACACAGTCAAATGCTGCCTTGATGTCAAGGGCAGCCTCTCTTACATCACCCCTGAAGTCCAGCTCTTTTGTTCATGCTTGAACCAAGGCTGTAATGATAAAAAAGAGCTGAGTGACCCAGGAGAAACTCAAACTGAGCATCAGGAAGCAGGTTATTGCTAAACAAGTGCCACTTGATAGTACTGTTGATGACTCCTTCCATCACTTTACTGATGATTAGAGTAGACTGATGGGGTGGTAATTGGCTGGGTTGGAGTTGCCCTGCTTTTTGTGTACAAGACATACCTGGACAATTTTTCAAATTGCCAAGCAGATGCTAGTGTTGTAGTTGTACTGGAACAGTTTGGCTAGGGGTGCGGCAAGTTCTGGAGTACAATTCTTCAGTACTATTGCCGGAATATTATCAGGGCCCATAGTCTTTGCAGTGTCCAGTGCCTTCAGCCATTTCTTGATATCAGGTGGAGTGAATCAAATTGGCTGAAGGCTGGCATCTGTGATGCTGGGGACATCTGAAGGAGGCCAAGGTGAGTATCCACTCGGCACTTCTGGCTGAAGAGTGTTGGAAATGCTTCAGTCTTATCTTTTGCCATTCAATTAGGTCCTGATTGATACATATCTTAACTCCATTTATCTGTATTCCCAATCTCAGTTTTGAAATTATCACTAGACATAGCCTCAACATATTCCTTTGGGCAGAATCATCCCAGAATTGTACAAAGTGTGGTAGCGGGCGTGAAAAACAACGTTTTACCTGCTGGCTGCAATGGCGGATTTTTGCACTGCAATGTTCCCTTCCTGCCTCATAAATAATTTGCCCACCATGCTATTACCTCGCCGCTTCCTCACTCCGAGCGCCATGTTTAAACTGTAGCCGCATGCACAGTTATCAATGCTTGCAGCCCAGGACTGCTCCAATGAAGACATGGTTCCAAACTCCTAGAAGAGTGAAGCCCCCTGATTCAGTAACGCATCCCTGGAAGTTCTTTTTGGATGCTGTGGAGGCACACTGCGATGTCCTCTAGCCAAGCTCTGGCCACAGGAGGCCCATCTGGTTTGGAAGGCGGTGGCAGAAGTGATCAGTGCCAACGCTGCACACAAGAGATCGGCCATCCAGTGCAGGAAAGTGATGAATGATCTCATTCATGCCGCCAGGGTAAGGCAGCCATCTCATCACTCTCAGTACACCCACTCACAAGCTCATCATACATTCACTGGTATCTCACTCACTGCCACCTTAAGGGACAACACCGCTCACTCCCACACACACACCCTCACATGTCCACCTGTCCTCATCTCCTCTGGAGACTGCCTCCTCATCCCATCCATGGCTCCACTCAGCACCCCTGGCATCCTTCTCATTTGGCTTGACATGTGCCTTTCTTGCACTCTCTCCATCTTGTCTTTATGCAGCACAAGATCGTGCACAATCAATGGGAGAGATCTCAGACCGGGTGTGGAGTGCTGGACATCAAAGGTCCTCCCTCCATTCAAGAGTCGCACATTGGACCAGGCCAGAGAGGACATGGACCCCCATTCCTGCGAGCACCCATGTGAGGATTCTGCACCAGATCATCCCTCTGTCAAAGCTACTCTGAGTCCACTGTTCTGTGTGTAAAGTGAATGGCAAGCACTAATAATCCTCTCTTTCTCTCCTAGATACCTCTGCCACAATGCCCTCATGCAATCTTGACCCTGACCCCAGCGCCAAGAACACATCAGATGAGGACCCTGAGGGCAGCACCATTGAAGACCTGTCATGGCGCTCACCCACACCCTCTACCAGCGCAGTGACACTCACCCTCCTGGGACCTAGATGTAGAGAAGCCTCGAGATCACAGTCTGGTGAACAAAGCCCACAATTTGTTCCACAGCAGACAGAGGCAGGGACATCTTGGAGGACTGCGCTCAGAGGGCTGCTGGAGGCAAGGAATTTACTGAGTCTGAGTCAGATGATTATCCTCTGGACTCAGTCCTCGATCAGTTGTTGGAGCTGCAAAGACAATCATGGGAACATCAGGAAGAGATGTCTGGTCTACTCCTCAGATTGCAAGGGACGAAGGAGGAGTCTGTCCGCCTTCAGTCCGAGGGGTTCGCGCCATCATGCCAATGCACCAGAGTCAACACTGGCAGGATGGTAGATGCCATGGAGACCTTGGTCCAGGACAACAGATCGCTGACGCCATCATTGGCCTCCAACAGAGTCAATGAGAGAGCAGTGTGGGGCAGCTTGATCTCACTCCAGCTTCCCCTTCTCCTCAAGGAGTCAGCCAGGATCTATAAGGCACCCATAGGGAGGAGGACCAGCATCTCAAAACCCTGGGGCCATCCACCTAGGTGACTCTGGGAGATTCCCCTCTTCCTGTGACCCCAGCAGCTCCAGCTCCACAAGCTGAGGAGGTGCCACTGCCACACAGCAGGACCCCAAAAGCAGGCAGGGGCCCTCCAGGTCTCAGCCCTCCAGAGGACGCTCGCCAAGGTCTTCACAGATTTGGCATCGCAGTCAGCAGGCTGCCTCCTCCTCTGCTGTGGATGTCAGAGGAGCACCAAGACAGGGCTCAGAAGGTTAAGAAGGTGTAGTTGCACAGCCTGGGCACAGGTGTTAATCACTCATACATAATGTTCATTATTGTAAATAAACTCCCAAGAATGTCTCCATGTCTATGACTCCTTGTTATGATGAGCAGTGTTTGTCACTCAGATGTGAGACCCTGGTTCCTGTGCAAGGTGTCTCAGTGCAGTGCCTCTCCCCTGTGCTGTGTGTAACCTTTATAGCAAAGTGATGGTCCGGCTTCACACTTTCTGGACACATTAGTGATGCCTGCATCTCGATGGTGCTTATCATTGTTGCCAGAATGTAGTGGGCAGGTGTCACAGAGTTCCATCATTCTCTCTGTGTGCTCTCAGCACCATTGAGTGGGGCTGGCCCCCATCTCTTCAGCATTTGTGACTGGTGATGCTGTGCTCCTGAGGGGGTCATGTGCTGAAGGTCGACAAAGAATCAAGTGACATGGCTGTGTCTCCATGATATCCGCCTGATTGCAGAGCGCAAGCGAGCTGCCTCAGCCAGACAGGAGTCAGACATTCACAGAGGCTATGTTGGATCCATGGAGTGTCCTCACTGCATGTTGTTATCATCCCCCTGGAACCCTGTGACTTCACTGCATCTCCATGACATGAGCCTGAGCACTGAGGGTATGTGTGCTGACATCAACCACACAGGAGTCAACCTCCAAGATGCAGATGTCAGGGCAATCCTTACTGCATCTCATTGTCATCCTGCATGAATCTTGCGGCTATTAGGGCCTCCTGAACTCAACGGCCTCTTGTGGCCAGTGCGAAGGCCTCATCGCCAGCATCCTTGCCTTTGAGGACCTCATCACCCACACCCTCTTCGACGTCCTCTTCATCAGAGGAGGTGCAACTCCTCCATATTCTCCTTAGTCATGTCCTCCCCCTGTTGCAGCACCAGGTTATGTAGCGCACAGCAAGCTACAATGATGCACGACTCCCTCTGGGGACTGTATTGCAGTGCTTCACCAGGCCTGGAGTGGCACCGGAACCTCATTTTCAATATGCCTATCATTTGCTCTACCAAAGCCCAGGCTGCAGGATGAGCCTTGTTATAGCGATACTCTGCTGCAGTCTGAGGCCACCGCAAAGGTGTCATCAGCCATGTCCTCTGTGCGTAGCCATAGTCCCCGAGGAGCCAACCCTGCAGCCTTTCTGGGCCATAGGAGATGTCAGGGATCTGAGACCTGCTGAGGATGTAGGAGTCGTGGACGCTCCCTGGGAATCGTGCACAGACTTGCAGCATGCATTTGCGGTGGTCACAGACAAGCTGAACATTCAGCGAGTGGAAGCTCATGCGGTTGACGTCGTGGGCTGCTTGTTGCCATGGAGATCTAAGTGCCTCATGAGTGCAGTCGATGGCACCCTGCAACTGTGGAAAACCTGAGATCTGCACAAATCCCAGTGCTCTTTCTTCCTGGCTTTCCTGATCCTGGGCGAAATGCACAAAGTTCTATGCCTTCGCAAAGATGGTGCCTGTGACCTCCTGGATACACTTGTGCATGGACGTTTGCAAGATCCCATACAGTTGACCTGCGGAACCCTGGACGGAGCCATTAGTGTAAAAATTGAGCGCCATGGTTACTTTCACAGCCAATGGCAGTGGATGCCCTCCATGTCCCCGCGGCACGAAATCCTGCAGCGGGTGGAATATGTGACCGACCAGTTCCCTAGACATATGCAGTCTTCAGTGATACAGGTTCTCAGTCATCTGCTGGAATGACAAAGCGCCGTCTAAGTACCCTGAGTCGAGCGAGCGACAGTTCTCTGTGGATCTTCAGCTGCATGCGCAGGAGACCCTGTTGCACCTTCACCTAGAGGAAGGTGCTCATCCCTTTGCCGAGACAAGTGCCTCCGCCAACTCTTCTTCTCTTCTTCCCTGATGCTGTCCTCCTGCAGGATCAAAGAGAGACACACGTGGGTTAGCATATGTGTTCTAAGAATCTCTCTTGGTTAAGTCTGAAGGCTCCTTCACCCATGCAGGAAATTGCTGGCCACCTCTTGGGTGGTCAGTGTGTAGTGCGCTCTTTGGCTGTCCGCAACCCCACCCACCAGCTTCGGCCACTGGGCTGCATGCTGTGCTCTCAGCTCAGGTGCAGGCATTCTCCTAACCCACACTGCAAGGCTGAGCTCTTAGCTTGAATCAAAGGGACACTGGTCCAAACCCGAATAAAGACATTGCAAGGAACTCTGAGTGCCTTCACCCATGACTGTACCATGGCTGCCTTTTGCAAGGGGATTCTACAAATTGCTCATCGGCCAATTGTTCTGCAACCCCACAAAAAAGCATTCTGCATCCAAGGGGTGAAAAATTCTGGAGCATTGGTTGAATTTCTTCATTCATACTTTTGTTCAGAAATGGAGGTACTGAAAGACCAAGGATGTGTTGAAATCCCTTGTGCTTTGTTCTTCCCATAGCTATCATAAGCATCTGCACAAACTCACCCAGCAACCAATTATACCTACAAATACAGGAATGCATGCATTGTGAAAAAAGTCTGAGTATATTGGTATTATTCTGAAGAAAATTCTCCAAATTAACTGAGATTGGGATTAATTTCAACCCACTCAGCTGACACAATCAGATTGGCTGTCCGTTTTGTACCCTGTCCAATTTTACTTCCTATCGATCTAAAATGGTCAGTATTTCCACTAGACAGGTTAGATTAATATTAACCCCATAGTGATATAAAGCATTAAACAGATGCTCTTTTTTTGGAGGAACTGGAAAACCATTTAAAAGAATGAACTCCAGAGAAAAAAAAAATTGGAAGAAGGAAGGAAGGAAGGAACTTGTGTTTATATAGATCCTTCCAAAACCTCAGGATATCCTAAATTTTTCACAGCTAATTAAATACTTTCTGAAGCATCACTACTGTTATAATGTAGGCAATGTAACAGTGATTTGTACACAGCAACTCCCACAGTAGTCATGAGATAATAGCCAGTTCATCTATTTTCAGCCGCGGGATATGTATAACAGGATACCAGGAGAACTCCCCTGCTTTTCAAATAGTGAGATGGGGAATCTTACACCCACTAGAGAGGGCAGCGTCTCATCTGAGATGGCACCTCTGACAGTGCAGAGCACCCTCAATACTGCACTGGAGGATTAGTCTGGATTCTGTGCTGAAGGCTTTGAAGTCACAGTGAGACCTGTACCTATGAACTCTGAGGTAGGAGTGATACCATCGAGGCATAACTCACACCTGAGTGAAGAGGTTAGAGCTAGAAAAAACATACAACCTCATAAAAATTATACAATTCTGGGGACAAAAACTAACAAACATGCCCATGTCCTCACCTAGGGACAAACAGGGACAGCTTACATTTTACAAGAACCAAATCGAAATCTGATGAATTTGAACCCCTGTGGGTAGCGTGTTTGGGAGAAGAGAAAGATCCAAGATGAGAGTTTTAAGCCCTGCGATGGCTTTCATGGTGGGTGGGGGTGTGAAAATGCAGCGAGACTAAAAAAAATCAATTTTCATGCCGGAATAAAATGAAGGCAGGGCTCTTTCACTCCCACCTGCCATGGCGGGTTGCAATTCCCGCCGGAGGCCGGCGTAAAACTGATTTGCATCCTGCTAATGGGATGAAGGTGAAGGCCCAACTGGAATCGCTTCCTCCACCCACCTGATCGTCCACGCCACCAGCGGGAAATCATGCTGGTCCAGGACATGTTTGGACCAACATGGTCTGTACATGTCGGCATTTACCTGAAGAAGGCCTGGGGCAGCTTGCAGCGATGAGGAGAAGACGGAGGCCCCCCCCCCACCCCCCGCCCTAGTAACCGGGCCCTGGAACACCGCGTGCAGCACTGGGTGGCTGGATCTTCACCCACGTGAGTTTTCTCTGCGCAGCAGTATCTGGGTGATGGCTGTTCTCGGCACAGTAACATCTTCCAGTGTTCAGATCTTCAAGCTGCAGGTGAAAGGCTGGTACTGGTGGGCAGCGAGGGTCTGTTCTTGTAGGGGGGGGGTGGGGATGGGGGAGGAGGGTGTGGGAATTATATGGGAAGGAGTTGAGGTGGGGCACGTGTGGAGACCTAGCGGGAGAGGTTGGATGTGGTAGGGGAGATAGGGAGATCCTGTGGCGGTTGCAGAATGGATGAACTGGTATGGAGTAGGAGGGTGGGAAGGGCCGTGGTAGAATGCGGGCAGTGGGGGGAGTTGTGCAGGTGTGAAGGGGCATGGGGGTGTTGTGCAGGTGTGGGTATGGGGGCATGTAGAGCTGTGGTTGAGCATGGAGGGATTGCATACGGGAAAGGGGTTCGGGGGAGGGGTCAGGGGAGTAAATGGAGGATTCTTGGGGGCACACTGAGGGTACCAGTGGTAGGACGGGATGGTAAAAGCAAACAAACTCGGATGCTGGAAATCCAAAACAAAAACAGAAACAGAAATACCTGAAAAAACTCAACCGGTCTGGCAGCATCGGCGGAGAAGGGTCATGAGGACTCGAAACGTCAACTGTGCTCTTCTCCGCCGATGCTGCCAGATCTGCTGAGTTTTTCCAGGTATTTCTGTTTCTGTTTTTGTGTAGGACGAGATGGTGACAGATTAAAAGGGGACAGTGCAAACTGGTAGGGTGAGGGTGCTGCGATGTCGAGCGAAAGGGCGCTGAGGGTTGTTGTAGGGGATACAGAAGGTGACATGGATTTGGGGATCGGCAGGATGAGGGGGCCATGTCTATTGTAACCGGAGTGGGCTCTCCGGGAAGGTAGGGGACTTCTACGTTTACATGTATGGGACAGAAGTGATGGGAGAAGGTTGAAGGGTGACCATGGGGAGGTCAAAAGTGATTCCTGGGGGGGGGGGGGGGGTCAACGGTTATGGGAGGGTTGGTGTGGGTGATGGGGGGAGCGGGAATGGTATTGGACTCAACTTCTAACGTTACGAGCATCATGGCTGCTCGCAAATATGCAGAGCCTTGTGCTGGAGATCTCGAGGTGCTGCATGGGAGTTGGGTTATTGGGGGTGGGTGGAGATGCAGATCAGCTCAACTGGACAACTGAAGGGGAACCCCAGCATGTAGCACTTACAATGCTAAGACCCTAGGACAGATAAGCATGTGAAGGGCAAAAGCTCAGCATGCACAGGAGTCTCCTCAACATGGCTCACAATGACCATGGTAAATACCTTTGGCTCACTGCCTATACATAATCCTGGGGGACATGGGGTGTCCCTCACATGATGGTGGTGGGATTGGGGGGAAGGCTTAAGGACTATCGCAAATAAACCACATCAGACATGATTAAAGTGCAAGTGAACTATACTTTCAAAAATGTGACATGAATAACAATCATAGTGCCCCCAGGCAAACAGTTGTGAATTCAGAACTTCATTTTTCTTTCCCTGCCACTTCTTCTAGGTGTTCCCCCAACATCCATAGCAGACTTGGAGGCAGCCTTGTGACCAGTTTGCCCTGTTGTCTTTGATGACCTTGGCATTTGATGATCTCGTCTGGAGACTCGAGACCTGGAGGACCCCAGCTTACTTTGGCTGTCCAGTTGTGGGGCAGTTGCTCCCTCTGCAATCACACTGGATGAGGCTGAAGGGGTCATAGGCAAAGGGGATTCCGAAGTGCCAGGCACCCTCTGGGGTGGAGGTCCTTGAGATGTCCAACAGCAGCTCCTCCTCCAATGGTTGTCCAAGGATCCCTGCCTGACTTCTTGAGGGTAATGGGCACCTGGAGGGAGGTTGAGATGCCCCGTCTCCTTCTCCTGTAGCTGCTACAAAAGCTCATCCATGGCTACAGCGATGGAGTGCAGATCTCCGCACATCTCTGGCAGAATCTGCTGGACCCAGTTCTCCGTGGAGTCCGCCACCACCCCCCCCTGCCCCCGCACCCACACACCCCCCCCCCCAATGGAGACCTTCATGTGAGCACAGGTTGGCAGGTTGAAGCCATTTCATCACCAGTAGATGGATGGATTCCTCCGCCTCACATGCCACTCTGATGAAGGCCTCCAATGTCTCTGCCTGATTCTCCCCTGTCTCTTACAAACTCTCTCTTTGAAGTGACTGCATGAGCTGCCTCCAACATGGAGACAGCCTTGATTTTAGGTTTCTATGACCTGCATGGATCCTTACTGGATGTAGACCGCAAACCAATCTCTTCATCTCCGATGGATCTGTCCTGCTGCACTCCTGTCAGCTGGGCTGCCCAGTCCTCAAAGCTGGTCAGTTCTTTTAAGTGTGGTCGGCCCCCTCCTGTCTTCTCCCTCTCTCTTCTATAATGGTTTAACTTCTCCTGCACAAGGAGAGAAGATGGGGTTGAGACGAATTGGGTTTCATGTATTTTTCTCATGCTTCCAGTCTTACAGATAACCCAGTGGATTGTGTGCCATGTGATTGATGCACTGCGGGCTATCCACAAGGGTTCTGGGACAGCACCCTCCAGTGCGGTGAGCCCATGCAAATAGAAGGATAAAGCTCAGAGAGGCATGTCATTAGTGGTGCTTGTTGGTGCCTTCAATGCCTGAGCTCATTCCCCCCACCTCCACCCTTATCGCCCCAGGCAGCACGTGACCTCTCTGTGTGGGAGGGTGAGGGACCTACAGGGGCCTCTCCATCTGCAGAGTAGATAGGCTGCAGTGGGGACATGAGGCATCACTTTATCAAGTTGATACTGAGGCGCATGTGCCCTGTACCATTCATTGAGGTGAGTGTGAGCCATTGAGGGTTCACTTATCCTGGCGGCACAAATGAGGTCATTCAGCTTTTGTTGGCACTGCAGGGCAGTCCTCTGTTGGAGGCCCTGGGCACGACTGCCCTGAAATCTTGGTCCCATGCAGAGTTCGTCTCCCTGCTCGGCCTCCCCCTCCCATCCAGTATATAGAGGGCATCACTCATGACCTCCACTTGATTGAGCAGGATGCCCATGGAGACATCGCTGAGTTTGGGCACCAGAGCTCCCTGTCCTCTTCAGGCCACCTCCAAAATCAGCTTCGTGTAGGTTGCTGTTCAGGCACCTTTTAGATATGGCGCCTGGATATGACGGCAGGGCATGCGCCATCCAACTCTACCTACCGCGCAAAACCTCTGGGACTTAGTCCTGGAAGGGAAAATTCTGTCCTTAGTTTTCACCTGCCCCTTCTGACCTTCAGCAGCATGATAGCCCAGGCACAATGGTTATCAATTAATAAAGACACAGTCAAGTAAAAACAATAATTAAAGTTCATTTTCAGCTCTTTGTGTGCTAAAACATGAGTTGTGTTTTTTGGGATTAGATTTTCTCTCCTCTTCTTTGTCATTGCTGAAAATGGCTATGAAAAAATCTATTGTAAACCATTTAATAGTTTCATTGGTGAGCACTGGGTAGTTTCTTAGTAAATTAAGTATTTTTTTGATATGAAAAGCCTTCTGAAGCATGGCGACTAGTGCCTGCAGGCTGAAGAAAATGAGCACAGTTCCCCAACGAGCACAATTGGCAGAATCTTGCCATTTCCACCTGGGATGTGGCCAGAATTGTGGATGGGCCTTTGTTCCGAATGAATGGTATCTTGAAGCAGTGCCAAAGATCGCGGAAAACATGAATGTGAGGTTTTCGGACAAACTGCGCGTTTAAAATTCCCTAGTCTTCTGCACTGATTTTGACTGATAATGCCAGCACAGACAAACAGAAACTCCCAAAAGATAGTGACTAATAATGAATTCCAATAGGGGATTCAAGAGACATACTTTCGCCAGAGAATGGTTAGAATGTGGAACTTGCTGCCACAAGGAGTAGTTGAGGCAAATATCATAGATGAATTTAAGGGGAATTTGGATAAGTGCACAAGGGAGAAATAAATTGAAAAGAACAAAAATACACTGATTTTGTTAGATGAGGTTGGGTTGGAGGAGTAGAAGCACCAGCATTGAGCAGTTGAGCTGATTGGCCTGTTTCTGTGCTGCAGATTCTATTTAATTCCATGGGCAGAATCTTTAGGTCGGTGGGTGGGCGCAATCGGAGGGTCCGGGATCGGCCAGACAACAGACCGCCGACCATGATTGGCCCCTGGTCGCCAATTAAAGGCCAGCCAGCATGAAACTCACACTGAGAAGCTCAGCGCTGCCAGGGTGGGGGTGGGTGGAGGGTGGGTGCTGATGCCAGCGCAGGCATGGGCGAGCACTGGCAGAAAGCTCCCTGAAGGCAGAGCTGCCTCAGGGAGCTGAAGACCTGAAACGCATTAAATAAAGGTTTGAAATCAGGATAAATGTGTCCAAGCATCACAGTCAGTCATCTGAACAAATACATAATAAAAATGCTGTCCATAGATTTTTATTTTTCTTTCATTTAAAAATGGAAACCTCATCCAGCCCTTGGATGAAGTTTCATGAAAAATGCAAAGTCTGCCTGGCCGATTTGCTCGTCCGCCAACCATAAGGTTGGACACACCATGAAAAATTGGAGACAATTGCATCTTTACTTACCTCAATTTGCCTCTTAATTGTCGGCGGGCGTGCTTCCAACTTTTGTATGCACCCGCCAACCGAAATATCGCGCAAGCGTTGGATGACGTTGGGATGCTTGCCCAACTTTGCAATTTTGTGTCTGATGGGGTCGGACTCACGCCTGCCCAATCAGCATAAAATTCTGCCCCATGTGTGTAACCATTGGATCCAGGCTCCATGTAGATGCCCATGCTCTTGCCTAGCTATATGGCATATTAGAAATGTTGGAATTGCTAGACAATAAAGAAACATGGTCCATTTTAGTCATTTTCTACCATCCTGCTAGTTACATGATACAATAATGGAGATTTTGATTAATTATGGCAATCAATCCCTATCCACCAGTTTACAACAGATCCAGAGGCAAGAAATCCACACCCCCCCCCCCCCACCCCCCCCACCCGCCCCCGACCCCCCACACCCAGTGGTGGAAAGTAATGAGAACTGGAGTTGTCTATAAGTCTCTCCAATTATACTGTAATGTTAATATCCATCAACTTGTTCCTTCTGTTATGGATTGCACGGAATAACCTACTGATGGTTATGTGAAGGATCCAGTCACCAGTATCTAGCACTGTTTCTTGAAGTGAAATGTCACAGTAATCATGTTCAACTTTTCAATCCATGCAGTTGCCTCTCACAGTATCTGTAATCCCAACAAGAAAAGAACAGGATTCATTGAAATCTTGCTCATTAACCTCTGCTATCATCCTTATGATCTTTAACCCTGTTGGTAAGCAAATATTTATACAGCTCTCTTAAAGGAGCAAATCAACATAATATTAACAGTCCTTGTTGGGAGTCTACTCCATTCATTTATTATTCTGTGGGGAAAAAGATATATTCCAATCTCTTGATGTTCTTGAGGGTTGTTGATTTAATACTATCATTACAGTCTAAGTTAAGTGAACTGCTTTTATATATTATCTGTGGCACATTTTACAAGGCTTGATTATCCCCTCCTCTCAATTTTGCTGTTCTCAGGATATGCAAGTTTTACTTCCGTGAATCTCTCTTTATAATGTTGAAGGATAAGTGCCAGACCATTTTTTCTCTATCCCCCTTGAATGCCTTGACATCCTTTTGAAAATGGCATAGCATATTAGAATCATTGGGCTGGATTTTACAGCACCCAGGGGTGGGTTTGGTTGGCAGGCAAAGGGGCTGTAAAATTGGACACCATGCCATTGGTGCCATTCCTGGCTCCTACCTGCCCACTCTGCCACAGTTTTACCAGCGGTGGGTTAGGCATTTCGAGGCCCACCTACTCATGGGTCAAGTGAGTCCCTTGTGGCCACTTAATGACCACATAAGGGTCTCCTTCTGAGCCACAGGGATTTAGCCCATGGTGGGAGAGGGCCATGTCATGTGTGAAGCCCGGCAGCATTCACTGTTCGGGCTGGTGGCTGGTCAAGGCGGTGGTGGGAGGGGTGGGGGGAAATGCCTCCTTTATGAGTCGCCTGTGCCCATTGGAGGCTCCCCATAAGGTCTTCTCATCCCCATGTTTCCCTTCTCTCTCTGGCCTGTCCAGTTTTGCCTCCACATCTCCTCACCCTGGCTTGCCAGTCACATTTACCTTTGCATCCTGCTCCATCAACAATTGCTACCGGGGACTGGATGCAGTTCCAGCTGTGGCCACAGCTGCTGGTGAGTTATTTTCCATTTGATTGTCCAGCAGCTCTCAGTAGCAGGGCTTCCTCCCAGATGGGGGTGGAAGTCTCATCTCAAGCCATTTATCAGCCTAACAGCCATTAAATGTCTGCAGGGTGAGGCAGCCAAGCAGGGGAGTACTTGGTCCTGACTTTCACAACAGGGAGCAGTGACCAACCACCCCACTCCACTTTAAAATCCAGCCCATAGAATTATCGAATGGTTGCAACATGGAAGGAGGCCACTTGGCCCATTGTGACCATTTTTTCTCTCTGCAAGAGCAACTCAGCTAGTTCACCCACCTTCGCCCATAGTCTTGCAAATTTTTTCTCTTTTGGCCAAAAATGGATGATCAATCCTGCGGGAACCTTAATGCTTGAATTCTCAATATACTCTCCACCTGGGAGTATGAATTTGCCAAATCTCCTCACAATATTTTAAATATGGCCTTGCCAATTGTTAATAGATTTTAAGATAATTTGGCTTGACTGTAATTGAATAACCTTGAGATGCAGTCAGCTGCATGATTATGATTACCTTGGTTGAATGCCTTCAATGAATCATCCTTCCCCTATTTTTCTTCATGGTTATTCATTAAGTTCATATCTCCTGTATCTATATGCATCGCTTTCTATTTATCCAACCTGTATTCTCTTAATACTTTGCATCAAAATATAGTAATAGCTAGATAAGGAAAGGCCAAGATCCATTAACTTGGCCATGATTCAGCGATAAAGGATTGCTAATTAATCACTTCCTATCAATTAGCCTACACTAGGCCCAGATACAGGACGAGGAAACCCCAAGTGGTGGAGACCTTGGGGGATTGTAGCTCTAAGGTCAACGGTTCCTCCAGAGAGAACACATTTTTGTTCTATGAATCTTGTTTTATAATGTTGAGGGCTAAGTGTCAGAATCATTTTCCTCTCATCCTCTTGAATGCCTTGATGCCCCCTTGACATGTAACACCACATGTCATGTATCACAATGTTTATATATTCTGTCCCAAAATATTATTTTCTGAGAGAAACCTGGTTTTCAAATTTTACTTTGAATCAACAAACACTATTTGCTTTCACCTATCCTTTCATTTGTCCGGCTGCCTTTCAACGCCACTAATTTTCCCTATGCTAGTCAGGCAGCCACCAGGGTTGGTACTGTCAGCACACTTATAACATTACTGGGAGTTCTTCGCTCTCATATTGTTTATGGATAGATTCAACACTGGAGAAGCAAAATTGTCCAATCCCCATTGCTGTTTATAAATAGTCTGAATATCACAGGACCTAGAGCAGATCTCAGCAAAACTCCATTAGTCACTGCTCTAGATAGAACCTGTTCCACTTATCATTGTGTTCTGCCACTGTTGCCAAGGCAGTTTTCCATCCAGCTGGCTAATTTGCTATTATAATCTAATGCAGTGCTCATAGATTAAAAGAGTCATAACTTTACAATTGATACTTGGGGTTTAGAAATTTGCAGTTTGTTTGGAAACATTATTTTGGCAATAAAATAGCTGAACAATATTTCAGTGATGAATTAATTTTATACATTTGGCAGCTTTCGGCATGTAAGGTACGGTCCATAGGTTTGACCTATACAGGTACAATGCTTCCATTTTAGGTAATGCTTGAGGTTCCATATGCTCACTAGTTAATGCTGATCTGTAAGGCTTGTGTACTGCTTGAAACAGATTACACGGAAATCTCATTATTGGCCAGGCCCCAAATACCATAAGGAAGCAGTAATGCATGTTTGCTTGCCATAACTTACTCAGAGGTCAGAGAGCGAATGGAAAATAAATGCAAAAAAAAATCCCTCCACACTTTAAAAAGTATGCACACTAGCTGTTGATGTTGCTGTGCTGCTCAGTTAATATACTTTGTGTCATTCACAGTTACAGGAAGCCCTCCCCGCCAAATTTGCACTTACATCCTCTTCATACAATATGAGGTATGCTTCTCTTTGCTTTTTTAGCCTTTATCTCAAGGGGGCTGCAATACAAAAGAATGGAAGTTATATTACAGCTATATAAAGCTCTGGTTAGACCCTGGAGTACTGTGTTAGTTCAAAACAGCGCACATCAGCAAGTATATATTGGCCTTGATGGGGATGAAACACATTTTCACCAGAATGAAGTGATACCGAGGCTAAAAAGATTAAATCATGAGGGCAGATTTCATAGATTTCTTGTATTCCCTCGAGTGTAGAATATTAAATGACTTGTTTAGAGATGTTGATGGGATAGATAAATAAACTATTTACTATGATGAGGGAGTCCAGAAAAAAAGGGGATATAACTTAAAATTAGGGCTAAGCCATTCAGGGGTGATATCAGGGAGCGTTTCCTCACACAAAGGGTGGTGGAATCCTGGAATTGTCTCCCCCCCAAAAAAACTGCTGAGGTTGGTTAATTGAAAACTTCAAAATTCAGATTGATAGCTTTTTGCTAGACAAGGCCATTAAGGGTTATAGAAGCATGGCTTGTAGATGAAATTAAGATACAGATCAGCCAGGCTCCAATTGAATGGCAGAACAGGTTCTTAGGGGCTGACTGGCCTACTCCTGTTCCTATCTTCTATTGATTCTATCTTAATAAGTAAAGCACCGATCCACAAGACGAGTTTCCCATGGGAATTATCCGCTATATTATCAAGTGCAAGCCTACTTTCTGACAGTAGGCATCAGCACATCCGTGCCCATGCTTCCTCATCTGATTTCCAAACACATGTGCTCTAACACTGATGAACAGATAACATGTATGAGTAGGAATTCTGCCCACTTTGCCACCCCATAACCATGCCACTGCCAAATAACTGTGGTTCAGTGGGTAACAGTATCACCTATGAGTCAGAAGGTCATAGGTTCAAGTTCCACTCCAGAGACTTGAACACAAAGTCTAGACTTCCAATGTTGGAAGTGTTGTCTTTCAAATAAGACGTTAAACTGAAGCTGATCTATCATCTCAGTCAGATGTAAAAGGTCCTGTAGCAGTATTTCAAAAAAGAGCAGAGAAGTTCTCCCACCAACCCCCACCCCCATGTCCAGGCCTATATCTATCACTCAATCAACATCACTAAAAACAGGTTTTCTGGACATTATCACATTGCTGTATGGGGACCTTGCTATATGCAAATTGGCTGCCACATTTTCTAAATTATAAACAATGATTACACTTCAAAATTGCTCCATTGGCTGGGAATTGATTTTGGGCATTCTGAGGTGAAAGGTGCCATGCCTTTTGTTTGTAGATCCCCCACCACAACCCTGCCTGAGATGAGCTAACTCAGCACAGACTTCTTCAGTTGTTTCGGCATCACTTGTAAAAATCCATTCTCCCCCAACATTTTTTGTGTGAATGAAACAGCAATGTGGTAATCTGTCTTTTTTGTGTGTGTGATGTTGACTGAGGGATCGATAATGGCCAGGACACCGGGCTAAGTCCTGTACTCTTCTTTGAAATAGTGCCATGGGATCTGGCAGGCAGACAGGACCTCGATTTAACATCTCATCAAAAAAAAACACTTGCAACAATGCAGTGCACCCTCAGTACTGCACTGGAGTTTCAGCCTTGCTTTCTTTTACTCAGGCCCTGGAGTGAGAGCTGAACCTAGAACCTTATGATTTAGAGGTGGCTGTGCTGCTAACTGAGCCTTGGCTGACACAGCCTGGAGCTACAACGTACTGATCTTAAATCTCCAGGACATACATGCATACATTTCTGTTGAGCATCTGAATTGGAATCTGCAGGAATAAGATTCTGCCTTTATTTTTGGTTCCTCTGGTGAAGTTTCTGGTGTTCTAGTTTTTTCCTTTGCTTTCAGGCTCCCTTTCCTCTTCACAGAAAAACTGATTTACTCAAACAATTATGACCTCAGAATGATGATACTATACAGTTAGAAATTGGTGCCTTGCTCATTTTATTTTTCCCTCAGTTGTTCAGCTTTAATGACTAAACCAACCTTTGGCCAGTTGTTGTTCAAATGGCTTTCTCAAATATTGTTATCCACTGAAAAAAAATGAAAGATTTGCATTTCATGACTTCAGGAGGTCCCAAAATATTTTATTGCCAATGAAATACTTTAGAAGTATACTCACTATAGTATTGCTGGATATCTGGCAGCAAATCTGTGTACAGCAAGGTCCCACAAACAACAACGAGATAAGTGACCAGAGTATCTGTTTTAGTGATATTGGTCGAGGCATAAATATTGGCCAGGACACAGAGGAGAACTCTACCCCTCTCCTTCGAAATAATACCTTAGGATCTTTTACATCCACTTGAGAGGACAGACGGTAATATGGTTTAAACTCTCACCTGAAAGATGACACTTCTGACAATGAAGCAGTCCCTCCGTACTGACATTGGGAATGTCACCTTGGGTTCTATGCTCAAGTCTCTGGAGAGGGCCCTGTACCAATGGTCTACAGACTCAGTGGTTGCAGTGCTCAAAATACCGAAGTAAAAAAGGAACATCCGTTCCTGAAATTGATGGGGATAGTGGTGGTCGGGGGTGAGGAGGTGGAGCAGAAGTGATGGGTAAAGTAGCATGAACTGAGGGTGAGGTGAGAGAATAGAAATGCTTCTGTGAAACAGGGAACTGAGAGAAGGAAGTGGAAGTGGTGACATCCGTAAAAACTATCTTAAAACTATTTCAACATCAGATTTAATTATGGAGAGTATCAATTTATGATGGCCATAGTATGTAATGTCTCTGCAAGAAATGGCAGAAAATCCCCATAGACTTTACCACAACCTTCCCTTAATCAAGTAATAGACTACTGGGTATATCTACCATTAAAGTAATTCCAAGCAGTTTCAATCTAACTTTATGGCAGGTTGCCTCTGAGGTTAGCCCAGCTTCAGTGAGGCTTTCGCTCAATTTCCAGGTCAAGGGCCCATGATATTGGGAGAGAGGAAGGGAGGGAACAAAATCCCGACAGTCCATGGCACTCTATGGCTACAGGCCTGAATCATTAAAATCAACTGGCAGCACAAGTATTGTCTGCTGTCTGCATTGGGAGCTCAGTCACTTAAGTGCCTACTTATGAATGTGATTCGATTACTAGGCCCTTATCTGAGAGACAGCACTTCCAACAATGTTGCGCTCCCTCAGTATTACTTGTCAGCCTAAATGACACATTTAAGTCTGCAATTGGGACTTGAATGTGAAGACCTGTTAATTCAAAGGAATCATCACTGAGCCAAGCTGACACAGTTAAAGACAACAGAGTCCCCTCTCTCATTAGTTAGAGACAACTGGTGGTGATTTTAACCTGACAGCCACCATACCTCAGGCAAGGGGCAAGTTTAAGAAAGCAAAGCCTTTGTGGATGACCTTAGCTAATACAGGAATTGAACCCACACTGTTAGCATCATTCTGAATTACAAAATTAGCCATCCAGCCAGTTGAGCTAACCAACCACAAACAAAGGGTGCATGTTAATTTCAGCCCAATTAATTTTGAAGCTGGCTAATTTACTAGGGAGTAAAGGCCAACTCCAGCAGGAGGCCTGCAATGTGGGTGCTGGTGGTTTGCCCATTTATTACATGTCCTACCTGATCATCCTTCATGATCATTTTGAAGGAAGGGGAAAATAGGGCAGACTTTAAGGGGTGGTTGATATGCTTGTGCCCCTCTCCCACCTAAGGCTCATTTTGTCTTCACCGCTGGGAGTTGTTCAAAAAACCGCACGACTTTGTGAGATTATCAGAAATGTTTGATTAAACAAAATCCTATACTCATTCTCAGCTTGGGCCCCCTCTGTATTACTCTCTTTCAGCCGCTTCTGCAATTGTGATGCTAAGTGCCCACCTTCTGCTGCTGCACAATCATTTCAGAAATCGCAATATGATGGGGCCAGGAGGAAGTTGTCTTTGGATGAGCTAACAGGTGTGCCTCTCTCAATTTCTATTGTTGTGTGAGTTTGATTGAAGAGGGTCCTGGTGGTTTCGGAGTGCTAGTCAGCACTCGCTCAAAACTGGTCATTGCTAATATTAGTTTCACAAGGTTATACATAAATAGTGCACGCAGGCTCCTTTCCTGTTGAGTTTACATTGCAACATTCTCAGGATTCTTCTATGTCCCTTCTCCCAAGGGCTGTAGGAATTAATGGCATTCAACGTTAACAAGAGGCTCTTTATGCTAAGTGAATGTCAAGTTTATAAGCTTTGTGACAAATCTGCATAGAGTCACATTCGCTATGAGGTCAAGCTCTTTATGAACATTAAGTTCCTTGAGACAAAAGAGCTTCTCGAACTAACAGTCATTTTTGAGAGTGGTAGTCGGACTTAAGAAAGAACTTACATTCGTGTGGCAGGTTTCTCGTGTCTACCAAAGCAAATTGGCAGCCATGAATTAATTTTGAAGTGCAGTCACTGTTATTTTTTCAAGTCGATGTGGCAGGCAATTTGTGCAAACGATGGCTCCTCGAAACAGTGAGTGAGATAAATGATCAGTTAACCTGCCCTTGATGTTATTGATTTAGGACTGACTTATGTAGAGTAAAGAGTTAGCATCAGGAGCACCTTATGCTGATGTAACTGATGATGTAACTATGATGCAATGTCACAAGACAAAGAGACTGAGATCTGGAGGGAAGCAGAAGTATAACAGCTTGTGGAGTCCTGTGATGTACATAGAGCTGTAAATAAACAAGAATGGTTTTTATGAATAACAGTCTATTGTAGCATTCTTAGGGTAACAAGCAAATCCTAAAGAATCCCTATCTAGACCTTGAACCCAAGACAAAACATGGTGGCAGCTGCTGATCTCTGTCAACTGTTGATATGCACCATCCGAAACAAGTTGGCAGCAGACAGAGCGTAAAGATCCAGAAAAACTTGGGGCAGCATTTTCACCCCTTTGGGGGTGGGGGGTGGGATGTGTGGGAGTGGGAGTGGGCAAACGGGTTCCTGATCGGCACCTCCAATTGGGGCCACGCCACCATTTTACATGGGCGGGCCAATTAAGGCCCACCCAGCGTGACGTCCACTCGGAAGTGCTGTGCGCTCCCTGTGCAGGCGGGGGTGGATTCCCTGAGCCGGGAGTGCGCTTTTTTGCACATGCGTGTGAAAGAGTGCACAGGTCTCCCAAGGCAAAGATCAGAGAGATTGATGGAAGTTATGAAAATTTTTTGAAGGGTAGAAAAAATTTTCCTGACATGTCCCCTCATGTGACACTGTCACATGAGCTGGTACATGTCAATTTCTTTTATTTAAACATTTTATAACAATGTTAATACCGTCATGAAATCTCACCCCGCCTGCAGATGAGGTTTCATGTTTTCTCTGAAGGCCACTTGGGCTCTTTGCCTGCCCGCCAACCTGAAGGTTGGATGGGCAGGTCCATTAATCAATTAAATTACTTTTTTAATGGCCTTAATAGGCCTTTGACAGTTTGGCAGGCGCACAACCGATTTGGCTGTGTGCCCGCTGAACTGAAACTCTAATTGACGCAGAGTGATGTCGGGACGCATGCCCAGTGTCACCCTGCATCATTTTACGTGTTGGCGAGCTGGCCACGCCCCCTGCTTGCTGACCGGAAGATGCAGCCCTAAGTGAAGATTGCAGACCTGAAAGACCTAAAAACTCCTGGAAAAAGGACAAGAAGAAAAAAGATTGAAGAATCACCTGATAATGGAGCATTGTGGATGCTGCAGATGCAAGTAGACACACAGACCCAGATTCCAGACTGCAGTGAGTACAGATCACAACCTACAAGCCAAATTACAGACACAACAACAGATCCAGAGTCTAGAGTAAGCATGGAGTCTACATTGTCACTCCCAGAACCATTCCAGAGTGAGAAAGCCTCACAACAGGCTCAACAGTGGGACAATTGGAGCAAGTGATTCTCTAGATACAGAGCATCTTCGGGTTTGAATAAGAAGGAACAGAAGGATCAAGTCAGTAATTTACTCTATGCAGTAGGAGCCATTGATGATGAGGTTAATGCAAGACATGGCTTCGATGAGGAAGTCCTCCAGGCATTTGATTTGTAATTTAGTGTTCGAAAAAATTTGATCATCGAGTGAGCAAAATTTATTAAGAAGAGGAGATGGGGAGGTGATGGCATAGTGGTATTGTTGCTAGGCTAGAGATCTGGGTAATGATCTGGGTTCAAATCCTACCACCATAGCTGGTGGAATTTGAATTCATTAAAAGTCTGATAATGACTGTGAAACTATTGTTGTAAAAACCCATCTAGTTCACTAATTAGAGAAGGAAATCTGCTCTCCTTACATCGTCTGGGTTATATGTGACTCCAGACCCACAGTAAAGTGGTTGACTTTTAAATGCCCTGAACAAGGCCAATTAGGGAACAGCAATCATAGTCTGGCCTTGCCAGTGACATCCACATCCAATGAATGAAAAAAGCAAGCCTGTACAGATTTGGGGAGAATTGCAACAATGGAATCCTCAAGGATTAATTAATTCGTTGATTGGTTTCTTGCATGAAACTCTATTCAACCTTTTGCAAATCAGGGAAGATTTAACTGTCACAAAACCAGCACAAATGGCGTTACAGACCGAACTTGGGAAGCAAAACAGAACGGTTGTTTGTGGGGAAAGTGATGTCCCTTGGGGAAAAAAAAATGAGTGAAGCCATTCAATATGCCAGACAGAAAAGAGAAAGTGCAGTGAAGCAAAAGTCCATGAAAATGGGAGTGAAAATAATCTTTATTTGAAGATGGGACTATATATAGGTAGTGTTAACAGGGAGACTATGGATAGTGAATCTAATCTCAATTGCTGCTGCTTATGGGTTGAATACAAGTCATGGTACTAATACATTACATACTGTGTTGAGGTGTTAGTCGAGTGGCAGCAGTTGAAGATATGCTCCCTTAAGGGTACATGTACATTATATCGCAACATGTCCCTTTTTTTCTAACTAGAGATTTACCTTTAGAGAATCAAACTATTTACAACAGCAAAAGAAGATAGCATTGCATTTGAGTAAACCATTATAAAAAGCAATAAATTCACCAGTCTCTGAAATGTACCGGTGGTTTATTTATCCATCCAGACTTAGTTATGGTGATCTTTGCTGAAGGTTGTTATATATTTTCAGAATGCTGGTTAGGGGTGCTTGGTTTGTGTTGCAAGTTAGATCATGTTCTACTTGCAGTAGGATTACTTGTTTTTTCTGGTTATGTTATTGTTCTGATTTGGCTTCTGTTTTGTCACACTGCCATGCCATTTGGTGTTCATAATTGATACGATCTTGGTTCTGGGCATATTCTGATGATTTCTGCTGGATTTTAGGTGCCAACAGTCGGATGTTGTACTTGGACTTTCTGTCTGTAATTTGTTACCCACATACCAGTCATGGGCATCTTTTTTCTTCACCTGTTTTTTGAGTAATGCGTCTTGTACTCATGGGAGTATCAATGAGTGGTAGTGTTATATGCACTTGTCTGCTGAATAGTAATTTCACATTGGGTCTGCAGTACAATGAAGTTTGAAAGTTCAGAATGGGTATACATATTCGTTTCCAACTGTGCCATTATAATCTGGATGGTGGCAAAGGTTTCTGTTGTTATCACTATGCCAGTGCATTTTTTGATGTTCACATTGCTGAATGTCTGCTCACTTTTTGTGTATTGATGGTCTGGTCATCCTCATCATTTGACAGTATATTTTGGCTAGTCATTTTGTGGATCTTATCTTGACGCTGTTTGGTATGCACTCTTGGTTGGTTGAAATGCTTTACCTGTTGGGCTTTTGGTTGTGGCTTTTCATGGTGTTGAACCACTTGTTTTGGCTTTGCTTTCTGCATTGGTGCTTCCAATATCTTCGCGTGCCATACACCTTGCATACAGATTTAAATGCTAGACATTTTCTGGGTGCATGTATGAAGCCGCATCACCCACATTGCTTACAAGACTTGCCTATATTGCATCATGCCAATAGTGGATGTATTATGCACAGCCCGTATACTCTGTCTACCCAGTAATATGGCTTCATAACAGCATCTGCTTTGCAGTAATGCTTCCACACTATAAACTTTGGGTTGGTCCAAGATGTCTTTTTGGAAAACTTCTATTGGGATAGACGCTTTCAAGAACCTGATTATTCTTTTGACTATCTCTGCTGCTGTAAAGTTGCAATCACGCCTTTTGTCTCTGCATCTACATATGAATCAATCAATGGTCTCTGTCAGTTGTTGTTGAAAAGATATGAATTCTGGATGGTGTATTCGGAAGTTGAGCTTCACTTGTAATTGATCCTTGAGTGTTGATCATATTTTATTTGGATTTTTAAGATGGTTGTCAGAAGGATCTGATATGGTTGGTCTGTGGAAACCTTCATTGCCTAAAGCAATTTTAATCTTAATGGCTTTTTTATCTGGTTTGGAGAGATTGAGATCCAGAAAACACAGCTCAGTGCATTATTGGAACAAGGTAAACTAAGATAGGAGGTCTTCTGCCTTCCAATTGATTGGTGGAAGTTTTGTAGTCATCTTGTATCTTTTTGCAGGATTGTTAGGACCTTATCTGAAACAGGGCAGCTATCCAGGCTGTTTGGCTCCGAGTTGCAGTACCTTAAATGGCCACCAACTTAGCCAATAATCAGCTGTTGCTTGACTGCAATGGTGGCACTGTTGAGCTCTTTCTTCTTTCCCTGGTTTACTCTAAAGTCTGCCCACAAAAAAGTGATTTAAGTGTGAAAATGCACTGCAAGCTTCATATGAAATTAAACAGTGAAAAAAGACTTTTTACTGTCTTCTTTCAGCTGTTGGAAGCTGTTACTGCATGGACTCTATTTCCCAGCCCAGTCTTCAGTGTTTAATTTTCCCCTGGCTTCCTGAAGAGCAGCAAGCAGCAGCAATAAATTCTTCTGTCTGGGAGATTGGCTTCAAGGCAGACCACCTGAAACCTGCTGTTTAATCTCTTTTCCTGCACAAACTCTGCAACAGGTAAACTTGTACTATTTAAGCGCTCCCAAATTTGAACAATCTTACTGGGACCCAGTGCCTGCTGGCTGAAGCAGGGAGCAACAATATCCCAGAATGAAAGTACAGGGTGTAGGATCAGTACAGAACTGCAAGATAATTTACAAATGGTGAATTCTGTATAGTTGTTTTGCATACATGCCTGTTCTTCTGCTGGGTGTGGAAGGGTTGAGGTTTTTATACTTCTCAGTCAAATCTTCAAAAGCCATGCTGCCACCATGTTACCTTCTTCTATTTGACATAAATGAATGTATCATATAACAAGGACTGGTAAATAACAATGTGGGTTCTTTATTTGAAGATATATACAGATATTGTTAGCTGGGAGACTATGGACAGTAAATCTGATCTTGACTGCTGCTGTTTGTAGGCTGAATACAAGTCATATGACTAATACATCACACGCTGTGTCAAGGTGGTGGTGTGGCAGCAGCTTAAGATATGCACCCTTAAAGGTACATATACTTCATATTACAACAGTGTCCTCAGGTCCTTGAATTGAGCCTTGAGCACATTATATTCTGACTCCTCAGCAGGAGATCTATCACTGAGTCAAAAAGACAGTCCTCCAAATAGAGTGAGATTTTATAGAAGCTGAAAGGAACATATTTTGCACACTTCACATTCTTGCAAAATATGTACTGACAATACTTACCTGATGTATGTGAAAGGATGCTTATCTCATTCTAAGGTTCAGTAGATAAATGTTAAGTTCTGTGCTACTGTGTGGTATTGTTTCATATAAAAAGATAAAGAAATAAATACTTTCATTGATATAGCACCTTCCATGTCCACAGGATAACCAAAAGTGCTTTAGAAAAAAGTTAAGGTACTGTTGTAATATAGGAAATGTGGCAGCCAATTTGCTTACAACTATGTGTCACAAACAGCAATGTGATAGTGAGCAGATAATTAGTTCTTTTAGTGATGTTGCTGAAGGATTAATATTGGCTAGGACACCAGGGAAAACTCTCTTGCTCTTCTAGTCTTCATGGAGAAATATATTAAAAAACATCCCAAAAATAAGGGAAAATCAAAGGGCTAGTGTAAACAAGGAACTGCAAGATATTAGCATTGGTCAAAAAATAGAATTGAGAAATTAAAGAGATTTAAAATAAATAAATCCCCTGGACTTGACAATCTATATCCCAGAGTGTTGAAAAAGGTGGCTGTACAGGTGGTAGATGCATTGTGGCCATCTTTCAAAATTCTGTAGACCCTGGAATGGTTCCTGCAGATTGAAAGGTGGAAACTGTAACCCCACTATTTAATGAAAGAGGGAGAGAGAAAATGAGGAACTACAGACCTGTTAGCCTGACATCAGTAGTAGGGCAAATGCTAGAATCTATAATAAAGCTTGTGATAACAGGAAACTTAGAAAATAATGATACGATTGGGCAGAATCAACATGGATTTATGAAAGGGAAATCATGTTTAACAAACCTGTTGGAGTTTTTTGAAGAATTAGCTAGCAAAATAGATAAGAGGGAACCAATAGATGTAGCATATTTAGATTTTCAGAAAGCCTTTGATGAGGTCCCACACAAGAGGTTAGTAAACAAAATTAGAACACATTGGATTGGGGGTAACATACTGACATGCATTGAGAACTGGTTAATGGACAAAAAACAGAGAGTAGGAATAAATGGGTCACTTTTAGGTTGGCAGTCTGCGACTAGTGGGGTGTTTCAAGGATCAGTGCTTGGGCCCCAGCTGTTCACAATCTATATCAATGATTTGGATATGGGGGTTAAATGTAATATTTCCAAGTTTGCAGGTGACACAAAGCTAGGCGGAAGTGTGAGTTGTAAGAAGGATGCAAAAACACCTCAAGGGGATTTAGAGAAGCTGAGCGAGTGAGCAAAAATTTGGCAGATGGAATACAATGTGGAGAAATGAGAGGTTATCCATTTTGGTAGGAAAAACAGAAATACAGAATATTTTTTAAAAGGCGAGAGGCTGGGAAATGATGACCTTCAAAGGGACTTGGGTATCCTTGTTCATGAGTCACTAAAAGCTAGCATGCAAGCACAGCAAGCAATTAAGAAGGCAAATGGTATGTTGGCCTTTATTACAAGACGATTTGAGTGTAGAAGTAGAGATGTTTTACTGCAATTATAGAGATCCTTGGCGAGACTGCACTATTGTGTGCAGTTTTGTTCTCCTTACCTAAGGAAAGATATGCTTGCCATAGAGGGAGTGCACTAAATTAATCCCTGGGCTGGAGGTATTGTTCTCTGAGGAAAGATTAAATAGATCGAGCCTTTATTCTCTTGAGTTTAGAAGAATGAGAGGTGATCTCATTCAAATATACAAAATTCTTACAGGGTTCAACAGGGTAAATGGCTGGGGTGCCTAGAACCAAGGAATACCATCTCAGAATAAGGGGCAGGTCATTGAGGACTGAGGCAAGGAGGAATTTCTTCTCTCAGAGGGCAGTGAATCTTTGGAAATCCCTGCCCGCCCCCCACCACCACCGCAGCGCCCCCCCCCTCCCCCCGCCTCCCCAGGGCCGTGGAGGCTCAGTCAGTCATTGAGTATATTCAAGACTGAAATTGATAGATTTCTACATATTAAAGACATCCAGGAATATGGGGATAGTGCAGGAAAATGGCTTTGAAGTAGATCAGCCATGATCTCATTGAATGGTGGAGCGGGCTGAAAGGGCTGATTGGCTCCTATTTCTTATGTTCTTTGAAATAGTGCCACGCAATATTTTATGTCCACTTGAGGGGCAAAGGGGCCTGGGTTCACCGTCTCGCCCGAAAGCTGGCACATACCTCTGACAGTGCAACATATTCTCAGCACTGCAAGCAGGGTTTTGTGCATAAATCATTGGAGTAAATGTAAATCAAGTCTGTATTTTGTGGCTCAGACCAGATGTGAATAGAATTCTCTGGCTGAACAGTAGGACTCCAAACAGGGCAATAACTATGGAATTTTCTACCCCCATTTCCTTTCATCCTGAACCAGAAAATATTTTCTAGAATGCCATGAATTTCAATTCATCTGTTTGTTTTTTTCACGACACTAAATAATAGTCTGTTTTTGCTCCTTTTTCATTATTTATATTTAAAGTAATCAAATGGTTGTATTGTATACAAAAGTGAGGAAAGGATACTCCAGAGCCTTGGTCAGACTGGAGTACTGAATTCAGTTTCTGGCACCAAACCTGAGGAAATTTATATTGGCCTTGGGTGTGGTGTAAATTCACTGCAATGGCATTAGGGATTAGAGAGTTATATTATGAGGACGGATGTAAAAACAGTAAGATACAATGTTCCAGTGGAACTCAACGCAAGCTCAAGGAACAGTATTTCAACTTCCAATTAGGCACTTTCCAGCCTTCTGGACTCAACATTGAGTTCAATAATTTCAGGCCATGAACGCTTTCCCCCATTTTGATTCTGTTCTTTTTGTCATGCGCCAGTTGAATCTTGTTTTTCATGTTTTTGCTTTTGGACAGAGCTGTTCATTATTCTGGCATTTACACTCACTCTAGACAAATGCTCCGTCTCTTTAATACAACTATTACCACCCCCTTGCCTTTTGTTCCAGGGCATCTTTGTCATTATGTCTGGCAGCACCTGTGGAAAGAGAAACAGAGTTAACGTTTCAAGTCCATATGACTCTTCTTCAGAAATTCAAACCATTAACTCTGTTTCTCACTCCACAGATGCTGCCAGATCTGTTGAATTTTTCAGATTTCCAGCATCCGTAGTGTTCCCTTTCGTTCTTCCTCCCCCTCCCCACTTTTAACGTCATAAAACCCATCACATTTCTACCCTTTTTCAGTTCTGAAGAGTCCTATTTGACTTGAACTCTATTTCTTTCTCCATAGGTGCTGCCTTAAGTTTGGAAGGTTGAAGGGTGATCTGATTGCTATTTTTTTTTAATTCTAAAAGAATTTAATTAAGTAGATGCAGGTAAACTATTTCTCCTGGTGGGGCAATCAAGGATGAGGGGACATAATCTTATAACTAAGTTGTTTAAGAGGGAAAGCGGGAAGCATTTTTTCCCCAAAGGGGTATAGAAATTTGGAATTCTCTCCTCCAAAAGGCATTAGATGTTGGGACAATTTGACCTTTTCAGCCTGAGAATGGTAGATTTTGTTTGGGTAAGAGTATTAAAGAATTTGGAAATAATTCAAGTAAATTGAATTGAGGCATCGATCAGCAATGGTCTGGGACAGCTTCAATGGGTTGAATGGTCTACTGTTTCTATGTTAGGCTTTAACCTTAGCTGTTGTCATGTTCAATTATTAAAATCTTCCCTGGTCTCTGTTACTTCATTTTCTACCACAAGCAACTGCATGCCTTTCTTAGCTCTTGTCTTTATTGCTCTCTATTACTCCAGTATGCCTTTTGTCTTTGCTGGGTTTTTTGCTTGCCTCCCACCCTTTAATTTTTCCTTGTCTTTTAGGAAAAGGATTGCCGACTCTCCCATCGTGCTTTTACCCATTGTTTGCATTGATTTTATTATCAACAAATTTACTCCATGACTTCAGGTTTACCCAATAGTCAAACTACCACTGAGACAAGTGGACACAGCCAACAGGTCTAGACAAACTCCATGTGGCAGTCACTGTAAATGCATCCAGATGTGGTAATCCTGGCTTGTCCTAAGTGTAAACATCTGGTATGCAAAATGTTGAAAATAGTAGAAAAGAGGCCTATGGAAGGAGAACAGTAGATTCATGAAAAAAGATGTATCATACTACCTTCATTTGCTCATTCTTGTTCCACTTTTGCTGAAAATCTATTGACCCAATTGGTAATGCTGCTAGCACAAGTGGTGTTACTTCCTTATGTTGTTTGGACCCTAAATGAAGTACTTAAACGATGAAATTTATATATACTTCAGTGCCTGTAATGTATAAATGGTTTGTAGATTTAATATAATTTTAATTCAATATTCTTTTGTTTGATATCCCATCCATCATTTCCACGTTACCTGTTGAATTTGTTTGTCTATTTTGTTACTACATGATTGTCACATGTTTCCATGTTTTCAACCAGACTCAGGCTGGGATCATCCCAGATTTGCACAAAGTGCAGAAACGGGCAGGAAAAAGGACGTTTTACCTGCCGGCCGCAATTGTGGCTTTTTGCGCCATGTCGTCCCATTCCCGTCTTGTCCCACCTCATTGATAATGCATTCCCGGGAAACACACCGATCACTGGCGGGGATGCCTCTGATTTGCCGTCACCTCAGGCCTTCGATAATTGGCACGCTATATTTAAAGGGGGGCCCTGCACAGTGCTAGCTCTCTCTAAGGCATTGGAAGCTGCTGGAAAGTCATGGCTGCCAAAGGGAGGAAACATGCAGCCTCCAGATTTAGCTGCACTCCTCAGATTGCAAGGCACGATGGAGGAGTTCACCCACCTTGAGGCTGAGGTGATAGCGCCGGTATGCCAATGCACTGAGGTCAATACTGGTAGGATGATGGCTGCCATGGAGACCTTGGCCCAGGACATCGGTCCTGCACTGTTGCACGGGCTGAACTTCATTGCTGACGCCATATTTGGACTCCAACAGTTTCAAAGTGAGAGGGGTGCAGGGCAGCTTGATCTCATTCCGGCTTTCCCTTCTTCTCAAGGAGTCAGCCTGGGGCCCTCGAGCACCCATGGGGAGGAGGATCAACAGGTGCACAGCCCAAGGCCATCCACCCACGTGACTCTGGGAGTGTCCAGCCAATCCGCTCTTCCTGTGACCTCAGCAGATCCAGTTCCAGGCTGAGCAAGACCCCAAAAGCAGGCCGGGGCCCTCCAGGTCTCAGCCCTCCAGAGGTTGCCTATCAGGTTCATCACAGACAGGGCGTAGCAGTCAGCAGGTGGCCCGGGGAGCACCAAGATGTAGCGGCAGGATTACGAAGGTTAAGAAGATGTCATTGCACATACTGGGTGTGGGTGTGAATCACTTGAACATACTGTTCACTATTGTAAATAGACTTCCAAGAACGTCTCCTTGCCTATGGCTCCTTGTTCTGATGAGCAGTGTTCGTGTCAGCCAGATGCAAAACCTTGGTTTGTGCACAAGATAAAGGAAGGTTTCTCAGTCCAGCACCTCTTCCCTGTGCAGTGTGTAACCTTCAGACCAAAGTGATGATCCGACTTCACACTCACTGGACACATTCGTGTTGCTTGCATCTTAGTGGTGCTTGTCATTGCTGCCAGAATGTCGTGGGCAGGCATCACAGAGTTCTGTTATGCTCTGTGTGTGCTCTCAGCACCTTTGAGGTGAGGCTGGCCCCCATCTCTTCAGCAGTTACTGGAGACAGTGCATTCCTGAAGGGGTCAGGTGCTGAAGGCTGATAAAGGATCAGGTGCATTTAAAGTTTCACGGCTGCATCTCCATGATATGACCCTAATCGCAGAGCACGAGCAAGCTGCCCTTAACCAGACACGAGTCAAATATTCACAGAGGCAATGTTGAGAGCTATGGAGTGTCCTCACTGCATGTTGTCATCAACCTCCTGGACTCTAGCGATGATTAGAGCCTCCGCTCCATCTCTCTGACATGAGCCTGAACACTGAGTCTATGTGCACTGACATCAGCCACACAGGAGCCAAACGTTTACAGATGCAAGATGAGGATGTCAGGACTGCCCTCACTGCATCTTGTCATCATCCTCCATGAATCTTGCAGCTGTGAGGGCCTCCTGGGCATGCCTGCCTTGTCTGGCCAGTGGGATGGCCTCATCACCAGCATTCTCACCTTTGAGGACCTCCTCACCCTCATCCCCCTTGATGTCCTCCTCATCAGAGGATTCGTGCAGCTCTTCCATCTCCTCCTCAACCAGGTCCTCTCCCCTTAGCATCGCAGGTGGAGTGCGGAGCAAGTGGCAATGATGTGCGACACCCTCTGGGAACTGGATTGCCGTGCTCCACCAGCCCTGTTGAGGCACTGGAACCTCATTTTCAAAATGCCTATCGTTTGCTCCACCAAAGTCCGGGTCACGGCATGAGCCTTGTTATTCCGTCACTCTGGCGCATTCTGAGGCTGCCGTGAGGGTCTCACCAGCCGTGTCCTCTGTGAGTAGCCCCTGTCCTCGAGGAGCCAACTCTTCAGCCTCTCAGGACCCTGGAAGATGTCAGGGATCTAAGACCTGCTAAGGATGTAGGAGTCATGGACACTCCCTGGGAATCATGCACAGTCCTGTAGGACGCATTTGTGGTGGTTACAGACCAGCTGAGCGTTCAGTGAGTGGAAGCTCTTGCGGTTGATATACTGGACTGCTTGTTGCCATGGAGATTTAAGTGCCGTGTGAGTGCAGTCGATTGCACCTGCATCTGTGGAAAAGCAGAGATCTGTGCAAATCCCAGCGCTCTTGCTTCCTGGCATTCCTGATCCTGGGCAAAATGCACAAAGTTTGTGCCTTAGTGCGGTTGGCATCCATGACCTCCTGGAGTGTGTGGAAACTGGCAAAATCCCATACAGGTCATCTGTGGAACCCCGGAAGGAGCCACTGACGTAAAAATCTAACGCCACGGTCACTTTCACGGCCACTGGCAGTGGATGCCCTCCATGTCCCCATGGTGCCAAATCCTGCAGCAGGTGATCTATGTGGCTAACCAGTTCCCTAGACATGTGCAGTCTTTGGTGACACTAGTTCTCAGTCATCTGCAGGAGTGACAGGTGTCTTCTATAGTCCCTGGGTCTAGCGAGACGCCTATGAGCAATGGTTCACTGTGGACCTTCAGCTGTGTACACAGCAGGCCCTGCTGCCCCTTCAGTTTGAGGGTGTTGCTCCTCCCTTTGCTGAGCCAGGTGCCTCTACCGCACTCTTTTTCTTCTTCTCTGTTCTCTGTAAGCCATGAGGCACACCGTTAAATCACCAGACTCCATGATTCTGATGTTCTCCCCCTGCACAACCAAAGAGAGGCACGTGTGGGTTAGCATATGTGTCCTAAGAACCTTTTTTGGTTAAGTCTGAAGGTCCCTTCACCATGCAGGGGAATGCTAGCCACCACTTGGATGGCCAGTGTGCAGAGTGCTTATTGGTTGTCTGAAACTCCACCCCCACCTCCACCCAACTCCACCTGACCGATTGGTGGCAGCTTTGCCCATTGGACTGCATGCTGTGCTCTCAGATCAGGCACAGGCATTCTCCTAACCCACACTGCAAGGCTGGGCTGTTAGCTTGAACCATCAGGGATACTGCTCTACACTTAATAAAGACATTGATAGGGGCTGTGAACACCTCCACCAGTGACAGCAGCCTGGCCACCTTTCAGAAGGGGATTCTACAACTTGCCCTGTCGGCCAATTACTCTGCTGCCCCTTAAAATGCACATTAGTTTGCAGCCTGCACCCAAGGGGTGAAAAGTTCCGGAGCATTTGGTGGCACTTCCATGCTTTTGCCTTGCTTGAGTGGGCAGTAAAGATTCAGAGGCCTGACCCCAAGCATGTCAATGGAGCTGCTGCTGAACGGTCTCAGCTGCAGAAGAATGTTCACTTTTGACAAGCTTTTCCAAATGCGTGGCTGCTTCCCTCAGCCCCCCACTGCCCACACCAGACCCCCAACATCTACCCAGCACCAGCATGTGCTTGAGTCCTTCCCTCAGTCTGTCTGTGCTGCCTTGTGACTCCTTCCCCCACCCACCCTCACCCACAGCCTGACCCACACTCGAGACCTTGCCCCGGCACTGTAGTGAAAGCCAGCCAAGAAAAAGCGACTTGCCTGCCCACCAGCCCACCCGCCTCCCGACCCCCCCACCGACAGGTGTGTACCACCTCATCCTTGATGCCCTGTGGGTGATGCTTGCGAGCACTGCATGAGGTCGTGTGCACTCGCCTCCAAGTGCCCCTCGATATTCAGGTCACCAGGCACATGCCTTTTAAAGGCCGTCTTGAAGCACACCATTCTGAGGTCACGTCAATGTGTACGGTAAATCTGATGAGGGGGATAATTCCGGTGAGCAGGGCTTATAATTTGGTGCAAATGTATTAAAATGACATTCCCGATGTCTGGCAATGGGAAACATTGACAGGTGGAGCACTCGACCACAAACTAGATTCACAATAGCGTAAAATTGCTTTCTGGCCCTCTTACCATATTGTTCTCCACATTTACCATGGTGCCTAATGCCAACAGGGCCAGAAAATTCCGGCCTTAGTTTATATATTATTGTTTTAATGTAAGTCACACTGCAATTCATCCTTTGAGCTGCGAACCTGTGGCTCAGATAAAGAACTATTATTACACCAATATTGGTGAGGAAGCAAAACAATGAGGCTCATGTAGTATTTCATAGAATCTGACAGCACAGAATGAGGCCATTTAGCTCATTGTAAATGTCGGCTCTATGAGCGGTTATAGTCCCAATATATCCGACTACTTTATCCCCATTACTATGCAATCACCTTTTCTATTCAAGCATGTATCAAGTTACCTTCCAAAAGTTACTACTGAGTCTGCTTTCACCACCCTTGAGGAAGTGCATTCCAGATCTTAACAACTCATTGCATAAAAAGAGATTCTCCTCACCACTGCCTCTTGTTTTGCCAATTGCCTTAAATCTGTTTGGTTATCGAATCTCCCACCAATGGAAATGCTTGCTCCTCATTTATTGAAATTAAAATCAAACTCAAATTTATTTGAATGTAAAAGTGTTCTGACCAAATGTGTTTCCAATACTGATGGGAAAAAAAATCAGTCAGAGGAAATCTTCTGTCTGTGCCAAAATATGCTCATGAGAAGAATTTTTTCTTTTGGAAGATCCCTGCTCCCCCAACCCACCCCAAGAGTTCAAATCAATAAAATATCCTTGCGACATTGTCCAGGTAGTGACAAAATGATGACAAAAAAAATGAGTAAAGTTAGGTGGAGAGCAGATGACCGGGTAGCACTATTCCTACCTAAAAGACATTTTCAGTTTTTAACACCTTGAGTTCCATTTTAACCTGAAACTGCTCTCTCACCTTTGGGCCAGAAGTTCATGGGTTCAAGCCCAACTCAAGGACATGACCCATGCTGATTCTCCCAGTGCAGTTCTGAGAGAGTGTTGTGCTATTGGCGGTACTGTCCTTCCGATAAGACATTAAGCTAATGCCCCACCCACCTGATCAGGTGGATAAGGTCCCCCAGAAGAACAGCAGGGGAATTCTCCCTGGTGAACCCATCAGTATTTTATCCCTCAACCAAGTACACAACAAGCAGCTTATGCGACCATTTATTTCATTGGTGTTTGTCAAAGTTTGATGTGCACATATTGGCTGCCGTATATCCTATATTACAACAGTGACTACACATCGTCTGTAAAGATCTTTGGTTTGTCCCAAGGTGGTAAAATACGATATATAAATGCGCATTATTTCTTCTTTAATGCTGCTGGCAGATTTCTTCAGATTTGATGTTGATGATCAGTTAGGATCATAGGAATATGAGTGGGCCATTCACGAGTCTTGCCATCATTCATTGAGATCATGGCTGATCTGCAACTTAATTCCATCCAGCCACCTCACTCCATATCTTTTTGTAACCCTAGCCTAGCAAAAATCTACCAATCTCAGGTTCCGAATGATTAATTGAGCTATGAAAGGAGACCCTGTAGTGCAGTGCTATCATCTCTGTCTCTGAGTCAGAAGCTCTAGGCTCAGGTCCCACTTCAGAACTTGATGGCTATGGAAGGTGCATTCATAACTGTAGAATAAGGGTCTGGCATAGAAATAGTTAATGTGGGACTAGGTAGAGTACTACCCACAGTGTGATGTAAAGGACCACATGACCCGAGCCAGAAGGGTAGTCTTGTACTGGGCAGAGATGTGTGTAGAGGCAAGCATGGAGATGGCTCCTAACTTAGACCTTATACTGTGTAAATGTATATAGTTACAAGTAGTTAATAAACATTTACTATTGAACTATACAAGACTCAGAACCTCTTCATGAGACTGACTGAACTTTATATCTTACAACAATAATGTGGCCAAACAGATTGATAATCACCCTGTAAATCCTTCCAATGTGCCTGACGGCAGGTGGTAAGAGCAGGAGAATTTCCTGGCCAGCCATACTGCAGTATTTTGCCAAGCAAAATCATTGACCAATCCAATGGAAGTTCAGGATTTCCAATACCTTCTTAGGGCATGGTACCTGGAGGAGGAGGAGGAATTGAGCTATATAATACCTATTGTTTTTTGTGGAAGAGTTCCCCGTTATTATCATGCTTTGCCTGGGAAAGAGCTTCCTAACTTCTCTCCTGCATGCTGTGCTCTAATTTGGAGGTTATGTGTCCCTGTCCTAGACTCCCCCAACAACAGAAAAGTTCCTCTCTATCTATTTTATCAATTCCTTTCAAGATCCTAAAAACCTCAATCAAATCACCCCTTAACTTTTTGTATTCTAAGGAATAAAGAATGTCATCAAATCAACTAACTTCCTAATGACTTGAGAAGAAAATACATTATAATCTTGTTACATATTTGATTGTGGTGCAGAAATGGGCTGACAGCTCATTCTGCCCATTAATTTCTCCACAGGAACAAGGCATGAAAATTAAGGTGCAGATGCTCAATGTCAGTCAGCTGTCAGAATTGGAAGTAGTTGAAGCAAATAACATAAATGCATTAAAGGGTAAGCTAGATAGGTCCATGATGGGAAAAGAATAGGAGGATTTGCAGGTGAGGTTAGATGAAGAGAGACGGGAAGAGGATCATGTGGAACTGAATGGCCAGTTGCTATATTGTACCTCCCATTTAATTCTGTGCAAGTTGTTATTATGCATTGAATTAACTGAGAAAGATTTGAGTAGTGGAATCAAATTTACTGCTCATTCTACCTCTTCCACCTCAGCAACAGTTCCCTCCCAATTCTAAGAAGCAGCCAGGAAAGGTCAGGTTTGTTTTTTCTTTTCCTGTGGGCAAGGAGAGAGGAGGGAATCAGCACTCTTGTAATTAAGTGCTAAATGAGCAAAGATACCCTGGGAGACACCTTCACAGAGAGTACTGGAAAAGAGTGGCTTTTTATCTCAAATTTAAAAAGAAAACTATTCAGGGTCCTTGAAGTTCTTTGAGTTTCTTTTGATGGCAGCTGTTCTTTAATCAGTGACAAACCTTGAGCCTAATTGTACAGCAAGCACATTACTTTCATCTTGAGCCAAGCTTACAACTGCTCATCTTACATTAACCTGTAAGTGCTTGAAACCGGATTTATTTGGATAATTTATATTTAATAAAGTGAAATGCACTTCTGCGCTGTGCAGAATACCGATAGGCCGTGCCACTGCCAAGGCTGTTGAGCTCTCTGATTGGGTCCACAGCTTTGGAAAGTGAGCCGCCATATTCAATTGGCAAGCCCTTGAGTGGCTGCCACTGATAAAATACCACCCCAGGATCCCGCTGTCCATCAATGCGGGCTCCTACTTTCAGTCCCAGCAGTGGGACATCTTCAATGGTGATAAAATTCAGCCCCAGGCCTAATGCATTGTGGTAATTAGTTTTGTATTCTCCCACAACTGTCACTACAAGATTGAGGGGTTGGGCGTGGTGGTGTAGAAGGTATTTCCTAGCACTTTCTCCTGCTACACTGCAGTCATTTTGTGGAAACCCTGCTCATGCATGTACGGGGCTTCCATCAAAAGCGCTGAAAAAGCTTAATTCTCAAAGACTGAAACCATATAGAGGCAGTGATAGCATTAGGTTGCCAAGCCTCCAGGATTGGCTTGGAGTCTCCAGGAATTGAAGATCAACCTCCAGGACACTGCTGTGAGCAATCCTGAAGAAACGTTATTGGGGCATTAAAAAAGAGACAGTTTTTAAATCATTTTCTTCGAACATTTCTCTTTACCAGATATAAAAGTATTGAAAATAGGGGGAAAAGACTCTTTGGCTGACAGTCAAGCATCATCCAATTGGGCAATGAGTCCTTTGGTTTTCTAATTGGTGTAGGAAGGCAGTCTGTCACAAGGATGGTTGTGTTGGCCAATGCATGGCTGGACTGTGGGGCAAGTCATGTGATAAAACCTCCTGGAATACATCTCATCACAGTTGGCAGCCTCATGATAGCAAGGCACCTGAAATAATCCACCTGCTACTTCCTGTGGATCGCTTTCTATTGTCTCAAGTCATAGGTCCAGGACACTGCAAGCACTGGTCAGCTGGATGCAGATGCTGAACTTTGAGGGTCATCCATGTAAACTGTACTTCTGGAGCAGCAACAGGTAATACATGTGCTTCTGTCAGCATTTCCAGAGGCAGAGAGTGTGGAGGAGTCCATCTCTACTATAAGTGATATGATGTCTCTAGCTTTTGTGCTGACGTCCCACACAGTGGCTGCCATCATGGAGGATCAGATGCAGCAGACAATTGAGTGCATTCTGACTTTCACCCAGTCTGCCACTTTAAACAGGTTGCAGGATGGCTCAACACCTCACTGAAATGCAGTCAGGTCCTCTCCAGCTCACATCTAGCAGAGCTGTGCAGATGGGCTATGAGAGGGAAGATGGATCGAGAAAGGGCACATGTGCTCCCTTGCCCCACGCCACCCACCTCAGTCAGAGTCATACACGCTGCCTCCTGTCCCGATCACTTAGTCTGCCCCTACACAGGACCAGGTCGGGCAGGCATTGACGAGGCCCTCACAGGCTCCAAAACCCAGAGGGTGTCCACCATGGACACCTGATGTGTCAGAGCAGGGGAGTGACAGCTTGTTTCCAACTCAACTGAAACCATAGGGTTTGCATGTAGGAGTAATAGGAAAAGGATGAGAAAGGTTTATTACTTGCACAAGTTGCACTTGGGTGTGTATAACAATGCTCAAGTTATTTTGTAAATGCCAATATTAACTGAATTAAAATTAAATAATTTGCTTGAACTCTTCATTCTTGTGCCATCTACCTTGTTTCATCCAGATTCCAAATGGACAGTGAATGTGATGGTTGGATCTTTGACTGTGGGAATGATTTGTGTTGGGAGGGGTGAGAGGGCAGACGGTTCAGTATTGCAGTGTTGCACAGCTAATATGGCCTTGTGCACTCAGATTAGCCGAAAGGTGCTTGCATGAGGCTGTCGCAACATTCTCAGGCAGCCAGATGAGTGGCTGCAGTCATCCTGGCCACACCTGGTTCCTCTTCCTTCTCCTCTTCTTCCTCCTCTTCCTCTTCTGAGGATGCTGAGCCATCTATACCTTCCTCCTCCTGCAGCTCCTCACCACAGTGCAGACTACTACCATTCTGCAGTGCAGACCACTACCAGTCTGGACACCCTTGCTGGTACTTACTGAAGAGCACCCCCAAATCTGTCAAAGTACCAGAATCGCATCTTCAATGATGCAATGTCTTGCTCACCGATCGCCCTTGTGGTTATATGGCTTTTGTTGTACTTCTCCTTTGCACCCATCGGCTCCTTACTGGGGTCATCAGCCAGGTCTATACAAGTGGCCCTTGTATTTAAGAAGCTACCCGCTGACTGCCTAGAGGGCCACAAACCTGTGGGAGATGTGATTTTCTCAGAATGAAGACAACAATGGTTGTTTGTGGAATATTTTACACAGACATGTATGAAAACCTTCCAGTGGTCACATGCCAGTTGAACACTGATGGAGTGGAGTCCTTTCTGATTGATGATCACTGCTGGTTGATCTGAAGGTGCCTTGATTGCCCCCCACATGTGTACAGTGTATGATTCCCTGTACCTGTGAGAATACAGTCACTGCCGTAAAAGCGAGAGCCCTCTGGTTCTGATTGTCCACTTTTCTATTGATGAGGATATAATTAACCCTGGTTAATATAGCACTGGTCATCTGGGAGATGCAGTTATGTGCAGCTGATTATGAGATCCTGTAACTGTCACCAGATGATCCCTGGAAGAAAATGGAAGTGAAGAAACTCAGGATTGTGGTAGCCTTGACAACCACTGGTAACGTGTGTCCACCTGGTCCACTGGAAAGAGGACTTGTTCCAGGAGACTGCAGATGTCAACTACCATATGCCCCAGAAGTTGAAACTCCTGAAGCACTGCCATTCCATGTCAAGGAAGCCGATCCTTTGCCTGTACAGCCTGTGGCAAGGGCATTGTCTCCTTCAAGCTGGAGAAATACCTTGTGCAGCAGCTTGTGGATGATGAGAAGACAGATACTGTTGATGTTGGTGTGGCTCCTGCTGCTGCTGGTATGGCTCCTGGTGCTATTGGTATTGGTCTGGTTGCTCCTCTTGTTCCTCACCAAGGTCCTTAGTGTTGCTGTATAAGCTGCTTCCATGCTGCAGTGAATGCTGACAGCAAGGAAGATCAGATCAAGGTGAGTAAAGACCAAGGTAGGTGAAATCACTTCCAAAAAAGTTGGAAATCATTTACAAAGCAGTGAAATCAGGCTCTCAGGATAAGTCTTTCACATAAGCAGGACAGCAGCAATGCAGTTCCATTGTTTAAAGGCTTTCCAGACTGTCAGTGTCATTGATCAACAAGTGAGGAGGGCACTCAGTGGAGGGCATACCTCCACCATTCTGTGTTAACTCAATGTTATAACAATTATGCACCTCACCCTTGAGGCTTTTCCCTGGTCTGGTTGATGCTTTGTAACTACAAAGCTGAAAAAAATAAATATTTTTATTAAGATCTTTCAATTTGCCCTACCTCCAAATGTAAGGGATCCTTTTAAAAATTCCAGGATCCAGAACCGTATCTTCGTCAAAAAACAATCAGTTCTTCATTGGGCCACAGCCTTTCTGTGTACCAAGCTTCACTGAAATCCATCCATTAGTTTTTGAGATATATTGTTTACAGGCAAACAGACTAACAGGGGTGACAATGTTACCTCAGCCCACCTTCAGTGATGGAGATATTTACTCCCTGCTGTGTTCTCGCCTTGTTAACCCTGTTGAGTTTCACACAGTTTGGGAAATCCGTGTTGGCTGTTAAAGTCAGAATCCAGCATTAAAGCCACTATTAATGGTTTGTTGTATGTTTAAATCACTGACTCGACAGCTCCAACTGAGTTTCCTATTTGCCTCAGATCGTGCTCTGGTAAAACCCGGAACTGGGTGGGATCATGTCAGGTTTCTGACACATCGACATTTTTGAGGCATTTAACTCCCCCACTGCCTGCACCCAAACCTGCATCTCCCTGTACCTTGGCAGTTCAAAATCTGTCCTTTATTTCTGTTTCTGAATCTGATTGATTCTAATTCACCCTCCTCAATCCTTAAATCTCATTGGTTAAGGAGATAGACTATTGATCTTAACATTCACTGAAGTCCAAGATGCCCTGTTGCCCTTGCACTTCCAACAAGTTAAATTCAAGCTGGAGTGTGCAGGAGAATGGCTGCCCAGGGTCGAATTTTCCATGCCCGCTGGCATCAGGCGAGCTCAGCGACGAAGGCAGACAATATGGTGAGAAGGCTAAAAATTGGCTACACGATGTCGTGAAACCAGTTTGCTGTCGCCTGCCAGCCTGTCGATGGCAGGCCTCATTTCCCGCCATGGGAGCCTCATTGGAACACATCTGCAAATCATTAGAAGGCCAACCCACCAGACTCATCCACCCACGCTGGACCGTCCGCCTGGTGTTTGACGGCTGCACATAAGTGATGTGCACTTGGCTGCACTTTGCTCGAGACTTCGAGGTTTGTTTGCCTACCTTGCTTTGGGCACCACTCGAAGTCATCAGCGCCAGGCTACACAAACAGCACCACGGCACTTTTAGGGGACTCACGGGCAGGTGTCCATCTACCAGATCAGCCAGAAAGCAGAGGTGGCTTTGTTTGGCTGCAGGGCTAGGGCTTGCTAGGAGGAGGAGGAGAAATGACCTCAGGTAAGGGAAGAGGCTGCAGGGTGAGGGCTGTACTGAGGAAGGAGGGTACCCCAGGATGTGTGTGGGGGTACATGTTGACCTGTACAAGTGGCATCAAGATGGTGAGGGCTGAGGAGGTGGTTTTCAGAGGAGATGAGGCCATATGGAGATGTGAGGGTGTGTTTGAAAGAGTAAATGGTGATGTCCCTTGAGCTGGCAGTGAGTGAGATGCCAGTGAATGTGAGTTGGGCTTGAGGGTGTGAGTTTAGACTGATGAGATAGTTGCCTTATCCCGGCAGCACAGATTAAATCATTCAGCCTCCATTCGCATTGGATAGCCAACCTCTTCTGTGCAGCATTGGCACTGATCACCACTGCCATCGCCTACCAAACCAGAGTGGTAATGTTGCTGCCCCTCTTGCGGCCAGAGCGGGGGTAGAGGACAGCACGATGGGCCTCCACAGTGTCCAAAAGGTGCTCAAAGCATGAGTCACTAAACCTGGGAGCTGCAGCCTTCTTGCCTTTTGGGGCCATGTCTTATTTGCAGCAGTCCTGGGTTGGAAGCACTGAGAGATGTGCACACAGGTATACTTTAAATGTGATGCCTGGCGTGATGAAGCGGTGAAGTGATGGCGTGGCTGGCGAATTGGAGCCTGCTCGCCATTGAAGCGGCATGTTTCCTGGGAATGCATAATTAATGTGGCGGATTTGGGACGATACACCACGAGAAGCCGCCTTTGAGGCTGGCGGATAAAACATTGTTTTTCCTGTTTGCTTCCGCACATAGTGCAAATCTGAAACGATTCCGACCCCAATGGCATACGCATGACATGAGATGCCCTGTTTCAGCAGCACATCATCAGATCAATCCATGCAAGCTAAAACTACTTAGCTTTGTTTATTTACCGGCTAAATGATATCCTTTTCAGAATCTGCTTTTTAGAATCTGGTAGCAAGACTTTTGGATGAAGCCAGAGAGATTGGCAGACTTCAAGGTGTGATGATGTCTGAGGATGACATATGTTCCAGTTCATCTACGGAGTTCACCATTTGACAGAACTAAAGCTGTGTAAACAGAGCTGTGATTTATATTCTCTGTTACAACCATTTCCTTGACAAAATAAAATTATGAGCAGAACTCACACTTTATGAAGTAAGGTGTAAATGTTTGGAGATTGGTGTTTCCTCCTTTAATGTTTCAGCACTGAAAAAGATTAAAATCATCTATTTCACAATCTATTGAGCTGCACGTGTAAACGTCTCAAATATCGTGCTGACTTTTTACTGTTCCGGCCCACTGGGACTTTAGGGTGGTGGTGGCGGGAGGAGGGGGTGTGTGGTTCAGAAAGTTGTGGGGAAGTCCAGAGTCACCCATACTAACTCCTCAGGATGTTACTGATTAGATGGGCTTGGCTTTTAGTTAGGCAGAGGACCAGTTGGTAAAGGCCACAGGATCAGGTAAGTCCACGTCGAGCGCTGAGGGGGATGGGGCGGGAGGGGATGGGGTGGTTAGTCAGGATTCAATAGGGGGGAGGGAAGGGTAGTCAATTAGGGATGGAGGAGGGGTCAGTCAGGCAGGGAGGGGGGAAGCCACTCCGGTTGGGGTTTGTGGGGTCAATCGGGTGGGTGGAAGGGAGGTCAATCCCAGTGTAGGAGTGGAGGTTCACTGGGTCAGCCGCCAATCCCAGGGTCTTAGGGGGAAACAGAGGTTGGGGAGATATCATGACGAGTGCTGGAGAGATGGCAGATGGAGGTCATGGGGCTATGGTATGACAGAGGCTTTGTAGGATGAAGGGGAGGGGCCTGAGGTGGAAAATCAGAAACTTGGGGAGGAGATCAGGGTTTGAGGTTTTCAGAGGTTTGAGGCCTCGGGGGAAGGGCTTCGAGATAAGAGGGTCAAAGGTCTTGGGGGGAAGCCCAGTGGAGGATGTGCCCAATCACAGGGGTGGCTCGGGCAGGCACAATGGATTCAGGAGGTAGGTGTAAAGGAACTCACCCCCTGGATCTGCCCAGTCCTCACCTGGATGTAGCTACTGGATTTCCTGACGCTTGGGAAATTTACCAATCAGAGTCAATGCTGTTTAGCTAAATGACAATGAGGCTCATTATAACATTTAAAGTGTCAACCCACCTCCTTAGTGTGTGTTGGTCACCCAGATACCTTCCAACCTCATTTAAAAGCAGAAATGGACGGTTTGAAGATAGGTTTCAATTGGAAATCACATCTTTTAAGACTTTAACACCCACCACCATGCACCCCACCCGCCCCCCCTCCACCTACCAGACCCAACCCACCTAAGTTTTACGTTAAATTTCTCCCCACGGTTCCAGTCTTTTGAATTAAATTATTTTCTAAACCAAAGCATTGAAATAATAGAGAAAATCCACTTTAGATGGATGTTTCCATGGAACAGACTGACTGAGACATATCTTCATCTTCAATGCCCGGGTGTGAATCTGGGGTGTGGACTACCTGCCAATTATAGGACCCATCCAATTTTCATTCCATTGAAATCATCATCCATGCGGATAAAACTCAAGTAATGGAAAATTTTCCACACAATGTCTGATTGTACACAGCCAGGTACTGGCCACAACTGCCACAAACATAGGGATCTGACTGCAGACATTTTAAAATCAGGTTTATGCAAGCAAAACACAAAAGCAAACAGAGCTCCCTTTCTGTCTGTGCCAGGTACCGAAATCTCCATTTCCCACCACTGCCGGCCTCTGGAAGAAACTGTGATGAGAATCCACTGACCAAGAGCTTACTTATATATGTTGAACAATTGTTTGCTCCACTTTGATATTCACAGATGCATCCAAGGGAAAGCTACATGAACACAGGAGGAAGAAAGAAACAGAGGTTCTGCTGACAGGGTTAGATAAAGGTGGTTAGATTGAGAGGAAGCTCGTGTGCAGCGTGAACACCAATATGGACCAGTTGGGCTGGGTGGCCTGTTTGTGAGCTGTACATTCAATGTAACCTTATACAATATTGCTGAACATTGCTACCCCTGTTAACTGAGTGAGGGTCATTTAGAAGTAAATTTGCCAGAGAGTAATACTTACTTATGATTTGTTGTAATAAACAGAGCATGTGATATAAGCAAAATATGTCAGTGAACTCAGTTGCCTATCAAAACTTATACCAAACTGAATCAGCTCTCCTTAACTTATGACATTTTCTTTATTCGTATTGCTGTAGTTATATGTCTGAAATTTCTCAGTTGTTTATTTTTACTAAACTGAGTCCCTTAAGTATATAAATATTGGATAGTGTTTTACTTGTGCCAGGAACTGCGGTAAAATAGCTTGGCTATGAACCAGCTCCATTTCATGTACAGGACATAATGTTACATGCTCTATAATGTAATGCTAGTCTGCAGCTGGTGGAAAATTAAGGCAACAAACCCTAATGGACTGTTCAATAGTCACAGCCATTCTTGGCTTCACGCTCAGACTCCATTAGACTGTTGAAACAGCTGAGCCCCAGGACACAAGATAAAGAGGTTTCAAGTGCGTGCAGTTTCTGCTATTGATGCTTCAAAGAGTCTGGATGATTGACACTTTTGGCTTGTAATGAAAAGACTTATTTTAAGGAAGTGGAAAGTTATGAACGAATTACCTTTTTAAAGTTTCTTTTATACCAAATCCTATTGCCATTATAGGGTTCTACACAGAGTACATTGTGGGTGAATAGGCATGGAAGTACCATAGCTTGACATGGAGGATATAAGGAGCCATGGTTGAAGGATAACTTGGCATTGGGCTATAAAGGGCTGTGGGGGCATAGCTTGTCATGGGGCTATGAGGGGCCATGGAGGTTGGTGGAGGGCATGAGGTGGCATGGGGGCATGAGTAACAGCTTTTGAACTTAACTTTTAAAAAATTCTCTCACACAAAGTATGGTTCACAATATCCCTGGGGTACCATGAACCACGAGTCCTTTAAAAGCTGGCCTGACTCAATGAAAATTGTGGGAGACTAGAACATGCCTATCCCTGAATGGAGCCAATCAGGTCAGGAGTGCAGGATGTGGGTTTGCAACCCAAACCAGCCCACATCCTTAAATGGCACTGTTAAAAATCAGAAACCCCAGGGCTTGGGAATTCCAGAATTGGGTCCTGGCCGCCATTTTCACCCCTTCACAGGGTCTACCCAACTTCATGAAAATCCAGTCCAATACTTCAATAGTCACCTAATCAGTGTTTCATATAGATTTGGCATAACTTCTCTGCTTCTTTTCCAAATGTCTCTAATTATGAAGCCCAAGATCCCATATGCTCTGCTAACTATTCTCACATTATATCTTGCTACCTTCAAAGATCTATGCAAAAACAGGTTCAGGTCATCCTGCCCTGCACACCCTTTGAAATTGTGCTAAGTCTATATTGTCTCGCACTAATCCTTCTCTAAAATGCATCACCACCCACTTCTCTGTACTAAATTCCATCTGCCAGTTGTCTGCCTATTATGCTAGTTTATCCACCTCATGTTGCAACCAACTTATGTCATCCTCACTGTTTGCTACTCCTGCAAGTTTGGTATAATTGGCAAATTTTGAAATTTTACTCTTTATTCCAATATGCTGGTCATTCATCTATGGCAAAAAAAAGGGCCGTAGTCCTAGCAATGGCCCTTGGGGCATACCCTAGCTGATCATCCTCTGGTTTGAAAAATAACCATTTACCATGACCCACTGTCTTGTCCTTAACCTTCCTATTCCATGAGCCACAATTTTGTTAACCAGCCTTTTACGTGGTACTTTGTCAAACACTTTCTTAAAATTCATACAGACAACGTCCCCTGCATTCCATTCATCAATCCTTTCTGTTACTTCATGAAAAAATTCAATTAAATTAGCCAGGCATGATCTGTCTCTTATAAATCCCTACTGGCTCACAATTATTGTTTCTATAATTTTATGCACAATTGATGCTTAAGTAACTGAACTTACACTCTCTTGTGAATAAGGGAATCACATCTGCCACTGTCCAATCGTCTGGCATTTCCCTGGACAAGATTGCAAAATTAACCCACTTCCCCAACCTCCCTGAACTCCCCAACACTTCCTTTAGCACCCCAGCTCGGATGCAAGCCATCCAGTCCAGGCAACATATCCATTCTAAGCATAGCCAGCCTTTCCAGTGCTTTCTGTCTTTTAATTTTCACTTCATTACCTCTACCATCTCGGCTTCTACTAGTATTTTGTCATATTCCTCCTTCTCAGGAAACACCAATGCAAGGTACTCATTACATATTCTTGCCTTGCCTTGTGCTTCTAGGCGTATACCACCCCTTTTGTCCCTAATGTCCAACTCATATTTGCAATCTGGTAGAAGATTTTTGGGTTCCTTTTTTGTTGTCTCCCATCTATCCTCATATTTTCTTTTTGCCAATCTTACTTTCCTCTTAACTTATTGTGTTGGACCTGGTTCTCTCTTCTTTGTTTTGCTTCCTTTCTGTCTCTCCTTTTCTCTCTCTCTCTCTCTCTCTCTCTAACTTTCCCTCTTTTTCTCATTCTTCTGCTCTCTTTTTTCAATTCCAAAAAAAAGCACACAAAATGCACAGGCCAACAATATGTCATCAAATGCACAGAACACTCAATCAAAACTTTCCATGCTTCTTGTTCTCATTGCTCTTATGAATGGAGTCATTTTAGTTTCAATCTGAATTGGAAAAAAAACCAAAATATTATGAAGTCCATGATGTAATGGCAGCATATGAATTGAGGCTTTGAACTGTAACAGTGAGGGGCCTATCTCTGTTTCAAAGTATGCCAAAATAACAACTGAATCTGAATCATAGGAACAGGAGTAGGCCATTCTGCACCTTTTGTCATCTCTATCACTTAATTAGATCACACCAATTTAAGCCTTAACCCTTATCAGTCAAATAGCAATTGACAATTAGGAGTTGGCTTTTCAGCTTATCTTCCTTGGTGTCAGCATTGATCATAATGGGAAAGGGTACACTAGTGTTAATGTGATTTGCCTGTTATAAACAGCAATCAGTTAAATCATAGTAGGTTGAATAACATGCACTTATATACTACATTTAACATAATAAAACATCTCTAGGTGCTTTACAACAGCAGTATTGACATAATCTGACACCAAGTCAGCATGCGGAGGCATTTGATCGGGCAATCAAAAGCTTGGTCAATGTGATAGCTTTTAAGGAGTGTCTTAAAGGAGTCGAGAGAGAGGTAGAGGAATTTGTCAATGGTGAAGTGTAGAAAATGATGGACGCTCAAAAGCCAGAACTGGAGGAACACAAAGTTCTCAGAGGTTGTTGGGCTGAAGTAGGTGACAGAGAGGAGGCAGTAGGAAGTCTAGAAGGGATTTGTTCAGAAAGACTGAAGTTAGCTAACATATTCAGGTGCTGATGAATAAATGGCAGTCTGTGAATTCCAGTCAGTTTTGATTCTCTCCCATTTCACAGTTCTCTTTTGATATCATTTGTCACCAACACAGTGGTTAATAAATTATCACTTTATCCAAAAGCCTGTTGAGTGTACCCAGCATTCTCTGTATGTATTTCAAATTTCTAGAATCTGCATTATTTTGCTTTGGTTTTAGTGCAGAACCTATCGAGCTGTGAACCTCCCATAATAGCCAGTGCACTTAATACAGTTTAAGCGGCGCCTTTGGGTAATTGGAGACTATAGTTAGTGCCATTTTCCCATTACAACTAGCTGCTGGTGGTAAAAGGTGTAAATAGTGGGAATGGTACTGCATTTTTCCACCTGTTGAAGCTCAGGAAGATTTAAAAGGCACATATCAAAATCCAAGCATCTGTGACAATAGTAGAATGTCAGGACTCGCAGCTCAATGCTAGGAACATGGCTAGGAACATTGTCAATTTGTGCTATTCCAGATAATCGCCTTCACCACCAAAGGTAGTGTTTTCCCCCTGTTAGTCTATTTGTCTATAAACAATATAGGAGGGATTTAACACCTTTCCAGCCAATGTATTTGCCTATCTAAAATAGGCTGGGCAGCTAGCCTCTGGCCTTCTTGCCCACCCCCAAGCTGTCCCCCATAATAAGGTGGGCAGGTAAGGCATCAGTTATCCCACCCACCCTTAGGCCTATTAAGGCCCTTAACTGGCCAATTAATGAGCAGTTAAGGTCTTGTTTCCACCCCAGCCAAAATAATATAGTGGGCAGAGGAAGGCGGGAAAGAAGGGGGCGCCTCCTGTGTCCATCAGGGGCACCCCGACCGCAACCCCCCCCCCCCCCCCCAAGATGTTACCTACTTTGTAGCTCCCCCACTTGGCCTCCAAAGCCCAAACACCCAGACCCCTCCGCCACCCCCAGAGCCCCTAATCTCTCCCCAGCCAAAAACGCAGAATTTACCTGAGTCTGGTTTCCATGCTGCCTTATCCTCAATAAGATTGGTCGGCAGCTCTCAAGGGTGGAACTTACTGTCCCTGAGGGGCAGAAGTCCCACAATTACCTTATTAATCTGCTCCCAGCATATTATCACTGTGGGGCAGCCTTTACTAAAGACAGTTGCCTCACGACCGACTTTTCTACCAGCTGATGGTGGATGTGAGCAATATGCCCTGCTGCAAATTTCAGCCCTATATCTCAAACTAATGGATGGATTACAACAAAACTTGGTACACATATAGGACATGGCCCAGGAAAAATCCGAATAGCTTTTTAGTGAAGATGCGGTTCCAGGTCTTGGAATTTTTTTAAAGGATTCGTTAACGTTAGGAGATAGGGTGAATAGACATTTTCTTTTAGAATGTTGAGCATTGTTTTATTTAGAATGTTGTTGATTGTTTTAGAGTGCTCTGGATTGTCTCAGCTGCTGTGTTGGAATTTTTCACAGCTGTTAAAATGCAAGCAGAGTTTTCACAGCAGGTTGTTGAGTGTGGATTGATCTGAAGCCTCCCCAGTGAAATGGAAGCTCTTAATAAACATGTTTCTTTTTTCAGCCTTCAACCAGGCAGGAAAAACTCTCAAGGAAGAGCTGCATAATTGTAATCATGTTGAGTTAACACAACATGGCAGAGGTATGTGCTATACTGAGTACCCTCTTCACTTGTTGTTCCCTCTTTTCCCAATAGAACATAATATGCATTTCCAATCCATTAAAAAACAAGATATTAGGAATTTTATTTCCCACCTTATTTTTCTAGTTTTTCAGCAATTTTTCCATCATATTTCTATGGTTTTCTCTTTGAAAATATTACTTGCGTTTCAAAACTTTCACAACTTGGTCTGTTCCCTGAACCAATTTTGATACAAAATTCAAATACAGATCTAAGATAATTGGCAAAAGAGTCAGCGGGGAGATGAGGAAAATTTCTCTTCATGCAACGAGTTGCTATGATCTGGAGCTCACTGCTTGGAAAGAGAAGCAAATCAATCATAACTTTCACAAAAGGAATTAGATAAATACTCAAAATTAAAAATTTACAGGGCTACAGGGAAAGAGCAGATGGAACGGACTGAACTGAATAGTTGTTTCAAAAAACCGGCACAGGCATAGAAACATAGAGAACAGGAGCAGGAGTAGGTCACTTGGCCCTTTGAGCCTGCGCCGTCATTCAATATGATCATGGCTAATCCTCTATCTCACCAGCATACTCCCACATTCTCCCCATACCCCTAATGCCTTCAGAGTCCAGACATCTATTTCCTTCTTAATTATATTCAGTGACTTGGCTTCTACAGCCTTCTGTGCTAGAGAATTCCACAGGTTCACCGCCCTCTGAGTGAAGAAGTTTCTTCTCATCTCAGGCCTAAATGGGTGACCCCAGATCCTGAGACTGTGACCCCTTGTTCTAAACCCTCAGCCAAAGGAAACATCATCCCTGCATCCAGTCTGTCCATCCCTGTCAGAATTTTATATGTTTCAGTGAAATCCCATCTCACTCTACTAAACTCCAGTGAATACAGGCCTAGTCAACCCAATCTTTCCTCATATGACAATCCTGCCATCCCAGGAATCAGTCCGGTGAACCATCGCTGAATTCCCTCTATGGCAAGTATATCCTTTCTTAGGTAAGGAGACCAAAACTGCACATAACACTCCAGGTGTGGTCTCACCAAGACCCTGTACAGCTGTAGTAAGACATCCTTGCTCCTGTACTCACCTCTTCTCACAATGAAGGCCAACATACCATTTGCCTTCTTAACTGCTTACTACAGCTACATGTTTGCTTTCAGTGATTGGTGTACAAGGACATCCAGGCCCCTTTGTACATCAACAATTCCCAATCTATCACCATTTAAGTAATACTCTGCCATTCTATTTTTCCTACCAAAGTGGATACCTTCACAGTTGTCCACAGTATACTACATCTGCCATGTATTTGCCCACTCACTCAACCTGTCTAAATCACCTTGAAGCCTCTTAACACCCTCCTCACCACTCACATTCCCATCAAGTCTCGTGTCATCAGCAAACTTGGAAATATTACATTTGGTTCCCTCATCCAAATCATTAATATATATTGTAAATTGCTGGGGACCCAAGACCACTGATCCCTGCAGTGCCCCACTAGTCACCGCTTGCCTCTACGAAAAAGACCCATTTATTCCAACTCTCTGTTTCCTGTCTATTAACCAATTCTCAGTCCATACCAATATATTACCCCCAATCCCATGTGCTTTAATTTTGCACACTAACCTCTTATGTGGGACTTTATCAAAAGCTTTCTGAAAATCCAAATACATCACATCCTTATCTATTCTGTTAGTTGCATCCTCAAAAAGCTCCAGCAAGTTTGTCAAACATGATTTCCCTTCCATAAATCCTTGTTGACTTTATTTAATCCCATTGATATTTTCTAAGCGTCCTATTATCACATCCTTTATAATAGAGTCTAGCATTTTCCCTACTACTGATGTTAGGCTAACTGGCCTGTAATTCCCTACTTACTCCTTCCCTCCTTTTTTAAATAGTGGGGTTACATTTGCCACCCTCCAATCTGCTGTTCCAGAATCTCCAGAATTTTGAAAGATGACAATCAACGCATCCACTATTTCCATAGCCACCTCCCCTAGTACCCTGGAATGTGGTTTTCCTGCCCTGGGGATTTATCAGATTTCAGTCCCATCAATTTCTCTAGCACTATTTATATAGTAATAATAATTTCCTTCAATTCTTCCTTCTTACTAGACTCTTGGTTCCCTAGCATTTCTGGGAAGTTATTTGTGTCTTCCTCTATGAAGACAGAACTAAAGTAATTGTTTCATTGCTCTGCCATTCCCTTGTTCTCTGTTACAAATTCTCCCTTTTTGGACTGTAAGGGACCTACATTTGTCTTCATTAATCTTTTTAGTTTTACATATTTATAGAAGCTTTTACAGTCTGTTTCTATGTTCCTTGCAAGTTTACTCTCATGCTCTATTTTTCCCTCCTTAATCAACCTCTTGGTCCTCCTTTGCTGAATTCTAAACTGCTCCCAATCCTCAGGCTTACTGATTTTTCTAGCAACTTTATATGACTCCTCTTTGGATAGGATACTATCTTTAATTTCTTTTGTTAGCCATGGTTGGGCCACTTTTCCTGTTGTATTTTTGTGCCAGAAAGGAATGTATAACTGTTTCAATGCATACATTCGTTCCTTAAATATTAGCCATTGCCTATCCACTGTCATGCCTCTTAATGAAATTCTCCAATCTATCTTAGCCAACTCATGCTTCATACATTTGTAGTTTCCTTTGTTTAGATTTAGGACCCGAATTTCGGATCGGACTATTCACTTTCCATCCTAATGGAGAGTTTTTTCATGTTATGGTCACTGTTCCCTAAAGGGGAATGCGCAACAAGATTATACATTAACTCCTTCTCATTGCACAATACCAAATCTAGATAGCCTGTTTCCTAGTTGGTTCCTCAATGTACTGGTCTAAAAACTTGTACACACTCCATGATGGGCCAAATGGCCTCCTTCTGTGCTGGAAGATTCTATGATTCTAATCGATGAACACAACTGTTTCCTAGACTTCAATGGAACTGAAAGTTAAGACAGAAAGTTGTTGGTACAGAATTTCTCCCATTGTCTCTCCTCCATCTTTATTTTACCACACTGAAATAATAGTTAAATGAAGTTGTTGATAAGATTCACTTGCATATAACATGGGATAAACATCTCAATAGGAATTTCAGGCCCAAGGGCAGTTCTGTTCTTGGTTTTCAAAATGTCCAAAATACAACAGAGCCTCCATTTTCTGTACTCTTGTTATCTGCATTCTTGATTGCCCACAATCATTTTTACGGATACTGGGATATCAGCAAGATTCAGAACTGGCAGAATTTCCTGCAGATCACAGTTGTTCTGCAAGAAAGATCAAGCTGGAGGCTGAAAACTTCCCACTGCCACCTTCCCTGCCACACATGAGACATGCACCCAAGACCCAGCTGCTCATTTTTCATGGGGTGTTCATGGGGCCGCTGGCAAGGTGTTGCTTATCTCTCTTTGCACTTTGAGAAGGTGAAACTTGACACTAGTGAGTCACAACTGGAGGTGGTGAGACTTCAGTTACAAATGAAGACGTTTGAATTTGAACAAGCAAAGAAACTAAAAAATCTTGAATTGGAAGCAAAAGACAGAGAAATGGCTTTTAATATGAAACCAGAAGAAAGGCAGGAAAGAGAAAGAAAACAGGAAATGGAATTAGAAATTGTGAAGATAGAGAGGGAGGAACGAGAAAAAGAGAGAGAGAGAATTCCAACTGAAAATGTCGGCAGTTAAAAAAGAGACACCAGTAGGTGAGGAAGGACTTATCTCCAGAGTAGAACACAGTGTTTAAATTTACGCAAGCTCTTCCAAAGTTTGAGGAAAAAGATATTGAAGCATTCTTTATTTCATTTGAGAAGCTAGCTAAGCAGATGAAATGGCCACAGGAAAATTGGACATTATTATTACAGACTAAGTTGCTAGATAGAACATATGAGGTTTATGCTTCGCTATAAGAAGCAATATCAGTGAATTATGATGTGGTGAAAAGACTATTTTAAATGCATATGAGTTAGTTCCTGAAGCAGACAGGCAGAAATTTAGGAAAATGAGAAAACAGCCCGAGCTTATACTGAGTTTGAAAGAGTAAAACAAAATAATTTTGATCAGTGGATATGGGCATTAAAAACAGAGACTACATATGCAGCACTTAAGGAAGTAATTCTTTTGGAAGAATTTAAAGATTCAATCCCTTCAGTAGTGAGAACTTGTGGGAAGGAACAGAGGGTTGATTATGTAAGATAAGCAGTAGAGATAGCTGATGATTATGAGTCAGTTCATAGAGCTAAACTTTTTCTTCGTCACCCTTTCAAATCTGAAAAGGATAAAAAGTTGGAAGGTGAAAGGAAGATAGGTAGTCAGGGAAGAAAGGAGTAGATGGAAGTTCCCAGGAAGTTTTTTCTCAGAATAAAAAGGAAGGTGCTGAAGGTAGAAGTGACATTCAAAAATTAAGGTGTTTTCATTATAATAAAGTGGGGCACAGGAAGTCAGTGTGTTGGAAATTGCAGGAAAAATCTGTTGGAATTATTGAGGTACAGAAAAGCTCTGGAAGTAAAATTTCTGTGGGTTCTGAGGTTCAGGCACAGGAGAAACCAATGGTTTGTGTACAGGTGAAACAGGAAGAATCAGTGATAGCTGAAGAAGTGGGAATGTATTCATAGTTTACTCAAGAGAATTCTGAGGAGCAGGTTGCAGAAATGTTTAAAGATTGTATGTGAAGGGAAAGTCTTTCCAAATGTATAGGGTGGAGTAGGTAAAGATGTTAAAATTTTAAGAGACACAGGGGTTAGTCAATCCTTAATGTTGTGAGATAGTGATATTTGTTATTCAAAGGGAGTATTGCAGGAGCAGGTAATAACAAGTGGGATTCATGGAGATGTTAAATCTATTCCATTGTGGAAGGTAAATTTAAAGAGCAAATGGAAGTCAGGTGAAGTTACAGTCAGAGCGGTGGAAAAATTGCCCATTGCAGGGGTTCAATTTATACTGGGTAATGATATAGCTGGATCGCATATGTTGGTGATGCCTATGATCGCTGAGCAGCCCATAGAATATTTTCAACAGAGGTGCTACAGAAGGAGCATCCTGGCTTATTCCTGACTGTGTTGTAATGAGATCAAAGGCTATTTTTACCTATTCATTTTTACTTAGTTCTGCTGAAGAGTCATACGGACTCAAAACGTTAACTGTGTCCCTCTCCGCAGATGCTGCCAGACCTGCTGAGTTTTTCCAGGTATTTTTATTTTTGTTTTGGATTTCCAGCATCCGCAGGTTTTTGCTTTTATCAAAGGCTCAGAGGGAAGAACAAGGAAAGCGAGAAGGGCAGGCAGTTCAAAGGCAAGAAGAAGGTGTCGAAATCCAATTAGCTGGCACTGTGCTTGATAACATTGCTTGGGAGGAAAGAATACAAGACAATTCAGCTGAAGTGTTTAGCTCGCAAGGTTAGTGGAGTTAGAGAAAAATTATTTTCAATTAAAACACTTGTATCAGAAGGCTTATTCAGAAACAGAAGCAAAATGTATTCCAGTTTGTTATTACCTTCAGGGAGATATTTTAATGAGAAAGCAGAGGTTGGATCATGTCTCAGCAAATGAAAGCTGGAGGGGAGATGCATCAGATTGTTATCCCTGTATAAAAGTGATATTCTGAGGATTGCTCATGAAATTCCAATAGGGGTGGGGGGAGGGGGGGGCTGTGGCGGGGGGGGGGGGGGTGTGGGGGGGGTCATTTAGGAATTAGGAAAACACAGGAAAAGATAGTGGTTTTTATTTCTGGCCAGGATTGCATAGGGATGTAAGCAAATTCTGCAGAACTTGTCTTACATGTGAAGTAACAGGAAAATCACAAGCAGTGATTAAGCCGGCACCTTTAATCCCAATATCAACATTTGAAGAACCTTTTACCAGGGTCATGACTGATTGTGTAGGACACCTCCCTAAGACTAAAAGTGGAAATCAGTAATTAATGACAATAATGGATGAGTCTACCAGATTTCCTGAAGCAATACCTTTAAGAAATATTACAACTAAGAAGATTGCGGAGGAGTTAATTAAATTTTTTACAAGGTATGGTTTACCTAAAGAAATACAATCAGATCAGGGGTCAAATATCATGTCACAGCTGTTTAAGGAAGTAATGAATGGTTTAGGGATAAAACAGTTTAAGTCAACAGCTTATTATTCGGAGTCACAAGCAGCTTTGGAAAGATGGCATCAAACTTTAAAAACTAAGATCAGAGCATACTGTCAGGATTATCCACAGGTTTGGGATACATGAATTCCATTTTTGTTATTTGCTATTAGAGATGCTGCTAATGCATCGACTGGTCGTAGCCCTTTTGAACTAGTTTATGGTCATGAGGTAAGGGGACCACTGAAATTGATTCATGAGATTGTAATGGGTCAAAATTCAGAAACTATTCTCCTGGATTACATAGCAAATTTCAGAGAAAGATTGAACAGGGCATGTGAGTTGGCCAGGGAACATTTAAAGACATCACAACAAATGTTGAAAGTGAAGGCAGATAAGAAAGCTAAAACTTGCAGTTTTGTTTCTGGAGAGAAAGTATTAGTTTTGTTATCAGTACTAGGTGATACATTAAATCGAGATTTAGTGGGCTTTACAGGGTTGAAAATAAATTGAGTGAAGTAAATTATTTAACAAATATTCCAGATAGAAGAAAGAAGCAGAGGGTGTGTCATGTAAATGTGCTTAAAATGTACTTTGACAGGGAAGAGGAATAAAAAAAGTTATTACTAATGGCAGGTGATGGGAAAGAGGTAGAAGTGCAGGACTCTGAAATAGATTTTCCTCTAAGCAAATAGGATAAGGGAGTGCTTGTCAAATCCGCTGACAAGGGTGGTGCTGTTATTGTCTGGCGCACTGACCTCTACCTCACAGAGGCTGAGCGTCAACTCGCAGACACTTCCTCCTACCTCTCCCTGGACCATGATCCCACCACTGAACATCAAGCCATTGTTTCCAGAACTGTCACTGACCTCATCTCCTCTGGAGATCTTCCTCCCACAGCTTCCAACCTGATAGTCGCCCAACCTCGGATGGCCCGCTTCTACCTCCTACCCAAAATCCACAAACAGAACTGTCCCGGTAGACCGATCATGTCAGCCTGTTCCTGCCCCACGGAATTCATTTCTCGTTATCTTGACTCCCTTCTCTCTCCCCTTGTCCAGTCCCTTCCCACCTACATCCGTGATTCCTCTGACCCCTTACATCACATCAACAATTTCCTATTCCCTGGCCCTAACCACTTCCTCTTCACCATGGACGTCCAATCCCTCTACACCTCCATCCCCCACCAGGATGGTCTGAGGGCCCTTAGCTTCTTCCTCAAACAGAGGCCCAAACAATCCCCATCCACCACACTCTCCTCCCTCTGGCTGAACTTGCTCTCACACTGAACAATTTCTCCTTCAACTCCCCTCACCTCCTCCAAATAAAAGGTGTGGCTATGGGTACCAACATGGGCCCCAGCTATGCCTGGCTCTTTATGGGGTATGTGGAACATTCCTTGTTCCAGTCCTACTCCGGCCCCCTCCCACAACTCTTTCTCCGGTACATCGATAATTACTTTGATATTGCTTCATGCTCTTGTCGGGACCTGGAAAAATTTATTAATTTTGCTTCCAATCTCCACCCCTCCATCATTTTCACATGGTCCATCTCTGACACTTCCCTTCACTTTTTTGACCTCTCTATCTCAATCTCTGCTGATAGACTGTCCACCAATATCCATTACAAGCCTACCAACTCCCACAGCTACCTCGACTACAGCTCCTCACACCCCGCTTCCTGTAAGGACTCCATCCCATTCTCTCAGTTCCTTCACCTCCGTCGCATCTGTTCTGATGATGCTACCTTCAAAAACAGTTCCTCTGACATGTCCTCCTTCTTCCTTAACCGAGGTTTTCCACCCACAGTCGTTGACAGGGCCCGCAACCATTTTCGGCCCATCTCCCGCGCATCCGCCCTCACGCCTTCTCCTCCCTCCCAGAAACATGATTGGGTCCCCCTTGTCCTCACTTATCACCCCACTAGCCTCCGCATTCAAAGGATCATCCTCCGCCATTTCCGCCAACTCCAGCATGATGCCACCACCAAACACATCTTCCCTTCACCCCCCCGGCGGCATTCCGTAGGAACTGTTCCCTCCCGGACACCCTGGTCCACTCCTCCATCACCCCCTACTCCTCAACCCCCCCCTATGGCACCTCCCCATGCCCACGCAAAAGATGCAACACCTGCCCCTTCACTTCCTCTCTCCTCACCGTCCAAGGACCCAAACACTCCTTTCAAGTGAAGTAGCATTTCACTTGCATTTCCCCCAACTCAGTCTACTGTATTCGTTGCTCCCAATGCGGTCTCCTCTACATTGGAGAGACCAAATGTAAACTGGGCGACTGCTTTGCAGAACACCTGCGGTCTGTCCGCAAGAAAGACCCAAACCTCCCTGTCGCTTGCCATTTTAACACTCCACCCTGCTCTCTTGCCCACATGTCTGTTCTTGGCTTGCTGCATTGTTCCAATGAAGCCCAACGCAAACTGGAGGAACAACACCTCATCTTCCGGCTAGGCACTTTACAGCCTTCCAAACTGAATATTGAATTCAACAACTTTAGATCTTGAACTCCCTCCTCCATCCCCACCCCCTTTCCATTTCTTCCCCCTTCCTTTTTTTTTCTTTTCCAATAATTTATATAGATTTTTCTTTTCCCACCTATTTCCATTATTTTTAAATCTATATCTTTTATACCCTGTGAGCCTTTCCACCCCACCCCCACTAGAGCTGTACCTTGAGTGTCCTGCCATCCATTCTTAATTAGCACATTCGTTTAGATAATATCACCACCTACAACACCTCTTTGTTCTTCTGTCTGTGACATCTTTTGATTATCTGCTCCTATCACTGCTTCCTTGTCCCTACAACCACCCCCCCACCACACTTCTCTCCCCACGACCAGCGCCCCCCCAACCCCCCACAACCCCCCACCACCACTTTAAACCAGCTTATATTTCACTCCTCTCCTAATATTCACTCAGTTCTGTTGAAGGGTCATGAGGACTCGAAACGTCAACTCTTTTCTTCTCCGACAATGCTGCCGGACCTGCTGAGTTTTTCCAGGTAATTCTGTTTCTGTTTTTGTTTTGGATTTCCAGCATCCGCAGTTTATTGTTTTTATCTTTGTATATTGTGTCCTCTTTCCCTAACTCTTTCTCCTATTTGCCTCATAACATTTTACACATGCAACAGCTACCATCTTATCTTGTTCAGGTTGCCTGGAGAGACTTTAAAATAAATAAAATATTCTCATAACAGTTTTAAAAACAGAAATCAGGCATTGACATGTTCCTTATCTTCTTCTCAAACAACATTTTATTGTCTCAAAAGTAACCCATTAATTTGCGTACGACCTGTTTCTTTTCCGTAGTGGTTTGGCCTTGCTGCGCGGCTTTGGCACCGCTAGCTCGCCTGCGCAGCTCCACCTCTTACCCTGGCGCCGCCTATCTCCTGTCCTGAGTCCTCCTCCCGATTCTTTTGATACTCAACTGGACCGTTGCTGCAGCTTGAGACAGTACTCTGCTAAATTACAAGTGTTCAACATATTTATACATTATTGGTCACGTACAAGAACAGTTTTCAGATTCCGATCTCATCAACATATAGGTTTACATTAAACAGACATCTCTGGTATCAGGTACATGAATCATATGTCCCTATTTTTCACCCAGGCAGACACCTTCCCTCCTACCTAAACTGGGACCATCTGTTCCTCCTCTATCTGTTGAAGAGCACACTTAGGGCAGAATTTTGCCCTTGGTGGGTGTGCGGGCCCCACCGGCTCGGCGGTGGGCGGACAGCCGACCCCTGTCGCCAAAACGGGGCCCGCCAACATTTTGAGTGGACGGGCCAATTAAGGACTGCCCAGCAGCCTGCCCGACGGGATGCACTATGTACTTCCTGTGTGGGGGGGGGGTGGGGGGAGGGAATCCCCAGCTGTCAAAGTGCGCTCTTCCACGCATGCGCGAGAACGAGCGCACTGCTCCCTGAGACTAAGTTTTGTCTCAGGGAGATTATTGACAGTGCACAAAAATTGAAAAATAGAAAAATAAAAATATTATTAACATGTCCTCCTCATGTGACAATGTCACACGAGATGGAACATGTTAATAAAAAGGACATAAACTTTATTAAATTTTTAAAAAATGGACATGAAACTTCATCCCGCCAGTGGATGAGGTTCCATGTATTATCAGAAGCCCGCTGGGGCTCCTGGCCTGCCCGCCAGCCTTAAGGTTGGACAGGCAGGTCTTTAATGATCTTAATTAGCCTGTCAATGGCCTTAATTGGCCATTGACAGGTTGGCGGGCACACAGCTGATTTCGCTGTCCCCCCGCCTTCCTGAAAATTTAAAGGGACCAGAATGACGTCGGGGGTTTCTCCCGACGTCATCCTGTGTCATTTTCCCCTCGGTGAGCGGGCCCCGCCCGCAAATCACCGACGGGAAAATTCTGGCCTTAATCTTAGCTGTTTTCCAACCTAAATCTCCAGTCTAACTCCCAGGACCTTGCTGCTGGTGATTGCAAAACCTGAGGATGTACAAAGTTTGAGAGTGTATAAGGTTCATCTGGTTTAACTGTTCAATTGTTAGTTTACTGGGTTGCGCTGGCCTGCCTATAGATTCTAATTTATGTAATTCGTTCCCTTATAATAAATTCTCCCTTACCATAAATTCTAACTTACTTTCTTCTCACTCACAATACCGCTGTGAAGTGCCCTAGCACTTTCATAGAGGGTAGCTAATCAAGATATTTAAAATGCCAATTTCACGCACTAATGAAATTTTACAGAAGACGCGTGGGCCCCGCACTGTGTCAGGAGACCGGCAACATATTGGAGGCGGGAGCTCAGAGGGACATCGGAGGCAGCCATCCATGCCAATATCACAAAGCTGAAACAGGTAAACATTTCCACAGTACCGCCATTTCAAGGTGCCCCCGTGTTTTCCATTTGCCTGAACAACATCCGCTCACCCAGTGGGGCTGCCAGCCTGACCGTAGGGTGGGTGGGGGTGGGGGGGTGGAAATGACACTCCCATAGGGCTTCCTGTGTGCGTATGCCACTCACTGTCCTTAATTGGTTGGTGAATGCAGAGTGTCGGCCAACCCATAAGATTGCGCCTCAGAGCTCAGCTCCCCCACGAGCTGGATGGGGACACGCAAATGGCCCCAACACCTGGAAATGTTTAAATGGAGAAAATTTTTTGCTCGCCTTCCCTAAACACTGGAATTGCCTCCCTAACCCTCTTTACTTCTCTCTACACCTTTAAGATGTTCCGTGAAATCATCCACTTTGACTAAGCTTTTGGTAACATGTCCTAAAATCTTATATGGGTCAGTGTCAAACTTCATCTGAAAACACTCCTGTGAAGCACCTTGGGATGATTTACTATGTTACAGATGATTTATAAATGCAATGTTCTGTTTGTTGTTAAATGCCACTGTGGAATAACCTTTTGTTCACGTGGTAAGTTGATGCTCTTACCTGGCTTGTCCAGGTGCTTCATCACAAGAGGAGGAATAACCAGAAGGGTAATCACTCTGTCTAATCTTGTGCTGTTCCTAATGGTTGCCTTGGGAACTTTATAACCAAAGGTCCGGGGGCAATTGACCAAATCTACATGTCCTCTACACCAGTGAAAGGCAGTATAGCCAGAACATGAACAGGTTGTCACTCTACCCACACACTTTCAGTCATGGAAAGATCAGGAACATTTTCAGTGAATCTTGTGCATTTTAAAGATGATTCTAGGTTATTATACGAAAGCTATAATAGTCCAGTATTATAGCTACTTAACAGAGAGTAGATGGGAGCTACAGGTCTAGTTTGTAGCTTAAATACCCTAAATGCTATTACAAGCGGCTAATGAGTTTAAACTTTGAATAGATATATTTGAGAAGAGGGAAAGTAAAGTACATGATGCTATACAAAAGCAAATGCTATATTGCTTGGACTTCAAAAAAGGTCTCAGGAAGGCAGAGGGCGAATAGAATAACATCAAATTGGACAGCAACAAGTGAGATGTGAATGGAAGAGGACTGGCAGGAGAATGGAATTACTAACATCCGAGATAGTTTAAATCAATGTTCAGACCAGAGGGTTAGTGGAAAGTGCTCAGAAGAGAAAGATGAAATATTGTTCTTGGAGTTTGCACTGAGCAACATTGAAGGCCAAATACAGGGATCATAAAATGGAACTTGCTCAGAATGCAGACAAACAGGGCAGACACCAAAGCGAATTAATCACATCAAGGGAACACAGTACAGAAAAAATAAATTGCCTCATTGCCCAGATGTTTTTATGTAGCAGCTGCATTATATAACTGATAGTATTTGCATAAAGCTATAATTTTGATGTTTCAGATAGTGCTGGCTTCAAAATTGACAATAAAGAAAAGCAGCCACGCAATTCTAATGCCATTAATGTAATGAGTGACAGTTGATGTGGGATTAGTGTAAATTAATGTGTTGTGATGTAACAGGAAATATGAATGGGGCCTCCATACATTTGTATTGATCTTCTCAGCTCTATTCTATATCATGTAAATAAAAATAAATGTTTAAATTATGCAATTGAGGTGCAACACTTTACAGAGCACAAAAATAGCAGAGCCAAAAGTCAGCAAGATTGCTGGACTAACCCCAATGTAACTATGGCAGGAATGGGTAGAAGGGCCACAATTAAACCAGGCCACAGGTACTCCTTTCTTAAGGCAACCCTTTCTCAGCTGCCCTTTGTCAATTAGATACGCAGAAATTAAAGATATTTAACCATCCTTAACCACTCAGAAAATAATCAACTAAGCAACATAACATTTTCAATGCAAAGTTTCACTTCCTTTCTCACAATATGACCCCTGAGGCCTGGTTCCTGGGGAAGAGATAGTGATGGAAGCATTTGGTATTATCTTTGCTTTTGATGGAGGTAAGATGCTTTGATCCATGAGACCGAACATGTCCCACCGAGCACTACCGATAAAATACATTGAAACTCAAAAAGCAAAAGCTGGAATGCTCTGGGACAGCTCTGGAATTTGGACCTGAAGGTCTGGATTTTACATGGAGGACATGGTCTTGCCCACTGGCTGAAAAGTCAGCGGCAAGCTCGCCTCCACTGGCCCAGAAAGCCACGACCAGATTTTATGGTCGTCAGGCAGTTAATTGCCTGAGGTCATGGCTTCTGCCCCATGTGGCAGAATGTCTTCCTTCCAGGAGCTCCCGCCCAATCAAATGCTCAGCAGCGCCACTGGGAGTGGTGGCCACTGCTGGGACTACAGTCAGCCCCTGATGAGGAGTCATTGAGGAAGCCAGACTGGAAGGTAAGTGGGTTGGCCTCACCAAGGCTGGTCAGGTTGGCTCCAGTGAGGGGTGAGGTGGGCCGTGATTGGGAGGCCCGGGGTGGATTCAAGCGGGGATGGCCCTTCCTGTTGGGGAGGCCATTCATTCGCCACTTAAACCTTATTTGGCCCAAGGGCAGGCAGTCTGATACGTACCCAGCTGCTGGCAAAATATCAGAAGAGGTGGATAGGCATTGGGCAAGATGCCCTCTGCCATTTCATTTGATTTTACGCTGCCCCCACCCCCCTACCTGCTAGACTGTTTCAGGGGGTGGGGAGTGAAGTAAGGGGATTGCTTTTTATTATTCATTCTCGGGATAAGGGCATCTCTGTCAAGAGCAGCATTTATTGTCCATCCCTAGTTGCCCTTGACAAGGTGGCAGTGAGCCTTTTTCTTGAACTGCTGCATTCTGTACAGTGAATGTACTCCCATAGGTTGTTCCAGTGTTTTGACTCAATGATAATGAAGGAATGATATGTCCCCAAATTGTGATTCTTGGAGGGGAACTTGGAGGTGATGGGGTTCCCATGCGCCTGTTGCCTCTGTCCGTTTAGGTACTGGAAGTTGCAGATTTGGGAGGTGCTATGTAACAGCGTCTAAGTCTGTATGCTATCAGACCAGTTTATCTCCCGCTATGAATCCAAGTGGAAAACATTTGGATCTGCTTGAATTCATTTAAGGAAAAGAAAACGCCTTTACTGATGTGGTGTATCTGCTAAGTTATATTAGTGAATGCTGTTGAGAGTTTCCAACTTTGCTTGGGTTTTTTTAACAGTGTTGGCAGGGTTGCTAATTTTTGCGGTATCATTTCATATTTCTAAAAATGTTTGCCAGCTTTATGTGTTGAGGCAACAAGTGTATCTTTGTTCTCACACACGTCCATTTCCCGCTTGCCAAAACAACCAATGTCTGTTTGGTTGTAATTGACAGAAGGGAGTGGTGTTGCCAAGACGCAGCAGTGCCAAAGTGCAACTGAGCCAATGGGCTGTTTTGAAGCTTAACATTTCATTCGTGGGCTGCAGCACATTTGCCCTTTCTTTCTGTTGCTCTATCATAACTACCCACCGTGCTTTCAAAAAGGCATAAGTAGCCCTTATTGCTTCTGTCTCCTCATAATCTTGCAGCTTTCATTGGACATTAAAAGAGAATGGCTGATATTGTGGGGACCTGAGCGTGTAAGGTGTTTATTTTGGCCCTGCATTGTCAGACAGCCTATAATGGATGCTGGATTAATGGTTCTGTATGATCTCTTGCATTAAAAAATAGTTTTATATAACCTTGACACATTCCAGAAGAGACTTTCTCCCTCGTGATTGTCAGACAAAAGCAAACCAAACATTAAAATACAAATGCTGGTAAAAGCTTCCTCTAGCCAAGAGTCATTTTCAAACTCATGATAGATCTGTCTAGAGTAATTATGATGGTGCAGGTGAAATTTTACACTCTTGGATAATATCAAAAATGTCCCTGTACTTTCAACCTCATGAAGCCATGTTTATATTAACCTATTGAGTACAAAAACCTTTCAGCAAATGTTTTTGTGTTTATCTAGCTGGATGGAATTGAACATTTACCTATTTGGATATTTAGGGCTATGTTTTCTGGTTTTAATTAACTTGCGCAAAAAGAGAAATTGCAGATAAACAGTCGCATAATATTAAGAGACATTCTAATAGAACATTTCTCTACGTCCATTGCTGCTCTGAGTATTCCTGTTCCCGCAAAATGGAGCCAATTTTTCTTCTTGCTACTCATTAATGTTGATCCTGTGCAATATTCAGCAGCTGCCAAGTTACATAAGGAAAAAGGAAGAACTTGCATTTATATAGCGCCTTTCATGACATCAGGTTGTCCCAAAGCATTTACAGGCAATTGAGCACTTTTGAAATATTTCTGAAAAAAGGGCCATACTGTTGAAGATTTCCATCTTGCTCTCTTCAGGACAGACACAAGAATGCCAAATTTCAAAGGGACCAACTGTGTGCCTCTGTCCTGATGAGTGCAAGATGAAAAGCTTCAACAGCTATCTCTTTTTCAGCAAAACTCAACTCTGTACTACCAAGTGACTACTTTTAATATGTGGTCACTGTTGTAATGTAGTAAATGCAGCAACCAATTTGTTCACAGCCAGGACCCACAATCGGGAATGATGCAAAAGCCAGGTAATCTTGTTTGGTGATGTTGGTTCAGCGATAAATAATGGTCAGGACACCAAGTGAATTCCCATGCTTTTCTGCGATTAGTGGCATGGGATTTTTTTTATATCCATCTGAGAGGGTAGGCAGGGCATCTGTTTAAAATCACAATTGAGAGATAGCACGTCTGACAGTGCTGCACTCCTTCAGCAGTGCATCAGTGTTAGGCTGAAGTTTGTGCTCAAGTCTCCAGAGTGGTACACGTGAAAGTTTCCTTGGGGTCCGATCCATCCAAAAACTGTAAATATGACAGAAACCTATGTTAACACTGATTCGGTGTTTCTGCCAAACAGCCACTGTAGTTGCAACAGCAAGCTGGGAGGAAATTCACCACCCCCCCCCCCCCCCACCAAGTGTCTTGCCTCAGATCAGACCTTGACTTAGTGACCTTGATATCTTACAGCCGGAAGGTGGGGGGGCCTCATTGTCTTGCAAATTAGTTCTGTCAGAGATGGAGAGAATCCCCATGGATCTTCAGGGCTCCTAAAGATAACAAAGTGGAAGATTATTTTTAAGTATCAGCAAAGCAGTGGACAACATAAATAGCTTGAGACAGTCAGCAGCTGATGGATGTATCAGCTGGGAGTAAGAGATGAAGAAGGAGAAGGTAGCCTAGGAGAACAGAGTACATTGACTACCAAACACAGCTAGCTGCGCTTCCAGAAAAATAAGACCACTGAGCTCACAAAGAAGTATAAACTCAGCAGGGAGACCACGGCCGGGATTTTCTGTGCCCGCTGGCATTGAGCGGTGTGAGCGGTGTGAGCGGTGTGAGCGGTGTGAGCGGTGTGAGCAGTGTGAGCGGTGTGAGCGGTGTGAGCGGTTGAGCGGTGTGAGCGGTGTGAGCGGTGTGAGCGGTTGAGCGGTGTGAGCGGTGTGAGCGGTGTGAGCGGTGTGAGCGGTGTGAGCGGTTGAGCGGTGTGAGCGGTGTGAGCGGTGTGAGCGGTGTGAGCGGTTGAGCGGTGTGAGCGGTGTGAGCGGTGTGAGCGGTGTGAGCGGTTGAGCGGTGTGAGCGGTGTGAGAGGTTGAGTGGTGTGAGCGGTTGAGCGGTGTGAGCGGTGTGAGCGGTGTGAGCGGTGTGAGAGGTTGAGCGGTGTGAGCGGTGTGAGCGGTTGAGCGGTGTGAGCGGTGTGAGCGGTGTGAGCGGTGTGAGCGGTTGAGCGGTGTGAGCGGTGTGTGCGGTTGAGCGGTGTGAGCGGTGTGAGTGGTGTGAGCGGTGTGAGCGGTGTGTGCGGTTGAGGTGTGAGCGGTGTGAGCGGTGTGAGCGGTGTGAGCGGTGTGAGCGGTTGAGCGGTTGAGCGGTGTGAGCGGTGTGAGCGGTTGAGCGGTGTGAGCGGTTGAGCGGTGTGAGCAGTGTGAGCGGTTGAGCGGTTGAGCGGTGTGAGCGGTGTGAGTGGTTGAGCGGTTGAGCGGTGTGAGCGGTGTGAGCGGTTGAGCGGTGTGAGCGGTTGAGCGGTGTGAGCAGTGTGAGCGGTTGAGCGGTTGAGCGGTGTGAGCGGTGTGAGCGGTGTGAGCGGTGTGAGCGGTGTGAGCAGTGTGAGCGGTGTGAGCAGTGTGAGCGGTTGAGCGGTTGAGCGGTTGAGCGGTTGAGCGGTGTGAGCGGTTGAGCGGTGTGAGCAGTGTGAGCGGTGTGAGCGGTTGAGCGGTGTGAGCGGTGTGAGCGGTTGAGCGGTTGAGCGGTTGAGCGGTGTGAGCGGTGTGAGCGGTTGAGCGGTGTGAGCAGTGTGAGCGGTGTGAGCGGTTGAGCGGTGTGAGCGGTGTGAGCGGTGTGAGCGGTTGAGCGGTGTGAGCGGTGTGACCGGTGTGACCGGTGTGACCGGTGTGAGCGGTGTGAGCGGTGTGAGAGGTGTGAGAGGTGTGAGCGGTTGAGCGGTGTGAGCGGTGTGAGCGGTGTGAGCGGTTGAGCGGTGTGAGCGGTGTGAGCGGTTGAGCAGTGTGAGCGGTTGAGCGGTGTGAGCGGTGTGAGCGGTGTGAGCGGTTGAGCGGTGTGAGCGGTGTGAGCGGTTGAGCGGTGTGAGCAGTTGAGCGGTGTGAGCGGTGTAAACAGTTGAGCGGTGTGAGTGGTGTGAGCGGTGTGAGCGGTGTGAGCGGTGTGAGCGGTTGAGCGGTGTGAGCGGTGTGAGCGGTGTGAGCGGTTGAGCGGTGTGAGCGGTGTGAGCAGTTGAGCGGTGTGAGCGGTGTGAGCGGTGTGAGCGGTTGAGCGGTGTGAGCAGTGTGAGCGGTTGAGCGGATGATATGGCAGGAAGGCCAAAAATCAGTTTCACGACGTTGTGAAACCAACTTGCGATTGTCCGCTCTGCCCACAAATGGTGGGCCGCGTTTCCTGCCATCAAACATTGGGAACCTCATTACAATACATCAGCACATCATTATAAGGCTAGCCTTCTGGACTCACTCCCCCCGCCTCCCTCCACTGCTGGATCATCCGCTCACGTCGGCAGGAAAACACGTTAATGTGTTTCACAACAGCACATAAACAGCTTGCACTTGGTGGGCTGCACTTCGCAAGGTCAGGATGTCAAGGTTTGTTTGCCTACCTTGCTTTGGTCAGCACTCTTGGTCATCAGTGCCAGACTTCACAGACAGCACCACATCACTTTTAGGGGGGCTCACGGGTAGGTCTCTACCTACCAGATTGACCATTTGTGGGTGGCTTTTCAACAGCTGCAGGGCAAGGTCTTGCTTGGGGAAGGGGGATAAATGGCCTAAGACAAAGGAAGAGGCTGCAGGGTGAGGGCTGTACTGGGGAAGGAGGGTATTCCAGAGTGTGTGCGGGGACACATGTTGATCTGTGCAAATGGCCTCAAGATGGTGAGGGCTGAGGAGGCAGTCTCCAGAGGAGATGAGGTCAGATGGACATGTGAGAGCATGTGTGTGAGATGGTTGGTGATGTCCCTTGAGCTGGCAGTGAATGAGATGCCAGTGAATGTGAGATGGGCTTCAGTGTGTGGGTTTAGAGTGATGCGACGGTTGCCATACCCTGGCTGCATGGATGATATCATTCATCCTCAATCTGCATTGGATGGCCAAACTCTTCTGTGCAGAATTGGCACTGACCCACCGCTGCTACTGCCTGCCATGCTGAATTGCTGATGCCGCTGCCCGTCCTGCGGCCACAGCAGGGCTAAGGACAGCATGGCAGGCCTCCATGGCATCCAAATGACAATCCAATGACGTGTCATTAAACGTGGGGGCTGCAGTCTTTTTACCTCTCGTGGACATCTTCCCTGCAGTAGACGTGGGCTGGAAGCGCTGAGATGTGTGCATGCAGCTGGACTTTAACTATGGCGCCCGACATGAAGAAATAGTGAGGTGGTGGCGGTTGGGTGAATGAAAGCGTGTTTCTGGGAATGCATAAATAAGGTGCTGAGTTTAGAATGATACAGCATGAAAAGATGCCATCGCAGCCGACGGGTAAAATATTGTTTTACCCACCTGCTACTGCACTCAGCGCAAATCTGGGACAATTCTGCCCTATGACACATGATCATGAAAGACTCTTGAAGACCTGTTCAGATAGGCAAACATCTGTCCGACATAACCAGTGGCAGTAAAGCTCGTCACTGGATTTTCTCTAGTACTGTGCCCACTGTAGGCTCATTATTTTCAGGAGCAATGTGCAGGGACACTTGCTCAGGTTTATATGAATGTTGAAAACAAAGAAAACTGCGGATGCTGGAAATCTAAAACAAAAACAGAATTACCTGGAAAAACTCAGTAGGTCTGGCAGCATCTATCACTGCTTGTTTGTCTACACAAGCACCTCTGTCTCTCTCTCTCTCTCCTTCCCCCCCCCCCCCCCCCCCCCCCACACACCTTAAACCAGCTTATATTTCAACTCTTTCCTGGACTCGAAATCAAGTTCTGTCGAAGGGTCATGAGGACTCGAAACGTCAACTCTTTTCTCCTCCGCCGATGCTGCCAGACCTACTGAGTTTTTCCAGGTAATTCTGTTTTGGTTTATATGAATGTTAATGCATTGTTAGTATACTTTTCCACCATCATCTCAAAAGTTCGATGAGCAGTGTGCACCCAGGAGCTTGTGAAATCCATGCCTTGGGCTGCATTTTACGTGCCCCCACTAGGCATGTTTCCAGCTGTAAAATGAGGTGCCCACCTCATCACCTTCCCCCCCCACCCCCAAGCTCAACCCCATAATACGTGGAGGGAGGGGGGCTGGTGGAAGGATGCCAAAGTCGGCAGCCCGCCCGCAATATTCAAATAAATAATCAAGGGTCAATTAGGCTTGTTACCAAGCCAATTGACACTAATAATACACTGCCTGCACCATAAAATGTTTGGCAGGGGCAAATAGGTGGGAACGGGCTACCAGATTATTTTTAAATGGAATCTTTAAAGGGCAGGAAGGAAATGGGGTGGAGGTTTGATCTTCGGGAGCTACCCTCTGCCGATCAGTGTGGTGACCCTCCCCTAAGATCGAATCCCCCCTTTCTTCATAACCCCACGCAGCCTTAAACTCAATCTCCCAACTCCACGCTGACCAGCCGTAACCTTCCCTGCACAAGACCCCATGCTTACTGGTCCTGTGGATCTATTGGGTTGCCTTACACATCTTCTTGCAGTCCTGGTAGCAGACACTATTGCGCACTTGGTGCTGCTGGGGCTGATGGAGCAACCATCCAATCAAATTGAGGGGTGGAGGTCCCACATTAACCTTGTTAAGCCCAGCTACAGTGCTTCATGGCTGCGGAATGGGCCAGCATGAAATGGGTCAGCTCCACACTGACATTACTTCTGAAGAGGGTGGGCGAGCCATTTCCCCTCCCATCCACCCACCCCCCCCCCCCCCCCCCCCACCCCCCATCCCCTCCCAACTATAAAATCCTCCCCCATCATTAGTTCCTTATTGCAAATACAATGTTTATAAGTTTGTTATGTTTTGGGACTGTCTATTTAATTTAAGGTAAAATGTAGTTGTGAACAGGGTCATGTGACCTGATCTGAGTTCTACAGCCTGGGTGTCTTGGTTGCTAAGGGGATAGTGAGGCCTAGATTGATTTACTGGGAAGAAGGTGTGAAATGTTCACAGTTATGGACAAAGGCAAGGGCATCTGTAATGACTTTGGGTAGACAGTTAGTTTCCCAAATCTCACACTGATGTATTTAGAATGACAGGTTTTGTAAATGGTGATACTTTAGACTATTTAATTTCAAGATAGAATGGACTTGGGGGTTTAAAGGATAGCTAATTAGCATTTCTACTTGAATACAAGGTCCATATGATTCACATTGCCATAGAAATGGACTTTGAGAAGGGAAGAGTCCAAATCAAGCTATTGTAGTACTGGGTTAAAGTGTTTTTCTTAAGATATCCCTGAAGATTACAGACAAGTCAGTCTACAAGAATCTGTGAGAGAGAGGGAGAGAGCAGAGGGATAAAGGCAGCCAGTCTCTATTGTTCGCTATGCAGAATGTGAGTAGGAGCTCATGCTCAAATTGAAGAGACCAAGTTTGTGAGGTTTTAAAAAAAGCTGTAAGATTCACCTAGCTTTGGCTACAGGGAGGAATTTCCATGGTAACCTCACCATGAAAGTCAGTTCAGGGATTAGACGTTATCCACCTGGAAAAGTAAAAAGAAAACAAGCCATTGGGAGCTGCGAATAGTTTTAGATAGTTTCCTAGAGATGGAGTTGTGCCCTTAAAGGACAAAGTAGAGCATAACCATGGAATGGAATTTTTGATCTTTTGAAAAGTTAAATGGAGGATTTTTTTCTGTAGCTTAGAGCATAAATTGGATGTTTGGACTTTAATGTTATAAAGTGTCCTGACAGGTACAACTATGTGAACACCAATCTATCAGAAGAGCAATCTGCGGACTATGAAGCAGTTAAAAGGGCAATATTTAATGCTTATGAGCTTTTCCCTAAAGCTTATCAATCAAAGCTTAGAAACATAAGGAAAACGCCTAATCAGACAACCTGCAAGAGAGAAAGAAATGCTTTGGGACCAATGATTTTGCTCATTAAAATTGGAACATACTTTTATTAACAGGCCACTATGAGGAAAATTATGATTATGGAAGAATCCCAAAATAGTGTTCCAGTAACCATTAAGACTTATTTAGATGAGCACAAATATCAAAGGTAGGAGAAATGGAAGTTTTGGCTGATGCATATGATACCTCACACAGACAGTTAAATGGGGGCAAATGGTCACGTCAGAATCAACAGGGAAATTGGAAGAATTATAAACCTGGTGATGGAAAAGGTACTAGTTTTGGGGAGCAGATAGAAGGATGCTAAAATGATAAAGGAGATAGGCTAGAACCTAAAAGTGATGTCAAGAAAATGGTATGTTTCCATTGCAACAAAACTGTATATACAAAAGCTAATTGCTGGAAAATAAATTGGGAGATCTATTGTAGTAATAAGGATGCCTAAAGAATCTTTAGGAAAAATTAACTTAGGGAAGGAAGTGAGTGACAAAACACTAGCCATACTGCAAGTGCAAAGTGAAGGCTCAGAATCTACCAAAGAAAAGCAAATTGTGGAAGGGTTAAAGAATTTGTTTATAGAGGTGAGATGTTTCCTTATTCTTCTAATCAAGGAGATAAACCTCTAATACATTGAGAAACACTGGAGAAAGTCAGTCACTGACCTTGGTGGATACAATTTGTCTTCCAGAGAGGTTAATGAAGGAAAAGATATTAATTGGATGTTATAAACCATTCCATTTTATAGAATTGGATTAAAGGGTGATTTAGTAAATGGAGAGGTTACAGTTGGAATGGTGTGTAAAATGCCTGCAGCAGGAATTTATTTTATCTTGGGAAATGTCCTGGCTGGCTGAAAAATATTAGCTTCACCGGGTGTGTTGGAGCAACCAGTGGAAGTGAAAGAAACTGAAATGCTACAGGAGGGACATCCTGGATTGTTTCCTGACTGTGTAGTGACTAAGTCTCAGGCTCATAAAAATAGACAGGAAGAGGAAGAATCTATGACAAAGGGAGATGAAGTAGAAATTATCTGACACTATTTTCAAAAATCCGAGCAAAATGAGGCTAACAGGTTTAGCCCATCTTCTTTCGTAGAAATGCAAACAACTAATCCTGAGTTGGGAAAACTCTGTCAAGCAGCCTACTCAGGGACTGAATCAGAACCAATACCTCTGAGTGTTATTATTTAAAAGACAAAGTACTAATGAGGAAATGGAGACTATCTCAAATACCAGCCGATGAGGAATGGGCAGTAGTTCATCGGCTGGTAGTTCCATCTGGGTATCGTAACAAAATTTTATGAGTGCCTCACAAAATTCCAATAGCATGTCATTTCAATATTAGGAAAACACAGGCTAAAATAAGGAAACATTTTATTGGCCAGGATTACATAAAGACATGCTTAAATTCTGCCAGGCATGTCATACATGTCAGGTAGTGGTGAAACTCCAATCATCAATTAAACCTGAACCTTTAATTCCGATACCAGCTTTTGAACAACCATTTAGCAGGGTCTTAATAGATTGTGTAGGACCCCTACCTAAAACTAAAAGTGGGAATCAATACCTTTTAACAATTATGGATGATTTGACAAGGCTTCTTTAGGCCGTGCCTTTGGAGAAAATTATGACAAAAGTGATAGGGGAAACGTTAGTTCAATTTTGTACAAGATATGGATTATCTAAGGAAATATAATCAGATCAAGACTCAAATTTTATGTCACAAATATTCAAAGATATAATGGGCAGAATTTTACATTGCCCCACTGATGGGTTTGTAGGCAGTGGGTGAGTGTAAAATTTCTTGAGTGGCCTTCCAGTCAAATTTCCGCCCACCCCAAGCTCTCTGCAATTTTACATTTGGATGGGCAAGGCCCTCCCACCCTTGCTTCAATTGAGGCCCTTATGTAGCCAATTGTTAACCACTTAAGGGTCATTTCCCACCCACCCTCAATTTTCAGGCTGGCAGGAGGAGTTCCGGGGTAGGAGGAAGCCCAGAATTAACCAGGTTCAGGCCTTGAGGGTGGGGGGATAGGGGTGGTGCTGAGGGGGGTTTGTCCATCAGCAGCTTCCTTTTAAAATTGTGCGCCCCCTGCAACCAAGAATCCAGTCCATGCTGGTCCTCTCTCCCCCCCCACCCCTCCCAAACATTCCCTTGGGCCTCACCTCCCCTCTCCACTCTGAGACTCCCAAAACTTACCTGGTCCTGGAATCCCAGGGCTTAGACTCCGCTGCATGCATTCCCAGTCCTGTCCGCTGCAGGGACTAGCGAGCTGTCGGCCGATCAGATTGGCTGGCAGCTTTCCCAGGCAGGGTTTCCTCCCAATTGAGGGGCGCAAGTCCTATCTCCAGCTAATTAACACTCATTGGAACGTGAAATGACTACAGGCAGCCAGTATGGGTGAGGATATGATTGTTGCTGACTCATGGGAGAGTGGGAAGGGAAACTCCACCGAGTGCTCCCTCTGCATCCCCCCCCACCCCCCCCCCCCCCCCCCCCCCCCCCCCCCCACCGCCACAAGCAGTTTAGGTGCACACAACTGACGCACGAGTGATTCTGGAGGGAGAAGTGTGTGTGTGGTAGGGCCTTTCAGAGCCTCATGCAAACACTCTCCCACGCACGCGGAGCCTTCCTCCATCACACTCATCTCACTGTCCCGAGCATTTTCACTGCTGCCTGCTGGGTTTCCCTTTCAGTTGTCCATGTGAGCTAACCTGCATCTTCGCCCACCTATTGCGCTCTCATGCAGCACCTGTGCCCGACCAACATGAGGCTCCGCCCACTTTCCATTTCAGAGGCATGGTCACTGTAAGGTTTGTTTTCAGCTTCCCTGTCCTTTCCCCTCCCCCAGTCACCCATGCCCTTTCTCCCATCACTGCTGACCCCATGGCATCACCTTCCACCTCCCTAACGTCTCCTACCAACCAGAAGCTTTTGGCTTCCTGGGTGTCCAGGTGAATGTGCACATTCCCTATCTTCCCAAGAGTCACACGCCCATCCTTATTGAACTCCCCAACCTCCTCCTTCCCACCCCCAGGGTCCATGTCTTCCTCTAATTCCCCACCAACCACCCTCACCATCCCTTCTACCGCTACCATCGCACCCTCACCCTCCCACTGTATGGGCTCACTCTGCCCTCTCTCATACTCACCATTTGCTCTTCTGTTGTCCACCCTCAGTTCGCCACCCAGGAGGCAGCCCTAGACTCCGCAGGTCTTTCCCTTGCATGGACATCGACGCCTTACTCCCTCCTCTACCCTGAGTCCTTCCTTCACCCTTTCCTCTGCTTCCACCCTTATTCCCTCCTCCCCCAGACTCCTTCCCCCCTTGGAACTCCTTCCTCCCTCCAAATTCTTTCCACCCCCCCAGACTCTTTCTCCCCTCTGGGTTCCTTCCTCCACCTGGATTCATTCGCTGCTCTGAACTCCCTCCACCTCCTGCACTCCTTCCTCCTCCTGGACTCCTTCCCCACTTCGAACTCCTTCCACCCTCTGAACTCCTTCCCTCACACCTTCCTCCCCCCTTACACCTACCTCCCCAGTTGCCGCATTCTCCCCTGTTACACCCTCCTCCCCCCCCACTCCCTCCTCCCACAACTTCGCCCTCCTGACACCTTCGTTCCCACCCTCCCAATCCCTTCACCTCCCTGGTACACCCTCCTCTCCCAGTAAAACCTAGACCTTCCTCTCCCGCCCTCCACACCCCTGCACCCCCCCCAACCCACCCCCCACCACCCCCCCCCCCCCCCCCCCCCCCCCCACACCCCCCACCCCATCCCACCCCCCACCCCCGGTACACCTTCGTCTCCCACTCTCAGCTGGCATTTCCTTTCCCCCAACTTGATGATCATCCATGGCAGCCCATGGCCAAGTCCCTGATGTCCCGAGGCAGACCCCAGACATCAACGGTGACCTTCTACCTTCCGTGAGCTGCTTTGCGGCAGAGCCATGTCCATGAAAATCCACCCAGCATGCAATACATGTGTTCCTCCAGGGTCCAGAAGCTGTAGGTCTCCAGCGTCTTCTGCTCCTTGGATGTCTGTGATGTGAGCAAAGACCTGACAGTTAGCCCCGACTTCTGCACAACACACTTGTCAAGAAGTGTTCTGGGCCGGCATGTTTTCCTGTCGACGTGGGTGGTAAATTTGACATGGGGTTTGATTCTGAAGAGCAGGGCTTATAATTAGATGCAGATGCATTAAAATGACTTTCCCAACATGCATCGGCAGGAAACACAGCCCGCCATTGACAGGCGAAGTGGGCAATTGCAAACTGGTTTCACGATGGCATGAAACCAACATTTGGCCTTCTCACCATACAGTCCGCTCACATCCACCATGATGCCAATGGGGACAGAAAATTCTGGCCACACAGCAGATGCTTTATCAGGAGTTTAAATGTGGAGGAACATGGATGTCATGATCAGAATGGATTTGTGTGAAATATAATTTTTATCGAAAGGTCAGGTATCCTTGTATATTTGATGTAAGTACATTGTTACTACTAGAGCAAGAGGTGTTGAATTAAGATAGAAATGATAAGAAGGGATTGTTTAATAAAAAAGAAAACTCCTCTTAAAGATATCTTTTCATTTTTTTTCTGTGTGGAGCTGTTATGAACAATGTACAATTTTAAGTTGTGTTGATATATATATATTTGTGTTAAAAAAGGCCAAAATGCTTTCAGTTTTATTTAGGTTTTGTCTATGAACCTTGGTATCTGGGAGTCTGAATACATTTGTGACTAAAAGGTTTCAGGTCTTTTGGGTTTGTTTGTATATATAAATTTTTAATGAGGTCTTACAACCCCTGAAGATAAAAAGATGGGTTGAAAAGAGTTGAAAGTTCAATGATCCCGAAAAATATGTAGAAACGCTTTACTGTTGCTTAATGACAGTGGACCAACGACACTGACACAGAAGAGACAGGAGTTGAAAAATGGGTGCTTACAGTGCGTGTCAAAGAGAAGACAGAGATTTTAAGTTCTCTGGGAAGAAAAACTGAAAGGCTAGTGGGGCAGTGGTTCAGTGAATAATCAGTAATGGGACTCAGTAAAGTGATCACTTTAGGGGAGGTGCTACTGGAAGACTGAGTTTGGGGAACTCATTTGTTTGCTCTGCAGTTGAAGAAACATTGAATTTAGAATGCGGTTTTTAGGTGTCTCAGGGAGAGATACAATTTGGGTGAAAAGTATCAAATGAATGTTCAGGAATTCACTGGAAGAAAACCGTTTGCAACTGTGCCAGTCCCAAGCAAAAAGCCTTTGTGTCACGCAAGTGGTAACTCTTCACCGGTTCATGTGTCTGTGGGGTAAAGGAATAATGGGAATTTGAATCATCTTCTTGTATTTGTATTGAGATCTTTCTGACCTTTTTGTCTGGTATAATATAGTTCACTTGTCTTGTTTTGATAAATATTTTATTCTTTGAATTAAACAGCAGCAGACTCATGTGAATTTGTCCTCCACAGCTTCTAAAAAAAAGTTAAGATCTATCAAGCCAAGTTTCACTCTGGGGTCTGACTTGTCCAGTATTACCAGCAGCTGCGATTGTAACATGGGTTAATGTCAACTGTTTCTCTTCCTGTTGCTCACTATTCCCATGGATTATGTACAATGTTTCCCTTGCATGGGAATAGAATGTTTGACTTTCAGTCACAAGTAGATTTATCTGATAACAACTGGATAATTTGGTTTACTTGTCTTATAGTATTGCACAGTGAAAATTATTCTTCAAAAGGAAATTCATTCCACGTAAGATGTTTTTGGATGACAAGTTATTTGTTCTAATTGTACAGCTCTTTTAGTGCAAATGCTCATACCCTTCAGTTTGTTGCTGAATATTTATGCCTAATATTGGTCTGTAGTTTAAAAATGGTGAGAGCTGTTACCCTTACCTTTGCTGACCATGTGAGGTCATGAAACTCCTTACTTTACAGGAAAGTCCCAAACATTAGGGGATTGCTATCCACTTGTTGTGGTTTCTCCTTAAATTGATTCTAGCTGTTGTATTGAAAGGTCATTGCTATGTCTTTCTGCCACTGCCACCATGAATCCTGTTATTCACCCTCTGATTTTAAGGCTCTCTTGCGGAGGCTGCTCTTGTAGAAATGCTTTCAGTTGTCGTGTGTTGGTTCCACTTTAAGATCAGCTTTACTTTAAATGTGACACTCCTGTCCTTATAGGGGCTTCCTTGGTCCCGTTCCCATATGTACAGCTCCCAAGACTCCCTGCCAGAAATGACCTATTGCTGGGTGGACCAGCTCCATCATCCCACCTCGTAATAATCCAATGAGTGGTCGGGTGATGGGAATGCATAGGACTCTTGCCCTGCAATACATACAGCAGCAGATCGCAGGACTCCAGGCTTCACTGCCCAAGTGTTCCTTTAAATTGGACAATGATAACATAAATTTTCTCAGGCGCAAGATAACTGTGTAGCTTATTAGTCCAGTAGGAAATGCCTCTCAGGAAAAACGTACTTTAATTCACTGGTCAGTTGTTGACAGATGTCAGAAGGTTTCCCTCCCACCTCTCAACCAGAGGAATGGGCTGTACATCCTCAATTTTCGTCGCTGCACCATTGGTAACTATGCCTTCAGATATGAAGGCTCTGAAGTCTCTTTGACCACGATTTTTGTCATCTCTCCTCATCTCTTTAGGTTGTTTAGTGCAAAATTTTGTCTGATGATGGGTACATTTTACTATGTTAAAGGTGCTATATAAATGCATGTTGCTGGTGTGGTAACACAACAACAACAAATTATATTTATACAGTGCCTTTAATGTAACAAAATGTCACAAGGTGGTTCACAGGAGCATTATAAAACAAAGCATGATACCGAGCCACACACCAGGAAATCTTTTAAATTCACTTAAATGATTCCTAGTGATTCAGACTCGAGCATATTCTCCAAATGCATTTCTATTATTCAGACACAAATAGTATAATAACGATGACTGTTATACAATAGAATCATGCAACCTGGTTTCCTGCAGACCCAAGGCCTCCATTGGTGCTGGACCTCCGACTGTCCCATGAGCTCTGACTGAAGAAGGCCATCCCTTGATTTTTTTTTTGTGGGTCATATCACATGATGCCTAGAATGAATATTAAAATGCAGTTCCTACTTGCCAATCCTCTGGGCTACACCTGATAATTGCACCTTACAGGGGAACACGTCTGCTAGTTGCCATAAAGATAGGGAGGGGCGAGGTCATGGAAGGATTTGAAAACAAAGGTGAAAATTTTAAAATCAAGGCAACCTGAACAATTGAAGCACTTTTTTTTAGGAATCTGTCTTAAAAGATTAGATTCCAAGCATGTAATTCAAAGGGACACAGAGGTTCCTCTAAATTAGCAGAGGATATGGTACCATCTGATAACAGCCTCCCATGAAAGGAGAAAGTTGGCAGACGTTACAAGCAGGTGTGTTTTCCTGCCCTTGGAATGCAGAGCATTGTGTAACTGAATTCCTTTTCCTCACAGACAATCCTATTTTCAGGCTTTTTTCTTTGGTGCACTCTATTCTTTAACTGTAAAAACATGTGCTGTTTCCATAAACGAACCAATGGCTTTTCATCCCTCAAGAGGATTGAATTTATTTTCTTGCTGTTCCCACAGTGACGCACTTTGTCAAGATGTATAAAGGGCTGTAGATTTAATGTTGCGGTTAGGAAATATGTTTATATAAACAAAGGAACAGACTGATTCAACACTTTAAGACATACGCTGGTCTTGTTTTAAAGAGGAAGCACTTAGTTGAAAGCGTGTTGCAAAAATGCGTTACAAACCAAACCCAAGGAGCCTCGTCTTATCTCATCTCCCAACTTTGTCGTGGAATCTAGGGTAATTGTTGAACTGTGGAAATATTGATGGTGGAGCAAAGTCTGGATAGTTTTCATATGAGAGAAAGACATAGGACCAAAACCATGAAAGGCCCCTTTCGAATCTTTTAGGCCTCAATCTCCAAAGCATTCTTCCCTCTCAGTGTTCTCCCCAATCCATTTGTAGCCACTTTCGTGCCTCAGTTAATCCCACCAGAAATTTTCTGTTATCAGCCAGCTTTTAAGTTTAAATTTTCTGTTTCTTAAAATTGATGGGCAGAAAGGTTATGGGGAGGATTTTCCCTTTGTTGGGCAGGTGTGGCGGGCGGGTCGGGGAGTGCCCGCGATCAGGTCCTGACTGCAATTTCTTGCTGGCGGGCAAATTAAGGCCCGCCCAGCATGAAACATGGCTCCGCCGGGTCCAATGGCGACCCAGCAGCTTGTTCAAAAGCGGCCCAGGCAGCCCCTTGAAGGCTGCCACAGAGAATGTCCCCTGAGTCGACACTATGGACCCGAGTGCAACTGGTCATGGCAGGTGAGAGGGCAGGTCAGGTGGGCAGTCACCCCCCATCCCCCGCTTCTCTGATGAGGGCCTCGTTGTCCTCCTGGAGGAGGTGGCTGCCAGGAGGGACACCCTTGTCCCCAGGGATGGGAGGAGGAGGCCACCACACTTCACCAGGAGGGCATGGGAGGAGGTGGCAGCGCTGGTGAGTAGCCGTGATGTGGTGCAGCACACCTGCGTCCAGTGCTGGAAGCACTTCAATAGCTGCTGCGCTCAGGAAGGGTGAGCTCCATGTTGGCATGGGTCAGTGTGCAGGTGTGTTAAGGTGCGGCCGTCCTGCCCTGGACCTTAGGGGTTCTAGAGCCTGAGTGCCGACTGTCAATGGCGCCGGAGCTGGCCAAGTGAGTGAGCCCTGGCTGCTTGGACTGAGTGCCTTAAGGCTTGGATATGCCCCGCGAGATGTTCCTCAACTGGGGATGGCCAGGCTGCAATGGCGCTGCAGGTACAGAGTGGACTAATCAGTGCTCCTCTATTGTTTCAGGAGAAAATGGTCCACTGCAATACAGAAAGGTCACAGACTGGCGGAGGCCCCACTAGCCCCCAATCCTCTCGAGATATGAGCAAGACGACCTGGAGGTCGAGAGCCAGCATGCCCCACGTGCAACCAGGAAAGGTGAGGGTGCCAGACAAAGGTAAGAGCTCAGTGCATAGAGATGAGACTTTTGTATTGTGCAACCATTCTAGTGCAGTCTCCTCATTGATGTGAGCCTCGAACCTGGAGTCCCCATTGATCATTGGAAGACAATGGCACCATGATGCAGATCTCCATTGTCTCGCCAGGGTACTTGGCACGCACAGTGACAGTGTGATGACTTTAACTAATAGCATATCCTTCTTCTCTCTTTTAGGTTCGTCAGCAGGCGTTGGCTCTCCGGACCCCGAAGGGCCACTCCTGACACCAGAGGACCACTGGGCATCATTTGCGCCCGAGTCACACCCGCTCTCTGAAGCAGGCACCAACGCAGATACCAGCACCTCAGTGGGCATTAAATCAGAGGCTAGTATTTCGGTGCACATTAGTGAGGGTACTTCACACTCGCTTGAGGTGCAGGCGGAGGTAGAGAGTGCCCAAGGTGACAGCAGTCAGAGGACTGATGGGTACCAAGACAATGCTCAGTTGATGGCTGATGATGAGCCTCTGGAGTCATCTATTAGGCGGCAGATGCTGGATATCCAGCAGGGTGTTCGGGAGCATCTGGTGGCGATCCATGAGGGTCTGTAGGCCATGATCTCCATGACGGAGGAGTCAATGTGGAACATGAGCACTGCGTTGACCATTATGGCTGAGCGTACTGCCTCCTCCATTGAGAGAGTGGCAACTCTCATGGAGTGGCAGCTCCAAGGACAGAATGGGCTTGCACTCGGATCTGCAAGCCCTCACACAGGCACTGACCTCAGGCAGTCAGTGCCAGTGTGGGTTTAGATGAGGATGAGGCCCCAGCTAGGTGCCCATCCACAATGGTGTGCAGTGAGGTCCAGAGCAACCTCACATTGGCACACAAGCTGCTTGCCGTCTCTGTGGGGTCCTCTCAGGGAGCTCTGGATGATGGCAGCAGCTCCTCCACCCCTCCACCAATAACAGTGGCATTTGATGAGGCTATGGTGACTGGGTTGATGCCAGCCGTGGCACTGGCCGCTCCCACCCAGGCGGGACCAGCTTAGACTCCACTGACCAGAGGATGATCGCCAAGGTCATCAAGGCCAACAAGACAGCAGAGTCAGTAGGCTGTCTTCAATGCCGGTACCAGTGAGGGAAAGCACCTAGATATAGCACTCAGAAACGTAAGTTAAAGGCATCATGAGCACAAGAGGGATAGGTCACGAGTGATTTTATGTTCATTTATGTCTACTTTATGTATACTGGTCTGATGCTGAATACCAGAAATGTTTCTGTTAAGATTATTGAACTGTCAGAATGACATAAATTGTGCTTTTGTCATCATGGCCTGAGTATGCTTCATCTTTTTAATTCGTTGGTGCAAGGAACGCCAGTATCTAATGGTGGACGTAAGTGGCTCTGAACTTTATTACACGGGCATTGAGTGTTTTTTGGGTTCAAATGAAAGGGTCTTTTCAGACATCCGGGATGGAGGAGGCAGCCCTGGCATACATTTGAAGCTGATCTTTGGTAGCCTAGCGGAAGGAGTGTTGGATCAAGGTGTCCCTGGTGTCCCTGCCTCCCCGGAGGTTACCGAGGTCTGCCTCCATGCCCTCAGCATTCTTCTCATTGTGCTCATCTTCCAACTCACCACTGGACTCACCATCTGTGGCCTGTGGAGCTGCATCAAGATTGTCTTCCTCCATTGGGTCCTTCCTTGCCAGTGCCAGATTGTAGAGTGCAGCACCCAACCAGGATCATTGACACCTGCTCTGGGGGGTATTGTAGTGCTCCCCCAGAACAGTCCAGTCATCGGAAGCACATCGTGTGAAGACCTATGGTCCTCTCTACCACCTCCCTTGTGGAGGCATGACTCATATTGTAACACTTCTCTGCCTCTGTTCTTGGGTGGCGGAGAGGTGTCATGAGCCAACATCTGAAGCGATAGCCCTTGTCACCCAGCAGCCGTCCAGCCAGTCGGCCTGGAGAACTGAAGAGCCTTGGCACCTGGGAATGTCTCAGGATGTACGCATCATGGGAGCTGCCAGGGTACCTTGCACAGACTTGCAGAATCTGCATCCTGTGGTCACACACTATCTGCACGTTCATTAAGTGGAATCCCTTCCTGTTGACGAAGGTACCCGGCTGACCTGTTGGTTCCTTGGTGGCCACATGTGTGCAGTCGATTGCACCCTAGACATGGGGGAACCCAGCAATCACTGCAAAGCCTCTGGCTTGCTCAGCCTGGCTGGCCTCCTCCATAAAGTAAAGAATAAAGGTCAGTACCTGCCTGAACAGAGCTTCTATCACCAGCTTGAAGCAACTGTGGTCAGCTGATTGGGAGACTCCACACAGATCCCTCACTGAGCCCTGGAAAAAGCCAGAGGCATAGAAGATAAGGGCCAATGTGACCTTCAGAGTCACTGGCATGGGGTCCACCCACACAGTCAGAGCTGATCTCAGGCCCAATCATCTGGCAAATGGAGGTCAGGCTCTGAATTGAGAGGCAGGGCCTCCCTCGGCATTGCGCCTCAGACATACTGAGGTAGCTGGATCACCACCTGTAAACCCTGGCACAGGATAGTGGCATCTTCTGTGGCCCCTTCCGCCTTGGGCTACTTGCTGGCTCTATGTCCTTGTACCTGCACCTCTCCTCCCACAGGTCCCTCACCTGGAAGTTGCATAGGGAAACCTGGCCTCCTCCCCCTTCTGCCACTCTCTTCACCCTCAGAGGAAGTGCCTCAGCAGAGACCACAATCCCCATTACCAGAGTAAGGGAAGGCGGCCTGATACCTGGAAGCGTCCGATAGTCTGAATCCTCCAGGGGCCTAGCAGACAGCAATGAGTCCTGAAATGAAACCTAGAAATGCTAAGAATGAAGCCCCGACCAGAGATGAAGCTGCCAAGTTCAAATAAGCAACCAGCTGCAAACTATCTCACTACTCACACTGGCAATGCTGCTGACCCTTTTCTCCTGCCCTTGGATGAGGTTTGTGAAAATGTTGGCTGGCTGCCTGCCCGCTTTGCCCATGCGTTGAGCAGAAAATCACACGGGCAAGGAAAAAATGACAGTCAATTGGACTGTTAAGTGCCTTAATTGGCCGCTTAATTAATGGTGGGCACCGCTCCGGCACCGGCGTGTGCCCACTGAGTGAAATATCACGCGTGTGCGATGACGTCGGGACGCTCGCCCCAGGTCATCGTTCATTACTTTACTCCCGATCGGGTTGGGGGCACGCCCACCCGCGGGACGAAAATTTCTGCCCTATGAGTGGGGAGTGCGCAATTTCCTGTTATACCCTTCCATCATGCGCCAGAATGCAGAATTATCACATTTAGTTGCTTTATTAGTGAGATTGATGACTCATTAAGGTAGAAATTGGATCTCATTGTGTCCATTTTCCAGGCGGAGAAACGAGGACAATAAAGACCAAATGCAGGGTGCACCCTGAGCCTGCCTTACGGGTGCTGCAACATCGGTAAAGGCAGTTTTTCAGGCCTCCTGGGTTGTTGCTTAAAACGTGCTGTACATTTTTTACACATGTTATTGAGAGGCCAAACAACTGTATTTGAGGCCACTTGCAGAAACTGATTTTGATTAAGGCAGCAGGAGCCAGGCCTGTTCCATTTGGATTCTTTTACTGTGGGCCGAGTTGAACTGTACGCTATCCAATTCCAAACATTTTATGTAAATATTTTTGCATGAGCTTTCTAATTCTGTACATCCATTATCCTGTCCTTCCCCTCAATGTTTGCCATAGAATGTTTCAGAATTCTTTAGCCTATCGACACCTGCTGACAAATTGTTTCCTTAGAAATGTGAAAACTACAGGGGGAGGGGGGGGGCAGGGGGGAAGAGTCAGACTTTGTTGACTTTGTTTTCCTGCATTTAGATTCTGAATTTAGTAGTTTGCAGGAATGAAAAGTGTATATCTTGAATAGCGCTGACCCAAAGAAATAATCCAAACAACTAAAAGAATGTGACGTAAAGCTGTCAAAAAATTCCTACTCAGCCAGAATGAACTTGTTGCTCTCCAGTGTGTACAGTTCAGCTTCCTCTTACTCACATTAGCCAGCAAGTACTCATTAGATTCACAATGTGAGATCCATCCTGTTTCTTTTTAAATACAGAAAATAACAAGCTGGTTTCCAAAGTAAGGTAACCTGGTTGTAATGCTGAGGAAGATCTTAAATACTGAGGAAAATTTTAACGGACTTGTCACTGATTGGAACATACAGCGTGCAGGCAAGTTTTGAAACTATTGCTGGTGGATTTAGATGTCCACAAAGGAGGCTCAGACAGGCTCATAGCTACATCAGTGTCACTGTTTTACAAATCCACTGAATCTCAGTGTTTTCACATTACATGAGGTATTTCTGTAATATATTAACTAACATTTGTCTTCTTGCAATAAATAAAATGCAAAGCTGTTAAATACTGTTGGGATCATGTTGAAGGGCACTGTACATGGGATACATAATGAGGAATTTGTGTTTCACCATTAGTGCAGCAGGCGAGAATTTTGTATATTCTGGTCCATTTGCACTGCTTCCTTGTTGAAAGGCCTGTTCAGCTTACTGGGAGTAGCCTGTGCCCTCAACAATCTGTGCAACAACACTCAAAAAAGCTCACTACCATTCAGGACAAAGCAGCCCATTTGATTAGCACCCATCCACCATCTCAAACATCCATTTCCTCTACCCACTGCTCCATGTGGCTGCAGCCTGCACTATCTACAGGATGTACTGCAGCTTGGTGCCAAGGCTTCTTCGGCAGCACCTCCCAAAATCATCACCCTCCCAAATCTCAAAGGGCAAAGACACCAGGCCCATGGGAACACCATCAATTACAAATTTCTCTGCAAATCACACAACACAATTTGGACATATATCACCATTCTTTCATTATCACTGAGTCAAAGTTCTGGAACTCCTGTCATAGGAATCATCTTACCATCAAATTAATGATTGATACCATATTTGAAATGAAGTACTGAGCAGTGTGAGAAACTTCGGTTGAGAATCCTTCAATATATTATAATCCTTGTGCTGCCACAACCTGCCACAATTAATAGGTACTATACAAGGAACAACTTGGAGAATATGAAAGCTGAACATATGAACAGGAGTTGGCTATTCATTCCCTTGAGTCTGTTACACCATTCAGTTAGATCATGGGTGATCCATACCTCAATTTCATTTACTTGCCTTTGCTCTATTTCCTTTAGTCCTCTTATCCATCACCGAGCAATCTCAGTCTTGAAAGTTCCAACTGATCTCTAGCATTCACAGAATTCTGGGTGAGAGAATTTCAGATTTCTACCACCCTTTGCATGTAAAAGTGCTTCTTGAGTTCCCTCCTAATTTCAATATTGTGCCCCTTCGGTTTGGATTCTCCCAGGAAATAAATTCTCTGCATCTATTTTCATAGTTTTCTGAAGTTTAGACAATGAAGGGTGATCTTCAAACTAAACCCAAAAATCCAACCTTGTCAAAGTTCCCCTTTTGGGTTAGCATGAAAGTTACCATAATCCCAGAGGATCCTCTCTCATTAAAGTGAGACAACTGGTGGTGAGTTTAACCTGAAGGTCACCACACCTTTGGCAAGTGTTGAGGTTGGGCCTTCATGGATGATCTTAGCCAGTAACAGGAATTGAACCTGCGCTGTTGGCGTCACTCTGCATTATAAATTGGCCATCCAGTCAACTGAGCTAACCCTTGAACTAAACCCCCCCTGCCTTGACTCATGTTCTAAGATGTCTCCATGCTACAACCAGAAAAACCAACTTTGTTCAGCTATATTATTTGGCCATTATCACATTACCGTTTGTGGGATTTTGCTGTGTGCCTGCCATGTTTCCTTTGTCAAAACAGTAACTTCATTCACAGTAAAACGCTTTGTGATGCCAAAGGCACTGTATAAATTTAAGCTCCTTTTTATTCCCTTTATCTGAAATATCAAAGTTCACCATTAACAAACATGTTGGGGGTGAAATTGGCTTTTGTCAGTCATGTGAGACTGGCTCTTACTAATCATTCACCTGTTTTACATCGTAAATGATTTCCACAATGGAAAAGAAAATGTGTTATGGTGCAATAGAGACTGCTGATCACTACAAGCTTGCTTTGTGGTACTGGCGATGTACAATTTAACCAACTTGAGCACTGTGTGACCAGTTTGGCAGTTTCCCGATTTAACAGTGTTGACAGTGGTGTAATTGGCAAAAGAACCAGACGTGAGAAATGAGAAGAATTTATTTTAATCAGCGAGTTGTTATGATCTGGAATGCACTGTTTGAAGAGCTGGTAGAAGTGATTCAATAATAACTTTTAAAAGGAAAATGGATAAATACTGGAGAGGGATAAAATTGCAGGGCTATGTGGAAAAAGCAGAGCAGCAGGACAAAGTCGATAGCGCTTTCAAAGAGCCAGCATAGTCACTGTGACCCAAGTGACCTCCTTTTATGTTGTAAGATTCTATGGTGTCCTTCTTTCTTATTCCCCACATTCACTTCAAGTGTAGCATAAGTTGTCTTTAGCTCCAGTATCGAAGACCGTGTTGGATTAAGCCAACTTTTTGTTCTTTTCTAAACAAGCAGCTTCAGTGGGGGCTCTGATGGTTACTTCAAAGCTCTCCCTTGCTTCTGCAACCAATCGTAACATCAATAAACTATGATTCTAAGAAATGCTGATATAATCATGTAGTAGAAGTCCTGGACCTATAATCTTGAATAAACCACCTACACAGAATACAGAGCCTGGCGCTTGCCAGTCTGGCTGTAATATAATCGTTACAATAATTTTGTGTGATGAATTGCTGAGGTTTTATTGAGTGCAGAGCTGAGGGAGTATTGCGTTGTTGAAGGTGCCAAGTTTTGGTTGGGGTGTTAAACCAAGGCCTATCTGCCCTGTTGGTTGGACATAAAAGATCCTATGGCATTATTGGAACAAGGGCAGGGAAGATTCCGACCCCTCACTCTGGGTCCCTGCCAATATTTATCCCCAATCAATTACACTAAAACAGATAATCTGGTCATTTATTTCACTGCTTTTTGTCGTAGTTTGCAGTGCACAAATTCACTGCTGTTTTTCTTACATTCCAACAACAACTATACTTCATTGGTTGTAAAGTGCTTTGAGCTCTGAAAAGGCACTACATAAATGCAAGTACATTCTTTCTTTCTTTGTGTGATCAGTTGGTTGAGTCGAGGAACATGAGAGATTTTGCTTGACGGAAGGTATTAAGATATGTGGTGTTATAATATGCCTTTAAGGGATTTGAGCATGACATCACTAGAATGGAAATGTGTCATATGATCCAATCTTAGGTTGGAATTTTCCAGCCCCGTTAGCGTCGGACGTCATGGTGGGCGATGGGGGATGTGCAATATGGCAAGAAGGCCAAAAATCAGCTTCACGCAGGGTCATGCAATGGTGTCTGCCATGGCAGAACACCAATATGATCGTTACAATAATTTTGTGTGATGATTTGCTGAGGTCTTATTGAGTCCAGAGCTGAGGGAGTATTGCATTGTTAAAGGTGCCAAGTTTTGGTTGGGGTGTTAAACCAAGGCCTATCTGCCCTGTTAGGCAGACATAAGCCGCTTTGCATCCCATTAATGTACAGAAGGCAGGACTTATCATTAGGGCCTTGCTCAGATCACAGACATCTGAGGAACAGAAGATGCTGGAGCCTTACAGCTACCAGACCCTGGAGGAACACATGCATCGCATGCTGGGTGAATTCACATGGAGATGGCTCCGCCGTGAAGCAGCTCATGGAAGGTGGGAGGTCTCTGCTGGTGTCTCAGGTCTGCTTCAGAACATCACAGTCCTGACCATTGGCTATGAACTGCTACGGATGATCGGCGCGGGGTGGGGAGGGGGAGGTCCAGCTGTGAGTGGGAGAGGATGGCGTACCGAGGGATGGGGGATGGTGGTTTGGAAGAGGAAGGTCTAGGTCTGAATAGGAGAGGAAGATGTACTGGGTGGGGGGAGTGAGCTTGGGAGAGAGGGAGGAGTGTGTCATGGGAGGTGATGTTGAGAGTGGGGGGCCAAGATTCAGTGGGGTGAGGTTTGGCGTGGGGTGGAGGCAGTATTGAGGCAGGAGGGTGTAGCGGGGGAGAATGTGGCAAGTGGGGAGGTAGGTGTAAGGAGGAGTTTGGAGGGGGGAAAGAGTTGGAAGGGTAAAGGAGATCGGAGGGGGAAGGAGTCCAAAGGGAGGAAGGTGTCGGGGAGGTGGGGGTAAGGAGCTCGCAGTGGAGGAGGAGTCCGGGGGAAGGAAGGTGTCCGGGGGGCAGGAAGGAGTTTGGAGTGGGGAAGGAGTCCAATGGGAGGAAGGTGTGTCGGGGGAGGAAGGAGTAAGGGTGGAGGAGGGAGGATGAGGGGATATCCATGTGAACATGCAAGGGAGGGGTCTGTGGAGTCAATGACTGCCTCCTGGGAGTGAACTGAGGGTGGGCATGATAGGAGGGAATGGTGAGTATAAGAGGGGCAGAGTGAGCTGGAAGGGTGGGAGAGTGAGGGTGTGACAGTAGTGGCAGAAGGGGTGACGAGGGTTGTTGGTGGTGACTCAGAGGCAGACACAGACCCTGGAGGTGGGAAGGAGGAAGTTGGGGAGGTTAATGTGGATGAGGTAGGGATTGTCAGGAAGGTGGGGAATGTGCATTATCATCTGGACATCCTGGAATGACAAGAGTTTGGACTGGTATATGATGGTGGGGAGGTGGAAAGTGATGTCGGGGAGTCAAGAGTTGGGGGAAAGGATTGTGAAAGGATGGGGGACCTGATCAGAAACTTACCGACTACCATGGCTGTCCAAATCAAAAGTGAGCGGAGCCTCGTGTTGGACAGGCACAAGTGTAGCATGGGAATGTGGTCAGTGGGTGGGCGGAGAAGCAGGTCAGCTCAGATGGACAACTGAAAGAGAACCCCAGCAGGCAGCATTGAAAATGCTCAGGAGATGAGTGTGATGGAGGAAAGCTCCACATGCGTGGGACAGTGTTTGCACAAGGCTCCGACAGGCCCTGCCACACACACACTTCCCCCTCCAGATTCACTTGTAGTCCGGCTGTGTGCAGCTACACTGATAGGTGATGAGGGGTGAGGGGGTATGCAGACGGAGCATTCGTGAAACCTGTCAATGAAGCTAAAAGACATCATTACACATTACCCTGTGAAAGTGAATATATTTTCAGATTATGAGGTGACAAAATGTGTTCATGCATGCAACTACTTGTGATCAGAATTTCTTACCTTTTTTAGACCTACCACTTCTTCTAGGTGCTGCCCTGATCCACAGCAGGTGTGGAGGGCCTGTGCAATGATTGGCCTTATTGCCTCTGATGACTTTGGCACGCGTCCTCTGAACAGCCAAGGCCTTGAGGGCCATGGCTTGCTTTGGCTGTCCTCCTGTGGGCTAGCTGCTCCCTCTGCAGCCTCAGTGGGCAAGGTTGAGAGGGTCACAAGCAAAGAGGACTCGGAGGGAGAGGACAGCATCTGAGATTCCTGAGTGGATGGCCCAGGGATGTCCAGCTGCTGCTCATCATCCCTTCGGGTGCCTAAAGGCCCTGGTCTGACTTCTTCTGAGGAAGAAACACCTGAAGGGGTGTCAAGTTACCCTGTTTCACTCTTGCCTTGCCACTGCAGGAACTCACCCATGGCTACCGCAATGGAGTACAGGTCTGCACGCATCTCTGCTGGATTACAGCCTCCATGGCATCCGCCATCCCTCTCATGGAGAGTTACATACATGCACGTGGGTACCACTTCATCAGAGAACAGGCGATCGCACTCCTCCAAGTCATATGCCACTCTGATGAGGTCTTCCAACAGCTCTGCATGATTTTGCCATGCCTTCTGTTGATTTTCCACAATAAGTTGGAAGGCCGAATCCAGAGGCTCATCATCAGACTCGGACCTCACAGATGCCTCTTCTGCAGAAGTCTTCTGGGGAGATCGGCTGTACCTGCCTCCTCCTGCTGTGACACATCTCCGTGCAGCTACCACCAGATTGTGAGCCCAAGCCTGCTTTAGGTCTAGGTCCCACTGAGGTCTGTGTCTCTGAGCAAGTGGAGGGTATGGGTAAGCACTGTGATGAGTCTTCCAGGCTGCTTTTTTTCCAGCTCTTCAATGGACAAGGTGTCCTTGGCTGGAGGTAAGGATATGGATGGAGCTGATGGACTGGCTGGCTGAGGGCCGTGGTCGCTTGGCAGGACTCCCAGTGAACCAAAGTTGAGATAATTAGTGCATGAAGCAAAGTAAAAAGCAGGAGAGAGAACAGTTACCGTTACGTTGAGGGGGAGTGGCGGGGGGCGGGGTGGAGGAGTGGGCAGGTTTGTGGTGTAGAATCCTCACGTGGGTGTTCATCACTGATCTCATCATTGTCGTAGGCACGGTCCACATCCTCACAAGTTAGCGCGGAGGCATGCTCCTCAAAGTGAGCCACTTCACCCCCGGTTTGGAACCCCTCCCTGCTGCTGTGAGCTGGCTTCTCCTGCATAAAAACAGATGGAGAGAGTGTGAGCAGGACATATAGCACTGCCTGGAATGTTTGTGTGATGAGTGGAGCCATGGATGAGATGAGAACACGAGCTCCAGGGGATATGAGCCTGATGGAGATGTGAGGGTGTGTGTGAGAGTTAGTGGTGTTGTCCCTTAAGGTGTGAGACCCCTATGGATGTGTGGTAGGTTTGTGAGTGTGTGAGTTGAGAGTGATGAGGTAGTTGACTCAAAACAAACACAAAAACAGAATTACCTGGAAAAACTCAGCAGGTCTGGCAGCATCGGCGGAGAAGAAAAGAGTTGACGTTTCGAGTCCTCATGACCCCAGTTCTGTCGAAGGGTCATGAGGACTCGAAACGTCAACTCTTTTCTTCTCCGCCGATGCTGCCAGACCTGCTGAGTTTTTCCAGGTAATTCTGTTTTTGTTTTTGTTTTGGATTTCCAGCATCCGCAGTTTTTTTTATTTTTATCTAGGTAGTTGACTCACCCTGATGGAATGGATGAGATCATTCATCTTCTTCCAGCACTGGATGGCTGACTTCCTCTGTGCTGCAGTGGCACTGATCACTGCTAATTGCCTCCCAGGCCGGATTGGTCATTCTGGTGGACTTCCTGTGGCCAGATTGGGGATAGAGGAACTCTCCGTCCAGCAGGCACCCCAGAGATGAGTGACTAAATTTGGGGGCTGCCAGTCCTCTTTGCTTTTGGGGCCATCTGACACCTGGAGCAGTCCTGGCCTGTTGACATGAAGTAGGCTGCGCTATAAATATGGTGCCCGGAGCGAGGAAGCACTGAGGTCACAAAGTGGTGGGAAAATCCGAGCCCGCCCGCCAGCAAGCCAGCGCGTGGTCCTTGAATTCATCATTAACGAATGGGACGCGTCAGCAATGGGAGGATACGGTGCAAAAACCTGCCATTGCTGCCAGCGGGTAAAATGTCCTTTTTCTCACTCAATACTGCACTTTGTGCAAATCTGGGATGATTCCACCCTTAGTTTTGCTTTGAGCAGAGCACATATACACACAGCTCTGATGTCTTTAAGCTTTATACCTAGGTATAACTGTTCCTATGTGCCTAATCTTAATGAATGAGCCCACAATGTGTTTACCAAATCCCTTATGAGCGATTGGTGCCTTGTGTCTTATACAGTAGATAAGTCCAAGGCTTTATATCATTATAATAACATGACATGGTGATCAGCAATGGTCAGATAGGTGGCAGCAAGATTAAGTACAACATGGAGAACAGCCTTAGATTGTGCTACATGACATGAGAAGACCCTTGACAATTTGGTCAGACTGCAACAAAGTCACATATTTGGAGAGTGTTGAAAATGCAGTGTCGTGACTGCAAGGAAAAGCTTGAAGACACAGTGCTGAGTTTGTGCTCAAATAAAGAGTTGGTAAGCAGATAGATCCCTCGTGGTGAGATTGCAGTGCAGAGCCTGTCAGTTCTGTGAGTGGGACAGCCCTTCGAGAGGACCAGCACCAGGGTAGCTCAGTCGGGAAAGATGAGTGACCAGGGTATGAGCCAGATCGATAACGAGAGAGCCAGACAAAAAAAAGACCATCAGAAAAATCGGCCCAGAGAAGTTTGCAATCATAACGGGTAGCTTCAGGAGTTGCTGAATAGTAATTCGAATAGAAAGCAAAGTTGCCGTTACACCATGTTGCATTCCCACCACAACGTATTGTCATGGGCAGAGCTTCAGAAAAGCACACGAAAGCAGCTGCAATGACACTCATCCCAGGTGCTACAAAGAAGGATGGTCAAAGGGATATTGTCAGGATGTCCAAAGAATTCTCCAGTTTGAATTGGGATGAAGCCAACCTACGATCCGAATTCAAAATGTTTAAACAAAATGTTTCTAGCGTACAGAGCTATAGTTTTTTGATTCAGGTCTGTCTGAACCAGACAAGCAAGCCATAAAAATTTGCCTAGCAATTGGGAATGAAGGTCTACAAAGGCTAAGCATGTCAGGACTAACAGCAGAAGTGCTAAAGGATCCTGAAAAGACAGGGACTACATTAGAAGACTGCTTCAAAATCAAGTTAAACTTTGTATTCATCGACTAGAGTTCATGGCATTTCGACAACAGCCCACAGAATCCACAGTTCACTTTGTCAGCAGATACAGCGTAAAGGGTGCATACTGTGATTTTCCAAATGCATAGCTTGTAGACAGAATTGTTGAGTTAGTGATCACATCCACTTCCACAGAAACTTCCAAAAAGATCTGCTATAGAAGACCAAAACATATAGCATCAAAGGGCTACTCAAGGATGGACATAAACACGATGTGATCCTTGCAGGTCAGCAAGGCTCACAGATCCTAAGTATTCCAATTGTTGATGCACTCACTGAACACCTAAACCTAGCAAGACATTTGGAAGGTGTGCATGCACCAATGAAATGCCCAGCTTCTCGTCCAGTCTGCAAAGTGTGCAGCAGAAAGAGCCTTTGGCAGCAGCAGTGCACTGGAGCAAAGGCTGATGCAGCTACAAAGAGCCACGCATTGATTCAAACAGACCATACACAACAGGAACCTTCAAGCAATAAGAATGATCATCCGGTATTCCGGGAAGAAACATATACATGAGGCGATTGACAAACTAGAAAATGACGATCATGTGCACAACAAAGCGCACAGCGGTAAACAAACATTTCTCATCGAGTTAACATTTCGAGCCCTCGGCTCTGAAGATGAGTCATACGGACTCAAAACGTTAACTCTGTTTCTCTTTCCATAGATGCTGTCAGACCTGCTGAGATTAACCAGCTTTTTCTGTTTTTATTTCAGATTTCTAGCATCCGCAGTATTTTGCTTTTAACATATTTCTCACTGTTAATCCCATCTAAAACATAAATCCCATCACACTCATCTGAAGTGTTTGTCAAGAATTGAATTATCTGCCCTAAGAAAGTTGGTAACTATTCATTATTGCCCAAGATTGACACAGAGGCAAGTGCAAATGTACTACCTTTGAGAATTCTAAAATTCATGTGTCCAGAGATATGGAAGGCCATGACGAAACTTACTGTTGTGAAACTTTCAGCATACAGCTGCTCACTAATCCCATGTGCAGGATTCATAGTCCTTGAGTGCAAGTGCAATTAATCCTCTTTGTGCCACAGATGTTCTGCATCATGGAAACTAAAGGCCCGACGATTACAGGTCCACTGGCATCTCATGCTCACATTAATAACAATCCATGGAATCAGTCAAACATAAAAAGGCAGATCAACCTCAGAAACCACTCCTATAATCTCAGCCCATGACCTAACATCGAAATATCCAGAATGTTTCTACAAAATTGGCAGTTTTAAGGGAGATGCAACATTACACTTGCAGACAAATACAAGTCCATCAATTGATCCACCATCTAAGTGCAGCATCCACTTACAAGATAAATTTAAGGTCAAATTAGACAAAACGGAGAAGGACAGGATCATTAGAAGAGTACAAGAATATACAGCTTGGTGCAGCTCAATCACATATGCTATAAAGAAGGACGAATTGTTGAAAGAATGCCTTGAAACATTGCTCTTACAAAATATCCACATTAGAAGAGTTAAATTCAAGATTTGTAGGTGCAATCTTCTTCTCGAAGCTTGATGCCAAGTATGGTTGCTGGTCAGCACATCTCACAGAGAAGTCCCAAGAGCTTATTACGTTTCATGCCCCATTCAGGCTATACTGCTTTCAATGACTCCCTTCCAGGCTATCTATTAGCCAGGATCTCTTTCAACCTTAGATGGACCACATTACATGCACTCTACCAGGATGCATCTGTATCGCAGGTGACATAGCTGTTTTGAGAAGAATGAAGCAAGAACATGATTGCACTTCTTGATGCAAGCGACACATAATGAAAAATTGGTGTTCAACAGTATGAAATGTGCATCAATGTGCAGCAGATAAGGACGATCTTTGAAGATGTCCAGGTCTCTTTAATTTCTCGTCTCCCTACATTCCCAATTTCCCTCAGAAATTGTCATCACTGGGGGAATTGTTGAGAAAGGATGTGCCTTTCCTGTGGCACAAAGACCATCAATACCCCTTTGAAGCACTGAAATAGTCATTCACAGGATCATCGACATTGCCATATTACTATCCTAGGGAGACAACTACCTTGGAGATAAATGCCTTACAGAAAGGTTTGCGAGCATGCATGCTACCAAAAGGCAAACCGATTGCATTTGCTTTAAAATCTGTGTCCGGAACACAATCCAACTACTCCAAAGGTGAACAGGAAACATTAACTTTAGTGTTTGGAATCATGCATTTTCATACCTATCTATTTGGCAAAAGATTTGTGGTAGAGACTGGCTACAAGCCGCTGGAGATGATTTGGCAAAAACCAGTGCACCACCAAGATTGCATCGTCTCTTGATAAATAGTCAAGGTTATGACTGTGAGATTGGGTACAAACTTGATAGTCACATCAGATACACTTAGCAGTTTGCCTAACCCAGCAAAAGCAGAAGGTATATCCTTAGATCTACAAGTTGCCTTCATTGACATTGAACTTGAAGATGTTCTCCAGATTGATCTAGTACATAATCCACAATGCAAATGCCAGCAGCTACAAGAAGAAATGGTGAAAGGTTCTATACTACTGAAACTGTGGAGAACCATCATCGAAGGATGGCCTGATTCATTTCAGCATGTCCACGAATACGTTGGACCATTTTGGCCTTATCGGGGTGAACTAGGCATCTTCTGGGGAGTCATTTTTAAAGGCAGGCAGGTCATAATACTGGAATCTTTGCAACCTGTTATTCTTCAATAACTTCATCTCTCACACATGGGAATAAATTGGACAAGAAGATTGATAAGACAGTCCATTGGCCAGTTATGAACAATTACATTGAAGTCATTGTCAAGGCATGAGAGGCATGTCAAAAGCATATGCCAAGTCAGCACAAAGTACTACTGATTCCACATGAAGTTCCTAACCATCCTTGGTCCAAAATCACATCCAACCTCTTTCAGTCTTTGACACTGACTTCATCGTCAGCACTGACTACTTTACGAAGTACTCCATTATTCGGCAATTGCACAATGCGTCAAGCACAACTGTTGCACACACTCGAAGTGCTGTTTTCAGATTACTTGGTGTGCTTGGAGAGATAATTACAGATAAAGGTCCGCAATTTATTAGTAAGCCACTTCAGGATATGTGTGGGAAGTGGAATATCGATCACATTACTTCTTTTCATTACCCTACATCTAACAGCCTCGCTGAACAAATGATTCTCACAGTGAAATCTCTAATTCTCAAATGTGGACAGACCAAGCAAGATCTACACGTTGCAATGTTATATCTGAGAGCAATACCTTTAAGTGCAAATGGCAGAGCTCATGTTTGGCAGACCAGTGCGTCCTAATTTACCTATTCTTACTCATTCTATTCTCTCAGAAAGTAGAGAGCAACTTTTAAAACAGAAAGGATTACCAAAGTAAAAACCCCAGTACAGAATTGCCAAGTTTACAGTTGGGACAGTAAGTTCACATCCTTTATCCCACAGCAGGTGCATGGCAGCCAACCAAGTTGACATGAATCTGTACGGAACCAAGATCCTGTGAAGCTATAACATACAAAGGCACAACAGTGAGGCATACCTGAGGACAAATCAGATCCAATGCAGCTCCTCAACCACCACACAGTCCTATTGCATCCAGGACAAGGTCCCAAATGCAACCAGGAACAACATCCAAGAATGACAATCTGACAGTCACTGTGAGCAATTAAAAACTCCTTCAGACAAGGTTACCATTACAAGGTCTGGGCGTACCAGCAGATGACCTCTATGCTTTAGAGGCTCAAAAGATTCCTCAGTTCTATACACTTATGTAATGGTAACTGAACATTAATATGTATTATCTATAGTTCTACTCCTTTGGAAGTGAGGGAAGCATCTTTAAAAAGAAAAGGTGATGTTGTAATATGCCTTTAAGAGATATCAACATGACATCACTAGAATGGAAATGTATCATGTGATACAGTCTTAGTTTTACTTTTGCTTTAAGCAGAGCGCACATACAAACACACACACACACACACACACACAACTCTAATGTCTTCAAGCTTTATACCTAGGTATAACTTTTCTCATGTGCTTAGTCTTAATGAATGAACCCACAACATTTTTTTATACTCGTTCATGGGATATGGGTGTCACTGGCTAAGCCAGCGTTCATGTCCATCCCTAATTGCCCTTGTTCAGAAGGCATTTAAGAGTCAACCACATTGCTGTGTGTCTGGAGTCACATGTAGGCCACACCAGGTAATGATGGAAGACTTACTTCCCTAAAGGACATTAGTGAACCAGATGTACGATTGGTGCCTTGGGATAAGCTGCAAGGTATTTTATCATTATAACAACACAACATGCAGGATAAAGGAAGTTATAGGGCTGAATTTTGCCCTCATCAAGCAGGCGTGGCGGGTGGGTCTGGGAGCAGCTATAAAACTGATAGCTGCCCACGATCAGGCCCCGACCACGATTTCACCCTGACGGGCCAATTAAGACCAGTCCAGCATGAAACGCGACCCATCACTGGCCAGGAAGGGCCAAGCGGGGGCGAGGGTGTGTTAGTTGCCAGGTCCAATGGCACCCAGCGTCTGGTATAAAGAAGGCCCAGACAGGCCCAGAAAGGCTGCCAGCAAAGGAGATCTGGCTGCCGTTCAGAACATACAGTTGAGTGCAGCAGCAAACGCCAGGCAGGAGGGTAGGTCAGGTGGGCATTTGGCCCACTGCTTTACTGATGAGTATCTCACTGTCCTGCTGGAGGAGGTGGCTGCCAGGAGGGACACCCTTGTCCCCAGAGATGAGGGGAGGAGGCCACTGCACCTCATCAAGAGGGCATGGGAGGAGGTGGCAGCCCAGGTGAGCAGCCATGATGTGGTGCAGCGCAAATGGGTGCAGTGCCAGAAGTGCTTCAATGACCTGCTGCACTCAGGAAGGGCAAGTACTGTGTTGGCATGAGTCAGTGTGCAGAAATTTAAGGTGTGGCTGTCCCCTCATGGACCTCAGGGGTGCTAGAGTCTGAGTACCAATTGTGAATCACGCCAGAGCTGGCCAAGGGGGTGAGCCCTGGCTGCTTGGGCTGGTTACCTTGTGGTCTGAGGGCCACGACTCGGATGTGCCCTGTAAGGTGTTCCTCAGCTGCGGCTGGCCAGGCTGCAATGGCACTGCAGGTAGAGAATGGACTAATCAATGCTCCCCTGTCCTTTCAGGAGGAGGCAAGTGTTAACCAGGCAAAGGGCGCAAGTACAGGCAGCAGGCAGCCCAATCTGCTGCTGCTCTCCCGGTTCGACCAGGATGCTCTTGAGCTTGAGTTCTGGCACGCCCCACGTGCAACCAGGCGTGAAGAGGAGGTGTAGTGCATTGAGATGAGACTCTCGGATTGTGCAACCATTCTAGTGCAGTCTCTTCATTGATGTAAGCCTTGAACCTGGAGTCCCCATTGACCATTGGAAGACGAGGGCACCATGATGCAGATCTCCATTGTCTCACCAGGGTGCCTGGCATGCACAGTGTAATCATTTAAACTAATGACATGTCCTTCTCCCTTTTAGGTTCGTCAGCAGGTGCCCATCCGCAGATCCCAAAGGCCACCCCTGATGCCAGAGGACCACCGGGCATCACTGTCACCTGCGGTACATCCACTCCCTGAAGCAGGCACTAGAGCGGATACCAGCACCTTGGCGGGCGTAAGTTCAGCAGCTAGTATCTTGGTACACATTAGTGAGGGTACTTCATATTTTCTTGAGGTGCAGGTGGAGGCTGACAGTGTCCAGGGTGCCTGCAGTCAGAGGACTGCTGGGGATTGGGATGATGCTGAGTCGAAGGCTGATGATGAGCCTCTGGAGTCGTCCATTAGGTGACAGATGCTGGATGTCCAGCAAGATGTGCGGGAGGGTCTGGCAGAGATCCATGACGGTATGCATGCTATGGTCTCTGTGATGGAGGAGTCCATGCAGAGTGTGAGCACTGCATTGGCTGTCATGGTTGAGCACACTGTCTCCTCCATTGGGAGAGTGGCGACTCTCATGGAGAGGAAGCTCCAGGGACAGAATCGGGGTCCCTGGGGTTGCGTTCAGACCTGCAAGTCCTCACATAGGCTCTGACCTCAGGCGGTCAGTGTCAGTGTGGGACATGGATGAGGAACCCAGTGCCCCAGCTAGGTGCCCGTCCATCAGTGGTGAGCAGGGAGATACACAGCAACCTTACATTAGCATATGAGCTGCTTGTCGTCTCTATGGGGTCCTCTCAGGACAATCCGAATGATGGAGCAGCTCCTCCTCTCCTCTGCCAGTGACCATGGAATCTGATGAGGCTGCGGCAACTGGGGAGATGCCAGCCGTGGCACTGGCCACTCCCTCCCAGGTGGGGCCAGCACTGGCTCCACTGGCCAGAGGACGACTGCCAAGGTCATCAAGGCCAACAAGACAGCAGAGTTGCAGGCTGTCTCCAATGTTGGTGTTAGTGAACGGGGAGCACCAAGACGTAGCACTCGCAAGCTTATGTTAAAGGCACCATGAGGCCACGAGTGATTTAATGTTTATTTATGTTTAGTTAATGTATACTTGTCTGGGACTTAAGACCAGAGAGGCTGTACATGTCAAAATTATATAAATCTAGTTTTGTCATCATGGCCTGAGTATGCTTCACCTTTTTATTTTATTGGTGCAGGGTACGCCAGTATCTAAGGTGGATGTAAGTGGCTCTGAACTTTATTACACAGGCACTGAGTGTTCTTTCTGTTCAATGGAAAGGGTCCTTTCAGACATCCAGGATGGAGGAGGCAGCCCTGGCATGCATTTGATGCTGATCTTTGGTAGCCTAGCTGAAGGAGCATTGTATCAAGGTGTCCCTGGTGTCCCTGCTTTCCTGGAGGTTACCGAGGTCTGCCTCCATGTCCTCAGCATTCTCCTCACTGTGCTTATCCTCCGACTCACTACAGACTCATCATCTGTGGCCTGTACAGCTGCGCCAAGGTCCTCTTCCTCCAGTGGGTCCTCCCTTGCCAATGCCAGATTGTGGAGAGTGCAGCATGCAACCAGGATCATTGATACCCATTCTGAGGGGTATTGTAATGCTCCCACTGAATGGTCCAGTCATCGGAAGTGCATCTTGTGAAGACCTATGGTCCTCTCTACCACTTCCCTTGTAGAGGCATGTCTCGTACTGTAATGCTTCTCTGCCTCTGTTCTTGGGTGACGGAGAGGTGTCATGAGCCACCTCCAAAAGATAGCCCTTGTCACCCAGCAGCCATCCATCCAGTTCGGCTGGAGCACTGAAGAGCCTTGGCACCTGGGACTGTCTCAGGATGTACCCATCATGGGAGCTGCCAGGGTACCTTGCACAGACTTGCAGAATCAGCATTCTGTGATCACATACTATCTGCATGTTCATGGAATGGAAGCCCTTCCTGTTGACAAAGGCACCGGGCTGACCCACTGGCGCCTTGATGGCCACATGTGTGCAGCCAATGGCACCCTGGATGCAAGGGAACCCAGCAATCGCTGCAAAACCTCTGGCTCGCTCAGCCTGGCTGGCCTCGCCCATATGGTAAAGAATAAAGGTCAGTGCCTGCCTGAAGAGAGCTTTTGTCACCAGCTGGAAGCAACTGTGAACGGCTGATTGGGAGACTCCACACAGATTCCCAACTGACCCCTGGGAAGAACCGGAGGCATAGAAGTTGAGGGCCACAGTGACCTTCAGAGCCACTGGCATGGGGTTACTACCCACAACTGGGAGTTGATCTTAGGCCCAATCATCTGGCAAATGGACATGGTGGTTACCCTTGAGAGGCGGAGCCGCCTTTGGCACTGTCCCTCGGACATATTGAAGTAGCTGCGTTGCCTGTGAACCCTGGCAGCGGGACAGTCATGTCTTCTGCAGCCCCTCCCAGCTTGGACTACTTGCTGGCCCTGTGCCTGCGCCTCTCCTCCCACAGATCCCTCCCCTGGAAGCTGCATAGGGACACCTGGCCTCCTCTCCCTTTTGCCCCTCTCTTCCTCCTCAGAGGAGGTGCCACCAGCAGAGACCACAACCCCCATTACCAGGATCAGGGTAGGCTGTCTGATAGCTGGAAGAGTTCACACGGTCTGAACTCTCTGGAGGCCTTCGAGACACCGATGAGTCCTGAAATGAGGCCTGGAAATGTTAAGAATGAAGCCCCGAACAGAGATGAAGCTGCCAAATAACAATAAGCAACAGCTGCGAACTATCTCCAAAACTGCTCACTACTCACACTGGCATTGCAGCTGACCCTTTTTATCCTGTCCTTGAATGAGGTTTGAGAGGTGTTGGCTGGCGGCCTGCTCGTTTTGCCCGTGCGCTGAGCAGCAGATCGCATGGGCAACGAAGAGTCTCAGACAATTGCATTGTCAAAGGCCTTAAGTGGCCTGTTAATTAATGGCGGGTGCTGCTACGGCACCTGTGCACGCCCACTGAGTGAAAGATTGCGAGAGTGTGTGATGATGCTGGGACGCTCGCACAATGTCATCGCGCGCTATTTCACTCTCATTCGAGTCCATTATTAAGGATGAGATTTCAGAATACTTGGAAGGGCATGGTAAGATAAGGCAAAGTCAGCATGGCTTCATCAAGGGGAGGTCATGCCTGACAAATCTGTTAGAATTCTTTGAGCAGGTAACGAGTAGGTTAGACAAAGGAGAGCCAATGGATGTTATCTACTTGGATTTCCAGAAGGCCTTTGACAAGGTGCCGCAAAGGAGGCTGCTCAGTAAGATAAGAACCCATGGTGTTAGAGGCAAGGTACTAGCATGGATAGAAGATTGGCCCTCTGGCAGGAGGCAGAGAGTGGGGATAAGGGGATCTTTCTCAGGATGGCGGCCGGTGACTAGTGGAGCTCCGCAGGAGTCAGTGTTGGGACCACAACATTTCACTTTATACATTAATGATCTAGATGAAGGAACTGAGGGCATCCTGGCGAAGTTTGCAGATAATACAAAGATAGGTGGAGGACAGGTAGTATTGAGGAGGCGGGGAGGCTGCAGAAGGATTTGGACAGGTTAGGAGAATGGGCAAAGAAGTGGCAGATGGAATACAATGTGGGGAAGTGTGAGGTCATGCACTTTGGTAGGAAGAATAGAGGCATGGACTATTTTCTAAATGGGGCGAGAATTCAGAAATCTGGAGTGAAAAGGGACTTGGGAGTCCTAGTCCAGGATTCTCTTAAGGTTACCTTGCAGGTTGAGTCGCTAGTTAGGAAGGCAAATGCAATGTTGGCATTTATTTCGAGAGGACTAGAATATAAAAGCAGGGATGTGCTGCTGAGGCTTTATAAGGCTCTGGTCAGACCACATTTAGAATATTGTGAGCAATTTTGGGCCCCGTATCTCAGGAAGGATGTTCTGGCACTGGAGAGGGTCCAGAGGAGGTTCACGAGAAGGATCCCAGGAAGCCAGGAATCCCAGGCTTAGCATATGACGACTCTGGGTCTAAACTCGATGGAGTTTCGAAGGATGAGGGGGAATCTGATTGAAACTTACAGAATACTGAAAGGCCTGGATAGAGTGGACATGGGGAAGATGTTTCCATTAGTAGGAGAGACTAGGACCCGAGGGCACAGCCTCAGAATAAAGGGAAGACCTTTTAGAACAGAGATGAGAGAAATTTCATTAGCCAGAGAGAGGTGAATCAATGGAATTCATTGCCACAGAAGGCTGTGGAGGCCAGGTCATTGAGTGTATTTAAGACTGAGATAGATAGGTTCTTGATTGGTAAGGGGATCAAAGGTCATGGGGAGAAGGGGGAGAATGGGGTTGAGAAACTTATCAGCCATGATTGAATGGCAGAGCAGACTCGATGGGCCGAATGGCCTAATTTCTGCTCCTATGTCTTATGGTCTTATGGCCCTCTGTTCCTAAGCCCATCCACTTCTGTCCACTTCCTATTTATGGGCCATCAGTTTTCGCTTGTTCAACCAACTGCCATTGTTTGGCTCCCTCATCACATCAGTCATCTGTAATTCCTAATGATGATCAAATACATCTACATCATAAAACAAAATCATGGATTATCTTTCTCAATTTTGCATGCAGTTACAGTTGGCAGCTGGAATGAAGTGCGTCATGGTAACCATAGTTACTGTTACAACTGTGTTGTTTTGTGTGATGTTGTTTTAAGATCTTTGGTTTAAAGCGATGGAGCCAAAGATAAATTGTTTTGCATTTCGAAATCCCCTTTACGTTACAAATATCTTATCTGCATAACATTCTATTTAACCCAATCAAACCTTCCTAGTTTTTTGCTTTTTTTAAATGATGAATACCAAACGTTTTGCAAGGAATTAAATTCCACAGTTGACTACGCTACTGACATTCACTGTTGATGCTCACCAATAAAGAAAGAACACTTGAATAAGATGCATGAAGACTGCCCCCTGTACCAATAGGAATCACTGCCTTCAGGAAATAAAGGCAAAAATTGAACCACATTTAACTTTGTCTGAAAGTCTGAACGACTGTCACAATTTGTAAACCTTTTGCTAAAGGTACATCTTGCTATCCTTGTTTAGTTCTTTAACATGCAATACACGTCTTTGAGTCTGTACTGTGCCAGAGGCAGTACCATCCAATACTTGGTGCGTGGTACATTTGTTTGGGCTGCTAATTGTAAAAGGAAGAAGCTCCGAGGTGGAGGATGTTAATGACGTGCAGTGAATAGAAAAGCTACAGGAACTATTGAATGATGGTCTTGGTAAATTTGTCGTATTTTTGTGAATTGTTGAATTTATGTTTATTATTGGACAAATATTTTGGGGGGTTTACAGTAAGAAGGGTCATTGTGGCTTTGTTTTGAAAAAGGTTGTTTCTGGTGGATTGTAATTGTTTTTTTGGGGTTTTTTTTTAATGGAATTGGCCATCTTTTTTTCCAGTATGTGATTGGTTAACACTTACTCAAACAGAAAGAGAAAGCATGAGCTTATATTGGCTCATCAAAAACCTTTGGTTAGGCAGATAGAAGAGGCATGAAGAATATTTTGTTCATGGATGCATTATATTATGTATGTCTGCTTTTATATATGTGTCTGCTTTTGCATTCTCCTGTTCCATACCTTATAATTGAAATACGGTACTCAGATCCCCCATGACATATGGACACCAGCCAGAAGTGGAGAAATTGGTGGAACGCCAGGAAATAAAATGAACATCTCTAATAGTATACATGGGAATAGCTGCCGGGCTGCACTGTGCCAGATAATGGAGACACATGCATGTGCATGCACACAGATTCATACATCAGTCAGCTGAATGTGGTTAAACAATTTCTCTATTCAACCCCCTCTATTCATGCCACAGTTAGTGGCATTGAGGCCGGGCAGCACATCAAACGCTCCTTACCTGAAATGTCTGCTTCGAGTTTTTGTAGCTTAAAAGGAGTGATATATCACACGGAAGATGAATTTAATTTTCATCATTTTTTCCTTTCCCAATACATCTGCAACAATACTCAATACAACTTAAAGACACTGGTTAAATATCATGTTAAATAAACACATTCTACTTAAATAAGCATATTAAATTCAGGACTTTTACTCAGAACGTCCTCCAGATTTGGACTTCCAAACTTATGCCCTACCATACAACCAAACGCATCTGTATAACTGAGTTTAATATGAGGAAGGCAAGAAAGGAACAGAAGAAAGAGGAGAAAATGATGTTTGGGGGAAAAAGGATTATGAATGTTTGATATATTTTATAAATGCAATTTTTAACCTTAACTAATATTCCACACATTTTGGCATTTATGCTTTTTGACTATGGCTATACAGTCATTCCTATATGTCTTTCTATCACACAGATTTCTGATTTACTCAGTGCGCTTTCCAACACTATAGAAACATATGGCATCCAGTTTCAATGATACACTTATGAGAGGACTTTAAGACTTGGTTTAAATATTGCATAATATTTCAATGCATGTTGAAAGTGCAGCAGGGATTCTCTTGAAGTAAAATCCAACCTGTAATTCTATCATTTAATTTTTTTCCCATATCCCAACATTCAAGAAAGGAGTGAGACTTGGCTAAAGAAATTAGGCTCCTGTTAATCTATGAGTGTTAGCAGAGAAAATGCTTTTACTGTTCCCCCAAAGAACGTAGAGGCCATAAGTAGCATAGATTCATCTTGTCTGTCAAATTGGCTGGAATTTTTTGAAGGGGTAAACTAAATGAGGGAGAAAAGGCCATCTGACAGATATCATTTATTTTAACTTTCAGCAGGCATTTGATCAAGGTCTGCACTGAAAGATTAAGGTTTTATGGAGTTAATTGTAAATTTGCTAGCTGTGTTTCGAAGTGTTTTGGGAGTAGGAAGCAGAAGTTGAGGATGAATGGAAAGGGTTCCATCTTGGGAACAGTAATTACATGTTGCACAGAATTGTCCACTACCATTCCTCACTGGATGTGGCAGGATGGCAGGGCATTGATCTGATTCGTTGGTTGTGGGATTACTTATTTCTTTCTATTGCATGCTGCTTCTGCTGTTTGGCATGCAAGTAGTCCTGTTTCAGGTCGGATGGTGTACAATGTGCCACATTCTATTCTTTTGCGTTATGTGCCAATTTTTTATTCAGTGTAAGAGCAGAGAGGACTGGACCTGATGATTTGGCCATGGAATTCCTTCCTGCAGTACATTCTCTTGCCATCGTGGCATTTATATTGTAATTTACATAAACCTACCATTTTCAATTTGATTGCCTTATTTATGGCAACCTCACTAACATTCCTCTTAGACCAGTAATTTTTGCATTTATCTTTAACTACTCCAACTTCCCTTCTTGTCTATTATGTCCTAAGCCTGTACTTAATACTTGCACTTCTGCTACTGTTCCTCTCTTCTTTAAGTTGTGCACACCTTCTTCTAGGCCTGCTGCCAGATCCTCAACACACAGGGACAATTTACCCCATTTGTTGCCATCTTGGCTGCACTTGGGAGCTGCCTTCAACATCCAAGAAGCTAATGTCAATGATTCATTTGAGATTTTTTGTCTGGCCACCACTTTAAACTTTCCTAAATCTTCCTTAGGCAAATTGTCCAAATAATGTCACTCGATGGTGAAACTAACACAGCAGCAGTAAGGCTCTCCTGCCTGCCTAAGTGTTAAGGGAACATTATTGCAGGTGGATTATTTTCACATTAATGCTAATGAAGTTGCTTTCTTAAGAATGTTTCAGCACTCTGCAATCTCGCAACTTGAATAATGGACAATGAGGGCTCCTCCAGATTTATTAAGATATAGCCCCTTTGCTGAAAAGACATCACAAGATCCAAATAGATTTGAATCCTGATCATGTTAGTTGCAGGCATTGGCAAAAGTAATACATTAAGAGCTGTTTGTTTTTTATTTCCCCAGTCTTTCCTGCAGGCAATGTTGCACACAGCACAGTCCCACAAATAGCAAGGTGATCATAACCAGATAATCTGTTTTTATTGATGTTGATTAAGTGATAAGTGTTGGTTGAGGGAAAACTCTCCCCCCCCCTCTTCAAATGACAGGGCCTTGGGTTGGAGGCTGGCAGATGTGAGTGCACATTCTGGGCAGGCAAGCTTGGCAGGTGATGTAATACCAGTCAGGGAGGTGCCTCATTCCTGTGCAAAATGATTAAAAATTAGGTTGCCTCTGGCAGCCCCTGCGACATCTCTCCTCGCAACTTGCAAAGGTGCCACGACATTTCTGGCCTCTTCCTCATATTCCTGCTGTCATCTTCATCTGAGGAGGAGAGCAGCTCCTTCATGTCGTCGTCTGGCAATTCGTCTCCCCGTTGCAAGGTCACATTGTGCAATGCACAGCAGACCAGAACAATCCAGGATACCCTCTGTGGTGCGTACCATAATGCTACACTGTACCAGTCAAGGCAGCCGAAGCACATTTTCAGCAAGCGAATGGTCTGCTCTATGACTGCCCTTGCATGTGCTGCATTGTAATGCTCCTCTGTGGGGCTGCTACACTGGTGTCATGAGCCACATCCTGAGGGAATAGACCTTGTCACCCAGGATCCAGCCTTGCATTTGGGCAGTGGCCTCAAATATCTCTGGGAGCTGGGAAATGAGCACACACCTGCAGCTGCAGATTAGTTGTAAGTTAAGGGAGTGAAATCCCTTGTGGTTCACAAATGCAGCTGGCTGTTCCCAAGGAGCTCTAATGTCGCATGAGTACAGTCAATGATGTCCTGCATTTGAATCGTGCTATGGCCTTGAAACCAGCTGCCCATGTGGTCTGGCTCTCAACATCGATTTTGCACTTACAAAATGATTGGGCCTGCTGAACAGGGCATTGGTCACCTCCCTGATGCATCTATGTGTTACAGCCGGGGATATATGCCACACATGTCCCCCATGGAATGAACAGGTGGCATAGAAATTCAGTACTGTAGTTACTTCGAGGGCAACTGGCATCGTGTTTCCCCCAAATCTACAAGGCTGTAAGTCTTATTGAAGGATCACACACAGGTTAGTGACCGCCTCTCAGGATAGCCTCAGTTAGAAACATAAAAACATGGAAAATAGGAGCAGGAGTATTTCATTCGGCCCTTTGAGCCTGCTCTGCCATTCAATATGATCCTGGCTGATCCTCTATCTCAAAGCCATACTCCCGCTCTCTCCCTATACCCCTTGACACCTTTAGAGTCTAGAAATCTATTTCCTTCTTAAATATATTCAGTGACTTGACCTCCACAGCCTTCTGTGGCAGAGAATTCCATAGGTTCACCATCCTCTGAGTGAAGAAGTTTCTTCTCATCTCAGTCCAAAATGGCCGACCCCATCATTGCCTCTCAGACAGTTGAAGATAGTTGGTGCATGTTCTGAACATGCACTGACGTGCCAATGCTTGTTGATGACAATGATGGTTTTGGTTGTCAATGTGGCAAATGCCTTGTTAAAGACACTTGCTAGTTAAACAGGTTATGGGCATTGATTAAGTATAATAAAAAGATACAGCTGGAACACTGTGTGGAAGCTACTCGGAAGTCAGTAGCACTGAGGAGTTGTCTTGAAAATAAACCAGCTTGAACCAAAAGACCAGCCTGGATTAATTCTTCCACTACAACCTTTTATTGTGAATAACACTGGTTGTCTTCCTTCTGACCAGCACCCCCCTCTGAGTGCCTGTTGGTGGTCTAGTGGCCTATGTTGCTGTACAACCATGGCCCTCCTCTGGGGAATTCTCTCCTCCTCCACCCAAGGTTGCAAAAAGACTGCATGTATGAAGTCCATTGCAAATCCATGAAGTAAAACCATGTGAAGAAGATATGAGCGTCTCTGTACACATGGCCTTCATCCCTAAAGCAGCTGCAGTTGACCATTGAAAGTGCCTGACCCTCCCTTGGGCCACACCCAGAACTCCACCTCCCGAAAGAGGCCTTCTCCCACAAGAACCTGACCTCCTGCTAGCTCAACCTGTGCTGGCGGGGATGTCCATGGACACGTCCAGTGGAACCCTGCCACTGCCAGGCATCCATTTCCACCCTCCTTCCTCAAGCTTCTGCCCATCACCCTTGACCCTCTCAACATCACCCAGAACCTACCCTCATTCATCTTCTGACCTCCCACCATCACCTTTGATCCAGTGTCAGTGACCCTTGACCTTCCATCTTTTACCCTCGACCTGCCTGCTGAGCCTAATGCCTCCCTCCACCATCCATGAACTGCCCTGGGTGGCCCTCGACTCACCCTCAGACACCCTTGACCTGCTCTCCCTCAAGCTGGACCTGCCCTCCCTCAAGCTTGATACCTCCCCTGTGAATGCGGACCTTCCCTGTGTCTCTGTTGGACCCAACCTCAAAAAGGACACATCCTGCCCAAAGGCAAAAGCCTTGCTGCAGTCAAGTAATTACCCACCCCACCCCGGACCTCCCCAACATGCCAAAATCTTGCTGTACCACTGTAAATGCCCTGACCACTGCCTCCCCTGCCAAGTCCGACAGTTGCTCCGTTTGATGCCTCAATGCCCCCACACCCCTTTTGTGCCTGACTGTTGCACTATTTGATGCCCGAATACTCCCGATCAACTATCTTTTTGCCCTTGCCACTACCGGACTGTGCAGCTACACGAGGCTTCTCCTGCTCCCCTCCCCTGTGCCGCTGAGTTAAGACGACAGTTCACATGAAACCCAAAGAACAAACAAACCTCGCCTGGTGCAAACCAGCTTTAAGCAGTCATGAAACAAGAGGTGCGAGTTTCCTGTGTATTACTGATTTAATCTGAATATTCATGGATGCAAGTGTGTGGAAAAGAGGTGTAGAAGTAAAACACTTTGGATGCTGGGAATCTGAAATAAAAACAAAAAATGCTGGAAATACTCAGCACATCAGGCAGCATCTCCTTCTGTTCTGTTGAAACGTCATTGACCTGAAACGTTGACTCTGTTTCTCTCCACAGATGCTGTCTGGCCTGCTGAGTATCTCCAGATGCCATGAGGTTTGATCTGCCACTGAAAGGCCACCAACTTAATTTCAAAAACTCAACCCACCTTTGGCAACCCGAAATTTTGGCTCACCCCCAACAAATTAATTCCACCCCCCACCTGCAGCTTTTTCCATGCAAAGAGGCCCCATTAAATTCCACCCTCTGAGTCAGAAGTCTGTGTGTTCAAGCGCCACCTCTGTCAGTTGAGCACACAACTTAGAGCGCTGCTCCGGTGCAGTACTGAGGGAATGCTGTAATGTGGTTTGGAAGAGACGTCAGACTGAGACCCATCTGCCATCTCAGGTTAACCTACAGGATGTCACAGCTCTATCTGCAGTGCAGGGGAGCCCCAGTGCCCCGGCCAACATTTATCACTCAACCAATAGGTAAAACAGATGATCTGGTCATTCATTTAGTTGCTGTTTGTGGGAGTTTGCTATGCAGAGTATTGCCTGCCGTGTTTCCTACATTGTAACAGTGACTACACTCTCAAAAGTACTTCATTAGGCGTAAAGTGATTTGGGGCATCCTGGCTGGGGAGACCCAAACACAGACTGGGTGACCGCTTTGCGGAACACCTTCAGTCTGTCCGCAAGCATGACCCAGGCTTCCCTGTCGCTTGCCATTTCAACACATCGCCCTGCTCTCATGCCCAGGTGTCCGTCCTTGGCCTGCTGCAATGTTCCAGTGAAGCTCAATGCAAACTGGAGGAACAGCACCTCAACTTCCAATTAGGCACTTTACAGTCTTCCGGACTGAACATTGATTTCAGCAACTTCAGACCATGAATTCTCTCCTCTATCTTCACCCCTTTTTTAATCCCTTTTTAAAAATTTTTAAAATTTTTTTATTCACTTATTTGAATTAATTTATTAATTGTTTCACCCTCCCTTTTTTAAATCCCTTTTTCTATCCTTTTTCCCCAACCCCCACCCCCTCCCCCTACCCCCTCCTCTCAAAAGGGCCATCTGTCACTTGTTCTATGTTGTTTCACAGCGTTGACTCTTGTTCTGCTATTAACACATTCTGCTTTCTTACCTTTATGCCACTATCAGCATCTTCTTAACTCTTTACCCTGCCATTAACATTCCCTTTGTCTCGTGTCCATGACATCTTTGTCGATCACTCCTCAGCCCCCACCTGCTATCCAGCTTTACCTGCTCCACCCCCCTTAAACAGTATAAATTTCATTACATTTCTACTTCTCTTCAGCTCTGAAGAAGAATCATACGGACTCGAAATGTTAACTCTGTTTCTCTTTCCACCAATGCTGTCAGACCTGCTGAGTCTTTCCAGCATTTTCTGTCTTTATTTCAGATTTCCAGCATCCGCAGTGTTTTGCTTTTATGTTTGCTTAGCATTTCTGAGAGGTATTATGTTTTGCGAACATATAAAAAGGAACCTTCTACTGGGAGTTTGTATAGGAGCTGGACTGGTCATATATGCTGTCAAAAGATGTAATATAATTTACATATATAAAGGTAGAAGACACTCTTGCATCAAGCAAAACATACGAAGAACCCACAGATTAATATCCCAACTTCATTCAACATTAAAGATTCCTGGTTTCACATGTAGGGAGTCAGACAAACAAACAAATATCTTACAAATGGTTAGCAAAAGAGACCCAAAGTTAATATTGACAGGATGTGTTAGAGTTCTCCAACACCTCATTCCATGTGTCAACGGCTTGGAACAGTTTTCATGAACAGACTGAGCTTCCAGTAAACTGAAAGCTTGGTATTTATCCTCTATTGAATTAAGGTAGCATAATGCAGATCTGGTACTGGAGTAAATGTAGTGCTTATTAGCCCAGATCTTCTGATCTCCGGGTGGTCGTACGCTGGAGGTAAGCCCCCCTGCCCCCCAGATGCGCTGGGGACCCCTCAGAAATGCTGCCGCACTGACTACACGGAAAATGCCCGGGAAGCTTGGACTTCCGATGAGTAATTACCCTGTGTCTGGAGCCCTTCAAAATGCTGAGATAGAGTCAAAGACTTCGGATAGCTACTCACTTCCCAAAATAGTTACCCAGTAAAAATTAGAAGGATTAAAACCAGTTCTAAATCCTGGGTAACTATGCTACTGGCTCCCCAGTCCACACTGGAGCTACTGACTACCCTCCCCAACCCTCCAACTAGTCTCCTGATCCCCCGACTAACCCCCAACTACCCTCCCGACCCCTCGACAAACGCTCCCAACTACCTGACTACCCCCCCAACCAGCCAACTACCCCGCTGACCTCCCAAGTACCCCCTGACCACCTGAGTACCCTCCCGATCACATGACTAACCTCCTGACCCTCCCTCCCCCCGACTATCCTGCAACCACCTGACTACCACCCAAACACATGGCTCCCTGACCCACCCTACCCCCTCACCCAGATGCCACCTTACTCTCTACCCCACCTGGCACCCTACTCCCTTCCCCACCTGACACCTTATCTCCTCACCCACCTACCTGCCACCCTACCCTCTCACCCACCCACCTGCCACCCTACCCCCTCACCTATACACCAGCCACCCTACCCCCTCAATCATTCGCCACCCTATCCCCATTCACTTATTTGCATCCTACCCCCTCACCCGTTTACCTTACACACTTACCTTCTCTCCTTAGCTTCTCAAAGTGGCTCTGGGACCTTTAAACCTGCCGGAATGCAGCAGCTAGTGCTGTAAAAAGGAAACGTGGCTTGTCTTCCCCTGACAATCCTGCATTACAAAGAAGGAGTCCGAAAACAGGTACGCTCCGCATTTCTGAGGGGGCCTGATTCGGAAGTCCGGGAAAGAAACGTGGAGCTCCGCTGTAAGGTAAGAAAATAAGAGCGGGATGGCAATCCGATGGTGACTGGGCCCATTATGTTTTGCTTGATAATAAATTGTTGTAATAATACTGGGCACAAAGGAGCCAGTATAAACAATAAAGAAAAATGGAAAATGTTGATAGGTGTGTTGGACGAGAGAGAAAAGCTCAAATTTAGTCACAATCACATTAATAAGCATGAAATAGATCCACCCATTACTAAGCTAAAGCATACTTCCACTATGGTTACAGAGATGCTTAACTTCTAACAAGAGCTCTAGTGAGACCTATTGGCCAAATACTAGTACTACACCTAATGCTTACATTTTGTTTATGTCAATAAATAATCGGGCTCCTAGCAACCATTCTCCTAGAAAAGGGAAAAAAAGATAAATTTGGCAACTGCTTGAGAAATCTCATTCAACTGCCCGTAAGCTCTAGATCCCATTGGTCACTTACCGGAGGCAACCACTGGTGTTTACCAGCAGACGTTCCTGTGCCTTGGATGTGTGCCTCTTTGCGGAGAGCCAGGGATATGTAATTTGGAAAAAGAGCACATTAAGTTATAAATGGAGGAGATGGGTGCCAGTTCCTAGTGGAGAGCAGCTGGTCACTTTGAGAGCTATTGTTGAACATGCAAGCCCATTCTGTCCTTGAAACATAAGTTAAAAGATAGACATTTAGCAGATGAAGTATGACAATTGCGAAGATCACAGGGATAATTTTAAGAACTTAGAATTGTTCATCTTCAGAGTTAAAGGAACGCAGAGCTCTTGGGAGTACTGCAGGATTGAAGGAGCTTCACAGATAAAGGAGTGAGGCTATGGAGAGATTTGATTGCAAAAATGAACATGCTCTGTTTCTATTACTGAGCAGATTTTACGTTCCTGTTGTTCAGACAGGGGGACAAAGACATACCTGGAAGCCGCTCCAAGGCCAGAGGCCTGAGGTTACATTAGTGGTTTGTCGTCCATTCTAAGAATCTTTTATATATCTCTGTATTTAATGTCAATTTGCAACAGTACAGTTTCTGTGTGCTCTGCTATGTGTAATCTTGTTCCCATAATAAGATTAATAATTCTAACTTTATTGTCACACATAATAATCTGTGGTTAATTGTTGGGGAAAAATCTATGCAGGAAGCAATTCACTAGCAACTAATTGAACTCAGAGCCACTGCTTGTAAGAAATTTGTTTGCCCCAATTTTTGAGCACATGGGCTGCAACTCACGACCTGCCCATGCCCATTGGAAATGAAGTGGAAGTGAAATGGGCAGCACAAAAATTTATGAAACCACTTCAGTTCTCTGATTGTGGTGTGGCTACAAGCAGCCCCAAGGCTACCCTGGTCTCTATGGTGTTGGCCACAACCTCTGCCCACCACAGGGAACAAAGTTTGGCATTGTGAAGAAAGTACATGCTCCAAGCAGCCTTCCCTTTTCAAAGGTGCCGTCCCTAAACAGTAAAAGAGAAGTTGCAGCAATGCACTGCAGGCTCCTGAAGAATCTGCTGGAGGATAGGGGCACTAAGGGAGAGGGAGGATGGCACAGTTGGCAAAAGAAAGGACTCCCTGCTTTAATGATGCCATCCTGGATTCACTAGACGCGAGATGGGGGCCTGAATGGAAGCCATGTTTCCACTGAGGCGGGCGCAGGAAGTTTTCAAGATTAAACCTCCACAGCGAGCATGTGGCAAGGGTGGTTAATGCCCAGAGTATGGCTCCCAGTTCATGGTAGCTGTGCCGAGAAAGGATTAATGACCTCACTCAGGTGGTCAAGGTGAGCAAATGCATCTGCTCATTACATCTCACACCATAACCTCTCACAGTGCTCAATGCACCACACCCTCATCACTCATCCAACAGCACACCCTGACAGTCAGGACTCAATCTTAACATCCTTATACTGCAGCTCACAAACACACACCTTTCATTCATATCAGGTGCACTCACACACCTACATCCCTCCCTAAATCAAAATTATTCATTTATGTCAGGCACGTTACCCAACTACACTAACAAACAGCCATTGACTTTCTGCCCTCCCTTTTGTTAATTCACTCACGGGATGTGGGCTTCACTGGCTGGGCCGGCATTTATTACCCATCCTTGGTTTCCCTTGAGAGGGTGGTGGTGAGCTGCTTTCTTGTTCGCTGCAGTCCATAATGGCCCACAACAAGATGGAGACCCAAAACAAGATGGAGGACCAGCATGCACACAACGCTTAAGCTGCCGAGGCCATCCAGGATTATAGTAGTTGTTGCCTTATGGATCTTCTCTACTCACTCTTCACTCTCATCCTGAAAGGTGCCAGGAAGTGGAAACTGCTGATGGAGTGACTATGAATCTCCTGTTTTCCTCCCTACCCACCCACCCACTCCACCTTCCTTTACCCCTCCCCTCCCCTTATACTTTGGTACTTTGCAATAGTCAAGGGCCACCGCCTGTTCAGCCACCACATCTTCAGGCAGAAACACGAGAGGAAGAGCAGATGTTTGAAGAAGAAGCACCATCACTTGACTTTACAGTGGCAGCCATCAGCTCAGATACTGGCATTGGCCTACTTGATGCCTGTATAGAATCAAGATCCAGATGTGTTGAGTCACCATGCATGAGTGGGCTACGCCTGGTGAGGGGGTAGGTCAGCTGCTCAGGTCAGATTCAGAACAGATCTAGCAGCTCAAAATGGAGCATCCATGAGGCCATCATCATCAGCAGAATTGTATTCCACCATAGTCTGTAATCTCGTGGCCCGGCATCTCCTAAAAATGAGCTGCCAACCTGGTGAAGCTACAACACATGACCACGTACATGCTAAACAGCAAAGCAGTATACAATAGACAGAGCTAAGTGATGCCACAGCCAATGGATCCAAGCAAAGCTCCTCAATCCTGCCACATCCAGTCATGAATGTTGGTGGACAGTTAAACAGCTAACTGGGGGAGGAGGCTCCACAAACATCCCCATCCTCAAGATGGCAGAGCCTATCACATCAGCAAAAGACAAGGTTAAAGCATGTGCAACCGTCTTCAACCAGAAGTGCTGAGTAAATGATCCATGGCGGTCTCCTGCTGAAGTCTCTAAAGGGAAATGATCGTGGTTTTTGGATGTCAATCATCTCAACCCCAAGACATCACCACAGGAATTCCCCAGATAGTCCTAGGCCCAAGGATCTTCAGCTGCTTCTTCAATGACCTTCTTTGTAATATAAAGTTAGAAGTGGAATGTTTGCTGATGATTGCTCGGTGTTCAGTGCCATTCACAACTCCTCAGATAATGAAGCAGTCCATGCCCACATACAGCAAATTCAGGACAACATCCAGGCTTGATAATGTAGCAAGTAGCATTAGCACACCACAACTGCCAGGAAATGACCATCTCCCTCTTATTTCCCTTTTTACACCCTCTCCTAAGCCTTCACATCCTTCCTAAATCTCCAACAAGATGGAATCTAACAATCTCACTTTGACATTCAACAACATTACCATCATTAAATCCCTCACAGTCAACATCCTTGGGGTTTACCATTGACCAGAAACATTACTGGATCAGCCATATAAATACTGTGGCTACAAGAGCAGATCAAGGCAATTCTGCAGCAGATGAAATTTAATGCAGCAAAGTGTGAAGCGTGAAATGACTCATTTTTGTAGGAAGAAAGTGGAAAGGAAATCTAAACAAAAGGGTGCAATTCTAAAGAGGGTGCAGGAGCAGAGGGACCTGGGGCTTTCTGTGCACAAATCATTGAAGGACAGGGTGAGAGAGTGGTTAAAAAAGCATAAAGGATCTGGAACTTTATAGATAGGGGCATAGAGTATTAAAGCAAGTAAGTTATGGTAAATTTGTACACAACACTGGTTTACTCTGAAGAGGGGTCATATGGACTCGAAACGTTAACATTGTTTTTCTTTCTCCACAGATGCTGTCAGATCAGCTGAGTTTTTCCAGCATTTTCTGCTTTTGTTTCAGATTTCCAGCATCCACAGTATTTTGCTTTTAACTGGTTTGCCCTCATCTGGAGTGTTGTCCCCAGTTCTGGGCACCACACTTTAGGAAGGATGTGAAGGCTTTGGAGAGGGTGAAAAAATATTCACGAAAATAGCTCTAGAGATTGGTGATCCTGGGATTTTCTCCCTGGAGCTGAGAAGGTTGAGAGGAGATTTAATAATGGTATTCAAAATCATGAGGGGGCTGGATAGAGTAGCTAGGGAGAAACTGTTCTCTGTGGTGGAAGGATCAAGAACCAAAGGGCACGGATTTAAGGTAATTGACAAAATAAGCAAAGGCCATATGAGGAAAAACATCTTTAAGTATCAAGTGATTAGAATCTGGAATGCCCTGCCAGAGTGTGGTGGAGGCAGATTCAATCATAGTATTCAAAAGGAAATTGGATTATTACCTGAAAAAGAAAAATTTGTAGGGTTATGGGGAAAAGGCAGGGGAATGGGACTAGGTGAATAACTTTTGTAAAGAGCCTGCATGGAGATGATGGGACGAATGTCCTCCTACTGTGCTGTAACTATTCTAAGCATTGGATTTTAGTGAAGGAGGAGTCAAGAATTTACTGCAAACCCGTGTCAGTTAAGGAGGCCTCGTCTGCCATATTTCCATTCTGGGGTGGTTGGGCGGGATAGGGTGCAGAGGCAAACCTGAGCTGGCAACGAAGGCAGGCAGATGGTGAGAATGGCAGGCTCGAAGGTCTGCCTCCATTTAGTGGAATCTCAACTCAGTAGGGATGATGACTGTCAGGCCTCCTTATGAATGCTTGACTGAGCTGCAAGAATGCCTAATGTACTCAGCTCAGCAGGGAGCAATGGCATAAGTCATGGGTATGATGGAATGCTCTCCCAACTCCATGAAAATCTGGGGCCTCAGATTCTATTCTATGATTCGAGAAGTAACTCACCTCTTGACTCCACATAGCCTCTCCATCACCTGCATGTCAGGAGTGTGATGGAATCGTCTCCACTTGCTTGGATTAGTGCTCAAGAACACTCAAGAAAGATCAACTCCATCCAGGACAAACTACCCTGCTTGATTGGCACCCTATCTACCACCTTAAACATTCACACCCGATGTATAGTGGTAGCAGTGTGTACCATAAACAGGATGCACTGCAGCAACTTCCAAACTGCAACCTCTACCCGCAGGACAAGGGCAACAGTTGCATGGGAACACCACCACCTGGAGGTTCCCCTCCAAATCACACACCATCCTGACTTGGAACTATATTGCCGTTCCTTTACTGTGGCTGGGTCAAAATCCTGGAACTCCCTTCCTAACAGCACTGTGGGTATTCCTACACCACAGCTCACCACCACCTTCTCAAGGGCAATCAGGGATAGGCAACAAATGTTGGCCTAGTCAACGGCTCCCAAATCCCATGAATGAATAAAAAAATTGCTTGTGTGTAAACTCCCCGGCGGGTAAAGTCACACACCATTTCTGCTGCAGGGGACTCAGGTGAAGACCTTTTAGAGCTGAATTACAGGGAAATGCTGATGATGATGCAGACCAAGGTGCTTGGTACATTGGTAGGTCTGCCAGATAGTCCATAATCACTGGCTAAGAACATGGAGGTGTCTGGCTGCACCATGGCACAGGGCATCCTGCAGAGCTAGGGGCTCTTCCATTCCCAGCACCTCCATGGGAGCACTGCCCGACTGACTCATGCTGGAGTGTCTTCTAGCCGCTATCTCAGTTTCCACTGCAATACAGGCAGAGGTACCCCCCCACCCCATGCATCAGTGCTGCACTGGAAGCTCATGATAGAGGTCATGCAGTCCCTTTTTCATACCGTCCAGGCACAGACAGCTGCCACTGTGGATGTGGGTCTCATTGGTCCACGGGTCATGCAGGCTCTCACAGCAGTTCTGCAATCTGTCTTCTAGCAATTACTGGATTGATGAGGTGCCAACCCCTAGAGGTACCAGCAGCTCTGTGGGGCCTGAAGCTGCTGTCCTTTCTCAGGATGATAGAATTTGTGGTCCCGACACTATCACACTGCCAGTGTACTTGCTGTTGTCCGTCAGTCAACCAGACAGCTCAGACTGTTGTCACCCATGCTCGTGAGGTGCAGTCCAAAGCCGGACCCTCAAGGCCAAGAGTTACTTGAGGGCATGCTCCAAGGCCATCAGCAGTCTCCCACATTAAAAGATAGCCGCTTCCATTGGTCATGCTGCATTCACTGGAGTAACATTGCCTAGGAACCCTAGATCAGACAAGGTCACCCACAAGGCTGACATTAAGGGGATGAAAAGAGTGATTATTTCTGTATATTTTTGTATTATTGATATGATGCTGGATAAAGTTGCCAAGTGAAGGTTTTTGTTGTTGGTCTTTATTGAATGACATAGGCCAAGGAACTTTGCGCGCCTGACCCGAACAGGAGAAAAATAGTGCGCCATGATGTCGGGCAAGCATCCCAATGTCATCGCGCACTCACATGATATCTCGGTCGGTGGGCACAAGTGAGAGGAGGCAGCTCCCCCGCCGACAATTAAAAGGCCTATTAAGGCCCTTAATCAATAAATTGAATTATATTTTCCGCTGCCTGTCCAACCTTATGGTTGGTGGGTGGGTGAATAGGCCAAGCAACCTCTGCATTTTTTGCAAAACCTCATCCACAGGCAAGATGACCATTGATTAAAAAAAAATTTTTAAACTCATTGTTAACACGTCCCTGCTCATGTGACAGAGTCTTGCAACCATGCAACCACAGAACCCATGCAACCGCAGAACCCATGCAACCACAGAAGGTGCAACACTTGCCCCTTTACTTCCCCTCTCCTCACCGTCCAAGGGCCCAAACACTCCTTTCAAGTGAAGCAGCGTTTCACTTGCACTTCCCTCAATTTAGTCTACTGCATTCGTTGCTCCCAATGCGGTTTCCTCTACATTGGAGAGACAAAACGCAGACTGGGTGACCGCTTTGTGGAACACCTTCAGTCTGTCCGCTAGCATGATCCAGACCTCCCTGTCATTTGCCATTTTAACACTCCACCCTGCTCTCTTGCCCACATGTCTGTCCTTGGCTTGCTGCATTGTTCCAGTGAAGCCCAACGCAAACTGGAGGAACAACACCTCATCTTCTGACTAGGCATTTTACAGCCTTCCGGACTGAATATTGAGTTCAACAATTTTTGATCAAGACCTCTCTCCCCCATCCCCACCCCGTTTCCGATCCCCCTTTTTTCTAAAAATTTATATAGATTTTTCTTTTCCCACCTATTTCCATTATTTTTAAATGTATTTCCATCCATTGTTTTATCTTTGCCTTTTAGCCTATTTCGATCCCTTCCCCCCACCCCACCCCCACTAGGGCTATCTGTACCTTTATTATCACATTCCTTAGATAATATCACCAGCTTCAACACCCCCTTGTCCTTTTGTCTATGACATCTTTTGGCAATCTCCACCTATCACTGGCCCTCTATCCAGCTCTACCTGTCCCACCACCGCACCCCCTCCACCCCACCACCACCACCAGCACCCCCACCCCCACCCACCGCCCCCCCAACCCTTAAACCAGCTTATATTTCACCTCTTTTCTATTTTTCCTTAGTTCTGTTGAAGAGTCATACAGACTCGAAATGTTAACTGTGTCCTTCTCTGCAGATGCTGTCAGACCTGCTGAGATTTTCCAGGTATTTTTATTTTTGTTTTGGTTTTCCAGCATCTGCAGTTTTTTGCTTTTATCACATGAGGGGACATGTTTTCCTTATTTTTCCAGTCTTTATTTTTCATGTCAAAAATTTTCAGCTCCCTGAGGCTGCTCTGTGCCTTCAGGGAGCATTCACTGAGTACAGCTGCGTGCATGCGCTGACTTCTGCACCCGGTCTCCTTCCCCCCCCGCCACCCACAAGCGTTTCAGCGGGCAGTTCATGCTGCCTGGCTCGATCGCGGGCAGCAGTGGGTTTCGTGGCTGCTCCCGGGCCAGCCCGCTGTGCCTACCCGACAGGTGTCCTTTGTCCTGGGGAGTCTGAAATGGACGTACTATTAGGAAATGGTGGGTCCATGTTACGAGTGGGCAAGTTCCTATCAACTGAAGCAAAGCCTCACAATGTGGCCCCTTTTGCTTATTTCAGTTGCATGTGGTGCATGTGATCTCCTCCCCTCCTCCTCCCCTTCCTCATCCTCTACCTTCTGCTCCCAAACTCACCTCCCGATCCCAGGAAATAATGGCTGAGCCCTCATATATGCAAAGTTGTGGAGGACACAGCACAACACCATAAACGTGCACATGCCCCCTTGGGCATGTACTGCAGAGATCCCACCAAGCCATCTAAACAGCAAAACCTGTTTCTCCAGCAGACTGATGGCTTATTCCATGGTGTTACATGTGGTTCCATGGCTTTCATTGAAGCTTTCTGACCCCATTGGCAGAAGGGTGTCACGAGCCATGTGCAGAGGGGATATATCTTGTTGCCGAGCATCCACCCTGCCATGTATGTTGGAGGCCTGAAGAGGGTTGGTATTGCTGGCATCATGCCGGTAGCACATTGCTGATATCGCTGGCTCCCACCTGGAAGGATCCTATGATGTAAAATGTAAGGCATGTAATCACAGCCAATGGGAGGGTTGTACTTGCCCTGGTTTGAGGCCCCAGGTCATCATGAAGGAGGTGGTATGACTCTGTCACTACCTCCTTTGTGAATTGTATCCTCATGAGGCACTGCTCCCTGAAGACCCTTTTTGGGTAGGGCCTTCTAAGGAGACCTTTTATCCTTCTCCTCCCTCCTTGTTAAGGTTCCCCTCTCTGCACATCCTATTCATGTCGCAGAGCTAGTTACACCAAAATTACTGCCTCTATACTGATACAAAGTAATGTTATTTTCTGCCTTCCTGTGAATCTCAAATTCCTCCAACAAACTCACCATAGTGCATCCACAAACCTTGCCGGAGCATGAGCAAATCAAAAGTACCTCAGCTGTAACGTGTTTAGAGGCCCTTCAAATAGCTCCAGAACAGGGCCCATCTTGCTTCATGCTTGTTTCAGAAGTGAATAAGGGAGGCACTGCCTGCACATTCATTGACCAATTTTGGTATCCTGAATTATGTCAATGATTTTCACCATCCTCGAGTGTACACACCCGAGTGTATCAGTCCAGTTCACTAAAAACACTTGGATTTGGCCAGCTGTGTTTCATGTGCTTGAAAACAACAGTCAGGCTTTTGTAGTGCCACCAGAAGTGGTGTTACTTCACACCCCCTAATGTTTATATTAAAATTAAAAAGATAAAGGATAAAGGATTCATTGATAACATGATGACTTATTAGATCCAGAACATCCCAACTGCCACTTGGTACAAACTGAATTTACGGCGAGATTGTTCCTAGTACATCAATGGCAGGCAACAGGGCATGAGGTCAGATTTAGCGGCCATTATTAATGGGTTAATGATTAATTTTTCATAGATCCAGGGTGGAATTGTCCCAGATTGGTAGTAGCGAGCATGAAAAATGATGTTTTACCCATCGGCCACAATGGTGGATTTTCATGCCATTCTGTACCCTTCCTGCCTCATAAATTATTCAGTTACAGGAAACACGCCAGAACACTGGTGGCTGGCCTCTGGTTTGCCCGCCACGCTGTTGCCTCACTGCTTCCTCACCCCCAGCACCATATTTAAACTGCAGCTGCATGCAGACTTCTCAGTGCTTGCACCTAGGTCTGCTCCAGTGAAGACATAGCCCCAAAAGCCAAGAAGAGTGCTCCCCCCTGATTCAGTCAGGGAGGCCCATCAATCTCAGCCCTCCAACTTAGGAGGCATTGGCAGAAGTGGTCAGTGCCAACACTGAACACAAGAGGTCGGCCATCCAGTGCAGGAAAGGGATGAATGATCTCATCCATGCCACCAGGGTAAGTCAACCATCTCATCATCTCAACTCACACACTCACAAGCACATCACACATTCACTGGCATCTCATGATCTGCCAGCTCAAGGGACATCACCACTCACTACCTCACACACACCTTCACATTTCCAAATGCACTCATCTCCACTGGGGGGTGCCTCCTCATCCCATCCATGGCTCCACTCAGCACCCACACAAACCTAGCATCCTTCTCATTTGGCCTGGCATATGCCTTGCTTGCACTGTCTCCACCTGTCTTTATGCAGGACAAGATTGTGCACAATCAACGGGCGTGGAGTGCCGGACATCAAGGTACTCACTCCATTCGAGATGCACGCATTGGAGCTGGCCAGAGAGGATATGGACCATCCCTGTAGCAACAGTGAGGTCGGCAGCAAGCATCCATGTGAGGATCCTGCACCGCATCATCTCTCTCTCAGTGTTACTCTAAGCCCACTGTTCTGCGTGTAACAAGGCTGCCAAGCACTAATAGTCTCCACTTTCTCTCCTAGATACAGCTGCCACATCACCCTCATGCAACCTCGATCCTGACTCCTGCATCGAGAGCATCTCAGATGAGATCCCTGAGGTCAGCACTGTTGAAGACCCATCACAGTGCTCACCCACACCCTCCACCAGTGCAGAGATGCTTACCTTGATGGGATCTAGATGTAGAGCAGCCTCGGGATCACAATCCGGTGAGCACAGCGCACAACTTGTTCCGCAGTAGGTGGAGGCAGGGACATTATTGGTCGCCAGCACCCGGAGGACTGCTGGAGGCAAGGAATCTGCTGAGTCTGAGTCAGATGATGAGCCTCTGGACTCAGTCCTCAATCAGTTGTTGGAGCTGCAAGGACAATCATGGGAACATCAGGAAGAGATACCTGGTGCATTCTTCAGGTTGCAAGGGATGATGGAAGAGTCCACCCGCCTTCAGTCTGCGGTGATAGCACCAACATGACGATGCACTGACAGAATAGCGGCTGCCATGGAGACTTGATCCAGGGCATTGGTCCTGCACTGCTGCCCAGGCTGAATGCCATCACTGACACATAGTTGGCTTCCAACAGTGTCAAAATGAGAGGAGCGTGGGGCAGCTTGATCTCATTCCAGCTGCCTCTTCTCCTCAAGGAGTCAACCAGGGGCCATTGGATAACCAGAGCAAAGAGGACCAGCAGCTCCAGGCCATCTGCCCAGGTAATTCTGGCAATGTCTGGCCGATCCAAATCTCGTCTTCCTGTGACCCCTTCACTTGCAGCTCCACTGTCCGAGGAGGGTCCACCTGGCCCACATCAGGATGCCCAAAGCAGGCCATGGGCTGGCCTCAGAGGTCTCAGCCCTCCAGAGTCATCACAGACAACAGGACATAGCAGTCAGCAGGCTGCCTCCACCTCCACTGTGGATGTCAGGGGAGCATCAAGACGTAGCGGCAGGGTTAGGAAGGTTAAGAAGATGTAGTTGCATCATGTGGACACAGGTGTTAACATAATGTTTTACTATTGTAAATAAACTCCCAAGAATGTCTCATTGTCTATGGCACCTTGTTATGATGAGCAATGTTTGTGTCATTCAGATGTGAAAACTTGGGCTTGTGCGCAAGATAAAGGCAGGTGTCTCAGTCCAGGGCCTCTTTCCTGTGCAGTGTGTAACCTTCAGAGCAAAGGGATGGTCCAGCTTCACACTCACTGGACACATTAGTGATGCCTGTACTTCGATGGTGCTTGTCATTGCTGCCTGAGTTCTGTCATTTTCTCTGTGCGCTCTCAGCACCTTTGAGCTGGGGCTGGCCCCCATCTCTTCAGCATCTGCGTCTGGTGACGCTGTGCTCCTGAAGGGGACAAGTGCTGAAGGCTACTAAAGGATCAGGTACACTTAAAGATTCATGCTACATCTCCATGATATGACCCTGATTACAAGGTGCAAACGAGCTGCCCTCAGCAGACAGGAGTCAGATATTCACAAAGACTATGTGAAGATCTATGGAGCATCCTCACTGCATATCGTCATCATCCTCCTGGAATCTTGTGACTATTAGGGCCTCCGCTGTGTCTCCATGACATGAGCCTGAGCACTGAGGGTATGTGCCCTATCATCAGCCAAACAGGAGTCAAATGTTCAGAGGCGCAAGGTGAGGATGTCAGGACTGTCCACGCTGCATCTCGTCATCATCCTCAATTAATCTTGCAGCCATTAGGGTCTCATGAGTGCACCTGCCTTGTCTAGGCAGTGTGATGCCCTCATTACTGGAACCGTGAGCACTCACCTCCAGGTTCCCTTCAAATTTCAGCTCACCAGGTGCACGCCTTTTAAAGGCAATAGTAAATCACGCTGTTCTGAAGTCACGCCAATGTGTGAGGTAAACTTGATGTGGGGGGATGATTCTGGCGTGCGGGCACAATGATGAGATGCAAATGCATTAAAATTAAGTTCCCGACGTTGGACGGTGGGAAACACAGCCTGCCATTGACAGGCAGAGCGGGCAAGCACAAACTGGTTTCACGACAGTGTAAAACCGATTTTTGGCTTTCTGGCCATATTGTCCACTCACTCCTGCCATGACACCTGCTGCCAATGGAAGTGGACGATTCCAGCCCCAGGCTAATTGGCATCAAGCAGAATTGGTTCTGCAATTGACTGTAATGTCCTGCTGCAACCCAACAACATGTTCACACAAGTGGGCTCCTCAGAGGTGATTTTACAATTACACACAACCAGCATAGAGCCTTACCTGAGAGACCATACATCACTATGTAATTAACCATCAAACAATTACATGTATGCAATTTCCAGTACGATGTCTCAGCAGGAAAAGCTCCACACCTGGATCATGCACTTGTAAAATTGGTTCATAAGTTTCACCTGTATGGGCCTGTGGCTCTGCTCTTTGGATATCCTGTTGTTACAATGATCCAAGTAATATAGAAGCCCAAGGACAGAATAAAGTTTTGGGAATGAAAGGGGTGGAACAAAGAGACAGGAGAAGGCCACCCAGCCCCTCAAGCCTCTTCTGTCATTCAATTGAATTGTGGCTGATTTCTCCTCAACTATCTTTATCCCTGTGATCTATATCCCTTGATACCCATATCTATGGAAGGATGAAGTGGAAGTCATGGAGAGGTGGGGTTTGGGGGGGTGGGGGCAGATTATCTTTGCAGACAGAATAAAGGTGTATGGCAAGGCAGTTATCCAACCCACACTGGATCTCTCTAAAAATAGAGTCCACTTTGAGAGGCAAATACAAAGGGCTCAACTGAAGGAGATAACAAAAACAAATACAAGAAAGACCTTGGGGTGTATTTGTTGCATTTTGCTTACTTGTATCATCTAATATGCAGGAATTATACATAATAGTCAACTCCAAGAATGAGCCTGGTTCACAGTAAAATATCATTAAGTAAAGTAACTTCAGCAACTACTGTACATCTAACAATAATCTGAATCCTGGCTACGTGTCCAAAAAATTCTGAGGTTTTCTTGATCCTCCGGGATATATTGGAGTAGGGTTGACCATGGGCGAGCTCAGATGAATAACAGGAGGAGGAGATGACAACTTCTCAGGTTCAGTCTCAACGTTGTGAGGGCCACAACTTTCTTCAGAACATTCATCTGCTCCTGAGCCTGCATCATTAACTTTTTAAACATCTGTCGTGCTTTGAACTCCTCCAAACGTTTTTTGTGTTTGTTGAATTTTAGCATAATCAGGAACTCCTTCCTCAGTACCTTCCAAAATCTGCACACATTGGCATGAATCATTGCCCTAGGCTTCCCTAATGAGTGTTCTGTCAATCTTGTCATTAGTTTCTTCTAGGATTTGAACATGACAGGGTGAACAAGGAGAGTTATTCTGAGCAGGACAAGCTGCTAGAGGAGGAAGGAAGGGTAGGGGAGGAGGGCTGTCTGCAGGAGACCATGGATGGAATTTTTCCAGAATTGCACTAAGTGTGGTAGCGGGCGGGTAAAATGGTGTCCTACCCATTGATGAAAATGGTGGGCTTTCACGCCTTATCTTCCCGAGCCCACCTCATTACTTATGCATTCTCGGGAAACATGCCATTTCCATGGCTGGCAGCCTCTCATTCGCCCGCTCGCCATCACCCCGCTGTTGCATTACGCCGGCTGCCATCTTTAAAAGGCAGCCGTCAGCAAAGCGCTTATCGCCACAAGCTTACCACTGCTGTCTGCAAGACATGGCCAGCAAAAGCAAAAAGTCTGCAGCCCCCCCGCTTCAGCGACAGGTCCCTTGAGTGACTGCTGGATGCTGTGGAGGCCCGACGGGGTTTGCGCTATCCCCGCTCTGGCTGCAGGATGGGCAGCAATGTCACCAATCCAGCTTGGGAGGTAGTGGCAGCGGTGGTCAGTATCAACGACCTGCAGAGGAGGACAGCCACCCAGTGCCACAAGAGGATGAATGATCTCCTCTGTTCTGCCAGTGTAAGTCACTCTTTTCACCACTCCCAACTCACACACTCACAAACCCATCACACATCCACAGGCCCCTCACTCACTGCCAGTCCAAGGGACATCATCATTCACTCTTTCACACACACCATCATTTTCCTCATTCTGTCCATGGGCCCACTCATCACCCACACAGGCCAGGCAAGTATCCTGATATACTCTCCCCATCTCTATCCATGTAGGACAAACTGGCTCACAACAGGAGGGAAAGGTCACAGACAGGTGGAGGGATGCCAGAAATCAAAGTTCTGACAGAATTCGAAAACAGAGCCTCCAGCTGCCCAGCTATGTCCTGTTCTGATGGTGAGGTCGGTGCTGCTCTACCGAGTAAGGATCCAGCAGTGCAATATCAATCAGACAACAATGCCGTGAGTGATGTGCCCTGTTTCACAGTCCACTGCCATGCACTAATTATCTCCCCTTGCTTTCACAGGCACATCTACCAAACAGCCAACAGAGTCCATGACCCAGGCCTCCAATCAAGCTCCAAAGAAACACCTGAAGAGGAATCTGAAGGCACCCTCCCTGAAGTCCCGTCACAGCGCTCACCCACACCCTCCACCAGTGCAGAGACATACACCTCAGTGGGACCTAGCTTTAGGATAGCCCCAGGATCACAATCTGGTGAGCACATTGCACTTTCTGATCCACAGCAGGTGGAGGCAGGGCCTTCCCAGGTCCCCGGCACTCGGAGGACTGCTGGAGGCTAGAACATTGCTGAGTCCAAGTCAGATGACGAGCCTCTGGACTCAGTCATGTCACAGTTGCTGGAGCTGCAAAGACAATCTAGGGAACATCAGGAAGGGATGTCTACTGCACTCCTCAGATCGCAAGGCACAATGGAGGATTCTGTTTGTCTTCAGGCTGAGGTGATAGCACTGGTATTGCAATGCACTGAGGTCAACTCTGGCAGGATAGTGGCCACCATGGAGACCTTGGTCCAGGACATCACTGCTGCACGGGCTTAACTCCATTGCTGATGCCATAGTTGGCCTCCGATAGTGGATACGTCAGAGGGGTGCGGGGCAGCTCGATCTCACTCCAGCTACTCCTTCCGCTCACAGAGTCAGTCAGGGGTCCTTGGGCACTCTCAAGGAGGAGGATCAGCAGGTGCACTTCCGGGGCCAACCACCCAGGTGACTCTGGGAGTGACCAGCCCATCTGAATCTCCTCTTCCTGTGGCCTCTGCAGATCCAGCTTCACAGGCTGATGAGGGTGCCACTGCCACACAGCAGGACTCCGAAAGCAGGCCGGGGCCCTCCAAGTCTCAGCCCTCCAGAGGACACCCGCCAAAGTCATCACAGACAGGGCATCACAGTCAGCAGGCTGCCTCCACCTCTGCTGTAAATGTCTGGGGAGCACCAAGGCATAGTGGCAGAGTTAGGGAAGTTAGGCAAAAGTAATTGCACAGCTTGGGCACAGGTGTTGTTTACTGATACATACTGTTCACTATTATCAATAAACTTCAAAGAATGTCTCCCTGCCTGTGGCTTCTTGTTCTGATGAGCAGTGTTCTTGTCACTCAGATGTGAAACTTTTCTACACAAGATAAAGGCAGGTGTCTCAGTCCAGGGCCTCTTCCCTGTACTCCCTGCAGCTTTCAGACCACAGTGATGGTCTGACCTCACACTCCCTGGAAACATTACTAATGCCTGCACCTCAGCAGTGTTGGTCATTGCTGCCAGAGTGTAGTGGGCAGGCGCCACAGAATTCTCTCATACTCTGTGTGCTCTCAGCACCTTTAAGGTGGGGTTGGCCCCCATCACACCAGCATCTGTGACCAGTGATGCTGTGCACCAGCTGCTGGAGGGCTGAGGTGATGAAGGCGGACACAGCATCAGATGCATCTAAAGTTTCATGGTTGCGACTCTGAGATGGCCCTGATCATGGAGCGCAAGCAAGCTGCCCTCAGCTGGATGGTAGTCAGGCATTCTCAGCGGCTATGTGAAGATCTATGGAGTGTCCTCACTGTGTGTTGTCAACACCCTCCTGCAATCGAGTGACCTTAGGGCCTCCACTGCATCTCCATGACAGGAGCATTCTCACAGAGGGTCTTGATAAGCCAGACTGGAGTTAAACATTCACAACTGTGATGTGAGGATCTAAAGGGACACCTCACTGCATGCCGTCATCATCCTCCACAAATCTGGCAGCAATGAGGGCCTCCTGAGCTCGCCTGCCTCATCTAGCCAGTGCAAGAGTCTCATCACCATTATCGTCACCACCGAGGACCCCCTCACCCTCATCCCCATCGGCGTCCTCCTCATTGGAGGAGATGTGCAGCTCCTCCATCTCCTCCTCAGCCAGCTCCTCTCCCCGTTGCAGTGCCAGCTTGTAAAGGGCGCAGCAGACGATGATGATGCGTGACACCCTCTGCGGACTGTATTGCAGGGCTCCACCAAACCAGTTCAGGGACCAAAACCACATCTTCAGCATCCCAATGGTCTGCTCCACCAAGTTGCGAGCTGCAGCATGAGCCTCATTATAGCGTCGCTCTGCTGCAGTCTGAGGCCGCCACACGGGTGTCATCAGCCACGGCCTCCGCCCTTGTCCCCCAAGAGCCAACCCTGTAGCCTCTGTGAACCCTGGAAGACTGCAGGGATCTGCGAGTGACTCAGGGTGTAGGTGTTGTGCACGCTCCCTGGAAACCGTGCACATACCTGCAGGATGCATTTCTGGTGGTCACATACCAGCTGCTCAATGAATGGAAGCCCTTGCAGTTGATGAAGTCCACCATGTGTAGCGACGGAGATCTGAGCGCCACATGAGTACAGTCCATCGCACCCTGCACCTGTGGGAATCCTGAGATCAGGGCAAATCCAATGCCCTTGCATCCTGGGTGAAATGCACAAAGTTGTGTGACACGGAGAAGATGGCATCGGTGACCTCATGGATGCTTTTTTGGGTAGCAGGTTGTGAAATCCCACAGAGGTCACCAGTAGAGCCCTGAAAGGAGTCACTGGCATAGAAATTGAGTGCCACAGTCACTTTCACAGTCACTGGTAGTGGATGCCCTCCATGTCCCCTTGGTGCCAAGTCCTGCAGTAAGTGGCAGATGTGAGTCACCAGGTCCATTGACATGTGCAGTCGAAGGCAACACTGGTTCTCAGGCATCTGCAGGAATGGCAGGCAGCGTCTATAGACCCTGGGTGTCGCTAGGCGTTGACCAGCCACAGCTCGCTGTCGCTCCTGGGCAGCGTGTGCAGGAGCCCCTGCTGCCCCTTCTTCATGTGGTTGCTGCTCCTGCCTTTGCACGGCCAGGTACCTCAGTCACTCTCTCCTCCATCTTCTATGGTCTCTGTGGGCCATCAGGCATACAGCTAGGTCACCAGGATCCGTGATCCTGACGTGGGTCCTTCTACAGTAAGGTAAGGAGCCCTTTGATGCCTCTGCATTGCTTGCATCTCATTGTGGCTGTGCCTGATCTCTGTTAGTTGCAGTGGCATAGTCAGGTTATACAGGCATCCCCAATGCGTGGCCACTCCCCTCGCATACCCTGCCCAGCCACCCCACCCCCCCCACTCCCCCCACCCCCCGCCCACCTCAATTGCCTGTGCACGGGATGCAGCGCCAGGGCAGCACTTGATGCCCTCCACCTCAGCAGTTGCCTGCGCGGGCAAGCATCAGTTTCTTCAGCGCACCCCGTGCCACAAACCCCCTGCGGCCCTGAGGCCTGTAAACAACAGGTGAGCTGTGGAGAACACTGATGCTCATTCACCTCAGTTCCCCCAAAGTGAAGGCCACCAAGTGCCTGTCGTCTGCGTGCTGTTGTAAATCACCGCAACATGTTTTCCTGCCGACGTGGACGGACAATATGACGGGTTCCAAGAGCCAGTGGGGTGGCTTTTAATTACAGGCTAATGTGTTACAACTAGCTCCCTGCTGACCAATGGCAGAAAACACAGCCAGCTGTTAACAGGCTGAACAGGCAATCGCTACCTGTCTTCACACCGTCGTGAAACAGGTCACACCATGTTTTCCACGCACGCCACCGATAACACACCACCTATCACACACGACCTATTACACACCACCTATCACACGCCACCGAACACACGCCACCGATCACACACCACCTATCACACGCCACCTATCACACACCACCTATCACACACAAACTATCACACAGCACCTATCACACACAAACTATCACACACCACCTATCACACGCCACCTATCACACACCAACTATCACACACCACCAATCACACGCCACCTATCACACACCACCTATCACGCACCACCTATCACACGCCACCTATCACACACCACCTGTCACACACAAACTATCACACACCACCTATCACACACCACCTATCACACACAAACTATCACACACCACCTATCACACACCACCTATCACACGCCACATATCACACACCACCTATCACACACCACCTATCACACACCACCTATCACACGCCACCTATCACACACCACGTATCACACACCACCTATCACACGCCACCTATCACACACCACGTATCACACACCACCTATCACACACCACCTAACCACCCATCACACACCAACTAACCACCTATCACACACCACCTATCACACACCACCTATCACACACCACCTATAACACGCCACCTATCACACGCCACCCATCCGACACCACCTATCACACGCCACCTATCACACACCACCTATCACACGCCACCTATCACACACCACCTATCACACACCACCTATCACACACCACCTATCACACACCACCTATCACATGCCACCCATCAGACACCACCTATCACACGCCACCTATCACACACCACCTATCACACGCCACCCATCAGACACCACCTATCACACGCCACCTATCACACACCACCTATCACACGCCACCTATCACACGCCACCCATCAGGCACCACCTATCACACGCCACCTATCACACACCACCTATCACACGCCACCTATCACACACCACCAATCACACACCACCTATCACACACCACCTATCACACACCACCTAACCACCCATCACACACCACCTAACCACCTATCACACACCACCTATCACACACCACCTATCACACACCACCTATCACACACCACCTATCACACGCCACCTATCACACGCCACCCATCAGACACCACCTATCACACGCCACCTATCACACACCACCTATCACACACCATCTATCACACACCACCTAACCACCCATCACACACTACATATCACACACCACCTATCACACACCACCTAACCACCCATCACACACCATCTATCACACACCACCTATCACACACCACCTATCACATACCACCTAACCACCTATCACACACCACCAATCACAAACCACCTATCACACACCACATATCACACACCATCTATCACACACCACATATTACACACCACCTATCACATACCACCTAACCACCTATCACACACCACCTATCACAAACCACCTATCACACACCACATATCACACGCCACCTATCACACACCACCTATCACACATCAACTATCAGAGACCACCTATCACACACGACCTATTACACGCCACCTATCACACGCCACCTATCACACACCACCTACCAGACACCACCTATCACACACCACCTATCACACGCCACCTATCACACGCCATCTATCACACACCACCTATCAGACACCACCTATCACACAGAGATAAAAACAAAAAAAACTGCGGATGCTGGAAATCCAAAACAAAAACAGAATTAGCTGGAAAACCTCAGCAGGTCTGGCAGCATCGGCGGAGAAGAAGAGTTGACGTTTCGAGTCCTCATGACACTTCGACAGAAATTGATTTCGAGTCCAAGAAAGAGTTGAAATATAAGCTGGTTGAAGGTGTGTGTGTGGGGGGGCGGAGAGATAGAGAGAGAGAGAGGTGGTTGTGTAGACAAACAAGCAGTGATAGAAGCAGATCATCAAAAGATGTCAGCGACAATGGTACAATAGAACACACCACATATCACACGCCACCTATCACACGCCACCTATCACACACCACCTATCACACACCACCTATCACACGCCACCAATCACACGCCACCTATCACACGCCACCTATCACACGCCACCTATCACAATCCACCTATCACACGCCACCTATCACACGCCACCTATTACACGCCACCTATCACACGCCACCTATCACACGCCACCTATCACATGCCACTTATCACACTCCACCTATCACACGCCACCTATCACACGCCACCTATCACACGCCACCTATCACACACCACCTATCACACTCCACCTATCACACACCACCTATCACACACCACCTATCACACGTCACCTCTCACATACCACCTATCAGACACCACCTATCACACAACAGGTATCAGACACCACCTATCACACGCCACCTATCACACGCCACCTATCACACACCACCTATCACACGCCACCAATCACACGCCACCTATCACACGCCACCTATCACACGCCACCTATCACAATCCACCTATCACACGCCACCTATCACACGCCACCTATTACACGCCACCTATCACACGCCACCTATCACACGCCACCTATCACATGCCACTTATCACACTCCACCTATCACACGCCACCTATCACACGCCACCTATCACACGCCACCTATCACACACCACCTATCACACTCCACCTATCACACACCACCTATCACACACCACCTATCACACGTCACCTCTCACATACCACCTATCAGACACCACCTATCACACAACAGCTATCAGACACCACCTATCACACACCACCTATCACACTCCACCTATCACACACCACCAATCACACACCACCCATCACACACCACCCATCACACACCACCTATCACACGTCACCTATCACACACCAACTATCAGACACCACCTATCACATACCACCTATCAGACACCACCTATCACACACCACCTATCACACACCACCTATCACACACCACCTATCAGACACCACCTATCACACACCTCCTATCACACGCCACCTATCACACACCACCTATCACACACCACTTATCAGACACCACCTATCAGACACCACCTATCACACACCACCTATCACACACCACCTATCACACGCCACCTATCGCACACCACCTAACCACCCATCTCACACCACCTAACCACCTACCACACACCACCTATCACACACCACCGATCACACACCACCTATCACACGCCACCTATCACACGCCACCCATCAGACACCACCTATCACACGCCACCTATCACACACCACCTATCACATGCCACCTATCACACAGCACCTATCACACACCACCTATCACACACCACCTATCACACACCACCTAACCACCCATCACACACCACCTAACCACCTATCACACACCACCTATCACACACCACCTATCACACACCACCTATCACACGCCACCTATCACACGCCACCTATCACACGCCACCCATCAGACACCACCTTTCACACGCCACCTATCACACACCACATATCACACACCACCTATCACACGCCACCTATCACACGCCACCTATCACACATCACCAATCACACACCAACTATCACACACCACCTATCACACACCACCTATCACACACCACCTATCACACACCACCTATCACACACCACCTAACCACCAATCACACACCACCTAACCACCTATCACACACCACCTAACCGCCTATCACACACAACCTATCACACACCACCCATCACACACCACCTATCACACGCCACCTATCACACACCACCTATCACACACCACCTATCACACACCACCTATCACACACCACCTAACCACCCATCACACACCACCTATCACAAACCACCTATCACACACCACCAAACCACGTATCACACACCACCTATCACAAACCACCTATCACACACCACCAAACCGCATATCACACACCACCTAGCACACACAACCTATCACACACCACATATCACACACCACCTATCACACACCACATATCACACGCCACCTATCACACACCACCTATCACACACCACCTATCACACACCACCTATCACACGCCACCTATCACACGCCACCTATCACACTCCACCTATCACACACCACCTATCACACACCACCTAACCACATATCACACACCACCTATCACACACAACCTATCACACACCACCTATCACACGCCACCTATCACACTCCACCTATCACACACCACCTAACCACATATCAAACACCACCTATCACACACCACCTATCACACACCACCTATCACACACCACCTATCACACACCACCTAACCACCCATCAAACACCACCAAACCAGCTATCACACACCATCTATCACACACCACCTAAAACACACCACCCATCATGCACCACCTATCACACACAACCTATCACATGCCCCCTATCACATACGACCTATCAGACACCACCTATCACACACCACCTATCACACACCACCTATCATATGCCACCTATCACACTCCACCTATCACACGCCACCTATCACACACCACCTATCACACACCATCTATCACGCACCATCTAACCACCCATCACACACCACCTATCACACACCACCTAACCACTCATCACACACCACCTATCACACACCAACTATCACACACCACCTAACCACCCATCACACACCACCTATCACACACTACCTATCACACACCACCTGTCACACACCACCTATCACACACCAACTATCACACACCACCTAACCACCTATCACACACCACCTATCACACACAACCTATCACACACTACCTAACCACATATCACACACCACCAATCACACACAACCTATCACACACCACCTATCACACACAACCTGTCACACGCCACCTATCACACACCACCTATCACACACGACGTATCACACACCACCTATCACACACCACCTACCACACACCACCCATCACACACCACCTAACCACCCATCACACACAACCTATCACACACCACCTATCACACACCACCTACCACACACCACCTAACCACCAATCACACACCACCTATCACACACCACCTATCACACAGCACCTAACAACCTATCACACACCACCTGTCACACACCACCTATCACACGTCACCTATCACACACCACCTATCACACACCACCTATCACACACCACCTACCCCACACCACCTATCACACACCATCTATCACACACCACCTATCACACGCCACCTATCACACACCACCTATCACACACCACCTACACCACACCACCTATCACACACCACCTACCACACACCACCCATCACACACCACCTAACCACCCATCACACACAACCTATCACACACCACATATCACACTCCACCTATCACACACCACCTATCACACGCCACTTATCACACACCACCTATCACACTCCACCTATCACACACCACCTATCACACTCCACCTATAACACACCACCTATCAGACACCACCTATCACACTCCACCTATTACACTCCACCTATCACACACCACCAATCAGACACCACCTATAACACACCACCTATCACACACCAACTATCAAACACCACCTATCACATGCCACCTATCACACACCACCTATCACACAACACCTATCACACAACACCTATCACACGCTTCCTATCTCACGCCACCTATCACACGCCACCTATCACACACCACCTATCACACACCACGTATCACACGCCACCTATCACACACCACCGATCACACGCCACCTATCACACACCACCTATCACCGCCACTTTTCACACACCACCTATCACACACCACCTAACCACCTATCACACGCCACCTATCAGATGCCACCTAACCACCTATCATACGCCAACTCTCACGCACCACCTATCACACACCAACTATCACAAACCACCTAACAGACACCACCTATCAGACACCACATATCACACTCCACCTATCACACACCACCTATCACACGCCACTTATCACACACCACCTATCACACTCCACCTATCACACACCACCTATCACACTCCACCTATAACACACCACCTATCAGACACCACCTATCACACTCCACCTATTACACTCCACCTATCACACACCACCAATCAGACACCACCTATCACACACAAACTATCACACACCACCTATCACACACCGCCTATCACACACCACCTATCACGTCACCTATCACACACCACCTATCACACGCCACCTATCACACGCCAACTATTACACGTCACCTATCATACACCACCTATCACACACCACCTATCACACACCACATATCACACGTCACCTATCACACACCACCTATCACACACCACCTAACAACCTATCAAACACCACCTATCATACGCCACCTATCACACACCACCTATCACACACCACCTATCACACACCACATATCACACACCACCTATCACACGCCACCTATCACACACCACCTATCACACACCACCTATCAGACACCAACTATCACACGCCACCTATCACAAACCACCTATCACACACCGCCTATCACACGCCAACTATCACACACCACCTATCACACACCACCTATCACACACCACCTATCACACACCAATCAACCACCTATCACACACCATCTATCACACGTCACCTATCACACACCACCTATCACGCACCACCGATCACACTCCACCTATCACACACCACCTATCACACACCACCTAACCAGCTATCACACACCACCTATCACATACCATCTATCACACGTCACCTATCACACACCACCTATCACGCACCACCTATCACAGTCCACCTATCACACGCCACCTATCACACGCCACCTATCACACACCACCTATAACACACCACCTATCACACACCACCTATCAGACACCACCTATCACACACCACCTAACCACCTATTACACGCCACCTATCACACACCACCTATCACACACCACCTAAGCACCTATCTCGCGCCACCTATCACACTTAACCTATCACACACCACCTATCACTCACTACCTATCACACACCACATATCCACCTATCACACACCACATATCTCACAGCACCTATCACGCGCCACCTATCACACACCACCTATCACACACCACGTAACCATCTATCACACACCACCTATCACACGCCACCTATCACACACCACCTAACCACCTATCACACACCACCTATCCACCTATCACACGCCAACTATCACACGCAATCTTTCACACACCACCTATCACACGCCACCAATCACAAGCCACCAATCACACGCCACCTATCACACACTACCTAATACACACCACCTATCACACACCACCTAACCACCTATCACACACCATCTATCACACACCATCTATCACACGTCACCTATCACACACCACCTATCACGCACCACCTATCACACTCCACCTATCACACGCCACCTATCAGACACCACCTATCACATGCCACCTATCACAAACCACCTATCACACACCACCTATCACACACCACCTATCACACACCACCTAACGACCTATCACACACCATCTATCACACACCATCTATCACACGTCACCTATCACACACCACCTATCACGCACCACCTATCACACTCCACCTATCACACACCACCTATCACACACCATCTAACCAGCTATCACACAACACCTATCACACACCATCTATCAGACGTCACCTATCACACACCACCTATCACGCACCACCTATCACAGTCCACCTATCACATGCCACCTATCACACACCACCTATCTCAATCCAACTATCACACACCACCTATCACACGTCAATTATCACACACCACCTATCACACACCACCTATCACGCGCCACCTATCACACACCACCTATCACACACCACCTATCACACGCCACCTATCACACGCCAACTATCACACACCACCAATCACACATCACCTGTCACACACCACCTATCACACACCATCTATCACACGCCACCTATCACACACCACCTATCACACGCCACCTATCACACTCCACCTATCACACTCCACATATCACACACCACCTATCACACACCACCTATCACACAACACCTATCCACCTATCACAGTCCACCTATCACACACCACCTATCACACACCACCTATCACACACCACCTATCACACACCACGTATCACACGCCAACTATCACACGCCACCTATCACACGCCAACTATCACACACCACCAATCACACATCACCTATCCACCTATCACGCGCCAGCTATCACGCGCCACCTATCACAGACCACCTATCCACCTATCACACGCCACCTATCACACACCTATCCACTTATCAGGCGCCAACTGTCACGCGCCACTTATCACACACCACCTATCCACCTATCACAAACCACCTATCACACGCCACCTATCACACACAACCTATCACACTCCACCAATCACACACTACCTATCACACACCACCTATCACACACCACCTTTCACACACCACCTATCACGCGCCACCTATCACACACCACCTATCAATCACCACCTTTCACACACCACCTATCACGCGCCACATATCACACACCACGTATCACACTCCACCTATCAATCACCACCTATCACACACCACCTATCACACTCCACCATTCACACACCACCTATCACACACCACCTATCACACTCCACCAATCACGCACCACCTATCACACACCACCTATCACGCACCACGTATCAAACTCCACCTATCACACACCACCTATCACACACCACCTATCAAACGCCACCTATCACACACCACCTATCCACCTATCGCACGCCACCTATCACGTACCACCTTTCACATACCAGCTATCACGTGCCACCTATCACACACCACCTATCACACGCCACCTATCACACACCACCTAACCACCCATCACACACAACCTAACACACACCACCTGACCACCTATCACACACCACCTATCACACACCACCTAACCACCTATCACACACCACCTAACACACACCAACTAACCACATATCACACACCGCCTATCACACGCCAACTATCACACACCACCTATCACACACCACCTATCACACACCACCTATCACACACCAATCAACCACCTATCACACAGCATCTATCACACACCATCTATCACACGTCATCTATCACACACCACCTATCACGCACCACCGATCACACTCCACCTATCACACACCACCTATCTCCCACCACCTAACCAGCTATCACACACCACCTATCACACACCATCTATCACACGTCACCTATCACACACCACCTATCACGCACCACCTATCACAGTCCACCTATCACACGCCACCTATCACACGCCACCTATCACACACCACCTATAACACACCACCTATCACACACCACCTATCAGACACCACCTATCACACACCACCTAACCACCTATCACACGCCACCTATCACACACCACCTATCACACACCACCTAAGCACCTATCTCGCGCCACCTATCACACTTAACCTATCACACACCACCTATCACTCACTACCTATCACACACCACATATCCACCTATCACACACCACATATCTCACAGCACCTATCACGCGCCACCTATCACACACCACCTATCACACACCACGTAACCATCTATCACACACCACCTATCACACGCCACCTATCACACACCACCTAACCACCTATCACACACCACCTATCCACCTATCACACGCCAACTATCACACGCAATCTTTCACACACCACCTATCACACGCCACCAATCACAAGCCACCAATCACACGCCACCTATCACACACTACCTAATACACACCACATATCACACACCACCTAACCACCTATCACACACCATCTATCACACACCATCTATCACACGTCACCTATCACACACCACCTATCACGCACCACCTATCACACTCCACCTATCACACGCCACCTATCAGACACCACCTATCACATGCCACCTATCACAAACAACCTATCACACACCACCTATCACACACCACCTATCACACACCACCTAACGACCTATCACACACCATCTATCACACACCATCTATCACACGTCACCTATCACACACCACCTATCACGCACCACCTATCACACTCCACCTATCACACACCACCTATCACACACCATCTAACCAGCTATCACACACCACCTATCACACACCATCTATCAGACGTCACCTATCACACACCACCTATCACGCACCACCTATCACAGTCCACCTATCACATGCCACCTATCACACACCACCTATCTCAATCCAACTATCACACACCACCTATCACACGTCAATTATCACACACCACCTATCACACACCACCTATCACGCGCCACCTATCACACACCACCTATCACACACCACCTATCACACGCCACCTATCACACGCCACCTATCACTCACCACCTATCACACATCACCTGTCACACACCACCTATCACACACCATCTATCACACGCCACCTATCACACACCACCTATCACACGCCACCTATCACACTCCACCTATCACACTCCACATATCACACACCACCTATCACACACCACCTATCACACAACACCTATCCACCTATCACAGTCCACCTATCACACACCACCTATCACACACCACCTATCACACACCACCTATCACACACCACGTATCACACGCCACCTATCACACGCCACCTATCACACGCCAACTATCACACACCACCAATCACACATCACCTATCCACCTATCACGCGCCAGCTATCACGCGCCACCTATCACAGACCACCTATCCACCTATCTCACGCCACCTATCACACACCACCTATCTCAATCCAACTATCACACACCACCTATCACACGTCAATTATCACACACCACCTATCACACACCACCTATCACACGCCACCTATCACACGCCACCTATCACTCACCACCTATCACACATCACCTGTCACACACCACCTATCACACACCATCTATCACACGCCACCTATCACACACCACCTATCACACGCCACCTATCACACTCCACCTATCACACTCCACATATCACACACCACCTATCACACACCACCTATCACACAACACCTATCCACCTATCACAGTCCACCTATCACACACCACCTATCACACACCACCTATCACACACCACCTATCACACACCACGTATCACACGCCACCTATCACACGCCACCTATCACACGCCAACTATCACACACCACCAATCACACATCACCTATCCACCTATCACGCGCCAGCTATCACGCGCCACCTATCACAGACCACCTATCCACCTATCACACGCCACCTATCACACACCTATCCACTTATCAGGCGCCAACTGTCACGCGCCACTTATCACACACCACCTATCCACCTATCACAAACCACCTATCACACGCCACCTATCACACACAACCTATCACACTCCACCAATCACACACCACCTATCACACACCACCTATCACACACCACCTTTCACACACCACCTATCACGCGCCACCTATCACACACCACCTATCAATCACCACCTTTCACACACCACCTATCACGCGCCACATATCACACACCACGTATCACACTCCACCTATCAATCACCACCTATCACACACCACCTATCACACTCCACCATTCACACACCACCTATCACACACCACCTATCACACTCCACCAATCACGCACCACCTATCACACACCACCTATCACGCACCACGTATCAAACTCCACCTATCACACACCACCTATCACACACCACCTATCAAACGCCACCTATCACACACCACCTATCCACCTATCGCACGCCACCTATCACGTACCACCTTTCACATACCAGCTATCACGTGCCACCTATCACACACCACCTATCACATGCCACCTATCACACACCACCTAACCACCCATCACACACAACCTAACACACACCACCTGACCACCTATCACACACCACCTATCACACACCACCTAACCACCTATCACACACCACCTAACACACACCAACTAACCACATATCACACGCCACCTATTACACACCACCTATCACACACCACCTATCACACACCACCTATCACACTCCACCTAACCACCTATCACACACCACCTATCACACGCCACCTATCACAGACCACCTATCACACGACACCTATCACACACCACCTTCACACACCACCTATCACACACCACCTATCACACACCACATAACCACCTATCACAAACCACCTACCACAAACCACCTATCACACGCCACCTATCACACACCACCTATCCACCTATCACACACCACCTATCACTCGCCACCTATCACACGCCACCTATCACACACCACCTATCACACACCACCTATCACACACCACCTATCCACCTTTCACACACCTCCTATCACACACCACCTATCACAAACCACCTATCATACACCACCTATCCACCTGTTACACACCACCTATCACACACCACCTATCAATCACCATCTTTCACACACCACCTATCACGCGCCACCTATCACACACCACCTATCACACACCACCTAACAACCTATCACACACCACCTATCACACAACACCTATCACACTCCACCAAACACACACCACCTATCACACTCCACCATTCACACACCACCTAGCACACACCACCTATCACACTCCACCAATCACACGCCACCTATCACAAACCTCCTATCACACGCCACCTATCACACACCACCTATCACACACCACCTATCACACGCCACCTATCACACACCACCTATCACACGCCACCTATCACACACCACCTATCACACACCACCTTTCACACACCACCTATCACACTCCACCTAACCACCTTTCAAACACCACCTATCACACACCACCTTTCACACACCACCTATCACACTCCACCTAACCACCTATCACACACCACCTATCACACGCCACCTATCACACACCACCTATCACACACCTATCACACACCACCTATCACACACCAACTATCACACACCACCTAACCACCTATCTCACACCACCTATCAGAAACCACCAATGAGACGCCACCTATCACACACCTGCTATCACACACCACCTAGCCACCTATCACACAGCACCTATCACACGCCACCTATCACACACCATCTATCACACACCACCTATCACACACCACCTATCACACACCACCTAACCACCTATCACACACCTCCTATCACACACCACCTATCACACACCACCTATCACAAACCACCTATCACACACCACCTAACCACCTATCACACAACTCCAATCACACTACAACTATCACGCGCCAACTATCACACGCCACCTATCACACACCACCTATCACACACCACCTATCACACACTACCTATCACACACCACCTATCCAACTATCACACGCCACCTATCACGTACCACCTTTCACACACCACCTATCACACACCACCTATAATACACCACCTATCACACACCACCTATCACACACCACCTAACCACCAATCACACACCACCTATCACACACCACCTAACCAGCTATCACAAACCACCTATCACGCGCCACCTATCACGTACCACCTATCAATCACCACCTATCACACACCACCTATCACACACCACCTATCACAATCCAGCACTCACACACCACTTATCACACACCACCTATCACACACCACCTTTCACACACCACCTATCACGCACCACCTATCACACACCACCTATCAATCACCACCTTTCACACACCACCTATCACGCGCCACCTATCACACACCACCTATCACACACCACCTATCACACTCCACCATTCACACACCACCTATCACACACCACCTATCACACTCCACCTATCCACCTATCACGCGCCACCTATCACGCACCACCTATCACACCCCACCTATCCACCTATCACGCACCAGTTATCACTCACCACCTATCAAACACCACCTATCCACCTATCACGCGCCACCTATCACGCGCCACCTATCACACACCACCTATTACACACCACCTATCACGCGCCACGTATCACACACCACCTATCACACACCACCTATCCACCTATCACGCGCCACCTATCACGCGCCACCTATCACACACCACCTATCAAACACCACCTATCCACCTATCACGCGCCACCAACCACACAGCACCTATCACGCGCCATGTATCACACACCAACTATCACACACCACCTATCACACACCACCTATCCACCTATCACGCGCCACCTATCACGCACGACCTATCACAAACCACCTATCACACACCACCTATCACACACCACCTAATCACACACCACCTATCCACCTATCAGGCGCCACCTATCATGCACCACCTATCACACACCACCTATCACACACCATCTATCACACACCACATATCTCACACGACCTATCACACGCCACCTATCACTCAACACCTATTACACACCACCTATTACACACCACCGATCACACAACACCTATCACACACCACCTATCACACACCACCCATCACAAACCACCGATCACACAACACCGATCACGCACCACGAATCACACGCCACCTATCACACACCACCTATCACACACCACCTATCACACACCACCTATCACACACCACCTTTCACACACCATCTATCACACACCACCTAACCACCTATCACACACCACCTATCACACACAACCTATCACACACCACCTATCAAACACCACCTATCACAGACCATCTTGCACACGCCACCTATCACACACCACCTATCACACACCACGTAACCATCTATCACACACCACCTATCACACACCACCTATGGCACACCACCTATCACACACCACCTATCGGGTGCCACCTATCATGCGCCACCTATCACACGCCATCTTTCACACACCACCAATAACACACCACCTATCACACGCCACCTATCACACAACACCTATCACACACCACCGATCACACATAACCTATCATACGCCACCCATCACACACCACCGATCACACACCACCTATCACACGCCACCTATCACACAACACCTATCACACACCACCTATCACACACCACCTATCAAACACCACCTATCACACACCACCTAACCACCTATAACACACCACCTATCACACACAACTTATCACACACAAACTATCACACACCACCTATCAAACACCACCTATCACAGACCATCTTGCACACGCCACCTATCACACACCACCTATCACACACCACGTAACCATCTATCACACACCACCTATCACACACCACCTATCAAACTCCACCCATCACACACCACCTATCACACACCACCTATCACACACTACCTATCACACGCCACCTATCACACACCACCTATCACACACCACCTATCCATCTATCACGCGCCACCTATCACGAACCACCTGTCACAAACCACCTATCAGACACCACCTAACACACACCGCCTATCCACCTATCACGCGCCACCTATCACGCACCACCTATCACACACCAACTATCCACCTATCACGCACCACGTATAACTCACCACCTATCACACACCACCTATCCACCTATCACGCGCCACCTATCACACACCACCTATCACACACCACCTATCCACCTATCACGCGCCACCAATCACACACCACCCATCACGCGCCTTGTATCACACACCAACTATCACACACCACCTATCACACACCACCTATCCACCTATCACGCGCCACCTATCACGCACCACCTATCACAAACCAACTATCACACACCACCTATCACACACCACCTATCACACACCACCTATCCACCTATCAGGCGCCACCTATCATGCACCACCTATCACACACCACCTATCACACACCACCTATCAAACACCACATATCTCACACGACCTATCACACGCCACCTATCACGCAACGCCTATCACACACCACCCATCACACACCACCTATCACACGCCACCTATCACACAAAACCTATCACACACCACCTATCACACACCACCCATCACACACCACCGATCACACACCACCTATCACACGCCACCTATCACACACCTATCACACACCACGTATCACACGCCAGCTATCACACAATACCTATCACACACCACCTATCACACACCACCTATCACAGACCACCTATCACACACCACCTATCACACACCACCTTTCACACACCACCTATCACACACCACCTAACCACCTATCACACACCACCTATCACACACCACCTATCACACACAACCTATCACACACCACCTATCAAACACCACCTATCACAGACCATTTGCACACGCCACCTATCACACACCACCTATCACACAGCACGTAACCATCTATCACACACCACCTATCACACACCACCTATCGCACACCGCCTATCACACACCACCTATCGGGTGCCACCTATCATGCGCCACCTATCACACGCCATCTTTCACACGCTACCTATAACACACCATCTATCACACACCACCTATCACACACTACCTATCACACACCACCCATCACACACCACCGTTCACACACCACCTATCACACGCCACCTATCACACAGCACCTATCACACACCACCTAATCACACACCACCTATCCACCTATCAGGCGCCACCTATCATGCACCACCTATCACATACCACCTATCACACACCATCTATCACACACCACATATCTCACACAACCTATCACACGCCACCTATCACTCAACACCTATTACACACCACCTATCACACACCACCTATCACACAACACCTATCACACACCACCTATCACACACCACCCATCACAAACCACCGATCACACAACACCGATCACACACCACGAATCACACGCCACCTATCACACACCACCTATCACACACCACCTATCACACACCACCTATCACACACCACCTTTCACACACCATCTATCACACACCACCTAACCACCTATCACACACCACCTATCACACACAACCTATCACACACCACCTATCAAACACCACCTATCACAGACCATCTTGCACACGCCACCTATCACACACCACCTATCACACACCACGTAACCATCTATCACACACCACCTATCACACACCACTATCGCACACCACCTATCACACACCACCTATCGGGGCCACCTATCATGCGCCACCTATCACACGCCATCTTTCACACGCCACCAATAACACACCACCTATCACACAACACCTATCACACACCACCCATCACACACCACCGATCACACACCACCTATCACACGCCACCTATCACACAACACCTATCACACACCACCGATCAAACATAACCTATCATACGCCACCCATCACACACCACCGATCACACACCACCTATCACACGCCACCTATCACACAACACCTATCACACACCACCTATCACACACCACCTATCAAACACCACTTATCACACACCACCTAACCACCTATAACACACCACCTATCACACACAACTTATCACACACAAACTATCACACACCACCTATCAAACACCACATATCACAGACCATCTTGCACACGCCACCTATCACACACCACCTATCACACACCACGTAACCATCTATCACACACCACCTATCACACACCACCTATCAAACTCCACCCATCACACACCACCTATCACACACCACCTATCACACACTACCTATCACACGCCACCTATCACACACCACCTATCACACACCACCTATCCATCTATCACGCGCCACCTATCACGAACCACCTGTCACACACCACCTATCAGACACCACCTAACACACACCGCCTATCCACCTATCACGCGCCACCTATCACGCACCACCTATCACACACCAACTATCCACCTATCACGCACCACGTATAACTCACCACCTATCACACACCACCTATCCACCTATCACGCGCCACCTATCACACACCACCTATCACACACCACCTATCCACCTATCACGCGCCACCAATCACACACCACCCATCACGCGCCTTGTATCACACACCAACTATCACACACCACCTATCACACACCACCTATCCACCTATCACGCGCCACCTATCACGCACCACCTATCACAAACCAACTATCACACACCACCGATCACACACCACCTATCACACACCACCTATCCACTTATCAGGCGCCACCTATCATGCACCACCTATCACACACCACCTATCACACACCACCTATCAAACACCACATATCTCACACGACCTATCACAAGCCACCTATCACGCAACGCCTATCACACACCACCCATCACACACCACCTATCACACGCCACCTATCACACAAAACATATCACACACCACCTATCACACACCACCCATCACACACCACCGATCACACACCACCTATCACACGCCACCTATCACACACCTATCACACACCACGTATCACACGCCAGCTATCACACAATACCTATCACACACCACCTATCACACACCACCTATCACAGACCACCTATCACACACCACCTATCACACACCACCTTTCACACACCACCTAACCACCTATCACACACCACCTATCACACACCACCTATCACACACAACCTATCACACACCACCTATCAAACACCACCTATCACAGACCATTTGCACACGCCACCTATCACACACCACCTATCACACAGCACGTAACCATCTATCACACACCACCTATCACACACCACCTATCGCACACCGCCTATCACACACCACCTATCGGGTGCCACCTATCATGCGCCACCTATCACACGCCATCTTTCACACGCTACCTATAACACACCATCTATCACACACCACCTATCACACACTACCTATCACACACCACCCATCACACACCACCGTTCACACACCACCTATCACACGCCACCTTTCACACAACACCTATCACACACCACCGATCCCACACCACCCATCCCACACCACCGATCACACACCACCTATCACACGCCACCTATCACAAAACACCTATCACACACCACCTATCACACACCACCTATCACACACCACCTATCACACACCACCTTTCACACAATACCTATCACACACCACCTAACCACCTATCACACACCACCTATCACACACAAACTATCACACACCAAATATCAAACACCACCTATCACAGACCATCTTGCACACGCCACCTATCACACACCACCTATCACACACCACGTAACCATCTATCACACCCCACCTATCACACACCACCTATCGCAAACCGCCTATCACACACCACCTATCGGGTGCCACCTATCATGCGGCACCTATCACACGCCAGCTATAACACTCCACCTATCACACACCACCTATCACACACCACCTAACACACGCCACCCATCACACTCCATCTATCACACGCCACCTATTACACACCACCTATCACACGCCACCTATATCACGCCACCTATCACACACCACCTATGACACACCACCCATCAGACACCACCAATCACACACCACCTATCACACGCCACCTATCACACACCACCTATCAGACACCACCTATCCACCTATCACGCGCCACCTATCACGCACCACCTATCACACACCATCTATCCACCTATCACGCACCACGTATAACTCACCACCTATCACACACCACCTATCACACAACACCTATCCACCTATCACGCGCCACCAATCACACACCACCCATCACGCGCCTTGTATCACACACCAACTATCACACACCACCTATCACACACCACCTATCCACCTATCACGCGCCACCTATCACGCACCACCTATCACAAACCAACTATCACACACCACCTATCACACACCACCTATCAGACACCACCTATCACACACCACCTATCACACACCACCTTTCACACACCACCTATCACACACCACCTAACCACCTATAACACACCACCTATCACACACAACTTATCACACACAAACTATCACACACCACCTATCAAACACCACCTATCACAGACCATCTTGCACACGCCACCTATCACACACCACCTATCACACACCACGTAACCATCTATCACACACCACCTATCACACACCACCTCTCCATCTATCACGCGCCACCTATCACGAACCACCTGTCACACACCACCTATCAGACACCACCTAACACACACCGCCTATCCACCTATCACGCGCCACCTATCACGCACCACCTATCACACACCAACTATCCACCTATCACGCACCACGTATAACTCACCACCTATCACACACCACCTATCCACCTATCACGCGCCACCTATCACGCGCCACCTATCACACACCACCTATCACACACCACCTATCCACCTATCACGCACCACCAATCACACACCACCCATCACGCGCCTTGTATCACACACCAACTATCACACACCACCTATCACACACCACCTATCCACCTATCACGCGCCACCTATCACGCACGACCTATCACAAACCACCTATCACACACCACCTATCACACACCACCAATCACACACCACCTATCCACCTATCAGGCGCCACCTATCATGCACCACCTATCACACACCACCTATCACACACCATCTATCACACACCACATATCTCACACGACCTATCACACGCCACCTATCACACAACACCTATCACACACCACCAATCACACACCACCTATCACACAACACCTATCACACACCACCTATCACACACCACCCATCACAAACCACCGATCACACAACACCGATCACACACCACGAATCACACACCACCTATCACACACCACCTTTCACACACCATCTATCACACACCACCTAACCACCTATCACACACCACCTATCACACACAACCTATCACACACCACCTATCAAACACCACCTATCACAGACCATCTTGCACACGCCACCTATCACACACCACCTATCACACACCACGTAACCATCTATCACACACCACCTATCACACACCACTATCGCACACCACCTATCACACACCACCTATCGGGGCCACCTATCATGCGCCACCTATCACACGCCATCTTTCACACGCCACCAATAACACACCACCTATCACACAACACCTATCACACACCACCCATCACACACCACCGATCACACACCACCTATCACACGCCACCTATCACACAACACCTATCACACACCACCGATCACACATAACCTATCATACGCCACCCATCACACACCACCGATCACACACCACCTATCACACGCCACCTATCACACAACACCTATCACACACCACCTATCACACACCACCTATCAAACACCACTTATCACACACCACCTAACCACCTATAACACACCACCTATCACACACAACTTATCACACACAAACTATCACACACCACCTATCAAACACCACATATCACAGACCATCTTGCACACGCCACCTATCACACACCACCTATCACACACCACGTAACCATCTATCACACACCACCTATCACACACCACCTATCAAACTCCACCCATCACACACCACCTATCACACACCACCTATCACACACTACCTATCACACGCCACCTATCACACACCACCTATCACACACCACCTATCCATCTATCACGCGCCACCTATCACGAACCACCTGTCACACACCACCTATCAGACACCACCTAACACACACCGCCTATCCACCTATCACGCGCCACCTATCACGCACCACCTATCACACACCAACTATCCACCTATCACGCACCACGTATAACTCACCACCTATCACACACCACCTATCCACCTATCACGCGCCACCTATCACACACCACCTATCACACACCACCTATCCACCTATCACGCGCCACCAATCACACACCACCCATCACGCGCCTTGTATCACACACCAACTATCACACACCACCTATCACACACCACCTATCCACCTATCACGCGCCACCTATCACGCACCACCTATCACAAACCAACTATCACACACCACCGATCACACACCACCTATCACACACCACCTATCCACCTATCAGGCGCCACCTATCATGCACCACCTATCACACACCACCTATCACACACCACCTATCAAACACCACATATCTCACACGACCTATCACAAGCCACCTATCACGCAACGCCTATCACACACCACCCATCACACACCACCTATCACACGCCACCTATCACACAAAACATATCACACACCACCTATCACACACCACCCATCACACACCACCGATCACACACCACCTATCACACGCCACCTATCACACACCTATCACACACCACGTATCACACGCCAGCTATCACACAATACCTATCACACACCACCTATCACACACCACCTATCACAGACCACCTATCACACACCACCTATCACACACCACCTTTCACACACCACCTAACCACCTATCACACACCACCTATCACACACCACCTATCACACACAACCTATCACACACCACCTATCAAACACAACCTATCACAGACCATTTGCACACGCCACCTATCACACACCACCTATCACACAGCACGTAACCATCTATCACACACCACCTATCACACACCACCTATCGCACACCGCCTATCACACACCACCTATCGGGTGCCACCTATCATGCGCCACCTATCACACGCCATCTTTCACACGCTACCTATAACACACCATCTATCACACACCACCTATCACACACTACCTATCACACACCACCCATCACACACCACCGTTCACACACCACCTATCACACGCCACCTATCACACAACACCTATCACACACCACCGATCCCACACCACCCATCACACACCACCGATCACACACCACCTATCACACGCCACCTATCACAAAACACCTATCACACACCACCTATCACACACCACCTATCACACACCACCTATCACACACCACCTTTCACACAATACCTATCACACACCACCTAACCACCTATCACACACCACCTATCACACACAAACTATCACACACCAAATATCAAACACCACCTATCACAGACCATCTTGCACACGCCACCTATCACACACCACCTATCACACACCACGTAACCATCTATCACACCCCACCTATCACACACCACCTATCGCAAACCACCTATCACACACCACCTATCGGGTGCCACCTATCATGCGGCACCTATCACACGCCAGCTATAACACTCCACCTATCACACACCACCTATCACACACCACCTAACACACGCCACCCATCACACTCCATCTATCACACGCCACCTATTACACACCACCTATCACACGCCACCTATATCACGCCACCTATCACACACCACCTATGACACACCACCCATCAGACACCACCAATCACACACCACCTATCACACGCCACCTATCACACACCACCTATCAGACACCACCTATCCACCTATCACGCGCCACCTATCACGCACCACCTATCACACACCATCTATCCACCTATCACGCACCACGTATAACTCACCACCTATCACACACCACCTATCACACAACACCTATCCACCTATCACGCGCCACCAATCACACACCACCCATCACGCGCCTTGTATCACACACCAACTATCACACACCACCTATCACACACCACCTATCCACCTATCACGCGCCACCTATCACGCACCACCTATCACAAACCAACTATCACACACCACCTATCACACACCACCTATCAGACACCACCTATCACACACCACCTATCACACACCACCTTTCACACACCACCTATCACACACCACCTAACCACCTATAACACACCACCTATCAAACACCACCTATCACAGACCATCTTGCACACGCCACCTATCACACACCACCTATCACACACCACGTAACCATCTATCACACACCACCTATCACACACCACCTCTCCATCTATCACGCGCCACCTATCACGAACCACCTGTCACACACCACCTATCAGACACCACCTAACACACACCGCCTATCCACCTATCACGCGCCACCTATCACGCACCACCTATCACACACCAACTATCCACCTATCACGCACCACGTATAACTCACCACCTATCACACACCACCTATCCACCTATCACGCGCCACCTATCACGCGCCACCTATCACACACCACCTATCACACACCACCTATCCACCTATCACGCACCACCAATCACACACCACCCATCACGCGCCTTGTATCACACACCAACTATCACACACCACCTATCACACACCACCTATCCACCTATCACGCGCCACCTATCACGCACGACCTATCACAAACCACCTATCACACACCACCTATCACACACCACCAATCACACACCACCTATCCACCTATCAGGCGCCACCTATCATGCACCACCTATCACACACCACCTATCACACACCATCTATCACACACCACATATCTCACACGACCTATCACACGCCACCTATCACACAACACCTATCACACACCACCAATCACACACCACCTATCACACAACACCTATCACACACCACCTATCACACACCACCCATCACAAACCACCGATCACACAACACCGATCACACACCACGAATCACACGCCACCTATCACACACCACCTATCACACACCACCTATCACACACCACCTATCACACACCACCTTTCACACACCATCTATCACACACCACCTAACCACCTATCACACACCACCTATCACAAACAAACTATCACACACCACCTATCAAACACCACCTATCACAGACCATTTGCGCACGCCACCTATCACACACCACCTATCACACAGCACGTAACCATCTATCACACACCACCTATCACACACCACCTATCGCACACCGCCTATCACACAGCACCTATCGGGTGCCACCTATCATGCGCCACCTATCACACGCCATCTTTCACACGCTACCTATAACACACCATCTATCACACACCACCTATCACACACTACCTATCACACACCACCCATCACACACCACCGTTCACACACCACCTATCACACGCCACCTATCACACAACACCTATCACACACCACCGATCCCACACCACCCATCACACACCACCGATCACACACCACCTATCACACGCCACCTATCACACAACACCTATCACACACCACCTATCACACACCACCTATCACACACCACCTATCACACACCACCTATCACACACCACCTTTCACACAACACCTATCACACACCACCTAACCACCTATCACACACCACCTATCACACACAAACTATCACACACCACCTATCAAACACCACCTATCACAGACCATCTTGCACACGCCACCTATCACACACCACCTATCACACACCACGTAACCATCTATCACACTCCACCTATCGGGTGCCACCTATCATGCGGCACCTATCACACGCCAGCTATAACACTCCACCTATCACACACCACCTATCACACACCACCTATCACACGCCACCCATCACACTCCATCTATCACACGCCACCTATTACACACCACCTATCACACGCCACCTATATCACGCCACCTATCACACACCACCTATGACACACCACCCATCACACACCACCAATCACACACCACCTATCACACGCCACCTATCACACACCACCTATCACACACCACCTATCCACCTATCACGCGCCACCTATCACGCACCACCTATCACACACCATCTATCCACCTATCACGCACCACGTATAACTCACCACCTATCACACACCACCTATCACACAACACCTATCCACCTATCACGCGCCACCAATCACACACCACCCATCACGCGCCTTATATCACACACCAACTATCACACACCACCTATCACACACCACCTATCCACCTATCATGCGCCACCTATCACGCACCAGCTATCACAAACCAACTATCACACACCACCTATCACACACCACCTATCACACACCACCTATCACACACCACCTATCACACACCACCTATCACACACCACCTTTCACACACCACCTATCACACACCACCTAACCACCTATAACACACCACCTATCACACACAACTTATCACACACAAACTATCACACACCACCTATCAAACACCACCTATCACAGAACATCTTGCACACGCCACCTATCACACACCACCTATCACACACCACGTAACCATCTATCACACACCACCTATCACACACCACCTATCAAACTCCACCCATCACACACCACCTATCACACACCACCTATCACACACTACCTATCACACGCCACCTATCACACACCACCTATCACACACCACCTATCCATCTATCACGCGCCACCTATCACGAACCACCTGTCACACACCACCTATCAGACACCACCTAACACACACCGCCTATCCACCTATCACGCGCCACCTATCACGCACCACCTATCACACACCAACTATCCACCTATCACGCACCACGTATAACTCACCACCTATCACACACAACCTATCCACCTATCACGCGCCACCTATCACGCGCCACCTATCACACACCACCTATCACACACCACCTATCCACCTATCACGCGCCACCAATCACACACCACCCATCACGCGCCTTGTATCACACACCAACTATCACACACCACCTATCACACACCACCTATCCACCTATCACGCGCCACCTATCACGCACCACCTATCACAAACCAACTATCACACACCACCTATCACACACCACCTATCACACACCACCTATCCACCTATCAGGCGCCACCTATCATGAACCACCTATCACACACCACCTATCACACACCACCTATCAAACACCACATATCTCACACGACCAATCACACGCCACCTGTCACGCAACACCTATCACACACCACCTATCACACACCACCTATCACACGCCACCTATCACACAAAACCTATCACACACCACCTATCACACACCACCCATCACACACCACCGATCACACACCACCTATCACACGCCACCAATCACACACCTATCACACACCACGTATCACACGCCAGCTATCACACAATACCTATCACACACCACCTATCACACACCACCTATCACAGACCACCTATCACACACCACCTATCACACACCACCTTTCACACACCACCTATCACACACCACCTAACCACCTATCACACACCACCTATCACACACCACCTATCACACACAACCTATCACACACCACCTATCAAACACCACCTATCACAGACCATTTGCACACGCCACCTATCACACACCACCTATCACACAGCACGTAACCATCTATCACACACCACCTATCACACACCACCTATCGCACACCGCCTATCACACACCACCTATCGGGTGCCACCTATCATGCGCCACCTATCACACGCCATCTTTCACACGCTACCTATAACACACCATCTATCACACACCACCTATCACACACTACCTATCACACACCACCCATCACACACCACCGTTCACACACCACCTATCACACGCCACCTATCACACAACACCTATCACACACCACCGATCCCACACCACCCATCACACACCACCGATCACACACCACCCATCACACGCCACCTGTCACACAACACCTATCACACACCACCTATCACACACCACCTATCACACACCACCTATCACACACCACCTATCACACACCACCTATCACACACCACCTTTCACACAACACCTATCACACACCACCTAACCACCTATCACACACCACCTATCACACACAAACTATCACACACCACCTATCAAACACCACCTATCACAGACCATCTTGCACACGCCACCTATCACACACCACCTATCACACACCACGTAACCATCTATCACACACCACCTATCACACACCACCTTTCGCAAACCACCTATCACACACCACCTATCGGGTGCCACCTATCATGCGGCACCTATCACACGCCAGCTATAACACTCCACCTATCACACACCACCTATCACACACCACCTATCACACGCCACCCATCACACTCCATCTATCACACGCCACCTATTACACACCACCTATCACACGCCACCTATATCACGCCACCTATCACACACCACCTATGACACACCACCCATCACACACCACCAATCACACACCACCTATCACACGCCACCTATCACACACCACCTATCACACACCACCTATCCACCTATCACGCGCCACCTATCACGCACCACCTGTCACACACCATCTATCCACCTATCACGCACCACGTATAACTCACCACCTATCACACACCACCTATCACACAACACCTATCCACCTATCACGCGCCACCAATCACACACCACCCATCACGCGCCTTGTATCACACACCAACTATCACACACCACCTATCACACACCACCTATCCACCTATCACGCGCCACCTATCACGCACCACCTATCACAAACCAACTATCACACACCACCTATCACACACCACCTATCACACACCACCTATCACACACCACCTATCACACACCACCTATCACACACCACCTTTCACACACCACCTATCACACACCACCTAACCACCTATAACACACCACCTATCACACACAACTTATCACACACAAACTATCACACACCACCTATCAAACACCACCTATCACAGACCATCTTGCACACGCCACCTATCACACACCACCTATCACACACCACGTAACCATCTATCACACACCACCTATCACACACCACCTATCAAACTCCACCCATCACACACCACCTATCACACACCACCTATCACACACTACCTATCACACGCCACCTATCACACACCACCTATCACACACCACCTATCCATCTATCACGCGCCACCTATCACGAACCACCTGTCACACACCACCTATCAGACACCACCTAACACACACCGCCTATCCACCTATCACGCGCCACCTATCACGCACCACCTATCACACAGCAACTATCCACCTATCACGCACCACGTATAACTCACCACCTATCACACACCACCTATCCCCCTATCACGCGCCACCTATCACGCGCCACCTATCACACACCACCTATCACACACCACCTATCCACCTATCACGCGCCACCAATCACACACCACCCATCACGCGCCTTGTATCACACACCAACTATCACACACCACCTATCACACACCACCTATCCACCTATCACGCGCCACCTATCACGCACCACCTATCACAAACCAACTATCACACACCACCTATCACACACCACCTATCACACACCACCTATCAAACACCACATATCTCACACGACCTATCACACGCCACCTATCACGCAACACCGATCACACACCACTTATCACACACCACCTATCACACGCCACCTATCACAAAAAACCTATCACACACCACCTATCACACACTACCCATCACACACCACCGATCACACACCACCTATCACACGCCACCTATCACACACCTATCACACACCACGTATCACACGCCAGCTATCACACAATACCTATCACACACCACCTATCACACACCACCTATCACAGACCACCTATCACACACCACCTATCACACACCACCTTTCACACACCACCTATCACACACCACCTAACAACCTATCACACACCACCTATCACACACCACCTATCACACACAACCTATCACACACCACCTATCAAACACCACCTATCACAGACCATCTTGCACACGCCACCTATCACACACCACCTATCACACACCACATAACCATCTATCACACCCCACCTATCACACACCACCTATCGCAAACCGCCTATCACACACCACCTATCGGGTGCCACCTATCATGCGGCACCAATCACACGCCAGCTATAACACTCCACCTATCACACACCACCTATCACACACCACCTAACACACGCCACCCATCACACTCCATCTATCACACGCCACCTATTACACACCACCTATCACACGCCACCTATATCACGCCACCTATCACACACCACCTATGACACACCACCCATCACACACCACCAATCACACACCACCTATCACACGACACCTATCACACACCACCTATCACACACCACCTATCCACCTATCACGCGCCACCTATCACGCACCACCTATCACACACCATCTATCCACCTATCACGCACCACGTATAACTCACCACCTATCACACACCACCTATCACACAACACCTATCCACCTATCACGCGCCACCAATCACACACCACCCATCACGCGCCTTGTATCACACACCAACTATCACACACCACCTATCACACACCACCTATCCACCTATCACGCGCCACCTATCACGCACCACCTATCACAAACCAACTATCACACACCACCTATCACACACCACCTATCAGACACCACCTATCACACACCACCTATCACACACCACCTTTCACACACCACCTATCACACACCACCTAACCACCTATAACACACCACCTATCACACACAACTTATCACACACAAACTATCACACACCACCTATCAAACACCACCTATCACAGACCATCTTGCACACGCCACCTATCACACACCACCTATCACACACCACGTAACCATCTATCACACACCACCTATCACACACCACCTCTCCATCTATCACGCGCCACCTATCACGAACCACCTGTCACACACCACCTATCAGACACCACCTAACACACACCGCCTATCCACCTATCACGCGCCACCTATCACGCACCACCTATCACACACCAACTATCCACCTATCACGCACCACGTATAACTCACCACCTATCACACACAACCTATCCACCTATCACGCGCCACCTATCACGCGCCACCTATCACACACCACCTATCACACACCACCTATCCACCTATCACGCGCCACCAATCACACACCACCCATCACGCGCCTTGTATCACACACCAACTATCACACACCACCTATCACACACCACCTATCCACCTATCACGCGCCACCTATCACGCACGACCTATCACAAACCACCTATCACACACCACCTATCACACACCACCAATCACACACCACCTATCCACCTATCAGGCGCCACCTATCATGCACCACCTATCACACACCACCTATCACACACCATCTATCACACACCACATATCTCACACGACCTATCACACGCCACCTATCACACAACACCTATCACACACCACCTATCACACACCACCTATCACACAACACCTATCACACACCACCTATCACACACCACCCATCACAAACCACCGATCACACAACACCGATCACACACCACGAATCACACGCCACCTATCACACACCACCTATCACACACCACCTATCACACACCACCTATCACACACCACCTTTCACACACCATCTATCACACACCACCTAACCACCTATCACACACCACCTATCACACACAACCCATCACACACCACCTATCAAACACCACCTATCACAGACCATTTGCGCACGCCACCTATCACACACCACCTATCACACAGCACGTAACCATCTATCACACACCACCTATCAAACACCACCTATCACAAACCACCGATCACACAACACCGATCACACACCACGAATCACACGCCACCTATCACACACCACCTATCACACACCACCTATCACACACCACCTATCACACACCACCTTTCACACACCATCTATCACACACCACCTAACCACCTATCACACACCACCTATCACAAACAAACTATCACACACCACCTATCAAACACCACCTATCACAGACCATTTGCGCACGCCACCTATCACACACCACCTATCACACAGCACGTAACCATCTATCACACACCACCTATCACACACCACCTATCGCACACCGCCTATCACACAGCACCTATCGGGTGCCACCTATCATGCGCCACCTATCACACGCCATCTTTCACACGCTACCTATAACACACCATCTATCACACACCACCTATCACACACTACCTATCACACACCACCCATCACACACCACCGTTCACACACCACCTATCACACGCCACCTATCACACAACACCTATCACACACCACCGATCCCACACCACCCATCACACACCACCGATCACACACCACCTATCACACGCCACCTATCACACAACACCTATCACACACCACCTATCACACACCACCTATCACACACCACCTATCACACACCACCTATCACACACCACCTTTCACACAACACCTATCACACACCACCTAACCACCTATCACACACCACCTATCACACACAAACTATCACACACCACCTATCAAACACCACCTATCACAGACCATCTTGCACACGCCACCTATCACACACCACCTATCACACACCACGTAACCATCTATCACACTCCACCTATCTGGTGCCACCTATCATGCGGCACCTATCACACGCCAGCTATAACACTCCACCTATCACACACCACCTATCACACACCACCTATCACACGCCACCCATCACACTCCATCTATCACACGCCACCTATTACACACCACCTATCACACGCCACCTATATCACGCCACCTATCACACACCACCTATGACACACCACCCATCACACACCACCAATCACACACCACCTATCACACGCCACCTATCACACACCACCTATCACACACCACCTATCCACCTATCACGCGCCACCTATCACGCACCACCTATCACACACCATCTATCCACCTATCACGCACCACGTATAACTCACCACCTATCACACACCACCTATCACACAACACCTATCCACCTATCACGCGCCACCAATCACACACCACCCTTCACGCGCCTTATATCACACACCAACTATCACACACCACCTATCACACACCACCTATCCACCTATCATGCGCCACCTATCACGCACCAGCTATCACAAACCAACTATCACACACCACCTATCACACACCACCTATCACACACCACCTATCAGACACCACCTATCACACACCACCTATCACACACCACCTTTCACACACCACCTATCACACACCACCTAACCACCTATAACACACCACCTATCACACACAACTTATCACACACAAACTATCACACACCACCTATCAAACACCACCTATCACAGAACATCTTGCACACGCCACCTATCACACACCACCTATCACACACCACGTAACCATCTATCACACACCACCTATCACACACCACCTATCAAACTCCACCCATCACACACCACCTATCACACACCACCTATCACACACTACCTATCACACGCCACCTATCACACACCACCTATCACACACCACCTATCCATCTATCACGCGCCACCTATCACGAACCACCTGTCACACACCACCTATCAGACACCACCTAACACACACCGCCTATCCACCTATCACGCGCCACCTATCACGCACCACCTATCACACACCAACTATCCACCTATCACGCACCACGTATAACTCACCACCTATCACACACAACCTATCCACCTATCACGCGCCACCTATCACGCGCCACCTATCACACACCACCTATCACACACCACCTATCCACCTATCACGCGCCACCAATCACACACCACCCATCACGCGCCTTGTATCACACACCAACTATCACACACCACCTATCACACACCACCTATCCACCTATCACGCGCCACCTATCACGCACCACCTATCACAAACCAACTATCACACACCACCTATCACACACCACCTATCACACACCACCTATCCACCTATCAGGCGCCACCTATCATGAACCACCTATCACACACCACCTATCACACACCACCTATCAAACACCACATATCTCACACGACCAATCACACGCCACCTGTCACGCAACACCTATCACACACCACCTATCACACACCACCTATCACACGCCACCTATCACACAAAACCTATCACACACCACCTATCACACACCACCCATCACACACCACCGATCACACACCACCTATCACACGCCACCAATCACACACCTATCACACACCACGTATCACACGCCAGCTATCACACAATACCTATCACACACCACCTATCACACACCACCTATCACAGACCACCTATCACACACCACCTATCACACACCACCTTTCACACACCACCTATCACACACCACCTAACCACCTATCACACACCACCTATCACACACCACCTATCACACACAACCTATCACACACCACCTATCAAACACCACCTATCACAGACCATTTGCACACGCCACCTATCACACACCACCTATCACACAGCACGTAACCATCTATCACACACCACCTATCACACACCACCTATCGCACACCGCCTATCACACACCACCTATCGGGTGCCACCTATCATGCGCCACCTATCACACGCCATCTTTCACACGCTACCTATAACACACCATCTATCACACACCACCTATCACACACTACCTATCACACACCACCCATCACACACCACCGTTCACACACCACCTATCACACGCCACCTATCACACAACTCCTATCACACACCACCGATCCCACACCACCCATCACACACCACCGATCACACACCACCCATCACACGCCACCTATCACACAACACCTATCACACACCACCTATCACACACCACCTATCACACACCACCTATCACACACCACCTATCACACACCACCTATCACACACCACCTTTCACACAACACCTATCACACACCACCTAACCACCTATCACACACCACCTATCACACACAAACTATCACACACCACCTATCAAACACCACCTATCACAGACCATCTTGCACACGCCACCTATCACACACCACCTATCACACACCACGTAACCATCTATCACACACCACCTATCACACACCACCTTTCGCAAACCACCTATCACACACCACCTATCGGGTGCCACCTATCATGCGGCACCTATCACACGCCAGCTATAACACTCCACCTATCACACACCACCTATCACACACCACCTATCACACGCCACCCATCACACTCCATCTATCACACGCCACCTATTACACACCACCTATCACACGCCACCTATATCACGCCACCTATCACACACCACCTATGACACACCACCCATCACACACCACCAATCACACACCACCTATCACACGCCACCTATCACACACCACCTATCACACACCACCTATCCACCTATCACGCGCCACCTATCACGCACCACCTATCACACACCATCTATCCACCTATCACGCACCACGTATAACTCACCACCTATCACACACCACCTATCACACAACACCTATCCACCTATCACGCGCCACCAATCACACACCACCCTTCACGCGCCTTATATCACACACCAACTATCACACACCACCTATCACACACCACCTATCCACCTATCATGCGCCACCTATCACGCACCAGCTATCACAAACCAACTATCACACACCACCTATCACACACCACCTATCACACACCACCTATCAGACACCACCTATCACACACCACCTATCACACACCACCTTTCACACACCACCTATCACACACCACCTAACCACCTATAACACACCACCTATCACACACAACTTATCACACACAAACTATCACACACCACCTATCAAACACCACCTATCACAGAACATCTTGCACACGCCACCTATCACACACCACCTATCACACACCACGTAACCATCTATCACACACCACCTATCACACACCACCTATCAAACTCCACCCATCACACACCACCTATCACACACCACCTATCACACACTACCTATCACACGCCACCTATCACACACCACCTATCACACACCACCTATCCATCTATCACGCGCCACCTATCACGAACCACCTGTCACACACCACCTATCAGACACCACCTAACACACACCGCCTATCCACCTATCACGCGCCACCTATCACGCACCACCTATCACACACCAACTATCCACCTATCACGCACCACGTATAACTCACCACCTATCACACACAACCTATCCACCTATCACGCGCCACCTATCACGCGCCACCTATCACACACCACCTATCACACACCACCTATCCACCTATCACGCGCCACCAATCACACACCACCCATCACGCGCCTTGTATCACACACCAACTATCACACACCACCTATCACACACCACCTATCCACCTATCACGCGCCACCTATCACGCACCACCTATCACAAACCAACTATCACACACCACCTATCACACACCACCTATCACACACCACCTATCCACCTATCAGGCGCCACCTATCATGAACCACCTATCACACACCACCTATCACACACCACCTATCAAACACCACATATCTCACACGACCAATCACACGCCACCTGTCACGCAACACCTATCACACACCACCTATCACACACCACCTATCACACGCCACCTATCACACAAAACCTATCACACACCACCTATCACACACCACCCATCACACACCACCGATCACACACCACCTATCACACGCCACCAATCACACACCTATCACACACCACGTATCACACGCCAGCTATCACACAATACCTATCACACACCACCTATCACACACCACCTTTCACACACCACCTATCACACACCACCTAACCACCTATCACACACCACCTATCACACACCACCTATCACACACAACCTATCACACACCACCTATCAAACACCACCTATCACAGACCATTTGCACACGCCACCTATCACACACCACCTATCACACAGCACGTAACCATCTATCACACACCACCTATCACACACCACCTATCGCACACCGCCTATCACACACCACCTATCGGGTGCCACCTATCATGCGCCACCTATCACACGCCATCTTTCACACGCTACCTATAACACACCATCTATCACACACCACCTATCACACACTACCTATCACACACCACCCATCACACACCACCGTTCACACACCACCTATCACACGCCACCTATCACACAACACCTATCACACACCACCGATCCCACACCACCCATCACACACCACCGATCACACACCACCCATCACACGCCACCTATCACACAACACCTATCACACACCACCTATCACACACCACCTATCACACACCACCTATCACACACCACCTATCACACACCACCTATCACACACCACCTTTCACACAACACCTATCACACACCACCTAACCACCTATCACACACCACCTATCACACACAAACTATCACACACCACCTATCAAACACCACCTATCACAGACCATCTTGCACACGCCACCTATCACACACCACCTATCACACACCACGTAACCATCTATCACACACCACCTATCACACACCACCTTTCGCAAACCACCTATCACACACCACCTATCGGGTGCCACCTATCATGCGGCACCTATCACACGCCAGCTATAACACTCCACCTATCACACACCACCTATCACACACCACCTATCACACGCCACCCATCACACTCCATCTATCACACGCCACCTATTACACACCACCTATCACACGCCACCTATATCACGCCACCTATCACACACCACCTATGACACACCACCCATCACACACCACCAATCACACACCACCTATCACACGCCACCTATCACACACCACCTATCACACACCACCTATCCACCTATCACGCGCCACCTATCACGCACCACCTGTCACACACCATCTATCCACCTATCACGCACCACGTATAACTCACCACCTATCACACACCACCTATCACACAACACCTATCCACCTATCACGCGCCACCAATCACACACCACCCATCACGCGCCTTGTATCACACACCAACTATCACACACCACCTATCACACACCACCTATCCACCTATCACGCGCCACCTATCACGCACCACCTATCACAAACCAACTATCACACACCACCTATCACACACCACCTATCACACACCACCTATCACACACCACCTATCACACACCACCTATCACACACCACCTTTCACACACCACCTATCACACACCACCTAACCACCTATAACACACCACCTATCACACACAACTTATCACACACAAACTATCACACACCACCTATCAAACACCACCTATCACAGACCATCTTGCACACGCCACCTATCACACACCACCTATCACACACCACGTAACCATCTATCACACACCACCTATCACACACCACCTATCAAACTCCACCCATCACACACCACCTATCACACACCACCTATCACACACTACCTATCACACGCCACCTATCACACACCACCTATCACACACCACCTATCCATCTATCACGCGCCACCTATCACGAACCACCTGTCACACACCACCTATCAGACACCACCTAACACACACCGCCTATCCACCTATCACGCGCCACCTATCACGCACCACCTATCACACAGCAACTATCCACCTATCACGCACCACGTATAACTCACCACCTATCACACACCACCAATCCCCCTATCACGCGCCACCTATCACGCGCCACCTATCACACACCACCTATCACACACCACCTATCCACCTATCACGCGCCACCAATCACACACCACCCATCACGCGCCTTGTATCACACACCAACTATCACACACCACCTATCACACACCACCTATCCACCTATCACGCGCCACCTATCACGCACCACCTATCACAAACCAACTATCACACACCACCTATCACACACCACCTATCACACACCACCTATCAAACACCACATATCTCACACGACCTATCACACGCCACCTATCACGCAACACCGATCACACACCACTTATCACACACCACCTATCACACGCCACCTATCACAAAAAACCTATCACACACCACCTATCACACACTACCCATCACACACCACCGATCACACACCACCTATCACACGCCACCTATCACACACCTATCACACACCACGTATCACACGCCAGCTATCACTCAATACCTATCACACACCACCTATCACACACCACCTATCACAGACCACCTATCACACACCACCTATCACACACCACCTTTCACACACCACCTATCACACACCACCTAACCACCTATCACACACCACCTATCACACACCACCTATCACACACAACCTATCACACACCACCTATCAAACACCACCTATCACAGACCATCTTGCACACGCCACCTATCACACACCACCCATCACACAGCACGTAACCATCTATCACACACCACCTATCACACACCACCTATCGCACACCGCCTATCACACACCACCTATCGGGTGCCACCTATCATGCGCCACCTATCACACGCCATCTTTCACACGCTACCTATAACACACCATCTATCACACACCACCTATCACACACTACCTATCACACACCACCCATCACACACCACCGTTCACACACCACCTATCACACGCCACCTATCACACAACACCTATCACACACCACCGATCCCACACCACCCATCACACACCACCGATCACACACCACCTATCACACGCCACCTATCACACAACACCTATCACACACCACCTATCACACACCACCTATCACACACCACCTATCACCCACCACCTATCACACACCACCTATCACATACCACCTTTCACACAACACCTATCACACACCACCTAACCACCTATCACACACCACCTATCACACACAAACTATCACACACCACCTATCAAACACCACCTATCACAGACCATCTTGCACACGCCACCTATCACACACCACCTATCACACACCACGTAACCATCTATCACACACCACCTATCACACACCACCTTTCGCAAACCGCCTATCACACACCACCTATAGGGTGCCACCTATCATGCGGCACCTATCACACGCCAGCTATAACACTCCACCTATCACACACCACCTATCACACACCACCTATCACACACCACCCATCACACTCCATCTATCACACACCACCTATCACACGCCACCTATCACATAACACCTATCACACACCACCGATCCCACACCACCCATCACACACCACCGATCACACACCACCTATCACACGCCACCTATCACACAACACCTATCACACACCACCTATCACACACCACCTATCACACACCACCTATCACACACCACCTTTCACACAACACCTATCACACACCACCTATCACACGCCACCTATCACACACAACCTATCACACACCACCTATCAAACACCACCTTTCACACAACACCTATCACACACCACCTAACCACCTATCACACACCACCTATCACACACCACCTATCGCACACCGCCTATCACACACCACCTATCGGGTGCCACCTATCATGCGCCACCTATCACACGCCATCTTTCACAAGCTACCTATAACACACCATCTATCACACACCACCTATCACACACTACCTATCACACACCACCCATCACACACCACCGTTCACACACCACCTATCACACGCCACCTATAACACACCACCTATCACACACCACCGATCCCACACCACCCATCACACACCACCGATCACACACCACCTATTACACGCCACCTATCACACAACACCTATCACACACCACCTATCACACACCACCTATCACACACCACCTATCACCCACCACCTATCACACACCACCTATCACACACCACCTTTCACACAACACCTATCACACACCACCTAACCACCTATCACACACCACCTATCACACACAAACTATCACACACCACCTATCAAACACCACCTATCACAGACCATCTTGCACACGCCACCTATCACACACCACCTATCACACACCACGTAACCATCTATCACACACCACCTATCACACACCACCTATCGCAAACCGCCTATCACACACCACCTATAGGGTGCCACCTATCATGCGGCACCTATCACACGCCAGCTATAACACTCCACCTATCACACACCACCTATCACACACCACCTATCACACGCCACCCATCACACTCCATCTATCACACGCCACCTATTACAAACCACCTATCACACGCCACCGTTCACACACCACCTATCACACGCCACCTATCACATTACACCTATCACACACCACCGATCCCACACCACCCATCACACACCACCGATCACACACCACCTATCACACAACACCTATCACACACCACCTATCACACACTACCTATCACACACCACCTATCACACACCACCTATCACACACCACCTTTCACACAACACCTATCACACACCACCTATCACACGCCACCTATCACACACTACCTATCACACACCACGTAACCATCTATCACACACCACCTATCACACACCACCTATCACACACCGCCTATCACACACCACCTATCGGGTGCCACCTATCATGCGCCACCTATCACACGCCATCTTTCACACGCCACCTATAACACACCACCTATCACACACCACCTATCACACACTACCTATCACACACCACCCATCACACACCACCGTTCACACACCACCTATCACACGCCACCTATCACACAACACCTATCACACACCACCGATCCCACACCACCCATCACACACCACCGATCACACACCACCTATCACACGCCACCTATCACACAACACCTATCACACACCACCTATCACACACCACCTATCACACACCACCTATCACACACCACCTATCACACACCACCTATCACACACCACCTTTCACACACCTATCACACACCACCTAACCTCCTATCACACACCACCTATCACACACAACCTATCACACACAAACTATCACACACCACCTATCAAACACCACCTATCACAGACCATTTTGCACACGCCACCTATCACACACCACCTATCACACACCACGTAACCATCTATCACACACCACCTATCACACACCACCTATCGCACACCGCCTATCACACACCACCTATCGGGTGCCACCTATCATGCGGCACCTATCACACGCCATCTTTCACACGCCAGCTATAACACTCCACCTATCACACACCACCTATCACACACCACCTATCACACGCCACCCATCACACTCCATCTATCACACGCCACCTATTACACACCACCTATCACACGCCACCTATATCACGCCACCTATCACACACCACCTATGACACACCACCCATCACACACCACCAATCACACACCACCTATCACACGCCACCTATCACCTATCACACACCACCTATCACACATCACCTATCCACCTATCACGCGCCACCTATCACGCACCACCTATCACACACCATCTATCCACGTATCACGCACCACGTATAACTCACCACCTATCACACACCACCTATCACACAGCACCTATCCACCTATCACGCACCACCAATCACACACCACCCATCACGCGCCTTGTATCACACACCAACTATCACACACCACCTATCACACACCACCTATCCACCTATCACGCGCCACCTATCACGCACCACCTATCACAAACCAACTATCACACACCACCTATCACACACCACCTATCACACACCACCTATCCACCTATCAGGCGCCACCTATCATGCACCACCTATCACACACCACCTATCACACACCACCTAACACACACCACATATCTCACACGACCTATCACACGCCACCTATCACACAACACCTATCACACACCACCTATCACACACCACCTATCACACGCCACCTATCACACAAAACCTATCACACACCACCTATCACACACCACCCATCACACACCACCGATCACACACCACCTATCACACGCCACCTATCACACAACACCTATCACACACCACCTATCACACACCACCCATCACACACCACCGATGACACACCACGTATCACACGTCACCTATCACACAATACCTATCACACACCACCTATCACACACCAACTATCACACACCACCTATCACACACCACCTTTCACACACCACCTATCACACACCACCTAACCACCTATCACACACCACCTATCACGCACCACCTATCACACACAACCTATCACACACCAACTATCAAACACCACCTATCACAGACCATATTGCACACGCCACCTATCACACAGCACCTATCACACACCACGTAACGATCTATCACACACCACCTATCACACAACACCTATCGCACACCGCCAATCACACACCACCTATCGGGTGCCACCTATCATGCGCCACCTATCACACGCCATCTTTCACACGCCACCTATAACACACCACCTATCACACACCACCTATCACACACCACCCATCACACACCACCGTTTACACACCACCTATCACACGCCACCTATCACACAACACCTATCACACACCACCGATCCCACACCACCCATCACACACCACCGATCACACACCACCTATCACACGCCACCTATCACACAACACCTATCACACACCACCTATCACACACCACCTATCACACACCAACTATCACACACCACCTATCACATGCCACCTATCACACAACACCTATCACACACCACCTATCACACACCACCAATCACACACCTCCTTTTACACACCACCTATCACACACCACCTAACCACCTATCACACACCACCTATCACACACAACCTATCTCACACAAACTATCACACACCACCTATCAAACACCACCTATCACAGACCATCTTGCACACGCCACCTACACACACCACCTATCACACACCACGTAACCATCTATCACACACCACCTATCACACACCACCTATCGCACACCGCCTATCACACACCACCTATCGGGTGCCACCTATCATGCGCCACCTATCACACACCACCTATCACACAACACCTATCACACACCACCTATCACACACCACCTATCACACGCCACCTATCACACAAAACCTATCACACACCACCTATCATGCGCCACCTATCACATGCCATCTTTCACACGCCACCTATAACACACCACCTATCACACACCACCTATAACACACCACCTATCACACGCCACCCATCACACTCCATCTATCACACGCCACCTATTACACACCACCTATCACACGCCACCTATATCACGCCACCTATCACACACCACCTATCACACACCACCCATCACACACCACCAATCACACACCAAATATCGCACGCCACCTAGCACACACCACCGATCACACACCACCTATCCACCTATCACGCTCCACCTATCACGCACCACCTATCACAAAGCAACTATCACACACCTCCTATCACACACCACCTATCCACCTATCGGGCGCCACCTATCATGCACCACCTATCACACACCACCTATCACACACCACCTATCACACACCACATATCTCACACGACCTATCACAAGCCACCTATCACACAACACCTATCACACACCACCTATCACACACCACCTATCACACGCCACCTATCACACAACACCTATCACACACCACCTATCACACACCACCCATCACAAACCACCGATCACACACCACCTATCACACGCCACCTATCACACAACACCTATCACACACCACCTATCACACACCACCCATCACACACCACCGATGACACACCACGTATCACACGTCACCTATAACACAATACCTATCACACACCACCTATCACACACCACCTATCACACACCACCTTTCACACACCGCCTATCACACACCACCTAACCACCTATCACACACCACCTATCACACACCACCTATCACACACAACCTATCACACACCACCTATCAAACACCACCTATCACAGACCATCTTGCACACGCCACCTATCACACACCACCTATCACACACCACGTAACCATCTATCACACACCACCTATCACACACCACCTATCGCACACCGCCTATCACACACCACCTATCGGGTGCCACCTATCATGCGGCACCTATCACACGCCATCTTTCACACGCCAGCTATAACACTCCACCTATCACACACCACCTATCACACACCACCTATCACACGCCACCCATCACACTCCATCTATATCACGCCACCAATTACACACCACCTATCACACGCCACCTATATCACGCCACCTATCACACACCACATATGACACACCAGCCATCACACACCACCAATCACAAACCACCTATCACACGCCACCTATCACACACCACCTATCACACACCACCTATCAACCTATCACGCGCCACCTATCACGCACCACCCATCACGCGCCTTGTATCACACACCAACTATCACACACCACCTATCACACACCACCTATCCACCTATCACGCGCCACCTATCACGCACCACCTATCACAAACCAACTATCACACACCACCTATCACACACCACCTATCACACACCACCTATCCACCTATCAGGCGCCACCTATCATGCACCACCTATCACACACCACCTATCACACACCACCTATCACACCCAACATATCTCACACGACCTATCACACGCCACCTATCACACAACACCTATCACACACCACCTATCACACACCATCTATCATACGACACCTATCACACAAAACCTATCACACACCACCTATCAGACACCACCCATCACATACCACCGATCACACACCACCTATCACACGCCACCTATCACACAACACCTATCACACACCACCTATCACAGACCAACTATCACACACTACCTATCACACACCACCTTTCAAACACCACCTATCACACACCACCTAACCACCTATCACACACCACCTATCACGCACCACCTATCACACACAACCTATCACACACCACATATCAAACACCACCTATCACAGACCATATTGCACCCGCCACCTATCACACACCAGCTATCACACACCACGTAACCATCTATCACACACCACCTATCACACACCACCTATCGCACACCGCCTATCACACACCACCTATCGGGTGCCACCTATCATGCGCCACCTATCACACGCCATCTTTCACACGCCACCTATAACAGACCACCTATCACACACCACCTATCACACACCACCTATCACAGACCACCGTTTACATACCACCGTTTACACACCACCTATCACACGCCACCTATCACACACCACCTATCGGGTGCCACCTATCATGCGCCACCTATCACACACCACCTATCACACAACATCTATCACACACCACCTATCACACACCACCTATCACACGCCACCTATCACACAAAACCTATCACACACCACCTATCATGCGCCACCTATCACACGCCATCTTTCACACGCCACCTATAACACACCACCTATCACACACCACCTATCACACACCACCTATCACACGCCACCCATCACACTCCATCTATCACACGCCACCTATTACACACCACCTTTCACACGCCACCTATATCACGCCACCTATCACACACCACCTATCACACACCACCCATCACACACCACCAATCACACACCAAATATCACACGCCACCTAGCACACACCACCGATCACACACCACCTATCCACCTATCACGCTCCACCTATCACGCACCACCTATCACAAACCAACTATCACACACCACCTATCACACACCACCTATCCACCTATCGGGCGCCACCTATCAAGCACCACCTATCACACACCACCTATCACGCACCACCTATCACACACCACGTGACCATCTATCACACACCACCTATCACACACCACCTATCACACACCACCTATCACACACCACCTATCTACCTATCACACACCACCTATCACACACCACCTATCCACCAATCACAAACCACCTATCACGCACCACCTATCACACACCACCTATCAAACACCACCTATCTCGCACCACCTATCCAACTATCACGCGCCACCTATCACGCACAACCTATCACACCCCACCTATCCATCTATCACGCACCACCTATCGCTCTCCACCTATCACACACCACCTATCAACCTATCACGCGCCACCTATCATGCGCCACCTATCACACACCACTTATCACACACCACCAATGCACCTATCACGCGCCACCTAACACACACCACCTATCACGCACCACCTATCACACACCACCTTTCACACACCACCTATCACACGCCACCTATCACACGCCACCTATCACACACCACCTATCACACACCAACTATCACACGCCATCTATCACACACCACCTATCACACACCACCTATCACACACCACCTATCACACACCACCAATCCACCTATCACGCGCCATCTATCACACACCACATTTCACACACCACCTATCACACACCAACCTATCACACACCACCTATCACTCGCCATCTATCACACACCAGCTATCATACACCACCTATCATACACCACCTTTCACACGCCACCTATCACACACCACCTTTCACACACCACCTATCACACGCCACCTATCACACGCCACCTATCACACACCACCTATCCACCTATCACGCGCCACCTATCACACACCACCTATCACACACCACCTATCCACCTATCACGCGCCACCTATCATGCGCCACTTATCACACACCACCTATCACACACCACCTATCACAAACCACCTATCATGCGTCACCTATCACACACCACCTATCACACACCACCTATCACACGCCATCTATCACACGCCACCTATTACACACCACCTATCACACGCCACCCATCACACGCCATCTATCACACGCCACCTATCACACACCACCTATCACACACCACCTATCACAAACCACCTATCCCACACCACCTATCACACACCACCTATCACACACCACCTATCACACACCACCTATCTACCTATCACACACCACCTATCACACACCACCTATCCACCTATCACAAACCACCTATCACGCACCACCTATCGCTCTCCACCTGTCACACACCACCTATCAACCTATCACGCGCCACCTATCACGCGCCACCTATCACACACTACATATCACACACCACCAATGCACCTATCACGCGCCACCTAACACACACCACCTATCACGCGCCACGTATCACACACCACCTATCACACACCACCTATCACACACCACCTATCACACACCACCTATCCACCTATCACGCGCCACCTATCATGCGCCACTTATCACACACCACCTATCACACACCACCTATGACAAACCACCTATCACACACCACCTATCACACACCACCTATCACACACCAGCTATCGACCTATCACGAGCCACCTAACACGCGCCACCTATCACACACCACCTATCACACACCACCAATCCACCTATCACGCGCCATCTATCACACACCACCTTTCACACACCACCTATCACACACCAACCGATCACACACCACCTATCACTCGCCATCTATCACACACCAGCTATCACACACCACCTATCACACACCACCTTTCACACGCCACCTATCACACACCACCTTTCACACACCACCAATCGCACGCCACCTATCACACACCACCTTTCACACACCACCTATCACACACCACCTATCACAAACCAACTATCACGCGCCACCTATCACACACCACCTATCACACACCACCTATCCACCTATCACACACCACCTATCACACTCCACCTATCACACGCCACCTATCCCACTCCACCTATCACACGCCACCTATCACACACCACCTATCACACACCACCTATCACACACCACCTATCACACACCACCTATCACACACCAACTATCACACGCCATCTATCACACACCACCTATCACACACCACCTATCACACACCACCTATCACACACCACCTATCACAGACCACCTATCACACACCACCTATCACACACCACCTATCACACACCACCTTTCACACGCCACCCATTACAAGCTATCTATGACATGTCACCTATTACACACCACCTATCTCACGCCACCCATCACACGCCATCTATCACACACCACCTATCACACACCACCTATCTACCTATCACACACCACTTATCACACACCAGCTATCCACCTATCACGCGCCACCTATCACGCACCACCTATCACACACCACCTATCACACACCACCTATCCACCTATCACGCGCCACCTATCACGCACCACATTTCACACCCCACCTATCCACCTAACACGCGCCACCTATCACGCGCCACCTATCACACGCCATCTATCACACGCCACATATCACACACCACCTATCACACACCACCTATCACACAACCCTTACAAACACCACCTATCACAGACCACCTATTACACACCACCTATCACACTCCACCTATCACAAACCACCTATCACACACCACCTATCACACACCACCTTTCACACGCCACCCATTACAAGCCATCTATGACATGTCACCTATTACACACCACCTATCACACGCCACACATCACACGCCACCTATCACACACCACCTATCACACACCACCTATCACACACCACCTATCTACCTATCACACACCACTTATCACACACCAGCTATCCACCTATCACAAACCACCTATCACGCACCACCTGTCACACAACACCTATCACACACCACTTATCCACCAATCACGCGCCACCTATCACGCACCACCTTTCACACCCCTCCTATCCACCTACCACGCACCACATATCACTCACCACCTATCAAACACCACCTATCCACCTATCACGCGCCACCTATCACGCGCCACCTATCACACACCATCTATCACACACCACCTATCACGCGTCACGTATCACACACAACCTATCACACACCACCTATCACACACCACCTATCACAGACCACCTATCACGCACCACCTAACACAAACCACCTATCACACACCACCTATCACACACCACCTATCACACACCACCTATCCACCTATCACGCGCCACCTATCATGCGCCACCTCTCACACACCACCTATCCCACACCACCTATCACAATCCATCTGTCACACACCACCTATCACACACCACCTATCACACGCCACCAATCACACACCACCTATCACACACCATCTATCACACACCACCTATAACACACCACCTATCACACACCACCTATCAACCTACCACATGCCAGCTATCACACACCACCTATCACACACCACCTATCACACACCACCTATCACACACCACCTATCCACCAATCACGCGCCACCTATCACGCACCACCTATCACACACCACCTATCACACACCACCTATCCACCTATCACGCGCCACCTATCACACACCACCTATCACACACCACCTATCACACACCACATATCACACACGACCTATCAGACACCACCTATCCACCTATCACACACCACCAGTCACGCACCACCTATCACACACCACCTATCACACACCACCTATCCATCTATCATACGCCACCTATCACGCACCACCTGTCACACAACACCTATCACACACCACCTAACACGCACCACCTATCCACCTATCACGCACCACCTATAACTCACCACCTATCCACCTATCACGCGCCAACTATCACGCGCCACCCATCACACACCACCTATCACACGCCATCTATCCACCTATCACAAACCGCCTATCACACACCACCTATCACACACCACCTATCACACACCACCTATCCACCTATCAGGCGCCACCTATCATGCACCACCTATCACATACCACCTATCACACACCACCTATCACACACCACCTATCCACCTGTCAGGCGCCACCTATCATGCACCACCTATCACACACCACCTATCACACACCACCTATCACACACCACATATCTCACACGACCTAACACACGCTACCTATCACACAACACCTATCACACACCACCTATCACACACCACCTATCCACCTATCACGCGCCACCTATCACACACCACCTATCACACACCACCTATCCACCTATCACGCGCCACCTATCATGCGCCACTTATCACACACCACCTATCACACACCACCTATCACAAACCACCTATCATGCGTCACCTATCACACACCACCTATCACACACCACCTATCACACGCCATCTATCACACGCCACCTATTACACACCACCTATCACACGCCACCCATCACACGCCATCTATCACACGCCACCTATCACACACCACCTATCACACACCACCTATCACAAACCACCTATCCCACACCACCTATCACACACCACCTATCACACACCACCTATCACACACCACCTATCTACCTATCACACACCACCTATCACACACCACCTATCCACCTATCACAAACCACCTATCACGCACCACCTATCGCTCTCCACCTGTCACACACCACCTATCAACCTATCACGCGCCACCTATCACGCGCCACCTATCACACACTACATATCACACACCACCAATGCACCTATCACGCGCCACCTAACACACACCACCTATCACGCGCCACGTATCACACACCACCTATCACACACCACCTATCACACACCACCTATCACACACCACCTATCCACCTATCACGCGCCACCTATCATGCGCCACTTATCACACACCACCTATCACACACCACCTATGACAAACCACCTATCACACACCACCTATCACACACCACCTATCACACACCAGCTATCGACCTATCACGAGCCACCTAACACGCGCCACCTATCACACACCACCTATCACACACCACCAATCCACCTATCACGCGCCATCTATCACACACCACCTTTCACACACCACCTATCACACACCAACCGATCACACACCACCTATCACTCGCCATCTATCACACACCAGCTATCACACACCACCTATCACACACCACCTTTCACACGCCACCTATCACACACCACCTTTCACACACCACCAATCGCACGCCACCTATCACACACCACCTTTCACACACCACCTATCACACACCACCTATCACAAACCAACTATCACGCGCCACCTATCACACACCACCTATCACACACCACCTATCCACCTATCACACACCACCTATCACACTCCACCTATCACACGCCACCTATCCCACTCCACCTATCACACGCCACCTATCACACACCACCTATCACACACCACCTATCACACACCACCTATCACACACCACCTATCACACACCAACTATCACACGCCATCTATCACACACCACCTATCACACACCACCTATCACACACCACCTATCACACACCACCTATCACAGACCACCTATCACACACCACCTATCACACACCACCTATCACACACCACCTTTCACACGCCACCCATTACAAGCTATCTATGACATGTCACCTATTACACACCACCTATCTCACGCCACCCATCACACGCCATCTATCACACACCACCTATCACACACCACCTATCTACCTATCACACACCACTTATCACACACCAGCTATCCACCTATCACGCGCCACCTATCACGCACCACCTATCACACACCACCTATCACACACCACCTATCCACCTATCACGCGCCACCTATCACGCACCACATTTCACACCCCACCTATCCACCTAACACGCGCCACCTATCACGCGCCACCTATCACACGCCATCTATCACACGCCACATATCACACACCACCTATCACACACCACCTATCACACAACCCTTACAAACACCACCTATCACAGACCACCTATTACACACCACCTATCACACTCCACCTATCACAAACCACCTATCACACACCACCTATCACACACCACCTTTCACACGCCACCCATTACAAGCCATCTATGACATGTCACCTATTACACACCACCTATCACACGCCACACATCACACGCCACCTATCACACACCACCTATCACACACCACCTATCACACACCACCTATCTACCTATCACACACCACTTATCACACACCAGCTATCCACCTATCACAAACCACCTATCACGCACCACCTGTCACACAACACCTATCACACACCACTTATCCACCAATCACGCGCCACCTATCACGCACCACCTTTCACACCCCTCCTATCCACCTACCACGCACCACATATCACTCACCACCTATCAAACACCACCTATCCACCTATCACGCGCCACCTATCACGCGCCACCTATCACACACCATCTATCACACACCACCTATCACGCGTCACGTATCACACACAACCTATCACACACCACCTATCACACACCACCTATCACAGACCACCTATCACGCACCACCTAACACAAACCACCTATCACACACCACCTATCACACACCACCTATCACACACCACCTATCCACCTATCACGCGCCACCTATCATGCGCCACCTCTCACACACCACCTATCCCACACCACCTATCACAATCCATCTGTCACACACCACCTATCACACACCACCTATCACACGCCACCAATCACACACCACCTATCACACACCATCTATCACACACCACCTATAACACACCACCTATCACACACCACCTATCAACCTACCACATGCCAGCTATCACACACCACCTATCACACACCACCTATCACACACCACCTATCACACACCACCTATCCACCAATCACGCGCCACCTATCACGCACCACCTATCACACACCACCTATCACACACCACCTATCCACCTATCACGCGCCACCTATCACACACCACCTATCACACACCACCTATCACACACCACATATCACACACGACCTATCAGACACCACCTATCCACCTATCACACACCACCAGTCACGCACCACCTATCACACACCACCTATCACACACCACCTATCCATCTATCATACGCCACCTATCACGCACCACCTGTCACACAACACCTATCACACACCACCTAACACGCACCACCTATCCACCTATCACGCACCACCTATAACTCACCACCTATCCACCTATCACGCGCCAACTATCACGCGCCACCCATCACACACCACCTATCACACGCCATCTATCCACCTATCACAAACCGCCTATCACACACCACCTATCACACACCACCTATCACACACCACCTATCCACCTATCAGGCGCCACCTATCATGCACCACCTATCACATACCACCTATCACACACCACCTATCACACACCACCTATCCACCTGTCAGGCGCCACCTATCATGCACCACCTATCACACACCACCTATCACACACCACCTATCACACACCACATATCTCACACGACCTAACACACGCTACCTATCACACAACACCTATCACACACCACCTATCACACACCACCTATCACACACCACCTATCCACCTATCAGGCGCCACCCATCACACAACACCTATCACAAACCACCTATCACGCACCACCCATCACACACCACCGATCAAGCGCCACCTATCACACACCTTTCACACACCACCTATCACACACCACCTATCACACACCACCTATCACACACCACCTTTCACACACCACCTATCACACACCACCTAACCACCTATCACACACCACCTATCACTCACCACCTATCCACCTATCACACACCACCTATCACACTCCACCTATCACACGCCACCTATCCCACTCCACCTATCACACGCCACCTATCACACACCACCTATCACACACCACCTATCACACACCACCTATCACACACCACCTATCACACACCAACTATCACACGCCATCTATCACACACCACCTATCACACACCGCCTATCACACACCACCTATCACACACCACCTATCACACACCACCTATCACAGACCACCTATTACACACCACCTATCACACACCACCTATCACAACCCACCTATCACACACCACCTATCACACACCACCTTTCACACGCCACCCATTACAAACCATCTATGACATGTCACCTATTACACACCACCTATCACACGCCACCCATCACACGCCATGTATCACACACCACCTATCACACACCACCTATCACACACCACCTATCTACCTATCACACACCACTTATCACACACCAGCTATCCACGTATCACAAATCACCTATCACGCACCACCTTTCACACCCCACCTATCCACCTACCACGCACCACCTATCACTCACCACCTATCAAACACCACCTATCCACCTATCACGCGCCACCTATCACGCGCCACCTATCACACGCCATCTATCACACGCCACCTATCACACACCACCTATCACACACCACCTATCACACTCCCCCTTTCACACACCACCTATCACAGACCACCTATTACACACCACCTATCACACTCCACCTATCACAAACCACCTATCACACACCACCTATCACACACCACATTTCACACGCCACCCATTACAAGCCATCTATGACATGTCACCTATTACACACCACCTATCACACGCCACCCATCACACGCCATCTATCACACACCACCTATCACACACCACCTATCACACACCACCTTTCTACCTATCACACACCACTTATCACACACCAGCTATCCACCTATCACAAACCACCTATCACGCACCACCTATCACACACCACCTATCACACACCACCTATCCACCTATCACGCGCCACCTATCACGCACCACCTTTCACACACCACCTATCACACACCACCTATCACACGCCACCTATCACACGCCACCCATCACACGCCATCGATCACACGGCACCTATTACATACCACCTATCACACGCCACCCATCACACGCCATCTAACACACGCCAACTATCACACACCACCTATCACACACCACCTATCACACACCCCCTTTCACACACTACCTATCACAGACCACCTATTACACACCACCTATCACACTCCAACTATCACAAACCACCTATCACACACCACCTATCACACACCACCTTTCACACGCCACCCATTACAAGCCGTCTATGACATGTCACCTATTACACACCACCTATCACACGCCACCCATCACACGCCATCTATCACACACCACCTATCACACACCACCTATCTACCTATCACACAACACTTATCACACACCAGCTATCCACCTATCACAAACCACCTATCACGCACCACCTATCACACACCACCTATCACACACCACCTATCACACACCACCTATCACACACCACCTGTCACACACCACCTATCACACGCCATCGATCACACACCACCTATCACACACCAGCTATCACACACCACCTATCACACACCACCTATCACACACCACCTATCACACACCACCTATCACACGCCACCTATCAACGCCACCCATCGCACGCCATCGATCACACGCCACCTATTCATACCACCTATCATACGCCACCCATCACACGCCATCTATCACACGCCACCTATCACACACGACCTATCACACACCACCTATCACACACCCCCTTTCACACACCACCTATCACAGACCACCTATTACACACCACCTATCACACTCCACCTATCACAAACCACCTATCACACACCACCTATCACACACCACCTTTCACACGCCACCCATTACAAGCCATCTATGACCTGTCACCTATTACACACCACCTATCTCACGCCACCCATCACACGCCAGCTATCACACACCACCTATCACACACCACCTATCACACACCACCTATCGGCCTATCACACACCACTTATCACACACCAGCTATCCACCTATCACGCACCACCTATCACGCACCACCTATCACACACCACCTATCACACAACACCTATCCACCTATCACGCGCCACCTATCATGCACCACATTTCACACCCCACCTATCCACCTACCACGCACCACCTATCACTCACCACCTATCAAACACCACCTATCACGCGCCACCTATCACGCGCCACCTGTCACACGCCATCTATCACACGCCACTTATCACACACCCCCTTTCACACACCACCTATCACAGACCACCTATTACACACCACCTATCACACTCCACCTATCACACTCCACCTATCACAAACCCCCTATCACACACCACCTATCACACACCAAGTTTCACACGCCACCCATTACAAGCCATCTATGACATGTCACCTATTACACACCACCTATCACACGCCACACATCACACGCCATCCATCACACACCACCTATCACACACCACCTATCACACACCACCTATCTACCTTTCACACACCACTTATCACACACCAGCTATCCACCTATCACAAACCACCTATCACACACCACCTATCACACACCACCTATCAAACACCACCTATCCACCTATCACGCGCCACCTATCACGCACCACCTTTCACACCCCACCTATCCACCTACCACGCACCACATATCACTCACCACCTATCAAACACCACCTATCCACCTACCACGCGCCACCTATCACGCGCCACCTATCACACACCACCTATCACACACCACCTATCACGCGTCACGTATCACACACAACCTATCACACACCACCTATCACACACCACCTATCACACACCACCTATCACGCACCACCTAACACAAACCACCTATCACACACCACCTATCACACACCCCCGATCACACACCACCTATCAACCTATCACGGGCCACCTATCATGCGCCACCTCTCACACACCACCTATCCCACACCACCTATCACAATCCATCTATCACACACCACCTATCACACACCACCTATCACACACCATCTATCACATGTCACCTATCAGACACCACCTATCATATGCCACCTATCACACTCCACCTATCACATACCACCTATCACACACCACCTATCACACGCCACCTATCACACAGCACCTATCCACCTATCACACGCCACCAATCACACACCACCTATCACACAACATCTATCACACACCACCTATAACACACCACCTATCACACACCACCTATCAACCTACCACATGCCAGCTATCACACACCACCTATCACACACCACCTATCACACACCACCTATCACACTCCACCTATCACACACCACCTATCACACACCACGTATCCACCAATCACGCGCCACCTATCAGGCACCACCTATCACACACCACCTATCACACACCACCTATCCACCTATCACGCGCCACCTATCACACACCACCTATCACACACCACCTATCACACACCACATATCACACACGACCTATCAGACACCACCTATCCACCTATCACACACCACCAGTCACGCACCACCTATCACACACCACCTATCACACACAACCTATCCATCTATCATGCGCCACCTATCACGCACCACCTGTCACACACCACCTATCACACACCACCTAACACGCACCACCTATCCACCTGTCACGCACCACCTATAACTCACCACCTATCACTCACCACCTATCCACCTATCACGCGCCAACTATCACGCGCCACCCATCACACACCACCTATCACACGCCATCTATCCACCAATCACAAACCGCCTATCACACACCACCTATCACACACCACCTATCACACTCCACCTATCCAACTATCAGGCGCTACCTATCATGCACCACCTATCACACACCACCTATCACACACCACCTATCACACACCACCTATCACACACCACCTATCCACCTATCAGGCGCCACCTATCATGCACCACCTATCACACACCACCTATCACACACCACCTATCACACACCACATATCTCACACGACCTAACACACGCTCCCTATCACACAACACCTGTCACACACCACCTATCACACACCACCTATCCACCTATCAGGAGCCACCCATCACACAACACCTATCACACACCACCTATCACGCACCACCCATCACACACCACCGATCACACACCACCTATCACACGCCACCTATCACACAACACCTATCACAGACCACCCATCACACACCACCTATCACACACCACCTATCACACACCACCTTTCACACACCACCTATCACACACCACCTATCACACACCACCTATCACACACCACCTTTCACACACCACCTATCACACACCACCTAACCACCTATCACACACCACCTATCACATACCACCTATCCAGCTATCACACACCACCTATCACACTCCACCTATCACACGCCACCTATCCCACTCCACCTATCACACGCCACCTATCACACACCACCTATCACACACCACCTATCACACACCACCTATCACACACCTCCTATCACACACCAACTATCACACGCCATCTATCACACACCACCTATCACACACCGCCTATCACACACCACCTATCACACACCACCTATCACACACCACCTATCACACGCCACCTATCACACTCCACCCATCACACGCCATCGATCACACGCCACCAATTACATACCACCTGTCACACGCCACCCATCACACGCCATCTATCACACGCCACCTATCACACCCCACCTATCACACACCACCTATCACAGACCACCTATTACACACCACCTATCACACTCCACCTATCACAACCCACCTATCACACACCACCTATCACACACCACCTTTCACACGCCACCCATTACAAGCCATCTATGACATGTCACCTATTACACACCACCTATCACACGCCACCCATCACACGCCATCTATCACACACCACCTATCACACACCACCTATCACACACCACCTATCTACCTATCACACACCACTTATCACACACCAGCTATTCACCTATCACAAATCACCTATCACGCACAACCTATCACACACCACCTATCACACACCAACTATCCGCCTATCACGCGCCACCTATCACGCACCACCTTTCACACCCCACCTATCCACCTACCACGCACCACCTATCACTCACCACCTATCAAACACCACCTATCCACCTATCACGCGCCACCTATCATGCGCCACCTATCACACGCCATCTATCACAAACCGCCTATCACACACCACCTATCACACACCACCTATCACACACCACCTATCCACCTATCAGGCGCCACCTATCACACACCATCTATCACACACCACCTATCACACACAACCTATCCACCTATCACGCGCCACCTATCACAAAGCGCCTATCACACACCACCTATCACACACCACCTATCACACACCACCTATCCTCCTATCAGGCGCCACCTATCATGCACCACCTATCACACACCACCTATCACACACCACCTATCCACCAATCACGCGCCACCTATCACGCACCACCTATCACACACCACCTATCACACACCACCTATCCACCTATCACGCGCCACCTATCACACACCACCTATCACACACCACCTATCACACACCACATATCACACACGACCTATCAGACACCACCTATCCACCTATCACACACCACCAGTCACGCACCACCTATCACACACCACCTATCACACACCACCTTTCCATCTATCATGCGCCACCTATCACGCACCACCTGTCACACACCACCAATCACACACCACCTAACACGCACCACCTATCCACCTATCACGCGCCACCTATCACGCACCACCTATCACACACCACCTATCCACCTATCACGCACCACCTATAACTCACCACCTATCACTCACCACCTATCCACCTATCACGCGCCACCAATCACGCGCCACCCATCACACACCACCTATCACACGCCATCTATCCACATATCACGCGCCACCTATCACACACCATCTATCACACACCACCTATCACACACAACCTATCCACCTATCACGCGCCACCTATCACAAACCGCCTATCACACACCACCTATCACACACCACCTATCACACACCACCTATCCTCCTATCTGGCGCCACCTATCATGCACCACCTATCACACACCACCTATCACACACCACCTATCACACACCACATATCTCACACGACCTATCACACGCCACCTATCACACAACACCTATCACACACCACCTATCACACACCACCTATCACACGCCACCTATCACACAACACATATCACACACCACCTATCACGCACCACCTATCACACTCCAACTATCACAAACCACCTATCACACACCACCTATCACACACCACCTTTCACACGCCACCCATTACAAGCCATCTATCACACGCCACCTATTACACACCACCTATCACACGCCACCCATCACACGCCATCTATCACACGCCACCTATCACACGACACCTATCACACACGACCTATCACACACCACCTATCACACACCACCTACCTACCTATCACACACCACTTATCACACACCACCTATCCAGCTATCACAAACAACCTATCATGCACCACCTATCACACAACACCTAGCACACACCACCTATCCAACTATCACGCACCACCAAGCACGCACCACCTGTCACACACCACCTATTCCGCACCACCTATCCACCTATCACGCGCCACCTATCACGCACCACCTATCACACCCCAACTATCCACCTATCACGCACCACCTATCACTCACCACCTATCACACACCACCTATCCACCTATCATGCACCACCTATCACGCGCCACCTATCACACACCACCTATCACGCGCCACGTGTCACCCACCACCTATCACACACCACCTATCACACACCACGTATCCACCCATCACGCGCCACCTATCACGCACCACATAACACAAACCACCTATCACACACCACCTATCACACACCACGTATCCACCTATCACGCGCCACCTATCATACGCCACCTATCACACACCACCTATCTCACAAAACCTATCACAAACCACCTATCACACACCACCTATCACACACCACCTATCCACCAATCACACGCCACCTATCACGCACCACCGATCAAACACCACCTATCACACACCACCTATCCACCTATCACACACCACCTGTCACACAGCACCTATCACACACCACCTATCACACACCTCCTATCAGGAGCCACCTATCATGCGCCACCTATCACACGCCATCTTTCACACGCCACCTGTAACACACCACCTATCACACGCCACCTATCACACTCCATCTATCACACGTCACCTATCACACACCACCTATCACTCACCACATATCACACTCCACCTATCACATACCACCTATCACACACCACCTATCACACGCCACCTATCACACAGCACCTATCCACCTATCACTCGCCACCAATCACACGCCACCTATCACACACCATCTATCACACACCACCTATAACACACCACCTATCACACACCACCTATCAACCTACCACATGCCAGCTATCACACACCACCTATCACACACCACCTATCACACTCCACCTATCACACACCACCTATCACACACCACCTATCACACACCACCTATCCTCCTATCTGGCGCCACCTATCATGCACCACCTATCACACACCACCTATCACACACCACCTATCACACACCACATATCTCACACGACCTATCACACGCCACCTATCACACAACACCTATCACACACCACCTATCACACACCACCTATCACACACCACCTATCACACACCACCTATCACACACCACCTATCCACCTATCACGCGCCACCTATCATGCGCCACTTATCACACACCACCTATCACACACCACCTATGACAAACCACCTATCACACACCACCTATCACACACCACCTATCACACACCAGCTATCGACCTATCACGAGCCACCTAACACGCGCCACCTATCACACACCACCTATCACACACCACCAATCCACCTATCACACGCCATCTATCACACACCACCTTTCACACACCACCTATCACACACCAACCGATCACACACCACCTATCACTCGCCATCTATCACACACCAGCTATCACACACCACCTATCACACACCACCTTTCACACGCCACCTATCACACACCACCTTTCACACACCACCAATCGCACGCCACCTATCACACACCACCTTTCACACACCACCTATCACACACCACCTATCACAAACCAACTATCACGCGCCACCTATCACACACCACCTATCACACACCACCTATCCACCTATCACACACCACCTATCACACTCCACCTATCACACGCCACCTATCCCACTCCACCTATCACACGCCACCTATCACACACCACCTATCACACACCACCTATCACACACCACCTATCACACACCACCTATCACACACCAACTATCACACGCCATCTATCACACACCACCTATCACACACCACCTATCACACACCACCTATCACACACCACCTATCACAGACCACCTATCACACACCACCTATCACACACCACCTATCACACACCACCTTTCACACGCCACCCATTACAAGCTATCTATGACATGTCACCTATTACACACCACCTATCTCACGCCACCCATCACACGCCATCTATCACACACCACCTATCACACACCACCTATCTACCTATCACACACCACTTATCACACACCAGCTATCCACCTATCACGCGCCACCTATCACGCACCACCTATCACACACCACCTATCACACACCACCTATCCACCTATCACGCGCCACCTATCACGCACCACATTTCACACCCCACCTATCCACCTAACACGCGCCACCTATCACGCGCCACCTATCACACGCCATCTATCACACGCCACATATCACACACCACCTATCACACACCACCTATCACACAACCCTTACAAACACCACCTATCACAGACCACCTATTACACACCACCTATCACACTCCACCTATCACAAACCACCTATCACACACCACCTATCACACACCACCTTTCACACGCCACCCATTACAAGCCATCTATGACATGTCACCTATTACACACCACCTATCACACGCCACACATCACACGCCACCTATCACACACCACCTATCACACACCACCTATCACACACCACCTATCTACCTATCACACACCACTTATCACACACCAGCTATCCACCTATCACAAACCACCTATCACGCACCACCTGTCACACAACACCTATCACACACCACTTATCCACCAATCACGCGCCACCTATCACGCACCACCTTTCACACCCCTCCTATCCACCTACCACGCACCACATATCACTCACCACCTATCAAACACCACCTATCCACCTATCACGCGCCACCTATCACGCGCCACCTATCACACACCATCTATCACACACCACCTATCACGCGTCACGTATCACACACAACCTATCACACACCACCTATCACACACCACCTATCACAGACCACCTATCACGCACCACCTAACACAAACCACCTATCACACACCACCTATCACACACCACCTATCACACACCACCTATCCACCTATCACGCGCCACCTATCATGCGCCACCTCTCACACACCACCTATCCCACACCACCTATCACAATCCATCTGTCACACACCACCTATCACACACCACCTATCACACGCCACCAATCACACACCACCTATCACACACCATCTATCACACACCACCTATAACACACCACCTATCACACACCACCTATCAACCTACCACATGCCAGCTATCACACACCACCTATCACACACCACCTATCACACACCACCTATCACACACCACCTATCCACCAATCACGCGCCACCTATCACGCACCACCTATCACACACCACCTATCACACACCACCTATCCACCTATCACGCGCCACCTATCACACACCACCTATCACACACCACCTATCACACACCACATATCACACACGACCTATCAGACACCACCTATCCACCTATCACACACCACCAGTCACGCACCACCTATCACACACCACCTATCACACACCACCTATCCATCTATCATACGCCACCTATCACGCACCACCTGTCACACAACACCTATCACACACCACCTAACACGCACCACCTATCCACCTATCACGCACCACCTATAACTCACCACCTATCCACCTATCACGCGCCAACTATCACGCGCCACCCATCACACACCACCTATCACACGCCATCTATCCACCTATCACAAACCGCCTATCACACACCACCTATCACACACCACCTATCACACACCACCTATCCACCTATCAGGCGCCACCTATCATGCACCACCTATCACATACCACCTATCACACACCACCTATCACACACCACCTATCCACCTGTCAGGCGCCACCTATCATGCACCACCTATCACACACCACCTATCACACACCACCTATCACACACCACATATCTCACACGACCTAACACACGCTACCTATCACACAACACCTATCACACACCACCTATCACACACCACCTATCACACACCACCTATCCACCTATCAGGCGCCACCCATCACACAACACCTATCACAAACCACCTATCACGCACCACCCATCACACACCACCGATCAAGCGCCACCTATCACACACCTTTCACACACCACCTATCACACACCACCTATCACACACCACCTATCACACACCACCTTTCACACACCACCTATCACACACCACCTAACCACCTATCACACACCACCTATCACTCACCACCTATCCACCTATCACACACCACCTATCACACTCCACCTATCACACGCCACCTATCCCACTCCACCTATCACACGCCACCTATCACACACCACCTATCACACACCACCTATCACACACCACCTATCACACACCACCTATCACACACCAACTATCACACGCCATCTATCACACACCACCTATCACACACCGCCTATCACACACCACCTATCACACACCACCTATCACACACCACCTATCACAGACCACCTATTACACACCACCTATCACACACCACCTATCACAACCCACCTATCACACACCACCTATCACACACCACCTTTCACACGCCACCCATTACAAACCATCTATGACATGTCACCTATTACACACCACCTATCACACGCCACCCATCACACGCCATGTATCACACACCACCTATCACACACCACCTATCACACACCACCTATCTACCTATCACACACCACTTATCACACACCAGCTATCCACGTATCACAAATCACCTATCACGCACCACCTTTCACACCCCACCTATCCACCTACCACGCACCACCTATCACTCACCACCTATCAAACACCACCTATCCACCTATCACGCGCCACCTATCACGCGCCACCTATCACACGCCATCTATCACACGCCACCTATCACACACCACCTATCACACACCACCTATCACACTCCCCCTTTCACACACCACCTATCACAGACCACCTATTACACACCACCTATCACACTCCACCTATCACAAACCACCTATCACACACCACCTATCACACACCACATTTCACACGCCACCCATTACAAGCCATCTATGACATGTCACCTATTACACACCACCTATCACACGCCACCCATCACACGCCATCTATCACACACCACCTATCACACACCACCTATCACACACCACCTTTCTACCTATCACACACCACTTATCACACACCAGCTATCCACCTATCACAAACCACCTATCACGCACCACCTATCACACACCACCTATCACACACCACCTATCCACCTATCACGCGCCACCTATCACGCACCACCTTTCACACACCACCTATCACACACCACCTATCACACGCCACCTATCACACGCCACCCATCACACGCCATCGATCACACGGCACCTATTACATACCACCTATCACACGCCACCCATCACACGCCATCTAACACACGCCAACTATCACACACCACCTATCACACACCACCTATCACACACCACCTATCACACACCCCCTTTCACACACTACCTATCACAGACCACCTATTACACACCACCTATCACACTCCAACTATCACAAACCACCTATCACACACCACCTATCACACACCACCTTTCACACGCCACCCATTACAAGCCATCTATGACATGTCACCTATTACACACCACCTATCACACGCCACCCATCACACGCCATCTATCACACACCACCTATCACACACCACCTATCTACCTATCACACAACACTTATCACACACCAGCTATCCACCTATCACAAACCACCTATCACGCACCACCTATCACACACCACCTATCACACACCACCTATCACACACCACCTATCACACACCACCTGTCACACACCACCTATCACACGCCATCGATCACACACCACCTATCACACACCAGCTATCACACACCACCTATCACACACCACCTATCACACACCACCTATCACACACCACCTATCACACGCCACCTATCAACGCCACCCATCGCACGCCATCGATCACACGCCACCTATTCATACCACCTATCATACGCCACCCATCACACGCCATCTATCACACGCCACCTATCACACACGACCTATCACACACCACCTATCACACACCCCCTTTCACACACCACCTATCACAGACCACCTATTACACACCACCTATCACACTCCACCTATCACAAACCACCTATCACACACCACCTATCACACACCACCTTTCACACGCCACCCATTACAAGCCATCTATGACCTGTCACCTATTACACACCACCTATCTCACGCCACCCATCACACGCCAGCTATCACACACCACCTATCGGCCTATCACACACCACTTATCACACACCAGCTATCCACCTATCACGCACCACCTATCACGCACCACCTATCACACACCACCTATCACACAACACCTATCCACCTATCACGCGCCACCTATCATGCACCACATTTCACACCCCACCTATCCACCTACCACGCACCACCTATCACTCACCACCTATCAAACACCACCTATCACGCGCCACCTATCACGCGCCACCTGTCACACGCCATCTATCACACGCCACTTATCACACACCACCTATCACACACCACCTATCACACACCCCCTTTCACACACCACCTATCACAGACCACCTATTACACACCACCTATCACACTCCACCTATCACACTCCACCTATCACAAACCCCCTATCACACACCACCTATCACACACCAAGTTTCACACGCCACCCATTACAAGCCATCTATGACATGTCACCTATTACACACCACCTATCACACGCCACACATCACACGCCATCCATCACACACCACCTATCACACACCACCTATCACACACCACCTATCTACCTTTCACACACCACTTATCACACACCAGCTATCCACCTATCACAAACCACCTATCACACACCACCTATCACACACCACCTATCAAACACCACCTATCCACCTATCACGCGCCACCTATCACGCACCACCTTTCACACCCCACCTATCCACCTACCACGCACCACATATCACTCACCACCTATCAAACACCACCTATCCACCTACCACGCGCCACCTATCACGCGCCACCTATCACACACCACCTATCACACACCACCTATCACGCGTCACGTATCACACACAACCTATCACACACCACCTATCACACACCACCTATCACACACCACCTATCACGCACCACCTAACACAAACCACCTATCACACACCACCTATCACACACCCCCGATCACACACCACCTATCAACCTATCACGGGCCACCTATCATGCGCCACCTCTCACACACCACCTATCCCACACCACCTATCACAATCCATCTATCACACACCACCTATCACACACCACCTATCACACACCATCTATCACATGTCACCTATCAGACACCACCTATCATATGCCACCTATCACACTCCACCTATCACATACCACCTATCACACACCACCTATCACACGCCACCTATCACACAGCACCTATCCACCTATCACACGCCACCAATCACACACCACCTATCACACAACATCTATCACACACCACCTATAACACACCACCTATCACACACCACCTATCAACCTACCACATGCCAGCTATCACACACCACCTATCACACACCACCTATCACACACCACCTATCACACTCCACCTATCACACACCACCTATCACACACCACGTATCCACCAATCACGCGCCACCTATCAGGCACCACCTATCACACACCACCTATCACACACCACCTATCCACCTATCACGCGCCACCTATCACACACCACCTATCACACACCACCTATCACACACCACATATCACACACGACCTATCAGACACCACCTATCCACCTATCACACACCACCAGTCACGCACCACCTATCACACACCACCTATCACACACAACCTATCCATCTATCATGCGCCACCTATCACGCACCACCTGTCACACACCACCTATCACACACCACCTAACACGCACCACCTATCCACCTGTCACGCACCACCTATAACTCACCACCTATCACTCACCACCTATCCACCTATCACGCGCCAACTATCACGCGCCACCCATCACACACCACCTATCACACGCCATCTATCCACCAATCACAAACCGCCTATCACACACCACCTATCACACACCACCTATCACACTCCACCTATCCAACTATCAGGCGCTACCTATCATGCACCACCTATCACACACCACCTATCACACACCACCTATCACACACCACCTATCCACCTATCAGGCGCCACCTATCATGCACCACCTATCACACACCACCTATCACACACCACCTATCACACACCACATATCTCACACGACCTAACACACGCTCCCTATCACACAACACCTGTCACACACCACCTATCACACACCACCTATCCACCTATCAGGAGCCACCCATCACACAACACCTATCACACACCACCTATCACGCACCACCCATCACACACCACCGATCACACACCACCTATCACACGCCACCTATCACACAACACCTATCACAGACCACCCATCACACACCACCTATCACACACCACCTATCACACACCACCTTTCACACACCACCTATCACACACCACCTATCACACACCACCTATCACACACCACCTTTCACACACCACCTATCACACACCACCTAACCACCTATCACACACCACCTATCACATACCACCTATCCAGCTATCACACACCACCTATCACACTCCACCTATCACACGCCACCTATCCCACTCCACCTATCACACGCCACCTATCACACACCACCTATCACACACCACCTATCACACACCACCTATCACACACCTCCTATCACACACCAACTATCACACGCCATCTATCACACACCACCTATCACACACCGCCTATCACACACCACCTATCACACACCACCTATCACACACCACCTATCACACGCCACCTATCACACTCCACCCATCACACGCCATCGATCACACGCCACCAATTACATACCACCTGTCACACGCCACCCATCACACGCCATCTATCACACGCCACCTATCACACCCCACCTATCACACACCACCTATCACAGACCACCTATTACACACCACCTATCACACTCCACCTATCACAACCCACCTATCACACACCACCTATCACACACCACCTTTCACACGCCACCCATTACAAGCCATCTATGACATGTCACCTATTACACACCACCTATCACACGCCACCCATCACACGCCATCTATCACACACCACCTATCACACACCACCTATCACACACCACCTATCTACCTATCACACACCACTTATCACACACCAGCTATTCACCTATCACAAATCACCTATCACGCACAACCTATCACACACCAACTATCCGCCTATCACGCGCCACCTATCACGCACCACCTTTCACACCCCACCTATCCACCTACCACGCACCACCTATCACTCACCACCTATCAAACACCACCTATCCACCTATCACGCGCCACCTATCATGCGCCACCTATCACACGCCATCTATCACAAACCGCCTATCACACACCACCTATCACACACCACCTATCACACACCACCTATCCACCTATCAGGCGCCACCTATCACACACCATCTATCACACACCACCTATCACACACAACCTATCCACCTATCACGCGCCACCTATCACAAAGCGCCTATCACACACCACCTATCACACACCACCTATCACACACCACCTATCCTCCTATCAGGCGCCACCTATCATGCACCACCTATCACACACCACCTATCACACACCACCTATCCACCAATCACGCGCCACCTATCACGCACCACCTATCACACACCACCTATCACACACCACCTATCCACCTATCACGCGCCACCTATCACACACCACCTATCACACACCACCTATCACACACCACATATCACACACGACCTATCAGACACCACCTATCCACCTATCACACACCACCAGTCACGCACCACCTATCACACACCACCTATCACACACCACCTTTCCATCTATCATGCGCCACCTATCACGCACCACCTGTCACACACCACCAATCACACACCACCTAACACGCACCACCTATCCACCTATCACGCGCCACCTATCACGCACCACCTATCACACACCACCTATCCACCTATCACGCACCACCTATAACTCACCACCTATCACTCACCACCTATCCACCTAGCACGCGCCACCAATCACGCGCCACCCATCACACACCACCTATCACACGCCATCTATCCACATATCACGCGCCACCTATCACACACCATCTATCACACACCACCTATCACACACAACCTATCCACCTATCACGCGCCACCTATCACAAACCGCCTATCACACACCACCTATCACACACCACCTATCACACACCACCTATCCTCCTATCTGGCGCCACCTATCATGCACCACCTATCACACACCACCTATCACACACCACCTATCACACACCACATATCTCACACGACCTATCACACGCCACCTATCACACAACACCTATCACACACCACCTATCACACACCACCTATCACACGCCACCTATCACACAACACATATCACACACCACCTATCACGCACCACCTATCACACTCCAACTATCACAAACCACCTATCACACACCACCTATCACACACCACCTTTCACACGCCACCCATTACAAGCCATCTATCACACGCCACCTATTACACACCACCTATCACACGCCACCCATCACACGCCATCTATCACACGCCACCTATCACACGACACCTATCACACACGACCTATCACACACCACCTATCACACACCACCTACCTACCTATCACACACCACTTATCACACACCACCTATCCAGCTATCACAAACAACCTATCATGCACCACCTATCACACAACACCTAGCACACACCACCTATCCAACTATCACGCACCACCAAGCACGCACCACCTGTCACACACCACCTATTCCGCACCACCTATCCACCTATCACGCGCCACCTATCACGCACCACCTATCACACCCCAACTATCCACCTATCACGCACCACCTATCACTCACCACCTATCACACACCACCTATCCACCTATCATGCACCACCTATCACGCGCCACCTATCACACACCACCTATCACGCGCCACGTGTCACCCACCACCTATCACACACCACCTATCACACACCACGTATCCACCCATCACGCGCCACCTATCACGCACCACATAACACAAACCACCTATCACACACCACCTATCACACACCACGTATCCACCTATCACGCGCCACCTATCATACGCCACCTATCACACACCACCTATCTCACAAAACCTATCACAAACCACCTATCACACACCACCTATCACACACCACCTATCCACCAATCACACGCCACCTATCACGCACCACCGATCAAACACCACCTATCACACACCACCTATCCACCTATCACACACCACCTGTCACACAGCACCTATCACACACCACCTATCACACACCTCCTATCAGGAGCCACCTATCATGCGCCACCTATCACACGCCATCTTTCACACGCCACCTGTAACACACCACCTATCACACGCCACCTATCACACTCCATCTATCACACGTCACCTATCACACACCACCTATCACTCACCACATATCACACTCCACCTATCACATACCACCTATCACACACCACCTATCACACGCCACCTATCACACAGCACCTATCCACCTATCACTCGCCACCAATCACACGCCACCTATCACACACCATCTATCACACACCACCTATAACACACCACCTATCACACACCACCTATCAACCTACCACATGCCAGCTATCACACACCACCTATCACACACCACCTATCACACTCCACCTATCACACACCACCTATCACACACCACCTATCACACACCACCTATCCACCAATCACGCGCCACCTATCACGCACCACATATCACACACCACCTATCACACACCACCTATCCACCTATCACACACCACCAGTCACGCACCACCTATCACACAACACCTATCACACACCACCTATCCATCTATCATGCGCCACCTATCACGCACCACCTGTCACACACCACCTATCACACACCACCTAACACGCACCACCTATCCACCTAGCACGCGCCACCTATCAAGCACCACCTATCACACACCACCTATCCACCTATCACGCACCACCTATAACTCACTACCTATCACTCACCACCTATCCACCTATCACGCGCCACCTATCACGCGCCACCCATCACACACCACCTGTCACACGCCATCTATCCACCTATCACGCGCCACCTATCACACACCATCTATCACACACCACCTATCACACACAACCTATCCACCTATCACGCGCCACCTATCACAAACCGCCTATCACACACCACCTATCACACACCACCTATCACACACCACCTATCCACCTATCAGGCGCCACCTATCACAAACCACCTATCACACACCACCTATCACACACCACCTATCACACACCACATATCTCACACGACCTAACACACGCCACCTATCACACAACACCTATCACACACCACCTATCACACACCACCTATCACACGCCACCTATCACACAACACCTATCACACAACACCTATCACGCACCACCCATCACACACCACCGATCACACACCACCTATCACAGGCCACCTATCACACAACACCTATCACAGACCACCTATCACACACCACCTATCACACACCACCTTTCACACACCACCTATCACACACCACCTATCACACACCACCTATCACACACCACCTTTCACACACCACCTATCACACACCACCTAACCACCTATCACACACCACCTATCACACACAACCTATCACACACTACCTATCACTCACCACCTATCAAACACCACCTATCACAGATTATCTATCACACGCCACCTATCACACAACACCTAGCAGACACCACGTAACCATCTATCACACACCAACTATCACACACCACCTATCGCACACCACCTATCACACACCACCTATCAGGTGACACCTATCATGCGCCACCTATCACACGCCATCTTTCATTCGCCACCGATAACACACCACCTATCACACACCACCTATCACACGCCACCTATCACACGTCACCCATCACACTCCATCTATCACACGCCACCTATTACACACCACCTATCACACGCCACCTATCTCACGCCACCTATCACACGACACCTATCACACACCACCTATAACACACCACCTATCACACACCACCTATCACACACCACCTATCACACACCACCGATCACACACCACCCATCACACACCACCCATCACACACCACCTATTACACACCACCTATCACACGCCACCTATCACATGCCACCGATCACACACCACCTATCACACACCACCTATCACACAGCACCTATCACACACCACCTATCACACACCACCTATGATATGCCACCTATCATGCGTCACCTATCACACACCACCTATCACACACCACCTATCACACGCCACCCATCACACGCCATCTATCACACGCCACCTATTACACACCACCTATCACACACCACCTATCCCACGCCATCTATCACACGTCACCTATCACACACCACCTATCACACACCACCTATCACACACCCCCTTTCACACACCACCTATCACAGACCACCTATCACACACCACCTATCACATTCCACCTATCACAAACCACCTATCACACACCACCTATCACACACAACCTTTCACACGCCACCCATTACAAGCCATCTATCACACGCCAGCTATTACACACCACCTATCACACGCCATCCATCACACGCCATCTATCACACGCCACCTATCACACGACACCTATCACACACCACCTATCCAACTATCACGCGCCACCTAGCACGCACCACCTGTCACACACCACCTATTCCGCACCACCTATCCACCTATCACGCGCCACCTATCACGCACCACCTATCACACCCCAACTATCCACCTATCACGCACGACCTATCACTCACCACCTATCACACACCACCTAAGCACCTATCACGCACAACCTATCACGCGCCACCTATCACACACCACCTATCACACACCACCTATGCAACTATCACGCGCCACGTATCACACACCACCTATCACGCGCCACGTGTCACACACCACCTATCACACAGCACCTATCACACACCACCTATCCACCCATCACGTGCCACGTATCACGCACTACCTAACACAAACCACCTATCACTCACCACCTATCGCACACCACCTATCCACCTATCACGCGCCACCTATCATGCGCCACCTATCACACACCACCTATCACACACCACCTATCACAGACCACCTATCACACACCACCTATCACACACCACCTATCACACACCACCTTTCACACGCCACCCATTACAAGCTATCTATGACATGTCACCTATTACACACCACCTATCTCACGCCACCTATCACAGGCCACCTATCACACAACACCTATCACAGACCACCTATCACACACCACCTATTACACACCACCTTTCACACACCACCTATCACACACCACCTATCACACACCACCTATCACACACCACCTTTCACACACCACCTATCACACACCACCTAACCACCTATCACACACCACCTATCACACACAACCTATCACACACTACCTATCACTCACCACCTATCAAACACCACCTATCACAGATTATCTATCACACGCCACCTATCACACAACACCTAGCAGACACCACGTAACCATCTATCACACACCAACTATCACACACCACCTATCGCACACCACCTATCACACACCACCTATCAGGTGACACCTATCATGCGCCACCTATCACACGCCATCTTTCATTCGCCACCGATAACACACCACCTATCACACACCACCTATCACACGCCACCTATCACACGTCACCCATCACACTCCATCTATCACACGCCACCTATTACACACCACCTATCACACGCCACCTATCTCACGCCACCTATCACACGACACCTATCACACACCACCTATAACACACCACCTATCACACACCACCTATCACACACCACCTATCACACACCACCGATCACACACCACCCATCACACACCACCCATCACACACCACCTATTACACACCACCTATCACACGCCACCTATCACATGCCACCGATCACACACCACCTATCACACACCACCTATCACACAGCACCTATCACACACCACCTATCACACACCACCTATGATATGCCACCTATCATGCGTCACCTATCACACACCACCTATCACACACCACCTATCACACGCCACCCATCACACGCCATCTATCACACGCCACCTATTACACACCACCTATCACACACCACCTATCCCACGCCATCTATCACACGTCACCTATCACACACCACCTATCACACACCACCTATCACACACCCCCTTTCACACACCACCTATCACAGACCACCTATCACACACCACCTATCACATTCCACCTATCACAAACCACCTATCACACACCACCTATCACACACAACCTTTCACACGCCACCCATTACAAGCCATCTATCACACGCCAGCTATTACACACCACCTATCACACGCCATCCATCACACGCCATCTATCACACGCCACCTATCACACGACACCTATCACACACCACCTATCCAACTATCACGCGCCACCTAGCACGCACCACCTGTCACACACCACCTATTCCGCACCACCTATCCACCTATCACGCGCCACCTATCACGCACCACCTATCACACCCCAACTATCCACCTATCACGCACGACCTATCACTCACCACCTATCACACACCACCTAAGCACCTATCACGCACAACCTATCACGCGCCACCTATCACACACCACCTATCACACACCACCTATGCAACTATCACGCGCCACGTATCACACACCACCTATCACGCGCCACGTGTCACACACCACCTATCACACAGCACCTATCACACACCACCTATCCACCCATCACGTGCCACGTATCACGCACTACCTAACACAAACCACCTATCACTCACCACCTATCGCACACCACCTATCCACCTATCACGCGCCACCTATCATGCGCCACCTATCACACACCACCTATCACACACCACCTATCACAGACCACCTATCACACACCACCTATCACACACCACCTATCACACACCACCTTTCACACGCCACCCATTACAAGCTATCTATGACATGTCACCTATTACACACCACCTATCTCACGCCACCCATCACACGCCATCTATCACACACCACCTATCACACACCACCTATCACACACCACCTATCTACCTATCACACACCACTTATCACACACCAGCTATCCACCTATCACGCGCCACCTATCACGCACCACCTATCACACACCACCTATCACGCACCACCTATCCACCTATCACGCGCCACCTATCACGCACCACATTTCACACCCCACCTATCCACCTACCACGCACCACCTATCACTCACCACCTATCAAACACCACCTATCCACCTAACACGCGCCACCTATCACGCGCCACCTATCACACGCCATCTATCACACGCCACCTATCACACACCACCTATCACACACCACCTATCACACACCCCCTTACAAACACCAGCTATCACAGACCACCTATTACACACCACCTATCACACTCCACCTATCACAAACCACCTATCACACACCACCTATCACACACCACCTTTCACACGCCACCCATTACAAGCCATCTATGACATGTCACCTATTACACACCACCTATCACACGCCACACATCACACGCCACCTATCACACACCACCTATCACACACCACCTATCACACACCACCTATCTACCTATCACACACCACTTATCACACACCAGCTATCCACCTATCACAAACCACCTATCATGCACCACCTGTCACACAACACCTATCACACACCACTTATCCACCTATCACGCGCCACCTATCACGCACCACCTTTCACACCCCTCCTATCCACCTACCACGCACCACATATCACTCACCACCTATCAAACACCACCTATCCACCTATCACGCGCCACCTATCACGCGCCACCTATCACACACCACCTATCACACACCACCTATCACGCGTCACGTATCACACACAACCTATCACACACCACCTATCACACACCACCTATCACAGACCACCTATCACGCACCACCTAACACAAACCACCTATCACACACCACCTATCCCACACCACCTATCACAATCCATCTATCACACACCACCTATCACACACCACCTATCACACGCCACCAATCACACACCACCTATCACACACCATCTATCACACACCACCTATAACACACCACCTATCACACACCACCTATCAACCTACCACATGCCAGCTATCACACACCACCTATCACACACCACCTATCACACACCACCTATCACACACCACCTATCACACACCACCTATCACACACCACCAATCACACACCACCTATCCACCTATCACGCGCCACCTATCACACACCACCTATCACACACCACTTATCACACACCACATATCACACACGACCTTTCAGACACCACCTATCCACCTATCAAACACCACCAGAGTCGCACCACCTATCACACACCACCTATCACAAACCACCTATCCATCTATCATACGCCACCTATCACGCACCACCTGTCACACACCACCTATCACACACCACCTAACACGCACCACCTATCCACCTATCACGCACCACCTATAACTCACCACCTATCCACCTATCACGCGCCAACTATCACGCGTCACCCATCACACACCACCTATCACACGTCATCTATCCACCTATCACAAACCGCCTATCACACACCACCTATCACACACCACCTATCACACACCACCTATCCACCTATCAGGCGCCACCTATCATGCACCACCTATCACACACCACCTATCACACGCCACCTATCACACAACACCTAGCAGCCACCACGTAACCATCTATCACACACCAACTATCACACACCACCTATCGCACACCACCTATCACACACCACCTATCAGGTGACACCTATCATGCGCCACCTATCACACGCCATCTTTCATTCGCCACCGATAACACACCACCTATCACACACCACCTATCACACGCCACCTATCACACGTCACCCATCACACTCCATCTATCACACGCCACCTATTACACACCACCTATCACACGCCACCTATCTCACGCCACCTATCACACGACACCTATCACAAACCACCTATTACACACCACCTATCACACACCACCTATCACACACCACCTATCACACACCATCTATCACACACCACCTATCACACACCACCCATCACACACTACTTATCACACACCACCTATCACACGCCACCTATCACATGCCACCGATCACACACCACCTATCACACACCACCTATCACACAGCACCTATCACACACCACCTATCACACACCACCTATCATATGCCACCTATCATGCGTCACCTATCACACACCGCCTATCACACACCACCTATCACACGCCACCCATCACACGCCATCTATCACACGCCACCTATTACACACCACCTATCACACGCCACCCATCCCACGCCATCTATCACACGCCACCTATCACACACCACCTATCACACACCACCAATCACACACCCCCTTTCACACACCACCTATCACAGACCACCTATCACACACCACCTATCACATTCCACCAATCACAAACCACCTATCACACACCACCTCTCACCCACCACCTTTCACAAGCCACCCATTACAAGCCATCTATCACATGCCACCTATTACACACCACCTATCACACGCCACCCATCACACGCCATCTATCACACGCCACCTATCACACGACACCTATCACACACCACCTATCACACACCACCTATCCACCTATCACACACCACCAGTCACGCACCACCTATCACACACCACCTATCACACACCACCTATCCATCTATCATGCGCCACCTATCACGCACCACCTGTCACACACCACCTATCACAGACCACCTAACACGCACCACCTATCCACCTATCACGCGCCACCTATCACGCACCACCTATCACACACCACCTATCCACCTATCACGCACCACCTATTACTCACCACCTATCACTCACCACCTATCCACCTATCACGCGCCACCTATCACGCGCCACCCATCACACACCACCTATCACACGCCATCTATCCACCTATCACGCGCCTCCTATCACACACCATCTATCACACACCACCTTTCACACACAACCTATCCACCTAACACGCGCCACCTATCACAAACCGCCTATCACACACCACCTATCACACACCACCTATCACACACCACCTATCCACCTATCACGCGCCACCTATCATGCACCACCTATCACACACCACCTATCACACACCACCTATCACACACCACCTATCCACCTATCAGGCGCCACCTATAATGCACCACCTATCACACACCACCTATCACACACCACCTATCACACACCACATATCTCACACGACCTAACACACGCCACCTATCACACAACACCTATCACACACCACATATCACACACCACCGATCACACGACACCTATCACACAACACCTATCACACACCACCTATCACGCACCACCCATCAAACACCACCTATCACACACCACCTTTCACACACCACCTATCACACACAACAGCTAACAACTTATCACACACCACCTATCACACACAACCTATCACTCACCACCTATCACACACCACCTATCACAGACCATCTATCACACACCACCTATCACACACCACCTAACAACCTATCACACACCACCTATCACACACAACCTATCACACACAACCTATCACTCACCACCTATCACACACCACCTATCACAGACCATCCATCACACACCAACTATCACACACCACCTATCGCACACCACCTATCACACACCACCTATCAGGTGCCACCTATCATGCGCCACCTATCACACGCCATCTTTCATTCGCCACCGATAACACACCACCTATCACACACCACCTATCACATGCCACCTATCACACGCCACCCATCACACTCCATCTATCACACGCCACCTATTACACACCACCTATCACACGCCACCTATCTCACGCCACCTATCGCACGACACCTATCACACACCACCTATTACACATCACCTATCACACACCACCTATCACACACCACCTATAACACACCACCTATCACACACCATCTATCACACACCACCTATCACACACCACCGATCACACACCACCCATCACACACCACCCATCACACACCACCTATCACACAGCACCTATCCACCTATCACTCGCCACCAATCACACGCCACCAATCACACACCATCTATCACACACCACCTATAACACACCACCTATCACACACCACCTATCAACCTACCACATGCCAGCTATCACACACCACTTATCACACACCACCTATCACACTCCACCTATCACACACCACCTATCACACACCACCTATCACACACCACCTATCCACCAATCAGGCGCCACCTATCACGCACCACATATCACACACCACCTATCACACACCACCTATCCACCTATCACACACCACCTATCCATCTATCATGCGCCACCTATCACGCACCACCTGTCACACACCACCTATCACACACCACCTAACACGCACCACCTATCCACCTAGCACGCGCCACCTATCAAGCAACACCTATCACACACCACCTATCCACCTATCACGCACCACCTATAACTCACTACCTATCACTCACCACCTATCCACCTATCACGCGCCACCTATCACGCGCCACCCATCACACACCACCTGTCACACGCCATCTATCCACCTATCACGCGCCACCTATCACAAACCGCCTATCACACACCACCTATCACACACCACCTATCACACACCACCTATCCACCTATCAGGCGCCACCTATCACAAACCACCTATCACACACCACCTATCACACACCACCTATCACACACCACATATCTCACACGACCTAACACACGCCACCTATCACACAACACCTATCACACACCACCTATCACACACCACCTATCACACGCCACCTATCACACAACACCTATCACACACCACCTATCACGCACCACCCATCACACACCACCGATCACACACCACCTATCACACGCCACCTATCACACAACACCTATCACAGACCACCTATCACACACCACCTATCACACACCACCTTTCACACACCACCTATCACACACCACCTATCACACACCACCTATCACACACCACCTTTCACACACCACCTATCACACACCACCTAACCACCTATCACACACCACCTATCACACACAACCTATCACACACAACCTATCACTCACCACCTATCAAACACCACCTATCACAGATTATCTATCACACACCACCTGTCACACAACACCTAGCAGACACCACGTAACCATCTATCACACACCAACTATCACACACCACCTATCGCACACCACCTATCACACACCACCTATCAGGTGACACCTATCATGCGCCACCTATCACACGCCATCTTTCATTCGCCACCGATAACACACCACCTATCACACACCACCTATCACACACCACCTATCACACGTCACCCATCACACTCCATCTATCACACGCCACCTATTACACACCACCTATCACACGCCACCTATCTCACACCACCTATCACACGACACCTATCACACACCACCTATTACACACCACCTATCACACACCACCTATCACACACCACCTATCACACACCATCTATCACACACCACCTATCACACACCACCCATCACACACTACTTATCACACACCACCTATCACACGCCACCTATCACATGCCACCGATCACACAAAACCTATCACACACCACCTATCACACAGCACCAATCACACACCACCTATCACACACCACCTATCATATGCCACCTATCATGCGTCACCTATCACACACCGCCTATCACACACCACCTATCACACGCCACCCATCACACGCCATCTATCACACGCCACCTATTACACACCACCTATCACACGCCACCCATCCCACGCCATCTATCACACGCCACCTATCACACACCACCTATCACACACCACCAATCACACACCCCCTTTCACACACCACCTATCACAGACCACCTATCACACACCACCTATCACATTCCACCAATCACGAACCACCTATCACACACCACCTCTCACCCACCACCTTTCACAAGCCACCCATTACAAGCCATCTATCACATGCCACCTATTACACACCACCTATCACACGCCACCCATCACACGCCATCTATCACACGCCACCTATCACACGACACCTGTCACACACCACCTATCACACACCACCTATCCACCTATCACACACCACCAGTCACGCACCACCTATCACACACCACCTATCACACACCACCTATCCATCTATCATGCGCCACCTATCACGCACCACCTGTCACACACCACCTATCACACACCACCTAACACGCACCACCTATCCACCTATCACGCGCCACCTATCACGCACCACCTATCACACACCACCTATCCACCTATCACGCACCACCTATAACTCACCACCTAACACTCACCACCTATCCACCTATCACGCGCCACCTATCACGCGCCACCCATCACACACCACCTATCACACGCCATCTATCCACCTATCACGCGCCACCTATCACACACCATCTATCACACACCACCTTTCACACACAACCTATCCACCTAACACGCGCCACCTATCACAAACCGCCTATCACACACCACCTATCACACACCACCTATCACACACCACCTATCCACCTATCACGCGCCACCTATCATGCACCACCTATCACACACCACCTATCACACACCACCTATCACACACCACCTATCCACCTATCAGGCGCCACCTATAATGCACCACCTATCACACACCACCTATCAGACACCACCTATCACACACCACATATCTCACACGACCTAACACACGCCACCTATCACACAACACCTATCACACACCACATATCACACACCACCAATCACACGACACCTATCACACAACACCTATCACACACCACCTATCACGCACCACCCATCACACACCACCTATCACACACCACCTTTCACAACCAACTATCACACACCACCTAACAACCTATCACACACCACCTATCACACACAACCTATCACACACAACCTATCACTCACCACCTATCACACACCACCTATCACAGACCATCTATCACACACCACCTATCACACACCACCTAACAACCTATCACACACCACCTATCACACACAACCTATCACACACAACCTATCACTCACCACCTATCACACACCACCTATCACAGACCATCCATCACACACCAACTATCACACACCACCTATCGCACACCACCTATCACACACCATCTATCAGGTGCCACCTATCATGCGCCACCTATCACACGCCATCTTTCATTCGCCACCGATAACACACCACCTATCACACACCACCTATCACATGGCACCTATCACACGCCACCCATCACACTCCATCTATCACACGCCACCTATTACACACCACCTATCACACGCCACCTATCTCACGCCACCTATCGCACGACACCTATCACACACCACCTATTACACATCACCTATCACACACCACCTATCACACACCACCTATAACACACCACCTATCACACACCATCTCACACACCACCTATCACACACCACCGATCACACACCACCCATCACACACCACCCATCACACACCACCTATCACACACCACCTATCACACGCCACCTATCACATGCCACCGATCACACACCACCTATCACACACCACCTATCACACAGCACCTATCACACACCACCTATCACACACCACCTATGATATGCCACCTATCATGCGTCACCTATCACACACCACCTATCACACACCACCTATCACACGCCACCCATCACACGCCATCTATCACACGCCACCTATTACACACCACCTATCACACACCACCTATCCCACGCCATCTATCACACGTCACCTATCACACACCACCTATCACACACCACCTATCACACACCCCCTTTCACACACCACCTATCACAGACCACCTATCACACACCACCTATCACATTCCACCTATCACAAACCACCTATCACACACCACCTATCACACACAACCTTTCACACGCCACCCATTACAAGCCATCTATCACACGCCAGCTATTACACACCACCTATCACACGCCATCCATCACACGCCATCTATCACACGCCACCTATCACACGACACCTATCACACACCACCTATCCAACTATCACGCGCCACCTAGCACGCACCACCTGTCACACACCACCTATTCCGCACCACCTATCCACCTATCACGCGCCACCTATCACGCACCACCTATCACACCCCAACTATCCACCTATCACGCACCACCTATCACACACCACCTATCACACACCACCTAACCACCTATCACGCACCACCTATCACGCGCCACCTATCACACACCACCTATCACACACCACCTATGCACCTATCACGCGCCACGTATCACACACCACCTATCACGCGCCACGTGTCACACACCACCTATCACACAGCACCTATCACACACCACCTATCCACCCATCACGCGCCACGTATCACGCACCACCTAACACAAACCACCTATCACTCACCACCTATCGCACACCACCTATCCACCTATCACGCGCCACCTATCATGCGCCACCTATCACACACCACCTATCACACAAAACCAATCACAAACCACCTATCACACACCACCTATCACACACCACCTATCCACCAATCACGCGCCACCTATCACGCACCACCTATCACCCACCACCTATCACACACCGCCTATCCACCTATCACGCGCCACCTATCACACACCACCTATCACACACCACCTATCACACACCACATATCACACACGACCTATCAGACACCACCTATCCACCTATCACACACCACCAGTCACGCACCACCTATCACTCACCACCTGTCACACACCACCTATCCATCTATCATGCGCCACCTATCAAGCACCACCTGTCACACACCACCTATCACACACAACCTAACACGCACCACCTATCCACCTATCACGCGCCACCTATCACGCACCACCTATCACACACCACCTATCCACCTATCACACACCACCTATCACACACCACCTATCACACACCCCTTCTCACACACCACCTATCACAGACCACCTATTACACACCACCTATCACACTCCATCTATCACAAACCACCTATCCCACACCACCTATCACACACCACCTTTCACACGCCACACATTACAAGCCATCTATCACACGCCACCTATTACACACTACCTATCACACACCACCCATCACACGCCATCTATCACACGCCACCTATCACACGACACCTATCACACACCACCTATCACACACCACCTATCTACCTATCACACAGCACCTATCACACTCCACCTATCCACCTATCACAAACCACCTATCACGCACGACCTATCACACACCACCTATCACACACCACCTATCTCGCACCACCTATCGAACTATCACGCGCCACCTATCACGCACAACCTATCACACCCCACCTATCCACCTATCACGCACCACCTATCGCTCTCCACCTATCACACACCACCTATCAACCTATCACGCGCCACCTATCACGCGCCACCTATCACACACTACATATCACACACCACCAATGCACCTATCACACGCCACCTAACACACACCACCTATCACGCGCCACGTATCACACACCACCTATCACACTCCACCTATCACACACCACCTATCACACACCACCTATCCACCTATCACGCGCCACCTATCACGCGCCACCTATCACACACCAGCTATCGACCTATCACGAGCCACCTATCACGCGCCACCTATCACACACCACCTATCACACACCACCAATCCACTTATCACGCGCCATCTATCACACACCACCTATCACACACCACCTATCACACACCACCTTTCACACGCCACCTATCACACACCACCTTTCACACACCACCAATCACACGCCACCTATCACACACCACCTTTCACACACCACCTATCACACACCACCTATCACAAACCAACTATCACGTGCCACCTATCACACATCCCCTTTCACACACCACCTATCCACCTATCACACACCACCTATCACACTCCACCTATCTCACGCCACCTATCCCACTCCACCTATCACACGCCACCTATCACACACCACCTATCACACACCACCTATCACACACCACCTATCACACACCACCTATCACACACCAACTATCACACGCCATCTATCACACACCACCTATCACACACCACCTATCACACACCACCTATTACACACCAGCTATCACACACCACCTATCACACACCACCTATCATACGCCACCTATCACACGCCACCCATCACATGCCCTCGATCACACGCCACCTATTACATACCACCTATCACACGCCACCCATCACACGCCATCTATCACACGCCACCTATCACACACCACCTATCACACACCACCTATCACACACCACCTATCACAAACCAACTATCACGCGCCACCTATCACACACCACCTTTCACACACCACCTATCCACCTATCACACACCACCTATCACACTCCACCTATCACACGCCACCTATCCCACTCCACCTATCACACGCCACCTATCACACACCACCTATCACACACCACCTACCTCACGCCACCCATCACACGCCATCTATCACACACCACCTATCTACCTATCACACTCCACCTATCACACACCAGCTATCACACACCACCTATCACACACCACCTATCATACGCTACCTATCACACGCCACCCATCACACGCCATCGATCACACGCCACCCATCACACGCCATCGATCACACGCCACCTATTACATACCACCTATCACACGCCACCCATCACACGCCATCTATCACACGCCACCTATCACACACCACCTATCACACACCACCTATCACACACCCCCTTTCACACACCACCTATCACAGACCACCTATTACACACCACCTATCACACTCCACCTATCACAAACCACCTATCACACACCACCTATCACACACCACCTATCACACGCCACCCATCACACGCCATCGATCACACGCCACCTATTACATACCACCTATCACACGCCACCAATCACACGCCATCTATCACACGCCACCTATCACACACCACCTATCACACACCACCAATCACACACCCCCTTTCACACACCACCTATCACAGACCACCTATTACACACCACCTATCACACTCCACCTATCACAAACCACCTATCACACACCACCTATCACACACCACCTTTCACACGCCACCCATTACAAGCCATCTATGACATGTCACCTATTACACACCACCTATCTCACGCCACCCATCACACGCCATCTATCACACACCACCTATCACACACCACCTATCACGCACCACCTATCTACCTATCACACACCACTTATCACACACCAGCTATCAACCTATCACAAGCCACCTATCACGCACCACCTATCACGCACCACATTTCACACCCCACCTATCCACCTACCACGCACCACCTATCACACACCACCTATCAAACACCACCTATCCATCTATCACGCGCCACCTATCACGCGCCACCTATCACACGCCATCTATCACACGCCACCTATCACACACCACCTATCACACATCCCCTTTCACACACCACCTATCACAGACCACCTATTACACACCACCTATCACACTCCACCTATCACAAACCACCTATAACACACCACCTATCACACACCACCTTTCACACGCCACCCATTACAAGCCATCTATGACATGTCACCTATTACACACCACCTATCACACGCCACCCATCACACGCCATCTATCACACACCACCTATCACACACCACCTATCTACCTATCACACACCACTTATCACACACCAGCTATCCACCTATCACAAACCACCTATCACGCACCACCTATCACACACCACCTATCACACACCACCTATCCACCTATCACGCGCCACCTATCACGCACCACCATTCACACCCCACCTATCCACCTACCACGCACCACATATCACTCACCACCTATCAAACACCACCTATCCACCTATCACGCGCCACCTATCACGCGCCACCTATCACACACCACCTATCACACACCACCTATCACGCGTCACGTATCACACACAACCTATCACACACCACCTATCACACATCACCTATCACACACCACCTATCTCGCACCACCTATCACAAACCACCTATCACACACCACCTATCACACACCACCTATCACACACCACCTATCCACCTATCACGCGCCACCTATCATGCGCCACCTCTCACACACCACCTATCCCACACCACCTATCACACACCACCTATCACACACCATCTATCACACGTCACCTATCACACACCACCTATCATATGCCACATATCACACTCCTCCTATCGCATACCACCTATCACACACCACCTATCACACGCCACCTATCACACAGCACCTATCCACCTATCACACGCCACCAATCACACACCACCTATCACACACCATCTATCACACACCACCTATAACACACCACCTATCACACACCACCTATCAACCTACCACATGCCAGCTATCACACACCACCTATCACACACCACCTATCACACACCACCTATCCACCAATCACGCGCCACCTATCATGCACCACCTATCACACACCACCTATCACACACCACCAATCCACCTAACACGCGCCACCTATCACACACCACCTATCACACACCACCTATCACACACCACATATCACACACGACCTATCAGACACCACCTATCCACCTATCACACACCACCAGTCACGCACCACCTATCACACACCACCTATCACACACCACCTATCCATCTATCATGCCCCACCTATCACGCACCACCTGTCACACACCACCTATCACACACCACCTAACACGCACCACCTATCCACCTATCACGCACCACCTATAACTCACCACCTATCACTCACCACCTATCCACCTATCACGCGCCAACTATCACGCGTCACCCATCACACACCACCTATCACACGCCATCTATCCACCTATCACAAACCGCCTATCACACACCACCTATCACACACCACCTATCACACACCACCTATCCACCTATCAGGCGCCACCTATCATGCACCACCTATCACACACCACCTATCACACACCACCTATCACACACCACCTATCCACCTATCAGGCGCCACCTATCATGCAACACCTATCACACACCACCTATCACACACCACCTATCACACACCACATATCTCACACGACCTAACACACGCTACCTATCACACAACACCTATCACACACCACCTATCACACACCACCTATCCACCTATCAGGCGCCACCCATCACACAACACCTATCACACACCACCTATCACGCACCACCCATCACACACCACCGATCCCACACCACCTATCACACGCCACCTATCACACAACAACTATCACAGACCACCTATCACACACCACCTCTCACACACCACCTATCCCACACAACCTAACACGCACCACCTATCCACCTATCACGCGCCACCTATCACGCACCACCTATCACACACCACCTATCCACCTATCACACACCACCTATCACACACCACCTATCACACACCCCTTCTCACACACCACCTATCACAGACCACCTATTACACACCACCTATCACACTCCATCTATCACAAACCACCTATCCCACACCACCTATCACACACCACCTTTCACACGCCACACATTACAAGCCATCTATCACACGCCACCTATTACACACTACCTATCACACACCACCCATCACACGCCATCTATCACACGCCACCTATCACACGACACCTATCACACACCACCTATCACACACCACCTATCTACCTATCACACAGCACCTATCACACACCACCTATCCACCTATCACAAACCACCTATCACGCACGACCTATCACACACCACCTATCACACACCACCTATCTCGCACCACCTATCGAACTATCACGCGCCACCTATCACGCACAACCTATCACACCCCACCTATCCACCTATCACGCACCACCTATCGCTCTCCACCTATCACACACCACCTATCAACCTATCACGCGCCACCTATCACGCGCCACCTATCACACACTACATATCACACACCACCAATGCACCTATCACACGCCACCTAACACACACCACCTATCACGCGCCACGTATCACACACCACCTATCACACTCCACCTATCACACACCACCTATCACACACCACCTATCCACCTATCACGCGCCACCTATCACGCGCCACCTATCACACACCAGCTATCGACCTATCACGAGCCACCTATCACGCGCCACCTATCACACACCACCTATCACACACCACCAATCCACTTATCACGCGCCATCTATCACACACCACCTATCACACACCACCTATCACACACCACCTTTCACACGCCACCTATCACACACCACCTTTCACACACCACCAATCACACGCCACCTATCACACACCACCTTTCACACACCACCTATCACACACCACCTATCACAAACCAACTATCACGTGCCACCTATCACACATCCCCTTTCACACACCACCTATCCACCTATCACACACCACCTATCACACTCCACCTATCTCACGCCACCTATCCCACTCCACCTATCACACGCCACCTATCACACACCACCTATCACACACCACCTATCACACACCACCTATCACACACCACCTATCACACACCAACTATCACACGCCATCTATCACACACCACCTATCACACACCACCTATCACACACCACCTATTACACACCAGCTATCACACACCACCTATCACACACCACCTATCATACGCCACCTATCACACGCCACCCATCACATGCCCTCGATCACACGCCACCTATTACATACCACCTATCACACGCCACCCATCACACGCCATCTATCACACGCCACCTATCACACACCACCTATCACACACCACCTATCACACACCACCTATCACAAACCAACTATCACGCGCCACCTATCACACACCACCTTTCACACACCACCTATCCACCTATCACACACCACCTATCACACTCCACCTATCACACGCCACCTATCCCACTCCACCTATCACACGCCACCTATCACACACCACCTATCACACACCACCTACCTCACGCCACCCATCACACGCCATCTATCACACACCACCTATCTACCTATCACACTCCACCTATCACACACCAGCTATCACACACCACCTATCACACACCACCTATCATACGCTACCTATCACACGCCACCCATCACACGCCATCGATCACACGCCACCCATCACACGCCATCGATCACACGCCACCTATTACATACCACCTATCACACGCCACCCATCACACGCCATCTATCACACGCCACCTATCACACACCACCTATCACACACCACCTATCACACACCCCCTTTCACACACCACCTATCACAGACCACCTATTACACACCACCTATCACACTCCACCTATCACAAACCACCTATCACACACCACCTATCACACACCACCTATCACACGCCACCCATCACACGCCATCGATCACACGCCACCTATTACATACCACCTATCACACGCCACCAATCACACGCCATCTATCACACGCCACCTATCACACACCACCTATCACACACCACCAATCACACACCCCCTTTCACACACCACCTATCACAGACCACCTATTACACACCACCTATCACACTCCACCTATCACAAACCACCTATCACACACCACCTATCACACACCACCTTTCACACGCCACCCATTACAAGCCATCTATGACATGTCACCTATTACACACCACCTATCTCACGCCACCCATCACACGCCATCTATCACACACCACCTATCACACACCACCTATCACGCACCACCTATCTACCTATCACACACCACTTATCACACACCAGCTATCAACCTATCACAAGCCACCTATCACGCACCACCTATCACGCACCACATTTCACACCCCACCTATCCACCTACCACGCACCACCTATCACACACCACCTATCAAACACCACCTATCCATCTATCACGCGCCACCTATCACGCGCCAACTATCACACGCCATCTATCACACGCCACCTATCACACACCACCTATCACACATCCCCTTTCACACACCACCTATCACAGACCACCTATTACACACCACCTATCACACTCCACCTATCACAAACCACCTATAACACACCACCTATCACACACCACCTTTCACACGCCACCCATTACAAGCCATCTATGACATGTCACCTATTACACACCACCTATCACACGCCACCCATCACACGCCATCTATCACACACCACCTATCACACACCACCTATCTACCTATCACACACCACTTATCACACACCAGCTATCCACCTATCACAAACCACCTATCACGCACCACCTATCACACACCACCTATCACACACCACCTATCCACCTATCACGCGCCACCTATCACGCACCACCTTTCACACCCCACCTATCCACCTACCACGCACCACATATCACTCACCACCTATCAAACACCACCTATCCACCTATCACGCGCCACCTATCACGCGCCACCTATCACACACCACCTATCACACACCACCTATCACGCGTCACGTATCACACACAACCTATCACACACCACCTATCACACATCACCTATCACACACCACCTATCTCGCACCACCTATCACAAACCACCTATCACACACCACCTATCACACACCACCTATCACACACCACCTATCCACCTATCACGCGCCACCTATCATGCGCCACCTCTCACACACCACCTATCCCACACCACCTATCACACACCACCTATCACACACCATCTATCACACGTCACCTATCACACACCACCTATCATATGCCACATATCACACTCCTCCTATCGCATACCACCTATCACACACCACCTATCACACGCCACCTATCACACAGCACCTATCCACCTATCACACGCCACCAATCACACACCACCTATCACACACCATCTATCACACACCACCTATAACACACCACCTATCACACACCACCTATCAACCTACCACATGCCAGCTATCACACACCACCTATCACACACCACCTATCACACACCACCTATCCACCAATCACGCGCCACCTATCATGCACCACCTATCACACACCACCTATCACACACCACCAATCCACCTAACACGCGCCACCTATCACACACCACCTATCACACACCACCTATCACACACCACATATCACACACGACCTATCAGACACCACCTATCCACCTATCACACACCACCAGTCACGCACCACCTATCACACACCACCTATCACACACCACCTATCCATCTATCATGCCCCACCTATCACGCACCACCTGTCACACACCACCTATCACACACCACCTAACACGCACCACCTATCCACCTATCACGCACCACCTATAACTCACCACCTATCACTCACCACCTATCCACCTATCACGCGCCAACTATCACGCGTCACCCATCACACACCACCTATCACACGCCATCTATCCACCTATCACAAACCGCCTATCACACACCACCTATCACACACCACCTATCACACACCACCTATCCACCTATCAGGCGCCACCTATCATGCACCACCTATCACACACCACCTATCACACACCACCTATCACACACCACCTATCCACCTATCAGGCGCCACCTATCATGCAACACCTATCACACACCACCTATCACACACCACCTATCACACACCACATATCTCACACGACCTAACACACGCTACCTATCACACAACACCTATCACACACCACCTATCACACACCACCTATCCACCTATCAGGCGCCACCCATCACACAACACCTATCACACACCACCTATCACGCACCACCCATCACACACCACCGATCCCACACCACCTATCACACGCCACCTATCACACAACAACTATCACAGACCACCTATCACACACCACCTCTCACACACCACCTATCCCACACCACCTATCACAATCCATCTATCACGCACCACCTATCACACACCACCTATCACACACCACCTATCCACCTATCACGCGCCACCTATCACGCACCACCTTTCACACCCCACCTATCCACCTACCACGCACCACATGTCACTCACCACCTATCAAACACCACCTATCCACCTATCACGCGCCACCTATCACGCGCCACTTATCACACACCACCTATCACACACCACCTATCACGCGTCACGTATCACACACAACCTATCACACACCACCTATCACACACCACCTATCACACACCACCTATCACGCACCACCTAACACAAACCACCTATCACACACCACCTATCACACACCACCTATCACACACCACCTATCCACCTATCACGCGCCACCTATCATGCGCCACCTCTCACACACCACCTATCCCACACCACCTATCACAATCCATCTATCACACACCACCTATCACACACCACCTATCACACACCATCTATCACACGTCACCTATCACACACCACCTATCATATGCCACATATCACACTCCACCTATCACATACCACCTATCACACACCACCTATCACACGCCACCTATCACACAGCACCTATCCACCTATCACACGCCACCAATCACACACCACCTATCACACACCATCTATCACACACCACCTATAACACACCACCTATCACACACCACCTATCAACCTACCACATGCCAGCTATCACACACCACCTATCACACACCACCTATCACACACCACCTATCACACACCACATATCACACACCACCTATCACACACCACCTATCCACCAATCACGCGCCACCTATCACGCACCACCTATCACACACCACCTATCACACACCACCAATCCACCTATCACGCGCCACCTATCACACACCACATATCACACACGACCTATCAGACACCACCTATCCACCTATCACACACCACCAGTCACGCACCACCTATCACACACCACCTATCACACACCACCTATCCATCTATCATGCGCCACCTATCACGCACCACCTGTCACACACCACCTATCACACACCACCTAACACGCACCACCTATCCACCTATCACGCACCACCTATAACTCACCACCTATCACTCACCACCTATCCACCTATCACGCGCCAACTATCACGCGCCACCCATCACACACCACCTATCACACGCCATCTATCCACCTATCACAAACCGCCTATCACACACCACCTATCACACACCACCTATCACACACCACCTATCCACCTATCAGGCGCCACCTATCATGCACCACCTATCACACACCACCTATCACACACCACCTATCACACACCACCTATCCACCTATCAGGCGCCACCTATCATGCAACACCTATCACACACCTCCTATCACACACCACCTATCACACACCACATATCTCACACGACCTAACACACGCTACCTATCACACAACACCTATCACACATCACCTATCACACACCACCTATCCACCTATCAGGCGCCACCCATCACACAACACCTATCACACACCACCTATCACGCACCACCCATCACACACCACCGATCCCACACCACCTATCACACGCCACCTATCACACAACAACTATCACAGACCACCTATCACACACCACCTATCACACACCACCTATCACACACAACCTTTCATACACCACCTATCACACACCATCTATCACACACCACCTATCACACACCACCTTTCACACACCACCTATCACACACCACCTAACCACCTATCACACACCACCTATCACACACCACCTATCCACCTATCACACACCACCTATCACACTCCACCTATCACACGCCACCTATCCCACTCCACCTATCACACGCCACCTATCACACACCACCTATCACACACCACCTATCACACACCACCTATCACACACCAAATATCACACGCCATCTATCACACACCACCAATCACACACTGCCTATCACACACCACCTATCACACACCACCTATCATACGCCACCTATCACACGCCACCCATCACATGCCATCGATCACACGCCACCTATTACATACCACCTATCACACGCCACCCATCACACGCCATCTCTAACACGCCACCTATCACACACCACCAATCACACACCACCTATCACACACCCCATTTCACATACCACCTATCACAGACCACCTATTACACACCACCTATCACACTCCACCTATCACAACCCACCTATCACACACCACCTATCACACACCACCTTTAACACGCCATCAATCACACACCACCTATCACACACCACCTATCACACACCACCTATCTACCTATCACACACCACTTATCACACACCAGCTATCCACCTATCACAAATCACCTATCACGCACCACCTATCACACACCACCTATCACACAACAACTATCCACCTATCACGTGCCACCTATCACGCACCACCTTTCACACCCCACCTATCCACCTACCACGCACCACCTATCACTCACCACCTATCAAACACCACCTATCCACCTATCACGCGCCACCTATCACACGCCATCTATTACACTCCACCTATCACACACCACCTATCACACACCACCTATCACACACCCCCTTTCACACACCACCTATCACAGACCACCTATTACACACCACCTATCACACTCCACCTATCACACACCACCTATCACACACCACCTTTCACACGCCACCCATTACAAGCCATCTATGACATGTCACCTATTACACACCACCTATCACACGCCACCCATCACACGCCATCTATCACACACCACCTATCACACACCACCTATCACACACCACCTATCTACCTATCACACACCACTTATCACACACCAGCTATCCACCTATCACAAACCACCTATCACGCACCACCTATCACACACCACCTATCACACACCACCTATCCACCTATCACGCGCCACCTATCACGCACCACCTTTCACACCCCACCTATCCACCTACCACGCACCACCTATCACTCACCACCTATCAAACACCACCTATCCACCTATCACGCGCCACCTATCACGCGCCACCTATCACACGCAATCTATCACACGCCACCTATCACACACCACCTATCACACACCCCCTGTCACACACCACCTATCACAGACCACCTATTACACACCACCTATCACACTCCACCTATCACAAACCACCTATCACACACCACCTATCACACACCACCTTTCACACGCCACCCATTACAAGCCATCTATGACATGTCACCTATTACACACCACCTATCACATGCCACCCATCACACGCCATCTATCACACACCACCTATCACACACCACCTATCACACACCAGCTATCACACACCACCTATCACACACCACCTATCATACGCCACCTATCACACGCCACCCATCACACGCCATCGATCACACGCCACCTATTACATACCACCTATCGCACGCCACCCATCACACGCCATCTATCACACGCCACCTATCACACACCACCTATCACACACCACCTATCACACACCCCCTTTCACAGACCACCTATCACAGACCACCTATTACACACCACCTATCACACTCCACCTATCACAAACCACCTATCACACACCACCTATCACACACCACCTATCACACGCCACCCATCACACGCCATCGATCACACGCCACCTATTACATACCACCTATCACACGCCACCCATCACACGCCATCTATCACACGCCACCTATCACACACCACCTATCACACACCACCTATCACACACCCCCTTTCACACATCACCTATCACAGACCACCTATTACACACCACCTATCACACTCCACCTATCACAAACCACCTATCACACACCACCTATCACACACCACCTTTCACACGCCACCCATTACAAGCCATCTATGACATGTCACCTATTACACACCACCTATCTCACGCCACCCATCACACGCCATCTATCACACACCACCTATCACACAACACCTATCACACACCACCTATCTACCTATCACACACCACTTATCACACACCAGCTATCCACCTATCACAAACCACCTATCACGCACCACCTATCACGCACCACATTTCACACCCCACCTATCCACCTAACACGCACCACCTATCACTCACCACCTATCAAACACCACCTATCCACCTATCACGCGCCACCTATCACGCGCCACCTATCACACGCCATCTATCACACGCCACCTATCACACACCACCTATCACACACCCCCTTTCACACACAACCTATCACAGAACACCTATTACACACCACCTATCACACTCCACCTATCACAAACCACCTATCACACACCACCTATCACACACCACCTTTCAAACGCCACCCATTACAAACCATCTATGACATGTCACCTATTACACACCACCTATCACACGCCACCCATCACACAGCATCTATCACACTCCACCTATCACACACCACCTATCTACCTATCACACACCACTTATCACACACCAGCTATCCACCTATCACAAACCACCTATCACGCACCACCTATCACACACCACCTATCACACACCACCTATCAACCTATCACGCGCCACCTATCACGCACCACCTTTCACACCCCACCTATCCACCTACCACGCACCACATATTACTCACCACCTATCAAACACCACCTATCCACCTATCACGCGCCAGCTATCACGCGCCACCTATCACACACCACCTATCACACACCACCTATCACGCGTCACGTATCACACACAACCTATCACACACCACCTATCACACACCACCTAACACACACCACCTATCACGCACCACCTAACACAAACCACCTATCACACACCACCTATCACACACCACCTATCACACACCACCTATCCACCTATCACGCACCACCTATCATGCGCCACCTCTCACACAACACCTATCCCACACCACCTATCACAATCCATCTATCACTCACCACCTATCACACACCACCTATCACACACCATCTATCACACGTCACCTATCACACACCACCTATCACACGCCACCTATCACACAGCACCTATCCACCTATCACACGCCACCAATCACACACCACCTATCACACACCATCTATCACACACTACCTATAACACACCACCTATCACACACCACCTATCAACTTACCACATGCCAGCTATCACACACCACCTATCACACACCACCTATCACACACCACCTATCACACACCACATATCACACACCACCTATCACACACCACCTATCCACCAATCACGCGCCACCTATCACGCACCACCTATCACACACCACCTATCACACACCACCAATCCACCTATCACGCGCCACCTATCACACACCACCTATCACACACCACCTATCACACACCACATATCACACACGACCTATCAGACACCACCTATCCACCTATCACACACCACCAGTCACGCACCACCTATCACACACCACCTATCACACACCACCTATCCATCTATCATGCGCCACCTATCACGCACCACCTGTCACACACCACCTATCACACACCACCTAACACGCACCACCTATCCACCTATCACACACCACCTATAACTCACCACCTATCACTCACCACCTATCGACCTATCATGCGCCAACTATCACGCGCCACCCATCACACACCACCTATCACACGCCATCTATCCACCTATCACAAACCGCCTATCACACACCACCTATCACACACCACCTATCACACACCACCTATCCACCTATCAGGCACCACCTATCATGCACCACCTATCACACACCACCTATCACACACCACCTATCACACACCACCTATCCACCTATCAGGCGCCACCTATCATGCACCACCTATCACATACCACCTATCACACACCACCTATCACACACCACATATCTCACACGACCTAACACACGCTACCTATCACACAACACCTGTCACACACCACCTATCACACACCAGCTATCCACCTATCAGGCACCACTCATCACACAACACCTATCACACACCACCTATCACGCACCACCCATCACACACCACCGATCCCACACCACCTATCACACGCCACCTATCACACAACAACTATCACAGACCACCTATCACACACCACCTATCACACACCACCTATCACACACAACCTTTCACACACCACCTATCACACACCATCTATCACACACCACCTATCACACACCACCTTTCACACACCACCTATCACACACCATCTAACCACCTATCACACACCACCTATCACACACCACCTATCCACCTATCACACACCACCTATCACACTCCACCTATCACACGCCACCTATCCCACTCCACCTATCACACGCCACCTATCACACACCACCTATCACACACCACCTATCACACACCACCTATCACACACCACCTATCACACACCAACTATCACACGCCATCTATCACACACCACCAATCACACACCACCTATCACACACCACCTATCACACACCACCTATCACACACCACCTATCACACACCACCTTTCACACGCCACCCATTACAAGCCATCTATGACATGTCACCTATTACACACCACCTATCTCACGCCACCCATCACACGCCATCTATCACACACCACCTATCACACACCACCTATCACACACCACCTATCTACCTATCACACACCACTTATCACACACCAGCTATCCACCTATCACAAACCACCTATCACGCACCACCTATCACGCACCACATTTCACACCCCACCTATCCACCTACCACGCACCACCTATCACTCACCAGCTATCAAACACCACCTATTCACCTATCACGCGCCACCTATCACACGCCACCTATCACACGCCATGTATCACACGCCACCTATCACACACCACCTATCACACACCCCCTTTCACACACAACCTATCACAGAACACCTATTACACACCACCTATCACACTCCACCTATCACAAACCACCTATCACACACCACCTATCACACACCACCTTTCACACGCCACCCATTACAAGCCATCTATGACATGTCACCTATTACACACCACCTATCACACGCCACCCATCACAAACCATCTATCACACTCCACCTATCACACACCACCTATCTACCTATCACACACCACTTATCACACACCTGCTATCCACCTATCACAAACCACCTATCACGCACCACCTATCACACACCACCTATCACACACCACCTATCTACCTATCACACACCACTTATCACACACCACCTATCCACCTATCACAAACCACCTATCATGCACCACCTATCACTCAACACCTATCACACAGCACCTATCCAACTATCACGCACCACCATGCACTCACCACCTGTCGCACACCACCTATTCCGCACCACCTATCCACCTATCACGCGCCACCTCTCACGCACCACCTATCACACCCCAACTATCCACCTATCATGCACCACCTATCACTCACCACCTATCACACACCACCTATCCACCTATCATGCACCACCTATCACGCGCCACCTATCACACACCACCTATCACACACCACCTATGCACCTATCACGCGCCACCTATCACACACCGCCTATCACGCGCCATGTGTCACACACCACCTATCACACACCACCTATCACACACCACGTATCCATCCATCACGCGCCACCTATCACGCACCACCTAACACAAACCACCTATCACACACCACCTATCACACACCACCTATCCACCTATCACGCGCCACCTATCATACGCCACCTATCACACACCACCTATCACACAAAACCTATCACAAACCACCTATCACACACCACCTATCACACACCACCTATCCACCAATCACACGCCACCTATCACGCACCACCTATCACACACTACCTATCACACACCACCTATCCACCTATCACACACCACCTGTCACACACCACCTATCACACACCACCTATCACACACCTCCTATCAGGAGCCACCTATCATGCACCACCTATCACACGCCATCTTTCACACGCCACCTGTAACACACCACCTATCACACGCCACCTATCACACTCCATCTATCACACGTCACCTATCACACACCACCTATCACTCACCACCTATCACACTCCACCTATCACATACCACCTATCACACACCACCTATCACACGCCACCTATCACACAGCACCTATCCTCCTATCACACGCCACCAATCACACACCACATATCACACACCATCTATCACACACCACCTATAACACACCACCTATCACACACCACCTATCAACCTACCACATGCCAGCTATCACACACCACCTATCACACACCACCTATCACACACCACCTATCACACACCACCTATCACACACCACCGATCCACCTATCACACACCACCAGTCACGCACCACCTATCACACACCACCTATCACACACCACCTATCCATCTATCATGCGCCACCTATCACGCACCACCTGTCACACACCACCTATCACACACCACCTAACACGCACCACCTATCCACCTAGCACGCGCCACCTATCACGCACCACCTATCACACACCACCTGTCCACCTATCACGCACCACCTATAACTCACCACCTATCACTCACCACCTATCCACCTATCACGCGCCACCTATCATGCGCCACCCATCACACACCACCTGTCACACGCCATCTTTCCACCTATCACGCGCCACCTATCACACACCATCTATCACACACCACCTATCACACACAACCTATCCACCTATCACGCGCCACCTATCACAAACCGCCTATCACACACCACCTATCACACAACACCTATCACACACCACCCATCCACCTATCAGGCGCCACCTATCACAAACCACCTATCACACACCACCTATCACACACCACCTATCACACACCACATATCTCACACGACCTAACACACGCCACCTATCACACACCACCTATCACACACCACCTATCACATGCCACCTATCACACACCACCTATCACGCAGCACCCATCACACACCACCGATCACACACCACCTATCACACGCCACCTATCACACAACACCTATCACACACCACCTATCACACACCACCTATCACACACCACCTTTCACACACCACCTATCACACACCACCTATCACACACCACCTTTCACACACCACCTATCACACACCACCTAACCACCTATCACACACCACCTATCACACACAACCTATCACACACAACCTATCACTCACCACCTATCAAACACCACCTATCACAGACCATCTATCACTCGCCACCTATCACACAACACCTAGCAGACACCACTTAACCATCTATCACACACCAACTATCACACACCACCTATCGCACACCACCTATCACACACCACCTATCAGGTGACACCTATCATGCGCCACCTATCACACGCCATCTTTCATTCGCCACCGATAACACACCACCTATCACACACCACCTATCACACGCCACCTATCACACGCCACCCATCACACTCCATCTATCACACGTCACCTATTACACATCACCTATCACACGCCACCTATCTCACGCCACCTATCACACGACACCTATCACACACCACCTATTACACACCACCTATCACACACCACCTATCACAAACCACCTATCACACACCATCTATCACACACCACCTATCACACACCACCTATCACACGCCACCCATCACACGCCATCTATCACACGCCACCTATTACACACCACCTATCGCACGCCACCCATCCCACGCCATCTATCACACGCCACCTATCACACACCACCTATCACACACCACCTATCACGCACCCCCTTTCACACACCACCTATCACAGACCACCTATCACACACCACCTATCACATACCACCTATCACAAACCACCTATCACACACCACCTCTCACACACCACCTTTCACAAGCCACCCATTACAAGCCATCTATCACACGCCACCTATTACACACCACCTATCACACGCCACCCATCACACGCCATCTATCACACGCCACCAATCACACGACACCTATCACACACCACCTATCACACACCACCTATCCACCTATCACACACCACCAGTCACGCACCACCTATCACACACCACCTATCACTCACCACCTATCCACCTATCACGCGCCACCTATCACGCGCCACCCATCACACACCACCTATCACACACCATCTATCCACCTATCACGCACCACCTATAACTCACCACCTATCACTCACCACCTATCCACCTATCACGCGCCACCTATCATGCGCCACCCATCACACACCACCTGTCACACGCCATCTTTCCACCTATCACGCGCCACCTATCACACACCATCTATCACACACCACCTATCACACACAACCTATCCACCTATCACGCGCCACCTATCACAAACCGCCTATCACACACCACCTATCACACAACACCTATCACACACCACCCATCCACCTATCAGGCGCCACCTATCACAAACCACCTATCACACACCACCTATCACACACCACCTATCACACACCACATATCTCACACGACCTAACACACGCCACCTATCACACACCACCTATCACACACCACCTATCACACACCACATATCTCACACGACCTAACACACGCCACCTATCACACACCACCTATCACACACCACCTATCACATGCCACCTATCACACAACACCTATCACACACCACCTATCACGCACCACCCATCACACACCACCGATCACACACCACCTATCACACGCCACCTATCACACAACACCTATCACACACCACCTATCACACACCACCTATCACATACCACCTTTCACACACCACCTATCACACACCACCTATCACACACCACCTATCACACACCACCTTTCACACACCACCTATCACACACCACCTAACCACCTATCACACACCACCTATCACACACAACCTATCACACACAACCTATCACTCACCACCTATCAAACACCACCTATCACAGACCATCTATCACACGCCACCTATCACACAACACCTAGCAGACACCACTTAACCATCTATCACACACCAACTATCACACACCACCTATCGCACACCACCTATCACACACCACCTATCAGGTGACACCTATCATGCGCCACCTATCACACGCCATCTTTCATTCGCCACCGATAACACACCACCTATCACACACCACCTATCACACGCCACCTATCACACGCCACCCATCACACTCCATCTATCACACGTCACCTATTACACACCACCTATCACACGCCACCTATCTCACGCCACCTATCACACGACACCTATCACACACCACCTATTACACACCACCTATCACACACCACCTATCACACACCACCTATCACACACCATCTATCACACAGCACCTATCACACACCACTTATCACACACCACCTATCACATGCCACCTATCACATGCCACCGATCACACACCACCTATCACACACCACCTATCACACACCACCTATCACACACCACCTATCACACACCACCTATCATATGCCACCTATCATGCGTCACCTATCACACACCACCTATCACACACCACCTATCACACGCCACCCATCACACGCCATCTATCACACGCCACCTATTACACACCACCTAGCGCACGCCACCCATCCCACGCCATCTATCACACGCCACCTATCACACACCACCTATCACACACCACCTATCACGCACCCCCTTTCACACACCACCTATCACAGACCACCTATCACACACCACCTATCACATACCACCTATCACAAACCACCTATCACACACCACCTCTCACACACCACCTTTCACAAGCCACCCATTACAAGCCATCTATCACACGCCACCTATTACACACCACCTATCACACGCCACCCATCACACGCCATCTATCACACGCCACCAATCACACGACACCTATCACACACCACCTATCACACACCACCTATCCACCTATCACACACCACCAGTCACGCACCACCTATCACACACCACCTATCACTCACCACCTATCCACCTATCACGCGCCACCTATCACGCGCCACCCATCACACACCACCTATCACACACCATCTATCCACCTATCACGCGCCACCTATCACACACCATCTATCACACACCACCTATCACACACAACCTATCCACCTATCACGCGCCACCTATCACAAACCGCCTATCACACACCACCTATCACACACCACCTATCACACACCACCTATCACACACCCCCTTTCACACACCACCTATCACAGACCACCTATCACACACCACCTATCACATTCCACTTATCACAAACCACCTATCACACACCACCTATCACACACAACCTTTCACACGCCACCCATTACAAGCCATCTATCACACGCCACCTATTACACACCACCTATCACACGCCACCCATCACACGCCATCTATCACACGCCACCTATCACACGACACCTATCACACACCACCTATCCAACTATCACGCACCACCTAGCATGCACCACCTGTCACACACCACCTATTCCGCACCACCTATCCACCTATCACGCGCCACCTATCACGCACCACCTATCACACCCCAACTATCCACCTATCACGCACCACCTATCACTCACCACCTATCACACACCACCTATCCACCTATCACGCACCACCTATCACGCGCCACCTATCACACACCACCTATCACACACCACCTATGCACCTATCACACGCCACGAATCACACACCACCTATCACGCGCCACCTGTCACACACCACCTATCACACAGCACCTATCACACACCACCTATCCACCCATCACGCGCCACCTATCACGCACCACCTAAAACAAACCACCTATCACACACCACCTATCGCAACCACCTATCCACCTATCACGCGCCACCTATCATGCGCCACCTATCACACACCACCTACCACACAAAACCTTTCACAAACCACCTATCACACACCACCTATCACACACCACCTATCCACCAATCACGCGCCACCTATCACGCATCACCTATCACACACCACCTATCACACACCACCTATCCACCTATCGCACGCCACCTATCACACACCACCTATCACACACCACATATCACACACGACCTATCAGACACCACCTATCCACCTATCACACACCACCAGTCACGCACCACCTATCACACACCACCTATCACACACCACCTATCCACCAATCACGCGCCTCCTATCACGCACCACCTATCACACACCACCTATCACACACCACCTATCCACCTATCACACACCACCTATCACACACCACCTATCACACACCACATATCACACACGACCTATCAGACACCACCTATCCACCTATCACACACCACCAGTCACGCACCACCTATCACTCACCACCTATCACACACCACCTTTCCATCTATCATGCGCCACCTATCACGCACCACCTGTCACACACCACCTATCACACACCACCTAACACGCACCACCTATCCACCTATCACGCGCCACCTATCACGCACCATCTATCACACACCACCTATCCACCTATCACGCACCACCTATAACTCACCACCTATCACTCACCACCTATCCACCTATCACGCGCCACCTATCACGCGCCACCCATCACACACCACCTATCACACGCCATCTATCCACCTATCACACACCACCTATCACACACAACCTATCCACCTATCACACGCCACCTATCACAAACCGCCTATCACACACCACCTATCACACACCACCTATCACACACCACCTATCCTCCTATCAGGCGCCACCTATCATGCACCACCTATCACACACCACCTATCACACACCACCTATCACACACCACATATCTCACACGACCTATCACACGCCACCTATCACACAACACCTATCACACACCACCTATCACATACCACCTATCACACGCCACCTATCACACAACACATATCACACACCACCTATCACGCACCACCTCTCACACTCCACCTATCACAAACCACCTATCACACACCACCTATCACACACCACCTTTCACACGCCACCCATTACAAGCCATCTATCACACGCCACCTATTACACACCACCTATCACACGCCACCCATCACACGCCATCTATCACACGCCACCTATCACACGACACCTATCACACACCACCTATCACACACCACCTATCGCACACCACCTATCTACCTATCACACACCACTTATCACACACCACCTATCCACCTATCACAAACCACCTATCATGCACCACCTATCACTCAACACCTATCACACAGCACCTATCCAACTATCACGCACCACCAAGCACTCACCACCTGTCGCACACCACCTATTCCGCACCACCTATCCACCTATCACGCGCCACCTCTCACGCACCACCTATCACACCCCAACTATCCACCTATCATGCACCACCTATCACTCACCACCTATCACACACCACCTATCCACCTATCATGCACCACCTATCACGCGCAACCTATCACACACCACCTATCACACACCACCTATGCACCTATCACGCGCCACCTATCACACACCACCTATCACGCGCCATGTGTCACACACCACCTATCACACACCACCTATCACACACCACGTATCCATCCATCACGCGCCACCTATCACGCACCACCTAACACAAACCACCTATCACACACCACCTATCACACACCACCTATCCACCTATCACGCGCCACCTATCATACGCCACCTATCACACACCACCTATCACACAAAACCTATCACAAACCACCTATCACACACCACCTATCACACACCACCTATCCACCAATCACACGCCACCTATCACGCACCACCTATCACACACTACCTATCACACACCACCTATCCACCTATCACACACCACCTGTCACACACCACCTATCACACACCACCTATCACACACCTCCTATCAGGAGCCACCTATCATGCACCACCTATCACACGCCATCTTTCACACGCCACCTGTAACACACCACCTATCACACGCCACCTATCACACTCCATCTATCACACGTCACCTATCACACACCACCTATCACTCACCACCTATCACACTCCACCTATCACATACCACCTATCAAACACCACCTATCACACGCCACCTATCACACAGCACCTATCCTCCTATCACACGCCACCAATCACACACCACCTATCACACACCATCTATCACACACCACCTATAACACACCACCTATCACACACCACCTATCAACCTACCACATGCCAGCTATCACACACCACCTATCACACACCACCTATCACACACCACCTATCACACACCACCTATCACACACCACCGATCCACCTATCACACACCACCAGTCACGCACCACCTATCACACACCACCTATCACACACCACCTATCCATCTATCATGCGCCACCTATCACGCACCACCTGTCACACACCACCTATCACACACCACCTAACACGCACCACCTATCCACCTAGCACGCGCCACCTATCACGCACCACCTATCACACACCACCTGTCCACCTATCACGCACCACCTATAACTCACCACCTATCACTCACCACCTATCCACCTATCACGCGCCACCTATCATGCGCCACCCATCACACACCACCTGTCACACGCCATCTTTCCACCTATCACGCGCCACCTATCACACACCATCTATCACACACCACCTATCACACACAACCTATCCACCTATCACGCGCCACCTATCACAAACCGCCTATCACACACCACCTATCACACAACACCTATCACACACCACCCATCCACCTATCAGGCGCCACCTATCACAAACCACCTATCACACACCACCTATCACACACCACCTATCACACACCACATATCTCACACGACCTAACACACGCCACCTATCACACACCACCTATCACACACCACCTATCACATGCCACCTATCACACAACACCTATCACACACCACCTATCACGCACCAGCCATCACACACCACCGATCACACACCACCTATCACACGCCACCTATCACACAACACCTATCACACACCACCTATCACACACCACCTATCACACACCACCTTTCACACACCACCTATCACACACCACCTATCACACACCACCTATCACACACCACCTTTCACACACCACCTATCACACACCACCTAACCACCTATCACACACCACCTATCACACACAACCTATCACACACAACCTATCACTCACCACCTATCAAACACCACCTATCACAGACCATCTATCACACGCCACCTATCACACAACACCTAGCAGACACCACTTAACCATCTATCACACACCAACTATCACACACCACCTATCGCACACCACCTATCACACACCACCTATCAGGTGACACCTATCATGCGCCACCTATCACACGCCATCTTTCATTCGCCACCGATAACACACCACCTATCACACACCACCTATCACACGCCACCTATCACACGCCACCCATCACACTCCATCTATCACACGTCACCTATTACACACCACCTATCACACGCCACCTATCTCACGCCACCTATCACACGACACCTATCACACACCACCTATTACACACCACCTATCACACACCACCTATCACACACCACCTATCACACACCATCTATCACACACCACCTATCACACACCACTTATCACACACCACCTATCACATGCCACCTATCACATGCCACCGATCACACACCACCTATCACACACCACCTATCACACACCACCTATCACACACCACCTATCACACACCACCTATCATATGCCACCTATCATGCGTCACCTATCACACACCACCTATCACACACCACCTATCACACGCCACCCATCACACGCCATCTATCACACGCCACCTATTACACACCACCTATCGCACGCCACCCATCCCACGCCATCTATCACACGCCACCTATCACACACCACCTATCACACACCACCTATCACGCACCCCCTTTCACACACCACCTATCACAGACCACCTATCACACACCACCTATCACATACCACCTATCACAAACCACCTATCACACACCACCTCTCACACACCACCTTTCACAAGCCACCCATTACAAGCCATCTATCACACGCCACCTATTACACACCACCTATCACACGCCACCCATCACACGCCATCTATCACACGCCACCAATCACACGACACCTATCACACACCACCTATCACACACCACCTATCCACCTATCACACACCACCAGTCACGCACCACCTATCACACACCACCTATCACTCACCACCTATCCACCTATCACGCGCCACCTATCACGCGCCACCCATCACACACCACCTATCACACACCATCTATCCACCTATCACGCGCCACCTATCACACACCATCTATCACACACCACCTATCACACACAACCTATCCACCTATCACGCGCCACCTATCACAAACCGCCTATCACACACCACCTATCACACACCACCTATCACACACCACCTATCACACACCCCCTTTCACACACCACCTATCACAGACCACCTATCACACACCACCTATCACATTCCACTTATCACAAACCACCTATCACACACCACCTATCACACACAACCTTTCACACGCCACCCATTACAAGCCATCTATCACACGCCACCTATTACACACCACCTATCACACGCCACCCATCACACGCCATCTATCACACGCCACCTATCACACGACACCTATCACACACCACCTATCCAACTATCACGCGCCACCTAGCATGCACCACCTGTCACACACCACCTATTCCGCACCACCTATCCACCTATCACGCGCCACCTATCACACACCACCTATCACACCCCAACTATCCACCTATCACGCACCACCTATCACTCACCACCTATCACACACCACCTATCCACCTATCACGCACCACCTATCACGCGCCACCTATCACACACCACCTATCACACACCACCTATGCACCTATCACACGCCACGAATCACACACCACCTATCACGCGCCACCTGTCACACACCACCTATCACACAGCACCTATCACACACCACCTATCCACCCATCACGCGCCACCTATCACGCACCACCTAAAACAAACCACCTATCACACACCACCTATCGCAACCACCTATCCACCTATCACGTGCCACCTATCATGCGCCACCTATCACACACCACCTACCACACAAAACCTTTCACAAACCACCTATCACACACCACCTGTCACACACCACCTATCCACCAATCACGCGCCACCTATCACGCACCACCTATCACACACCACCTATCACACACCACCTATCCACCTATCGCACGCCACCTATCACACACCACCTATCACACACCACATATCACACACGACCTATCAGACACCACCTATCCACCTAACACACACCACCAGTCACGCACCACCTATCACTCACCACCTATCACACACCACCTATCCACCAATCACGCGCCTCCTATCACGCACCACCAATCACACACCACCTATCACACACCACCTATCCACCTATCACACACCACCTATCACACACCACCTATCACACACCACATATCACACACGACCTATCAGACACCACCTATCCACCTATCACACACCACCAGTCACGCACCACCTATCACTCACCACCTATCACACACCACCTTTCCATCTATCATGCGCCACCTATCACGCACCACCTGTCACACACCACCTATCACACACCACCTAACACGCACCACCTATCCACCTATCACGCGCCACCTATCACGCACCACCTATCACACACCACCTATCCACCTATCACGCACCACCTATAACTCACCACCTATCACTCACCACCTATCCACCTATCACGCGCCACCTATCACGCGCCACCCATCACACACCACCTATCACACGCCATCTATCCACCTATCACGCGCCACCTATCACACACCATCTATCACACACCACCTATCACACACAACCTATCCACCTATCACGCGCCACCTATCACAAACCGCCTATCACACACCACCTATCACACACCACCTATCCTCCTATCAGGCGCCACCTATCATGCACCACCTATCACACACCACCTATCACACACCACCTATCACACACCACATATCTCACACGACCTATCACACGCCACCTATCACACAACACCTATCACACACCACCTATCACATACCACCTATCACACGCCACTTATCACACAACACATATCACACACCACCTATCACGCACCACCTCTCACACTCCACCTATCACAAACCACCTATCACACACCACCTATCACACACCACCTTTCACACGCCACCCATTACAAGCCATCTATCACACGCCACCTATTACACACCACCTATCACACGCCACCCATCACACGCCATCTATCACACGCCACCTATCACACGACACCTATCACACACCACCTATCACACACCACCTATCGCACACCACCTATCTACCTATCACACACCACTTATCACACACCACCTATCCACCTATCACAAACCACCTATCATGCACCACCTATCACTCAACACCTATCACACAGCACCTATCCAACTATCACGCACCACCAAGCACTCACCACCTGTCGCACACCACCTATTCCGCACCACCTATCCACCTATCACGCGCCACCTCTCACGCACCACCTATCACACCCCAACTATCCACCTATCATGCACCACCTATCACTCACCACCTATCACACACCACCTATCCACCTATCATGCACCACCTATCACGCGCCACCTATCACACACCACCTATCACACACCACCTATGCACCTATCACGCGCCACCTATCACACACCACCTATCACGCGCCATGTGTCACACACCACCTATCACACACCACCTATCACACACCACGTATCCATCCATCACGCGCCACCTATCACGCACCACCTAACACAAACCACCTATCACACACCACCTATCACACACCACCTATCCACCTATCACGCGCCACCTATCATACGCCACCTATCACACACCACCTATCACACAAAACCTATCACAAACCACCTATCACACACCACCTATCACACACCACCTATCCACCAATCACACGCCACCTATCACGCACCACCTATCACACACTACCTATCACACACCACCTATCCACCTATCACACACCACCTGTCACACACCACCTATCACACACCACCTATCACACACCTCCTATCAGGAGCCACCTATCATGCACCACCTATCACACGCCATCTTTCACACGCCACCTGTAACACACCACCTATCACACGCCACCTATCACACTCCATCTATCACACGTCACCTATCACACACCACCTATCACTCACCACCTATCACACTCCACCTATCACATACCACCTATCACACACCACCTATCACACGCCACCTATCACACAGCACCTATCCTCCTATCACACGCCACCAATCACACACCACCTATCACACACCATCTATCACACACCACCTATAACACACCACCTATCACACACCACCTATCAACCTACCACATGCCAGCTATCACACACCACCTATCACACACCACCTATCACACACCACCTATCACACACCACCTATCACACACCACCGATCCACCTATCACACACCACCAGTCACGCACCACCTATCACACATCACCTATCACACACCACCTATCCATCTATCATGCGCCACCTATCACGCACCACCTGTCACACACCACCTGTCCACCTATCACGCACCACCTATAACTCACCACCTATCACTCACCACCTATCCACCTATCACGCGCCACCTATCACACACCATCTATCACACACCACCTATCACACACAACCTATCCACCTATCACGCGCCACCTATCACAAACCGCCTATCACACACCACCTATCACACAACACCTATCACACACCACCCATCCACCTATCAGGCGCCACCTATCACAAACCACCTATCACACACCACCTATCACACACCACCTATCACACACCACATATCTCACACGACCTAACACACGCCACCTATCACACACCACCTATCACACACCACCTATCACATGCCACCTATCACACAACACCTATCACACACCACCTATCACGCACCACCCATCACACACCACCGATCACACACCACCTATCACACGCCACCTATCACACAACACCTATCACACACCACCTATCACACACCACCTATCACATACCACCTTTCACACACCACCTATCACACACCACCTATCACACACCACCTATCACACACCACCTTTCACACACCACCTATCACACACCACCTAACCACCTATCACACACCACCTATCACACACAACCTATCACACACAACCTATCACTCACCACCTATCAAACACCACCTATCACAGACCATCTATCACACGCCACCTATCACACAACACCTAGCAGACACCACTTAACCATCTATCACACACCAACTATCACACACCACCTATCGCACACCACCTATCACACACCACCTATCAGGTGACACCTATCATGCGCCACCTATCACACGCCATCTTTCATTCGCCACCGATAACACACCACCTATCACACACCACCTATCACACGCCACCTATCACACGCCACCCATCACACTCCATCTATCACACGTCACCTATTACACACCACCTATCACACGCCACCTATCTCACGCCACCTATCACACGACACGTATCACACACCACCTATTACACACCACCTATCACACACCACCTATCACACACCACCTATCACACACCATCTATCACACACCACCTATCACACACCACTTATCACACACCACCTATCACATGCCACCTATCACATGCCACCGATCACACACCACCTATCACACACGACCTATCACACACCACCTATCACACACCACCTATCACACACCACCTATCATATGCCACCTATCATGCGTCACCTATCACACACCACCTATCACACACCACCTATCACACGCCACCCATCACACGCCATCTATCACACGCCACCTATTACACACCACCTATCGCACGCCACCCATCCCACGCCATCTAACACACGCCACCTATCACACACCACCTATCACACACCACCTATCACGCACCCCCTTTCACACACCACCTATCACATACCACCTATCACAAACCACCTATCACACACCACCTCTCACACACCACCATTCACAAGCCACCCATTACAAGCCATCTATCACACGCCACCTATTACACACCACCTATCACACGCCACCCATCACACGCCATCTATCACACGCCACCAATCACACGACACCTATCACACACCACCTATCACACACCACCTATCCACCTATCACACACCACCAGTCACGCACCACCTATCCACCTATCACGCGCCACCTATCACGCGCCACCCATCACACACCACCTATCACACACCATCTATCCACCTATCACGCGCCACCTATCACACACCATCTATCACACACCACCTATCACACACAACCTATCCACCTATCACGCGCCACCTATCACAAACCGCCTATCACACACCACCTATCACACACCACCTATCACAGACCACCTATCACACACCACCTATCACATTCCACTTATCACAAACCACCTATCACACACCACCTATCACACACAACCTTTCACACGCCACCCATTACAAGCCATCTATCACACGCCACCTATTACACACCACCTATCACACGCCACCCATCACACGCCATCTATCACACGCCACCTATCACACGAAACCTATCACACACCACCTATCCAACTATCACGCGCCACCTAGCATGCACCACCTGTCACACACCACCTATTCCGCACCACCTATCCACCTATCACGCGCCACCTATCACGCACCACCTATCACACCCCAACTATCCACCTATCACGCACCACCTATCACTCACCACCTATCACACACCACCTATCCACCTATCACGCACCACCTATCACGCGCCACCTATCACACACCACCTATCACACACCACCTATGCACCTATCACACGCCACGTATCACACACCACCTATCACGCGCCACCTGTCACACACCACCTATCACACAGCACCTATCACACACCACCTATCCACCCATCACGCGCCACCTATCACGCACCACCTAAAACAAACCACCTATCACACACCACCTATCGCAACCACCTATCCACCTATCACGCGCCACCTATCATGCGCCACCTATCACACACCACCTACCACACAAAACCTTTCACAAACCACCTATCACACACCACCTATCACACACCACCTATCCACCAATCACGCGCCACCTATCACGCACCACCTATCACACACCACCTATCACACACCACCTATCCACCTATCGCACGCCACCTATCACACACCACCTATCACACACCACATATCACACACGACCTATCAGACACCACCTATCCACCTATCACACACCACCAGTCACGCACCACCTATCACTCACCACCTATCACACACCACCTATCCACCAATCACGCGCCTCCTATCACGCACCACCTATCACACACCACCTATCACACACCACCTATCCACCTATCACACACCACCTATCACACACCACCTATCACACACCACATATCACACACGACCTATCAGACACCACCTATCCACCTATCACACACCACCAGTCACGCACCACCTATCACTCACCGCCTATCACACACCAACTATCCACCTATCAGGCGCCACCTATCATGCACCACCTATCACACACCACCTATCACACACCACCTATCCACCTATCAGGCGCCACCTATCATGCACCACCTATCACACACCACCTATCACACACCACCTATCACACACCACATATCTCACACGACCGAACACACGCTACCTATCACACAACACCTATCACACAGCACCTATCACACACCACCTATCCACCTATCAGGCGCCACCCATCACACAACACCTATCACACACCACCTATCACGCACCACCCATCACACACCACCGATCCCACACCACCTATCACACAACAACTATCACAGACCACCTATCACACACCACCTATCACACACCACCTATCACACACCACCTATCACACACCACCTATCACACACCATCTATCACACACCACCTATCACACACCACCTTTCACATACCACCTATCACACACCACCTAACCACCTATCACACACCACCTATCACACACCACCTATCCACCTATCACACACCACCTATCACACTCCACCTATCACACACCACCTATCCACCTATCACACACCACCAGTCACGCACCACCTATCACACACCACCTATCACTCACCACCTATCCAACTATCACGCGCCACCTATCACGCGCCACCCATCACACACCACCTATCACACACCATCTATCCACCTATCACGCGCCACCTATCACACACCATCTATCACACACCACCTATCACACACAACCTATCCACCTATCACGCGCCACCTATCACAAACCGCATATCACACACCACCTATCACACACCACCTATCACACACCACCTATCACACACCCCCTTTCACACACCACCTATCACAGACCACCTATCACACACCACCTATCACATTCCACTTATCACAAACCACCTATCACACACCACCTATCACACACAACCTTTCACACGCCACCCATTACAAGCCATCTATCACACGCCACCTATTACACACCACCTATCACACGCCACCCATCACACGCCATCTATCACACGCCACCTATCACACGACACCTATCACACACCACCTATCACACACCACCTATCACACACCACCTATCTACCTATCACACACCACTTATCACACACCACCTATCCACCTATCACAAACCACCTATCATGCACCACCTATCACTCAACACCTATCACACAGCACCTATCCAACTATCACGCACCACCAAGCACTCACCACCTGTCGCACACCACCTATTCCGCACCACCTATCCACCTATCACGCGCCACCTCTCACGCACCACCTGTCACACCCCAACTATCCACCTATCATGCACCACCTATCACTCACCACCTATCACACACCACCTATCCACCTATCATGCACCACCTATCACGCGCCACCTATCACACACCACCTATCACACACCACCTATGCACCTATCACGCGCCACCTATCACACACCACCTATCACGCGCCATGTGTCACACACCACCTATCACACACCACCTATCACACACCACGTATCCATCCATCACGCGCCACCTATCACGCACCACCTAACACAAACCACCTATCACACACCACCTATCACACACCACCTATCCACCTATCACGCGCCACCTATCATACGCCACCTATCACACACCACCTATCACACAAAACCTATCACAAACCACCTATCACACACCACCTATCACACACCACCTATCCACCAATCACACGCCACCTATCACGCACCACCTATCACACACTACCTATCACACACCACCTATCCACCTATCACACACCACCTGTCACACACCACCTATCACACACCACCTATCACACACCTCCTATCAGGAGCCACCTATCATGCACCACCTATCACACGCCATCTTTCACACGCCACCTGTAACACACCACCTATCACACGCCACCTATCACACTCCATCTATCACACGTCACCTATCACACACCACCTATCACTCACCACCTATCACACTCCACCTATCACATACCACCTATCACACACCACCTATCACACGCCACCTATCACACAGCACCTATCCTCCTATCACACGCCACCAATCACACACCACCTATCACACACCATCTATCACACACCACCTATAACACACCACCTATCACACACCACCTATCAACCTACCACATGCCAGCTATCACACACCACCTATCACACACCACCTATCACACTCCACCTATCACACACCACCTATCACACACCACCTATCACACACCACCGATCCACCTATCTCACACCACCAGTCACGCACCACCTATCACACACCACCTATCACACACCACCTATCCATCTATCATGCGCCACCTATCACGCACCACCTGTCACACACCACCTATCACACACCACCTAACACGCACCACCTATCCACCTAGCACGCGCCACCTATCACGCACCACCTATCACACACCACCTGTCCACCTATCACGCACCACCTATAACTCACCACCTATCACTCACCACCTATCCACCTATCACGCGCCACCTATCATGCGCCACCCATCACACACCACCTGTCACACGCCATCTTTCCACCTATCACGCGCCACCTATCACACACCATCTATCACACACCACCTATCACACACAACCTATCCACCTATCACGCGCCACCTATCACAAACCGCCTATCACACACCACCTATCACACAACACCTATCACACACCACCCATCCACCTATCAGGCGCCACCTATCACAAACCACCTATCACACACCACCTATCACACACCACCTATCACACACCACATATCTCACACGACCTAACACACGCCACCTATCACACACCACCTATCACACATCACCTATCACATGCCACCTATCACACAACACCTATCACACACCACCTATCACGCACCACCAATCACACACCACCGATCACACACCACCTATCACACGCCACCTATCACACAACACCTATCACACACCACCTATCACACACCACCTATCACACACCACCTTTCACACACCACCTATCACACACCACCTATCACACACCACCTATCACACACCACCTTTCACACACCACCTATCACACACCACCTAACCACCTATCACACACGACCTATCACACACAACCTATCACACACAACCTATCACTCACCACCTATCAAACACCACCTATCACAGACCATCTATCACACGCCACCTATCACACAACACCTAGCAGACACCACTTAACCATCTATCACACACCAACTATCACACACCACCTATCGCACACCACCTATCACACACCACCTATCAGGTGACACCTATCATGCGCCACCTATCACACGCCATCTTTCATTCGCCACCGATAACACACCACCTATCACACACCACCTATCACACGCCACCTATCACACGCCACCCATCACACTCCATCTATCACACGTCACCTATTACACACCACCTATCACACGCCACCTATCTCACGCCACCTATCACACGACACCTATCACACACCACCTATTACACACCACCTATCACACACCACCTATCACACACCACCTATCACACACCATCTATCACACACCACCTATCACACACCACTTATCACACACCACCTATCACATGCCACCTATCACATGCCACCGATCACACACCACCTATCAAACACCACCCATCACACGCCATCTATCACACGCCACCAATCACACGACACCTATCACACACCACCTATCCACCTATCACACACCACCAGTCACGCACCACCTATCACACACCACCTATCACTCACCACCTATCCACCTATCACGCGCCACCTATCACGCGCCACCCATCACAAACCACCTATCACACACCACCTCTCACACACCACCTTTCACAAGCCACCCATTACAAGCCATCTATCACACGCCACCTATTACACACCACCTATCACACGCCACCCATCACACGCCATCTATCACACGCCACCAATCACACGACACCTATCACACACCACCTATCCACCTATCACACACCACCAGTCACGCACCACCTATCACACACCACCTATCACTCACCACCTATCCACCTATCACGCGCCACCTATCACGCGCCACCCATCACACACCACCTATCACACACCATCTATCCACCTATCACGCGCCACCTATCACACACCATCTATCACACACCACCTATCACACACAACCTATCCACCTATCAAGCGCCACCTATCACAAACCGCCTATCACACACGACCTATCACACACCACCTATCACACACCACCTATCACACACCCCCTTTCACACACCACCTATCACGGACCACCTATCACACACCACCTATCACATTCCACTTATCACAAACCACCTATCACACACCACCTATCACACACAACCTTTCACACGCCACCCATTACAAGCCATCTATCACACGCCACCTATTACACACCACCTATCACACGCCACCCATCACACGCCATCTATCACACGCCACCTATCACACGACACCTATCACACACCACCTATCCAACTATCACGCGCCACCTAGCATGCACCACCTGTCACACACCACCTATTCCGCACCACCTATCCACTTATCACGCGCCAACTATCACACACCACCTATCACACCCCAACTATCCACCTATCACGCACCACCTATCACTCACCACCTATCACACACCACCTATCCACCTATCACGCACCACCTATCACGCGCCACCTATCACACACCACCTATCACACACCACCTATGCACCTATCACACGCCACCTGTCACACACCACCTATCACACAGCACCTATCACACACCACCTATCCACCTATCACGCGCCACCTATCACGCACCACCTAAAACAAACCACCTATCACACACCACCTATCGCACACCACCTATCCACCTATCACGCGCCACCTATCATGCGCCACCTATCACACACCACCTACCACACAAAACCTTTCACAAACCACCTATCACACACCACCTATCACACACCACCTATCCACCAATCACGCGCCACCTATCACGCACCACCTATCGCACACCACCTATCACACACCACCTATCCACCTATCGCACGCCACCTATCACACACCACCTATCACACACCACATATCACACACGACCTATCAGACACCACGTAACCATCTATCACACACCAACTATCACACACCACCTATCGCACACCACCTATCACACACCACCTATCAGGCGCCACCTATCATGCGCCAACTTTCACACGCCATCTTTCATTCGCCACCGATAACACACCACCTATCACACACCACCTATCACACGCCACCTATCACACGCCACCCATCACACTCCATCTATCACACGCCACCCATTACACAACACCTATCACACGCCACCTATCTCACGCCACCTATCACACGACACCTATCACACACCACCTATTACACACCACCTATCACACACCACCTATCACACACCACCTATCACACACCATCATTAAAACACCACCCATTACACAACACCTATCACACGCCACCTATCTCACGCCACCTATCACACGACACCTATCACACACCACCTATTACACACCACCTATCACACACCACCTATCACACACCACCCATCACACACCACCTATCACACACCACCTATCACACGCCACCTATCACATGCCACCGATCACACACCACCAATCACACACCACCTATCACACAGCACCTATCACACACCACCTATCACACACCACCTATCATATGCCACCTATCATGCGTCACCTATCACACACCACCTATCACACACCACCTATCACACGCCACCCATCACAAGCCATCTATCACACGCCACCTATTACACACCACCTATCACACGCCACCCATCCCACGCCATCTATCACACGCCACCTATCACACACCACCTATCACACACCACCTATCACACACCCCCTTTCACACACCACGTATCACAGACCACCTATCACACACCACCTATCACATTCCACCTATCACAAACCACCTATCACACACCACCTATCACACACAACCTTTCACACGCCACCCATTACAAGCCATCTATCACACGCCACCTATTACACACCACCTATCACACGCCACCCATCACACGCCATCTATCACACGCCACCTATCACACGACACCTATCACACACCACCTATCCAACTATCACGCGCCACCTAGCATGCACCACCTGTCACACACCACCTATTCCGCACCACCTATCCACCTATCACGCGCCACCTATCACGCACCACCTATCACACCCCCACTATCCACCTATCACGCACCACCTATCACTCACCACCTATAACACACCACCTATCCACCTATCACGCACCACCTATCACGCGCCACCTATCACACACCACCTATCACACACCACCTATGCACCTATCACGCGCCACGTATCACACACCACCTATCACGCGCCACGTGTCACACACCACCTATCACACAGCACCTATCACACACCACCTATCCACCCATCACGCGCCTCCTATCACGCACCACCTAACACAAACCACCTATCACACACCACCTATCGCACACCACCTATCCACCTATCACGCGCCACCTATCATGCGCCACCTATCACACACCACCTATCACACAAAACCTATCACAAACCACCTATCACACACCACCTATCACACACCACCTATCCACCAATCACACGCCACCTGTCACGCACCACCTATCACACACCACCTATCACACACCACCTATCCACCAATCACGCGCCACCTATCACACACCACCTATCACACACCACCTATCACACACCACCTATCACACACGACCTATCAGACACCACCTATCCACCTATCACACACCACCAGTCACGCACCACCTATCACACACCACCTATCACACACCACCTTTCCATCTATCATGCGCCACCTATCACGCACCACCTGTCACACACCACCTATCACACATCACCTAACACGCACCACCTATCCACCTATCACGCGCCACCTATCACGCACCACCTATCACACACCACCTATCCACCTATCACGCACCACCTATAACTCACCACCTATCACTCACCACCTATCCACCTATCACGCGCCACCTATCACGCGCCACCCATCACACACCACCTATCACACGCCATCTATCCACCTATCACGCGCCACCTATCACACACCATCTATCACACACCACCTATCACACACAACCTATCCACCTATCACGCGCCACCTATCACAAACCGCCTATCACACACCACCTATCACACACCACCTATCACACACCACCTATCCTCCTATCAGGCGCCACCTATCATGCACCACCTATCACACACCACCTATCACACACCACCTATCACACACCACATATCTCACACGACCTATCACACGCCACCTATCACACAACACCTATCACACACCACCTATCACACACCACCTATCACACGCCACCTATCACACAACACATATCACACACCACCTATCACGCACCACCTATCACACTCCACCTATCACAAACCACCTATCACACACCACCTATCACACACCACCTTTCACACGCCACCCATTACAAGCCATCTATCACACGCCACCTATTACACACCACCTATCACACGCCACCCATCACACGCCATCTATCACACGCCACCTATCACACGACACCTATCACACACCACCTATCACACACCACCTATCACAGACCACCTATCTACCTATCACACACCACTTATCACACACCACCTATCCACCTATCACAAACCACCTATCATGCACCACCTATCATTCAACACCTATCACACAGCACCTATCCAACTATCACGCACCACCAAGCACGCACCACCTGTCACACACCACCTATTCCGCACCACCTATCCACCTATCACGCGCCACCTCTCACGCACCACCTATCACACCCCAACTATCCACCTATCACGCACCACCTATCACTCACCACCTATCACACACCACCTATCCACCTATCATGCACCACCTATCACGCGCCACCTATCACACACCACCTATCACACACCACCTATGCACCTATCACGCGCCACCTATCACACACCACCTATCACGCGCCACGTGTCACACACCACCTATCACACACCACCTATCACACACCACGTATCCATCCATCACGCGCCACCTATCACGCACCACCTAACACAAACCACCTATCACACACCACCTATCACACACCACCTATCCACCTATCACGCGCCACCTATCATACGCCACCTATCACACACCACCTATCACACAAAACCTATCACAAACCACCTATCACACACCACCTATCACACACCACCTATCCACCAATCACACGCCACCTATCACGCACCACCTATCACACACTACCTATCACACACCACCTATCCACCTATCACACACCACCTGTCACACACCACCTATCCCACACCACCTATCACACACCTCCTATCAGGAGCCACCTATCATGCGCCAACTATCACACGCCATCTTTCACACGCCACCTGTAACACACCACCTATCACACGCCACATATCACAATCCATCTATCACACGTCACCTATCACACACCACCTATCACTCACCACCTATCACACTCCACCTATCACATACCACCTATCACACACCACCTATCACACGCCACCTATCACACAGCACCTATCCACCTATCACACGCCACCAATCACACACCACCTATCACACACCATCTATCACACACCACCTATAACACACCACCTATCTCACACCACCTATCAACCTACCACATGCCAGCTATCACACACCACCTATAACACACCACCTATCACACTCCACCTATCACGCACCACCTATCACACACCACCTATCACACACCACCTATCCACCAATCACGCGCCACCTATCACGCACCACATATCACACACCACCTATCACACACCACCTATCCACCTATCACACACCACCAGTCACGCACCACCTATCACACACCACCTATCACGCACCACCTATCCACCTAGCACGCGCCACCTATCACGCACCACCTATCACACACCACCTATCCACCTATCACGCACCACCTATAACTCACTTATCACTCACCACCTATCAACCTATGATGCGCCACCTATCACGCGCCACCCATCACACACCACCTGTCACACGCCATCTATCCACCTATCACGCGCCACCTATCACACACCATCTATCACACACCACCTATCACACACAACCTATCCACCTATCACGCGCCACCTATCACAAACCGCCTATCACACACCACCTATCACACAACACCTATCACACACCACATATCACACACGACCTATCAGACACCACCTATCCACCTATTACACACCACCAGTCACGCACCACCTATCACTCACCACCTATCACACACCACCTATCCACCAATCACGCGCCGCCTATCACGCAGCACCTATCACACACCACCTATCACACTCCACCTATCCACCTATCACACACCACCTATCACACACCACCTATCACACACCACATATCACACACGACCTATCAGACACCACCTATCCACCTATCACACACCACCAGTCACGCACCACCTATCACTCACCACCTATCACACACCACCTATCCACCTATCAGGCGCCACCTATCATGCACCACCTATCACAACCACCTATCACACACCACCTATCCCCCTATCAGGCGCCACCTATCATGCACCACCTATCACACACCACCTATCACACACCACCTATCACACACCACATATCTCACAGGACCTAACACACGCTACCTATCACACAACACCTATCACACACCACCTATCACACACCACCTATCCACCTATCAGGCGCCACCCATCACACAACACCTATCACACACCACCTATCACGCACCACCCATCACACACCACCGATCCCACACCACCTATCACACGCCACCTATCACACAACAACTATCACAGACCACCTATCACACACCACCTATCACACACCACCTATCACACACCACCTATCACACACCACCTATCACACACCATCTATCACACACCACCTATCACACACCACCTTTCACACACCACCTATCACACACCACCTAACCACCTATCACACACCACCTATCATACACCACCTATCCACCTATCACACACCACCTATCACACTCCACCTATCACACGCCACCTATCCCACTCCACCTATCACACGCCACCTATCACACACCACCTATCACACACCACCTATCACACACCACCTATCACACACCAACTATCACACGCCATCTATCACACACCACCTATCACACACCGCATATCACACACCACCTATCACACACCACCTATCACACGCCACCTATCACACGCCACCCATCACACGCCATCGATCACACGCCACCTATTACATACCACCTATCACACGCCACCCATCACACGCCATCTATCACACGCCACCTATCACACGCCACCAATCACACACCACCTATCACACACCCCATTTCACACACCACCTATCACAGACCACCTATTACACACCACCTATCACACTCCACCTATCACAACCCACCTATCACACACCACCTATCACACACCACCTTTCACACGCCACCCATTACAAGCCATCTATGACATGTCACCTATTACAAACCACCTATCACACGCCACCCATCACACGCCAACTATCACACACCACCTATCACACACCACCTATCACACACCACCTATCTACCTATCACACAACACTTATCACACACCAGCTATCCACCTATCACAAATCACCTATCACGCACCACCTATCACACACCACCTATCACACACCAACTATCCGCCTATCACGCGCCACCTATCACGCACCACCTTTCACACCCCACCTATCCACCTACCACGCACCACCTATCACTCACCACCTATCAAACACCACCTATCCACCTATCACGCGCCACCTATCACGCGCCACATATCACACGCCATCTATCACATGCCACCTATCACACACCACCTATCACACACCACCTATCACACACCCCCTTTCACACATCCACCTATCACAGACGACATATTACACACCACCTATCACACACCACCTTTCACACGCCACCCATTACAAGCCATCTATGACATGTCACCTATTACACACCACCTATTACACGCCACCCATCACACGCCATCTATCACACACCACCTATCACACACCACCTATCACACACCACCTTTCTACCTATCACACACCACTTATCACACACCAGCTATCCACCTATCACAAACCACCTATCACGCACCACCTATCACACACCACCTATCACACACCACCTATCCACCTATCACGCACCACCTATCACGCACCACCTTTCACACCCCACCTATCCACCTACCACGCACCACCTATCACTCACCACCTATCAAACACCACCTATCCACCTATCACGCGCCACCTATCAAGCGCCACCTATCACACGCCATCTATCACACGCCACCTATCACACACCACCTATCACACACCCCCTTTCACACACCACCTATCCCAGACCACCTATTACACACCACCTATCACACTCCAACTATCACAAACCACCTATCACACACCACCTATCACACACCACCTTTCACACACCACCCATTACAAGCCATCTATGACATGTCACCTATTACACACCACCTATCACACGCCACCCATCACACGCCATCTATCACACACCACCTATCACACACCACCTATCACACACCACCTATTTACCTATCACAAACCACTTATCACACACCAGCTATCCACCTATCACAAACCACCTATCACGCACCACCTATCACACACCACCTATCACACACCACCTATCCACCTATCACGCGCCACCTATCACGCACCACCTTTCACACCCCACCTATCCACCTACCATGCACCACCTATCACTCACCACCTATCAAACACCACCTATCCACCTATCACGCGCCACCTATCACGCGCCACCTATCACACAATACCTATCACACACCACCTATCACGCGCCACGTATCACACACAACCTATCACACACCACCTATCACACACCACCTATCCACCCATCACGCGCCACCTATCACGCACCACCTAACACAAACCACCTATCACACACAACCTATCACACACCACTTATCACACACCACCTATCCACCTAAAACACGCCACCTATCATGCGCCACCTCTCACACACCACCTATCCCACACCACCTATCACAATCCATCTATTACACACCACCTATCACACACCACCTATCACACACCATCTATCACACGTCACCTATCACACACCACCTATCATATGCCACCTATCACACTCCACCTATCATATACAACCTATCACACACCACCTATCACACGCCACCTATCACATAGCACCTATCCACCTATCACACGCCACCAATCACACACCACCTATCACACACCATCTATCACACACCACCTATAACACACCACCTATCACACACCACCTATCAACCTACCACATGCCAGCTATCACACAATACCTATCACACACCACCTATCACGCGCCACCTATCACGCACCACCTATCACACACCACCTATCACACACCACCTATCCACCTATCACGCGCCACCTATCAAGCGCCACCTATCACACGCCATCTATCACACGCCACCTATCATACACCACCTATCACACACCCCCTTTCACACACCACCTATCCCAGACCACCTATTACACACCACCTATCACACTCCAACTATCACAAACCACCTATCACACACCACCTACCACACACCACCTTTCACACACCACCCATTACAAGCCATCTATGACATGTCACCTATTACACACCACCTATCACACGCCACCCATCACACGCCATCTATCACACACCACCTATCACACACCACCTATCACACACCACCTATTTACCTATCACAAACCACTTATCACACACCAGCTATCCACCTATCACAAACCACCTATCACGCACCACCTATCACACACCACCTATCACACACCACCTATCCACCTATCACGCGCCACCTATCACGCACCACCTTTCACACCCCACCTATCCACCTACCATGCACCACCTATCACTCACCACCTATCAAACACCACCTATCCACCTATCACGTGCCACCTATCACGCGCCACCTATCACACAATACCTATCACACACCACCTATCACGCGCCACGTATCACACACAACCTATCACACACCACCTATCACACACCACCTATCCACCCATCACGCGCCACCTATCACGCACCACCTAACACAAACCACCTATCACACACAACCTATCACACACCACTTATCACACACCACCTATCCACCTAAAACACGCCACCTATCATGCGCCACCTCTCACACACCACCTATCCCACACCACCTATCACAATCCATCTATTACACACCACCTATCACACACCACCTATCACACACCATCTATCACACGTCACCTATCACACACCACCTATCATATGCCACCTATCACACTCCACCTATCATATACAACCTATCACACACCACCTATCACACGCCACCTATCACATAGCACCTATCCACCTATCACACGCCACCAATCACACACCACCTATCACACACCATCTATCACACACCACCTATAACACACCACCTATCACACACCACCTATCAACCTACCACATGCCAGCTATCACACAATACCTATCACACACCACCTATCACGCGCCACCTATCACGCACCACCTATCACACACCACCTATCACACACCACCTATCCACCTATCACGCGCCACCTATCACACACCACCTATCACACACCACCTATCACACACCACATATCACACACGACCTATCAGACACCACCTATCCACCTATCACACACCACCAGTCACGCACCACCTATCACACACCACCTATCACACACCACCTATCACACACCACCTATCCATCTATCATGCGCCACCTATCACGCACCACCTGTCACACACCGCCTATCACACACCACCTAACACGCACCACCTATCCAGCTATCATGCACCAACTATCACGCGCCACCAATCACACACCACCTATCACACGCCATCTATCCACCTATCACAAACCGCCTATCACACACCACCTATCACACACCACCTATCACACACCACCTATCCACCTATCAGGCGCCACCTATCATGCACCACCTATCACACACCACCTATCACACACCACCTATCACACACCACCTATCCACCTATCAGGCGCCACCTATCATGCACCACCTATCACACACACCTATCACACACCACCTATCACACACCACATATCTAACACGACCTAACACACGCCACCTATCACACAACACCTATCACACACCACCTATCACACACCACCTATCACACGCCACCTATCACACAACACCTATCACACACCACCTATCACGCACCACCCATCACGCACCACGGATCACACGCCACCTATCACACGCCACCTATCACACAACACCTATCACAGACCACCTATCACACACCACCTATCACACACCACCTATCACACACCACCTTTCACACACCACCTATCACACACCACCTATCACACACCACCTTTCACACACCACCTATCACACACCACCTAACCACCTATCACACACCACCTATCACACACAACCTATCACACACAACCTATCACTCACCACCTGTCAAACACCACCTATCACAGACCATCTATCACACGCCACCTATCACACAACACCTAGCAGACACCACGTAACCATCTATCACACACCAACTATCACACACCACCTATCGCACACCACCTATCACACACCACCTATCAGGCGCCACCTATCATGCGCCAACTTTCACACGCCATCTTTCATTCGCCACCGATAACACACCACCTATCACACAACACCTATCACACGCCACCTATCACACGCCACCCATCACACTCCATCTATCACATGCCACCCATTACACAACACCTATCACGCGCCACCTATCACACGCCACCTATCACACACCACCTATCACACACCACATATCACACACGACCTATCAGACACCACCTATCCACCTATCACACACCACCAGTCACGCACCACCTATCACACACCACCTATCACACACCACCTATCACACACCACCTATCCATCCATCATGCGCCACCTATCACGCACCACCTGTCACACACCACCTATCACACACCACCTAACACGCAACACCTATCCAGCTATCATGCACCACCTATAACTCACCACCTATCACTCACCACCTATCCACCTATCACGCACCAACTATCACGCGCCACCAATCACACACCACCTATCACACGCCATCTATCCACATATCACAAACCGCCTATCACACACCACCTATCACACACCACCTATCACACACCACCTATCACACACCATCAATCACACACCACCTATCACACACCACCGATCACACACCACCCATCACACACCACCCATCACACACCACCTATCACACACCACCTATCACATGCCACCTATCACATGCCACCGATCACACACCACCTATCACACACCACCTATCACACAGCACCTATCACACACCACCTATCACACACCACCTATCATATGCCACCTATCATGCGTCACCTATCACACACCACCTATCACACACCACCTATCACACGCCACCCATCACACGCCATCTATCACACGCCACCTATTACACACCACCTATCACACGCCACCCATCCCACGCCATCTATCACACGCCACCTATCACACACCACCTATCACACACCACCTTTCACACACCACCTATCACAGACCACCTATCACACACCACCTATCACATTCCACCTATCACAAACCACCTATCACATACCACCTATCACACACAACCTTTCACACGCCACCCATTACAAGCCATCTATCACACGCCACCTATTACACACCACCTATCACACGCCACCCATCACACGCCATCTATCACACGCCACCTATCACACGACACCTATCACACACCACCTATCCAACTATCACGCGCAACCTAGCATGCACCACCTGTCACACACCACCTATTCCGCACCACCTATCCACCTATCACGCGCCACCTATCACGCACCACCTATCACACCCCCACTATCCACCTATCACGCACCACCTATCACTCACCACCTATCACACACCACCTATCCACCTATCATGCACCACCTATCACGCGCCACCTATCACACACCACCTATCACACACCACCTATGCACCTATCACGCGCCACGTATCACACACCACCTATCACGCGCCACGTGTCACACACCACCTATCACACAGCACCTATCACACACCACCTATCCACCCATCACGCGCCTCCTATCACGCACCACCTAACACAAATCACCTATCACACACCACCTATCGCACACCACCTATCCACCTATCACGCGCCACCTATCATGCGCCACCTATCACACACCACCTATCACACAAAACCTATCACAAACCACCTATCACACACCACCTATCACACACCACCTATCCACCAATCACACGCCACCTGTCACGCACCACCTATCACACACCACCTATCACACACCACCTATCCACCTATCACGCGCCACCTATCACACACCACCTATCACACACCATCTATCACACACCACCTATCACACACGACCTATCAGACACCACCTATCCACCTATCACACACCACCAGTCACGCACCACCTATCACACACCACCTATCACACACCACCTTTCCATCTATCATGCGCCACCTATCACGCACCACCTGTCACACACCACCTATCACACACCACCTAACACGCACCACCTATCCACCTATCACGCGCCACCTATCACGCACCACCTATCACACACCACCTATCCACCTATCACGCACCACCTATAACTCACCACCTATCACTCACCACCTATCCACCTATCACGCGCCACCTATCACGCGCCATCCATCACACACCACCTATCACACGCCATCTATCCACCTATCACGCGCCACCTATCACACACCATCTATCACACACCATCTATCACACACAACCTATCCACCTATCACGCGCCACCTATCACAAACCGCCTATCACACACCACCTATCACACACCACCTATCACACACCACCTATCCTCCTATCAGGCGCCACCTATCATGCACCACCTATCACACACCACCTATCACACACCACCTATCACACACCACATATCTCACACGACCTATCACACGCCACCTATCACACAACACCTATCACACACCACCTATCACACACCACCTATCACACGCCACCAATCACACAACACATATCACACACCACCTATCACGCACCACCTCTCACACTCCACCTATCACAAACCACCTATCACACACCACCTATCACACACCACCTTTCACACGCCACCCATTACAAGCCATCTATCACACGCCACCTATTACACACCACCTATCACACGCCACCCATCACACGCCATCTATCACACGCCACCTATCACACGACACCTATCACACACCACCTATCACACACCACCTATCACACACCACCTATCTACCTATCACACACCACTTATCACACACCACCTATCCACCTATCACAAACCACCTATCATGCACCACCTATCACTCAACACCTATCACACAGCACCTATCCAACTATCACGCACCACCAAGCACTCACCACCTGTCACACACCACCTATTCCGCACCACCTATCCACCTATCACGCGCCACCTCTCACGCACCACCTATCACACCCCAACTATCCACCTATCACGCACCACCTATCACTCACCACCTATCACACACCACCTATCCACCTATCATGCACCACCTATCACGCGCCACCTATCACACACCACCTATCACACACCACCTATGCACCTATCACGCGCCACCTATCACACACCACCTATCACGCGCCACGTGTCACACACCACCTATCACACACCACCTATCACACACCACGTATCCATCCATCACGCGCCACCTATCACGCACCACCTAACACAAACCACCTATCACACACCACCTATCACACACCACCTATCCACCTATCACGCGCCACCTATCATACGCCACCTATCACACACCACCTATCACACAAAACCTATCACAAACCACCTATCACACACCACCTATCACACACCACCTATCCACCAATCACACGCCACCTATCACGCACCACCTATCACACACTACCTATCACACACCACCTATCCACCTATCACACACCACCTGTCACACACCACCTATCCCACACCACCTATCACACACCTCCTATCAGGAGCCACCTATCATGCGCCACCTATCACACGCCATCTTTCACACGCCACCTGTAACACACCACCTATCACACACCACCTATCACTGTCCATCTATCACACGTCACCTATCACACACCACCTATCACTCACCACCTATCACACTCCACCTATCACATACCACCTATCACACATCACCTATCACACGCCACCTATCACACAGCACCTATCCACCTATCACACGCCACCAATCACACACCACCTATCACACACCATCTATCACACACCACCTATAACACACCACCTATCTCACACAACCTATCAACCTACCACATGCCAGCTATCACACACCACCTATAACACACCACCTATCACACTCCACCTATCACGCACCACCTATCACACACCACCTATCACACACCACCTATCCACCAATCACGCGCCACCTATCACGCACCACATATCACACACCACCTATCACACACCACCTATCCACCTATCACACACCACCAGTCACGCACCACCTATCACACACCACCTATCACACACCACCTATCCATCTATCATGCGCCACCTATCACGCACCACCTGTCACACACCACCTATCACACACCACCTAACACGCACCACCTATCCACCTAGCACGCGCCTCCTATCACGCACCACCTATCACACACCACCTATCCACCTATCACGCACCACCTATCCACCTAGCACGCGCCACCTATCACGCGCCACCTATCACACAGCACCTATCACACACCACCTATCACACACCACCTATCATATGCCACCTATCATGCGTCACCTATCACACACCACCTATCACACACCACCTATCACACGCCACAAATCACACGCCATCTATCACACGCCACCTATTACACACCACCTATCGCACGCCACCCATCCCACGCCATCTATCACACGCCACCTATCACACACCACCTATCACACACCACCTATCACACACCCCCTTTCACACACCACCTATCACAGACCACCTATCACACACCACCTATCACATACCACCTATCACAAACCACCTATCACACACCACCTCTCACACACCACCTTACACAGGCCACCCATTACAAGCCATCTATCACACGCCACCTATTACACACCACCTATCACACGCCACCAATCACACGCCATCTATCACACGCCACCAATCACACGACACCTATCACACATCACCTATCACTCACCACCTATCCACCTATCACACACCACCAGTCACGCACCACCTATCACACACCACCTATCACACACCACCTATCCATCTATCATGCGCAACCTATCACGCACCACCTGTCACACACCACCTATCACACACCACCTAACAAGCACCACCTATCCACCTATCACGCGCCACCTATCACGCACCACCCATCACACACCACCTATCCACCTATCACGCACCACCTATAACTCACCACCTATCACACGCCATCTATCCACCTATCACGCGCCACCTATCACACACCATCTATCACACACCACCTATCAAACACCACCTATCACACACCCCCTTTCACACACCACCTATCACAGACCACCTATCACACACCACCTATCACATTCCACCTATCACAAACCACCTATCACACACCACCTATCACACACAACCTTTCACACGCCACCCATTACAAGCCATCTATCACACGCCACCTATTACACAACCCCTATCACACGCCACCCATCACACGCCATCTATCACACGCCACCTATCACACGACACCTATCACACACCACCTATCCAACTATCACGCACCACCTAGCATGCACCACCTGTCACACACCACCTATTCCGCACCACCTATCCACCTATCACGCGCCACCTATCACGCACCACCTATCACACCCCAACTATCCACCTATCACGCACCACCTATCACTCACCACCTATCACACACCACCTATCCACCTATCATGCACCACCTATCACGCGCCACCTATCACACACCACCTATCAGACACCACCAATGCACCTATCACACGCCACGTATCACACACCACCTATCACGCGCCACGTGTCACACACCACCTATCACACAGCACCTATCACACACCACCTATCCATCCATCACGCGCCACCTATCACGCACCACCTAACACAAACCACCTATCACACACCACCTATCGCACACCACCTATCCACCTATCACGCGCCACCTATCATGCGCCACCTATCACACACCACCTACCACACAAAACCTATCACAAACCACCTATCACACACCACCTATCACACACCACCTATCCACCAATCACGCGCCACCTATCACGCACCACCTATCACACACCACCTATCACACACCACCTATCCACCTATCACGCGCCACCTATCACACACCACCTATCACACACCATCTATCACACACCACATATCACACACGACCTATCAGACACCACCTATCCACCTATCACACACCACCAGTCACGCACGACCTATCACACACCACCTATCACACGCCACCTTTCCATCTATCATGCGCCACCTATCACGCACCACCTGTCACACACCACCTATCACACACCACCTAACACGCACCACCTATCCACCTATCACGCGCCACCTATCACGCACCACCTATCACACACCACCTATCCACCTTTCACGCACCACCTATAACTCACCACATATCACTCACCACCTATCCACCTATCACGCGCCACCTATCACGCGCCATCCATCACACACCACCTATCACACGCCATCTATCCACCTATCACGCGCCACCTATCACACACCATCTATCACACACCACCTATCACACACAACCTATCCACCTATCACGCGCCACCTATCACAAACCGCCTATCACACACCACCTATCACACACCACCTATCACACACCACCTATCCTCCTATCAGGCGCCACCTATCATGAACCACCTATCACACACCACCTATCACACACCACCTATCACACACCACATATCTCACACGACCTATCACACGCCACCTATCACACAACACCTATCACACACCACCTATCACACACCACCTATCACACGCCACCTATCACACAACACATATCACACACCACCTATCACGCACCACCTATCACACTCCACCTATCACACACCACCTTTCCATCTATCATGCGCCACCTATCACGCACCACCTGTCACACACCACCTATCACACACCACCTAACACGCACCACCTATCCACCTATCACGCGCCACCTATCACGCACCACCTATCACACACCACCTATCCACCTATCACGCACCACCTATAACTCACCACCTATCACTCACCACCTATCCACCTATCACGCGCCACCTATCACGCGCCATCCATCACACACCACCTATCACACGCCATCTATCCACCTATCACGCGCCACCTATCACACACCATCTATCACACACCACCTATCACACACAACCTATCCACCTATCACGCGCCACCTATCACAAACCGCCTATCACACACCACCTATCACACACCACCTATCACACACCACCTATCCTCCTATCAGGCGCCACCTATCATGCACCACCTATCACACACCACCTATCACACACCACCTATCACACACCACATATCTCACACGACCTATCACACGCCACCTATCACACAACACCTATCACACACCACCTATCACACACCACCTATCACACGCCACCAATCACACAACACATATCACACACCACCTATCACGCACCACCTCTCACACTCCACCTATCACAAACCACCTATCACACACCACCTATCACACACCACCTTTCACACGCCACCCATTACAAGCCATCTATCACACGCCACCTATTACACACCACCTATCACACGCCACTCATCACACGCCATCTATCACACGCCACCTATCACACGACACCTATCACACACCACCTATCACACACCACCTATCACACACCACCTATCTACCTATCACACACCACTTATCACACACCACCTATCCACCTATCACAAACCACCTATCATGCACCACCTATCACTCAACACCTATCACACAGCACCTATCCAACTATCACGCACCACCAAGCACTCACCACCTGTCACACACCACCTATTCCGCACCACCTATCCACCTATCACGCGCCACCTGTCACGCACCACCTATCACACCCCAACTATCCACCTATCACGCACCACCTATCCACCTATCATGCACCACCTATCACGCGCCACCTATCACACACCACCTATCACACACCACCTATGCACCTATCACGCGCCACCTATCACACACCACCTATCACGCGCCACGTGTCACACACCACCTATCACACACCACCTATCACACACCACGTATCCATCCATCACGCGCCACCTATCACGCACCACCTAACACAAACCACCTATCACACACCACCTATCACACTCCACCTATCCACCTATCACGCGCCACCTATCATACGCCACCTATCACACACCACCTATCACACAAAACCTATCACAAACCACCTATCACACACCACCTATCACACACCACCTATCCACCAATCACACGCCACCTATCACGCACCACCTATCACACACTACCTATCACACACCACCTATCCACCTATCACACACCACCTGTCACACACCACCTATCCCACACCACCTATCACACACCTCCTATCAGGAGCCACCTATCATGCGCCACCTATCACACGCCATCTTTCACACGCCACCTGTAACACACCACCTATCACACGCCACCTATCACTGTCCATCTATCACACGTCACCTATCACACACCACCTATCACTCACCACCTATCACACTCCACCTATCACATACCACCTATCACACATCACCTATCACACGCCACCTATCACACAGCACCTATCCACCTATCACACGCCACCAATCACACACCACCTATCACACACCATCTATCACACACCACCTATAACACACCACCTATCTCACACAACCTATCAACCTACCACATGCCAGCTATCACACACCACCTATAACACACAACCTATCACACTCCACCTATCACGCACCACCTATCACACACCACCTATCACACACCACCTATCCACCAATCACGCGCCACCTATCACGCACCACATATCACACACCACCTATCACACACCACCTATCCACCTATCACACACCACCAGTCACGCACCACCTATCACACACCACCTATCACACACCACCTATCCATCTATCATGCGCCACCTATCACGCACCACCTGTCACACACCACCTATCACACACCACCTAACACGCACCACCTATCCACCTAGCACGCGCCACCTATCACGCACCACCTATCACACACCACCTATCCACCTATCACGCACCACCTATAACTCACCACCTATCACTCACCACCTATCCACCTATGACGCGCCACCTATCACGCGCCACCCATCACACACCACCTGTCACACGCCATCTATCCACCTATCACGCGCCACCTATCACACACCATCTATCACACACCACCTATCACACACAACCTATCCACCTATCACGCGCCACCTATCACAAACCGCCTATCACACACCACCTATCACACAACACCAATCACACACCACCTATCCACCTATCAGGCGCCACCTATCACAAACCACCTATCACACACCACCTATCACAGACCATCTATCACACACCACAAATCTCACACGACCTAACACACGCCACCTATCACACACCACCTATCACACACCACCTATCACACGCCACCTATCACACAACACCTATCACACACCACTTATCACGCACCACCCATCACACACCACCGATCACACACCACCTATCACACGCCACCTATCACACAACACCTATCACACACCACCTATCACACACCACCTATCACACACCACCTTTCACACACCACCTTTCACACACCACCTATCACACACCACCTATCACACACCACCTTTCACACACCACCTATCACACACCACCTAACCACCTATCACACACCACCTATCACACACCACCTATCACACACAACCTATCACTCACCACCTATCAAACACCACCTATCACAGACCATCTATCACACGCCACCTATCACACAACACCTAGCAGACACCACGTAACCATCTATCACACACCAACTATCACACACCACCTATCGCACACCACCTATCACACACCACCTATCAGGTGACACCTATCATGCGCCACCTATCACACGCCATCTTTCATTCGCCACCGATAACACACCACCTATCACACACCACCTATCACACGCCACCTATCACACGCCACCCATCACACTCCATCTATCACACGTCACCTATTACACACCACCTATCACACGCCACCCATCACACTCCATCTATCACACGTCACCTATTACACACCACCTATCACATGCCACCTATCACACACCACCTATCACACGACACCTATCACACACCACCTATTACACACCACCTATCACACACCACCTATCACACACCACCTATCACACACCATCTATCACACACCACCTATCACACACCACCCATCACACACCACTTATCACACAACACCTATCACACGCCACCTATCACATGCCACCGATCACACACCACCTATCACACACCACCTATCACACAGCACCTATCACACACCACCTATCACACACCACCTATCATATGCCACCTATCATGCGTCACCTATCACACACCACCTATCACACACCACCTATCACACGCCACAAATCACACGCCATCTATCACACGCCACCTATTACACACCACCTATCGCACGCCACCCATCCCACGCCATCTATCACACGCCACCTATCACACACCACCTATCACACACCACCTATCACACACCCCCTTTCACACACCACCTATCACAGACCACCTATCACACACCACCTATCACATACCACCTATCACAAACCACCTATCACACACCACCTCTCACACACCACCTTACACAAGCCACCCATTACAAGCCATCTATCACACGCCACCAATTACACACCACCTATCACACGCCACCAATCACACGCCATCTATCACACGCCACCAATCACACGACACCTATCACACATCACCTATCACTCACCACCTATCCACCTATCACACACCACCAGTCACGCACCACCTATCACACACCACCTATCACACACCACCTATCCATCTATCATGCGCAACCTATCACGCACCACCTGTCACACACCACCTATCACACACCACCTAACAAGCACCACCTATCCACCTATCACGCGCCACCTATCACGCACCACCCATCACACACCACCTATCCACCTATCACGCACCACCTATAACTCACCACCTATCACACGCCATCTATCCACCTATCACGCGCCACCTATCACACACCATCTATCACACACCACCTATCACACACCACCTATCACACACCCCCTTTCACACACCACCTATCACAGACCACCTATCACACACCACCTATCACATTCCACCTATCACAAACCACCTATCACACACCACCTATCACACACAACCTTTCACACGCCACCCATTACAAGCCATCTATCACACGCCACCTATTACACAACCCCTATCACACGCCACCCATCACACGCCATCTATCACACGCCACCTATCACACGACACCTATCACACACCACCTATCCAACTATCACGCACCACCTAGCATGCACCACCTGTCACACACCACCTATTCCGCACCACCTATCCACCTATCACGCGCCACCTATCACGCACCACCTATCACACCCCAACTATCCACCTATCACGCACCACCTATCACTCACCACCTATCACACACCACCTATCCACCTATCACGCACCACCTATCACGCGCCACCTATCACACACCACCTATCAGACACCACCAATGCACCTATCACACGCCACGTATCACACACCACCTATCACGCGCCACGTGTCACACACCACCTATCACACAGCACCTATCACACACCACCTATCCACCCATCACGCGCCACCTATCACGCACCACCTAACACAAACCACCTATCACACACCACCTATCGCACACCACCTATCCACCTATCACGCGCCACCTATCATGCGCCACCTATCACACACCACCTACCACACAAAACCTATCACAAACCACCTATCACACACCACCTATCACACACCACCTATCCACCAATCACGCACCACCTATCACGCACCACCTATCACACACCACCTATCACACACCACCTATCCACATATCACGCGCCACCTATCACGCACCACCTGTCACACACCACCTATCACACACCACCTATCCACATATCACGCGCCACCTATCACGCACCACCTGTCACACACCACCTATCACACACCACCTAACACGCACCACCTATCCACCTATCACGCGCCACCTATCACGCACCACCTATCACTCACCACCTATCCACCTATCACGCGCCACCTATCACGCGCCATCCATCACACACCACCTATCACACGCCATCTATCCACCTATCACGCGCCACCTATCACACACCATCTATCACACACCACCTATCACACACAACCTATCCACCTATCACGCGCCACCTATCACAAACCGCCTATCACACACCACCTATCACACACCACCTATCACACAACACCTATCCTCCTATCAGGCGCCACCTATCATGAACCACCTATCACACACCACCTATCACACACCACCTATCACACACCACATATCTCACACGACCTATCACACGCCACCTATCACACAACACCTATCACACACCACCTATCACACACCACCTATCACACGCCACCAATCACACAACACATATCACACACCACCTATCACGTACCACCTATCACACTCCACCTATCACAAACCACCTATCACACACCACCTATCACACACCACCTTTCACACGCCACCCATTACAAGCCATCTATCACACGCCACCTATTACACACCACCTATCACACGCCACCCATCACACGCCATCTATCACACACCACCTATCACACGACACCTATCACACACCACCTATCACACACCACCTATCACACACCACCTATCTACCTATCACACACCACCTATCACACACCAGCTATCCACCTATCACAAACCACCTATCACGCACCACCTATCACACAACACCTATCACACACCACCTATCCAACTATCACGCACCACCAAGCACGCACCACCTGTCACACACCACCTATTCCGCACCACCTATCCACCTATCACGCGCCACCTATCACGCACCACCTATCACACCCCAACTATCCACCTATCACGCACCACCTATCACTCACCACCTATCACACACCACCTATCCACCTATCATGCACCACCTATCACGCGCCACCTATCACACACCACCTATCACACACCACCTATGCACCTATCACGCGCCACCTATCACACACCACCTATCACGCGCCACGTGTCACACACCACCTATCACACACCACCTATCACACACCACGTATCCACCCATCACGCGCCACCTATCACGCACCACCTAACACAAACCACCTATCACACACCACCTATCACACACCACCTATCCACCTATCACGCGCCACCTATCATACGCCACCTATCACACACCACCTATCACCCAAAACCTATCACAAACCAGCTATCACACACCGCCTATCACACACCACCTATCCACCAATCACACGCCACCTATCACGCACCACCTATCACGCCCCACATATCACACACCACCTATCCACCTATCACACACCACCTGTCACACACCACCTATCACACACCACCTATCACACACCTCCAATCAGGAGCCACCTATCATGCGCCACCTATCACACGCCATCTTTCACACGCCACATGTAACACACCACCTATCACACGCCACCTATCACACTCCATCTATCACACGTCACCTATCACACACCACCTATCACTCACCACCTATCAAACTCCAACTATCACATACCATCTATCACACACCACCTATCACACGCCACCTATCACACAGCACCTATCCACCTATCACACGCCACCAATCAAACACCACCTATCACACACCACCTATCCACCAATCACGCGCCACCTATCACGCACCACATATCACACACCACCTATCACACACCACCTATCCACCTATCACACACCACCAGTCACGCACCACCTATCACACACCACCTATCACACACCACCTATCCATCTATCATGCGCCACCTATCACGCACCACCTGTCACACACCACCTATCACACACCAAATAAAACGCACCACCTATCCACCTAGCACGCGCCACCTATCACGCACCACCTATCACACACCACCTATCCACCTGTCACGCACCACCTATAACTCACCACCTATCACTCACCACCTATCCACCTATCACGGGCCACCTATCACGCTCCACCCATCACACACCACCTGTCACACGCCATCTATCCACCTATCACGCGCCACCTATCACACACCATCTATCACACACCACCTATCACACACAACCTATCCACCTATCACGCGCCACCTATCACAAACCGCCTATCACACACCACCTATCACACACCACCTATCACACACCACCTATCGACCTATCAGGCGCCACCTATCACAAACCACCTATCACACACCACCTATCACACACCACCTATCACACACCACATATCTCACACGACCTAACACACGCCACCTATCACACAACACCTATCACACACCACCTATCACACACCACCTATCACACGCCACCTATCACACAACAGCTATCACACAACACCTATCACGCACCACCCATCACACACCACCGATCACACACCACCTATCACACGCCACCTATCACACAACACCTCTCACACACCACCTATCACACACCACCTATCACACACCACCTTTCACACACCACCTATCACACACCACCTATCACACACCACCTTTCACACACCACCTTTCACACACCACCTATCACACACCACCTAACCACCTATCACACACCACCTATCACACACAACCTATCACACACAACCTATCACTCACCACCTATCAAACACCACCTATCACAGACCATGTATGACACGCCACCTATCACACAACACCTAGCTGACACCATGTAACCATCTATCACTCACCAACTATCACACAGCACCTATCACACACCACCTATCACACACCACCTATCAGGTGACACCTATCATGCGCCACCTATCACACGCCATCTTTCATTCGCCACCGATAACACACCACCTATCACACACCACCTATCACACGCCACCTATCTCACGCCCCCCATCACATTCCATCTATCACACGCCACCTATTACACACCACCTATCACACGCCACCTATCTCACGCCACCTATCACACGACACATATCACACACCACCTATTACACACCACCTATCACACACCACTTATCACACACCACCTATCACACACCATCTATCACACACCACCTATCAGACACCACCCATCACACACCACTTATCACACACCACCTATCACACGCCACCTATCACATGCCACCGATCACTCACCACCTATCACACACCACCTATCACACAGCACCTATCACACACCACCTATCACACACCACCTATCATATGCCACCTATCATGCGTCACCTATCACACACCACCTATCACTCACCACCTATCACACGCCACCCATCACACGCCATCTATCACACGCCACCTATTACGCACCACCTATCACACGCCACCCATCCCACGCCATCTATCACACGCTACCTATCACACACCACCTATCACACACCACCTATCACACACCCCCTTTCAGATAACCACCTATCACAGACCACCTATCACACACCACCTATCACATTCCACCTATCACAAACCACCTATCACACACCACCTCTCACCCACCACCTTTCACAAGCCACCCATTACAAGCCATCTATCACACGCCACCTATTACACACCACCTATCACATGCCACCCATCACACGCCTTCTATCACACGCCACCTATCACACGACACCTATCACACACCACCTATCACACACCACCTATCCACCTATCACACACCACCAGTCACGCACCACCTATCACACACCACCTAACACACAACACCTATCCATCTATCATGCGCCACCTATCACGCACCACCTGTCACACACCACCTATCACACACCACCTAACACGCACCACCTATCCACCTATCACGCGCCACCTATCACGCACCACCTATCACACACCACCTATCCACCTATCACGCACCACCTATAACTCACCACCTATCACTCACCACCTATCCACCTATCACGCGCCACCCATCACACACCACCTATCACACGCCATCTATCCACCTATCACGCGCCACCTATCACACACCATCTATCACACACCACCTATCACACACAACCTATCCACCTATCACGCGCCACCTATCACAAACCGCCTATCACACACCACCTATCACACACCACCTATCACACACCACCTATCACACACCCCCTTTCACACACCACCTATCACACACCACCTATCACACACAACCTATCACATTCCACCTATCACAAACCACCTAACACACACCACCTATCACACACAACCTTTCACACGCCAAACATTACAACCCATCTATCACACGCCACCTATTACACACCACCTATCACACGCCACCCATCACACGCCATCTATCACACGCCACCTATCACACGACACCTATCACACACCACCTATCCAACTATCACGCGCCACCTTGCATGCACCACCTGTCACACACCACCTATTCCGCACCACCTATCCACCTATCACGCGCCACCTATCACGCACCACCTATCACACCCCAACTATCCACCTATCACGCACCACCTATCACTCACCACCTATCACACACCACCTATCCACCTATCACGCACCATCTATCACGCGCCACCTATCACACACCACCTATCACACACAACCTATGCACCTATCACGCGCCACGTATCACACACCACCTATCACGCGCCACGTGTCACACACCACCTATCACACAGCACCTATCACACACCACCTATCCACCCATCACGCGCCACCTATCACGCACCACCTAACACAAACCACCTATCACACACCACCTATCGCACACCACCTATCCACCTATCACGCGCCACCTATCATGCGCCACCTATCACACACCACCTATCACACACCACCTATCCACCAATCACGCGCCACCTATCACGCACCACCTATCACACACCACCTATCACACACCACCTATCCACCTATCACGCGCCACCTATCACACACCACCTATCACACACGACCTATCAGACACCACCTATCCACCTATCACACGCCACCAGTCACGCACCACCTATCACACACCACCTATCACACACCACCTTTCCATCTATCATGCGCCACCTATCACGCACCACCTGTCACACACCACCTATCACACACCACCTAACACGCACCACCTATCCACCTATCACGTGCCACCTATCACGCACCACCTATCACACACCACCTATCACACACCACCTATCCACCTATCACGCGCCACCTATCACACACCACCTATCACACACCACCTATCACACACCACATATCACACACGACCTATCAGACACCACCTATCCACCTTTCACACGCCACCAGTCACGCACCTCCTATCACACACCACCTATCACACACCACCTTTCCATCTATCATGCGCCACCTATCACGCACCACCTGTCACACACCACCTATCACACACCACCTATCACACACGACATATCTCACACGACCTAACACACGCCACCTATCACACAACACCTATCACACACCACCTATCACACACCACCTATCACACGCCACCTATCACACAACAGCTATCACACAACACCTATCACGCACCACCCATCACACACCACCGATCACACACCACCTATCACACGCCACCTATCACACAACACCTATCACACACCACCTATCACACACCACCTATCACACACCACCTTTCACACACCACCTATCACACACCACCTATCACACACCACCTATCACACACCACCTTTCACACACCACCTATCACACACCACCTAACCACCTATCACACACCACCTATCACACACAACCTATCACACACAACCTATCAATCACCACCTATCAAACACCACCTATCACAGACCATCTATCACACGCCACCTATCACACAACACCTAGCTGACACCACGTAACCATCTATCACTCACCAACTATCACACAGCACCTATCGCACACCACCTATCACACACCACCTATCAGGTGACACCTATCATGCGCCACCTATCACACGCCATCTTTCATTCGCCACCGATAACACACCACCTATCACACACCACCTATCACACGCCACCTATCACACGCCACCCATCACACTCCATCTATCACACGCCACCTATTACACACCACCTATCACACGCCACCTATCTCACGCCACCTATCACACGACACCTATCACACACCACCTATTACACACCACCTATCACACACCACTTATCACACACCACCTATCACACACCATCTATCACACACCACCCATCACACACCACTTATCACACACCACCTATCACACGCCACCTATCACATGCCACCGATCACTCACCACCTATCACACACCACCTATCACACAGCACCTATCACACACCACCTATCACACACCACCTATCATATGCCACCTATCATGCGTCACCTATCACACACCACCTATCACACACCACCTATCACACGCCACCCATCACACGCCATCTATCACACGCCACCTATTACACACCACCTATCAAACGCCACCCATCCCACGCCATCTATCACACGCCACCTATCACACACTACCTATCACACACCACCTATCACACACCCCCTATCACACACCACCTATCACAGACCACCTATCACACACCACCTATCAAATTCCACCTATCACAAACCACCTATCACACACCACCTCTCACCCACCACCTTTCACAAGCCACCCATTACGAGCCATCTATCACACGCCACCTATTACACACCACCTATCACACGCCACCCATCACACGCCTTCTATCACACGCCACCTATCACACGACACCTATCACACACCACCTATCACACACCACCTATCCACCTATCACACACCACCAGTCACGCACCACCTATCACACACCACCTATCACACACCACCTATCCATCTATCATGCGCCACCTATCACGCACCACCTGTCACACACCACCTATCACACACCACCTAACACGCACCACCTATCCACCTATCACGCGCCACCTATCACGCACCACCTATCACACACCACCTATCCACCTATCACGCAGCACCTATAACTCACCACCTATCACTCACCACCTATCCACCTATCACGCGCCACCCATCACACACCACCCATCCCACACCATCTATCACACGCTACCTATCACACACCACCTATCACACACCACCTATCACACACCCCCTTTCAGATAACCACCTATCACAGACCACCTATCACACACCACCTATCACATTCCACCTATCACAAACCACCTATCACACACCACCTCTCACCCACCACCTTTCACAAGCCACCCATTACAAGCCATCTATCACACGCCACCTATTACACACCACCTATCACACGCCACCCATCACACGCCTTCTATCACACGCCACCTATCACACGACACCTATCACACACCACCTATCCACCTATCACACACCACCAGTCACGCACCACCTATCACACACCACCTATCACACAACACCTATCCATCTATCATGCGCCACCTATCACGCACCACCTGTCACACACCACCTATCACACACCACCTAACACGCACCACCTATCCACCTATCACGCGCCACCTATCACGCACCACCTATCACACACCACCTATCCACCTATCACGCACCACCTATAACTCACCACCTATCACTCACCACCTATCCACCTATCACGCGCCACCCATCACACACCACCTATCACACGCCATCTATCCACCTATCACGCGCCACCTATCACACAACATCTATCACACACCACCTATCACACACAACCTATCCACCTATCACGCGCCACCTATCACAAACCGCCTATCACACACCACCTATCACACACCACCTATCACACACCACCTATCACACACCCCCTTTCACACACCACCTATCACACACCACCTATCACACACAACCTATCACATTCCACCTATCACAAACCACCTAACACACACCACCTATCACACACAACCTTTCACACGCCAAACATTACAACCCATCTATCACACGCCACCTATTACACACCACCTATCACACGCCACCTATCCAACTATCACGCGCCACCTAGCATGCACCACCTGTCACACACCACCTATTCCGCACCACCTATCCACCTATCACGCGCCACCTATCACGCACCACCTATCACACCCCAACTATCCACCTATCACGCACCACCTATCACTCACCACCTATCACACACCACCTATCCACCTATCACGCACCATCTATCACGCGCCACCTATCACACACCACCTATCACACACCACCTATGCACCTATCACGCGCCACGTATCACACACCACCTATCACGCGCCACGTGTCACACACCACCTATCACACAGCACCTATCACACACCACCTATCCACCCATCACGCGCCACCTATCACGCACCACCTAACACAAACCACCTATCACACACCACCTATCGCACACCACCTATCCACCTATCACGCGCCACCTATCATGCGCCACCTATCACACACCACCTATCACACAAACCCTATCACAAACCACCTATCACACACCACCTATCACACACCACCTATCCACCAATCACGCGCCACCTATCACGCACCACCTATCACACACCACCTATCACACACCACCTATCCACCTCTCACGCGCCACCTATCACACACCACCTATCACACACGACCTATCAGACACCACCTATCCACCTATCACACGCCACCAGTCACGCACCACCTATCACACACCACCTATCACACACCACCTTTCCATCTATCATGCGCCACCTATCACGCACCACCTGTCACACACCACCTATCACACACCACCTAACACGCACCACCTATCCACCTATCACGTGCCACCTATCACGCACCACCTATCACACACCACCTATCACACACCACCTATCCACCTATCACGCGCCACCTATCACACACCACCTATCACACACCACCTATCACACACCACATATCACACACGACCTATCAGACACCACCTATCCACCTATCACACGCCACCAGTCACGCACCTCCTATCACACACCACCTATCACACACCACCTTTCCATCTATCATGCGCCACCTATCACGCACCACCTGTCACACACCACCTATCACACACCACCTATCACACACCACATATCTCACACGACCTAACACACGCCACCTATCACACAACACCTATCACACACCACCTATCACACACCACCTATCACACGCCACCTATCACACAACAGCTATCACACAACACCTATCACGCACCACCCATCACACACCACCGATCACACACCACCTATCACACGCCACCTATCACACAACACCTATCACACACCACCTATCACACACCACCTTTCACACACCACCTATCACACACCACCTATCACACACCACCTATCACACACCACCTTTCACACACCACCTATCACACACCACCTAACCACCTATCACACACCACCTATCACACACAACCTATCACACACAACCTATCAATCACCACCTATCAAACACCACCTATCACAGACCATCTATCACACGCCACCTATGACACAACACCTAGCTGACACCACGTAACCATCTATCACTCACCAACTATCACACAGCACCTATCGCACACCACCTATCACACACCACCTATCAGGTGACACCTATCATGCGCCACCTATCACACGCCATCTTTCATTCGCCACCGATAACACACCACCTATCACACACCACCTATCACACGCCACCTATCACACGCCACCCATCACACTCCATCTATCACACGCCACCTATTACACACCACCTATCACACGCCACCTATCTCACGCCACCTATCACACGACACCTATCACACACCACCTATTACACACCACCTATCACACACCACTTATCACACACCACCTATCACACACCATCTATCACACACCACCCATCACACACCACTTATCACACACCACCTATCACACGCCACCTATCACATGCCACCGATCACTCACCACCTATCACACACCACCTATCACACAGCACCTATCACACACCACCTATCACACACCACCTATCATATGCCACCTATCATGCGTCACCTATCACACACCAGCTATCACACACCACCTATCACACGCCACCCATCACACGCCATCTATCACACGCCACCTATTACACACCACCTATCATACGCCACCCATCCCACGCCATCTATCACACGCCACCTATCACACACTACCTATCACACACCACCTATCACACACCCCCTATCACACACCACCTATCACAGACCACCTATCACACACCACCTATCAAATTCCACCTATCACAAACCACCTATCACACACCACCTCTCACCCACCACCTTTCACAAGCCACCCATTACGAGCCATCTATCACACGCCACCTATTACACACCACCTATCACACGCCACCCATCACACGCCTTCTATCACACGCCACGTATCACACACCACCTATCACGCGCCACGTGTCACACACCACCTATCACACAGCACCTATCACACACCACCTATCCACCCATCACGCGCCACCTATCACGCACCACCTAACACAAACCACCTATCACACACCACCTATCGCACACCACCTATCCACCTATCACGCGCCACCTATCATGCGCCACCTATCACACACCACCTATCACACAAACCCTATCACAAACCACCTATCACACACCACCTATCACACACCACCTATCACACACCACCTTTCCATCTATCATGCGCCACCTATCACGCACCACTTGTCACACACCACCTATCACACACCACCTAACACGCACCACCTATCCACCTATCACGTGCCACCTATCACGCACCACCTATCACACACCACCTATCACACACCACCTATCCACCTATCACGCGCCACCTATCACACAACACCTATCACACACCACCTATCACACACCACATATCACACACGACCTATCAGACACCACCTATCCACCTATCACACGCCACCAGTCACGCACCTCCTATCACACACCACCTATCACACACCACCTTTCCATCTATCATGCGCCACCTATCACGCACCACCTGTCACACACCACCTATCACACACCACCTATCACACACCACATATCTCACACGACCTAACACACGCCACCTATCACACAACACCTATCACACACCACCTATCACACACCACCTATCACACGCCACCTATCACACAACAGCTATCACACAACACCTATCACGCACCACCCATCACACACCACCGATCACACACCACCTATCACACGCCACCTATCACACAACACCTATCACACAACACCTATCACACACCACCTATCACACACCACCTTTCACACACCACCTATCACACACCACCTTTCACACACCACCTATCACACACCACCTTTCACACACCACCTATCACACACCACCTAACCACCTATCACACACCACCTATCACACACAACCTATCACACACAACCTATCAATCACCACCTATCAAACACCACCTATCACAGACCATCTATCACACGCCACCTATCACACAACACCTAGCTGACACCACGTTACCATCTATCACTCACCAACTATCACACAGCACCTATCGCACACCACCTATCACACACCACCTATCAGGTGACACCTATCATGCGCCACCTATCACACGCCATCTTTCATTCGCCACCGATAACACACCACCTATCACACACCACCTATCACACGCCACCTATCACACGCCACCCATCACACTCCATCTTTCACACGCCACCTATTACACACCACCTATCACACGCCACCTATCTCACGCCACCTATCACACGACACCTATCACACACCACCTATTACACACCACCTATCACACACCACTTATCACACACCACCTATCACACACCATCTATCACACACCACCCATCACACACCACTTATCACACACCACCTATCACACGCCACCTATCACATGCCACCGATCACTCACCACCTATCACACACCACCTATCACACAGCACCTATCACACACCACCCATCACACACCACATATCATATGCCACCTATCATGCGTCACCTATCACACACCACCTATCACACACCACCTATCACACGCCACCCATCACACGCCATCTATCACACGCCACCTATTACACACCACCTATCACACGCCACCCATCCCACGCCATCTATCACACGCCACCTATCACACACCACCTATCACACACCACCTATCACACACCCCCTATCACACACCACCTATCACAGACCACCTATCACACACCACCTATCAAATTCCACCTATCACAAACCACCTATCACACACCACCTCTCACCCACCACCTTTCACAAGCCACCCATTACGAGCCATCTATCACACGCCACCTATTACACACCACCTATCACACGCCACCCATCACACGCCTTCTATCACACGCCACGTATCACACGACACCTATCACACACCACCTATCACACACCACCTATCCACCTATCACACACCACCTATCACACACCACCTATCCACCTATCACACACCACCAGTCACACACCACCTATCACACACCACCTATCACACACCACCTATCCATCTATCATGCGCCACCTATCACGCACCACCTGTCACACACCACCTATCACACACCACCTAACACGCACCACCTATCCACCTATCACGCGCCACCTATCACGCACCACCTATCACACACCACCTATCCACCTATCACGCACCACCTATAACTCACCACCTATCACTCACCACCTATCCACCTATCACGCGCCACCCATCACACACCACCTATCACACGCCATCTATCCACCTATCACGCGCCACCTATCACACACCATCTATCACACACCACCTATCACACACAACCTATCCACCTATCACGCGCCACCTATCACAAACCGCCTATCACACACCACCTATCACACACCACCTATCACACACCACCTATCACACACCCCCTTTCACACACCACCTATCACAAACCACCTATCACACACAACCTATCACATTCCACCTATCACAAACCACCTATCACACACCACCTATCACACACAACCTTTCACACGCCACCCATTACAAGCCATCTATCACACGCCACCTATTACACACCACCTATCACACGCCACCCATCACACGCCATCTATCACACGCCACCTATCACACGACACCTATCACACACCACCTATCCAACTATCACGCGCCACCTAGCATGCACAACCTGTCACACACCACCTATTCCGCACCACCTATCCACCTATCACGCGCCACCTATCACGCACCACCTATCACACCCCAACTATCCACCTATCACGCACCACCTATCACTCACCACCTATCACACACCACCTATCCACCTATCACGCACCACCTATCACGCGCCACCTATCACACACCACCTATCACACACAACCTATGCACCTATCACGCGCCACGTATCACACACCACCTATCACACAGCACCTATCACACATCACCTATCCACCCATCACGCGCCACCTATCACGCACCACCTAACACAAACCACCTATCACACACCACCTATCGCACACCACCTATCCACCTATCACGCGCCACCTATCATGCGCCACCTATCACACACCACCTATCACACAAAACCTATCACAAACCACCTATCACACACCACCTATCACACACCACCTATCCACCAATCACGCGCCACCTATCACGCACCACCTATCACACACCACCTATCACACAGCACCTATCCACCTATCACGCGCCACCTATCACACACCACCTATCACACACCACCTATCACACACCACATGTCACACACGACCTATCAGACACCACCTATCCACCTATCACACGCCACCAGTCACGCACCACCTATCACACACCACCTATCACACACCACCTTTCCATCTATCATGCGCCACCTATCACGCACCACCTGTCACACACCACCTATCACACACCACCTAACACGCACCACCTATCCACCTATCACGCGCCACCTATCACGCACCACCAATCACACACCACCTATCCACCTATCACGCACCACCTATAACTCACCACCTATCACACACCATCTATCCACCTATCACGCGCCACCTATCACAAACCGCCTATCACACACCACCTATCACACACAACCTATCCACCTATCACGCGCCACCTATCACAAACCGCCTATCACACACCACCTATCAAACACCACCTATCACACAACACCTATCACACACCACCTATCACACACCACCTATCACACGCCACCTATCACACAACACATATCACACACCACCTATCACGCACCACCTATCACACTCCACCTATCACAAACCACCTATCACACACCACCTATCACACACCACCTTTCACACGCCACCCATTACAAGCCATCTATCACACGCCACCTATTACACACCACCTATCACACGCCACCCATCACACGCCATCTATCACACGCCACCTATCACACGACACCTATCACACACCACCTATCACACACCACCTATCACACACCACCTATCTTCCTATCACACACCACTTATCACACACCACCTATCCACCTATCACAAACCACCTATCATGCACCACCTATCACACAACACCTATCACACACCACCTATCCAACTATCACGCACCACCAAGCACGCACCACCTGTCACACACCACCTATTCCGCACCACCTATCCACCTATCACGCGCCACCTGTCACGCACCACCTATCACACCCCAACTATCCACCTATCACGCACCACCTATCACTCACCACCTATCACACACCACCTATCCACCTATCATGCACCACCTATCACGCGCCACCTATCACACACCACCTATCACACACCACCTATGCACCTATCACGCGCCACCTATCACACACCACCTATCACGCGCCACGTGTCACACACCACCTATCACACACCACCTATCACACACCACGTATCCACCCATCACGTGCCACCTATCACGCACCACCTAACACAAACCACCTATCACACACCACCTATCACACACCACCTATCCACCTATCACGCGCCACCTATCATACGCCACCTATCACACACCACCTATCACACAAAACCTATCACAAACCACCTATCACACACCACCTATCACACACCACCTATCCACCAATCACACGCCACCTATCACGCACCACCTATCACACACCAACTATCACACACCACCTATCCACCTATCACACACCACCTGTCACACACCACCTATCACACACCACCTATCACACACCTCCTATCAGGAGCCACCTGTCATGCGCCACCTATCACATGCCATCTTTCACACGCCACCTGTAACACACCACCTATCACACGCCACCTATCACACTCCATCTATCACACGTCACCTATCACACACCACCTATCACTCACCACCTATCACACTCCACCTATCACATACCACCTATCACACACCACCTATCACACGCCACCTATCACACAGCACCTATCCACCTATCACACGCCACCAATCACACACCACCTATCACACATCATCTATCACACACCACCTATAACACACCACCTATCACACACCACCTATCAACCTACCACATGCCAGCTATCACACACCACCTATCACACACCATCTATCACACTCCACCTATCACACACCACCTATCACACACCACCTATCACACACCACCTATCACACACCACCTATCCACCAATCACGCGCCACCTATCACGCACCACATATCACACACCACCTATCACACACCACCTATCCACCTATCACACACCACTTGTCACGCACCACCTATCACACACCACCTATCACACACCACCTATCCATCTATCATGCGCCACCTATCACGCACCACCTGTCACACACCACCTATCACACACCACCTAACACGCACCACCTATCCACCTATCACGCGCCACCTATCACGCACCACCTATCACACACCACCTATCCACCTATCACGCACCACCTATAACTCACCACCTATCACTCACCACCTATCCACCTATCACGCGCCACCCATCACACACCACCTATCACACGCCATCTATCCACCTATCACGCGCCACCTATCACACACCATCTATCACACACCACCTATCACACACAACCTATCCACCTATCACGCGCCACCTATCACAAACCGCCTATCACACACCACCTATCACACACCACCTATCACACACCACCTATCACACACCCCCTTTCACACACCACCTTTCACAGACCACCTATCACACACAACCTATCACATTCCACCTATCACAAACCACCTATCACACACCACCTATCACACACAACCTTTCACACGCCACCCATTACAAGCCATCTATCACACGCCACCTATTACACACCACCTATCACACGCCACCCATCACACGCCATCTATCACACGCCACCTATCACACGACACCTATCACACACCACCTATCCAACTATCACGCGCCACCTAGCATGCACCACCTGTCACACACCACCTATTCCGCACCACCTATCCACCTATCACGCGCCACCTATCACGCACCACCTATCACACCCCAACTATCCACCTATCACGCACCACCTATCACTCACCACCTATCACACACCACCTATCCACCTATCACGCACCACCTATCACGCGCCACCTATCACACACCACCTATCACACACAACCTATGCACCTATCACGCGCCACGTATCACACACCACCTATCACACAGCACCTATCACACATCACCTATCCACCCATCACGCGCCACCTATCACGCACCACCTAACACAAACCACCTATCACACACCACCTATCGCACACCACCTATCCACCTATCACGCGCCACCTATCATGCGCCACCTATCACACACCACCTATCACACAAAACCTATCACAAACCACCTATCACACACCACCTATCACACACCACCTATCCACCAATCACGCGCCACCTATCACGCACCACCTATCACACACCACCTATCACACAGCACCTATCAACCTATCACGCGCCACCTATCACACACCACCTATCACACACCACCTATCATACACCACATGTCACACACGACCTATCAGACACCACCTATCCACCTATCACACGCCACCAGTCACGCACCACCTATAACACACCACCTATCACACACCACCTTTCCATCTATCATGCGCCACCTATCACGCACCACCTGTCACACACCACCTATCACACACCACCTAACACGCACCACCTATCCACCTATCACGCGCCACCTATCACGCACCACCAATCACACACCACCTATCCACCTATCACGCACCACCTATAACTCACCACCTATCACTCAACACCTATCCACCTATCACGCGCCACCTATCACGCTCCACCCATCACACACCACCTATCACACACCATCTATCCACCTATCACGCGCCACCTATCACAAACCGCCTATCACACACCACCTATCACACACAACCTATCCACCTATCACGCGCCACCTATCACAAACCGCCTATCACACACCACCTATCATACACCACCTATCACACAACACCTATCACACACCACCTATCACACACCACCTATCACACGCCACCTATCACACAACACATATCACACACCACCTATCACGCACCACCTATCACACTCCACCTATCACAAACCACCTATCACACACCACCTATCACACACCACCTTTCACACGCCACCCATTACAAGCCATCTATCACACGCCACCTATCACACACCACCTATCACACGCCACCCATCACACGCCATCTATCACACGCCACCTATCACACGACACCTATCACACACCACCTATCACACACCACCTATCACACACCACCTATCTTCCTATCACACACCACTTATCACACACCACCTATCCACCTATCACAAACCACCTATCATGCACCACCTATCACACAACACCTATCACACACCACCTATCCAACTATCACGCACCACCAAGCACGCACCACCTGTCACACACCACCTATTCCGCACCACCTATCCACCTATCACGCGCCACCTGTCACGCACCACCTATCACACCTCAACTATCCACCTATCACGCACCACCTATCACTCACCACCTATCACACACCACCTATCCACCTATCATGCACCACCTATCACGCGCCACCTATCACACACCACCTATCACACACCACCTATGCACCTATCACGCGCCACCTATCACACACCACCTATCACGCGCCACGTGTCACACACCACCTATCACACACCACCTATCACACACCACGTATCCACCCATCACGTGCCACCTATCACGCACCACCTAACACAAACCACCTATCACACACCACCTATCACACACCACCTATCCACCTATCACGCGCCACCTATCATACGCCACCTATCACACACCACCTATCACACAAAACCTATCACAAACCACCTATCACACACCACCTATCACACACCACCTATCCACCAATCACACGCCACCTATCACGCACCACCTATCACACACCAACTATCACACACCACCTATCCACCTATCACACACCACCTGTCACACACCACCTATCACACACCACCTATCACACACCTCCTATCAGGAGCCACCTGTCATGCGCCACCTATCACATGCCATCTTTCACACGCCACCTGTAACACACCACCTATCACACGCCACCTATCACACTCCATCTATCACACGTCACCTATCACACACCACCTATCACTCACCACCTATCACACACCACCTATCACACACCACCTATCTACCTATCACACACCACTTATCACACACCACCTATCCACCTATCACAAACCACCTATCATGCACCACCTATCACACAACACCTATCACACACCACCTATCCAACTATCACGCACCACCAAGCACGCACCACCTATCACACACCACCTATCCACCTATCACGCGCCACCTATCACGCACCACCTATCACACCCCAACTATCCACCTATCACGCACCACCTATCACTCACCACCTATCACACACCACCTATCCACCTATCATGCACCACCTATCACGCGCCACCTATCACACATCACCTATCACACACCACGTATGCACCTATGACGCGCCACCTATCACACACCACCTATCACGCGCCACGTGTCACACACCACCTATCACACACCACCTATCACACACCACGTATCCACCCATCACGCGCCACCTATCACGCACCACCTAACACAAACCACCTATCACACACCACCTATCACACACCACCTATCCACCTATCACGCGCCACCTATCATACGCCACCTATCACACACCACCTATCACACAAAACCTATCACAAACCACCTATCACACACCACCTATCACACACCACCTATCCACCAATCACACGCAACCTATCACGCACCACCTATCACACACCACCTATCACACACCACCTATCCACCTATCACACACCACCTGTCACACACCACCTATCACACACCATCTATCACACACCTCCTATCAGGAGCCACCTATCATGCGCCACCTATCACACGCCATCTTTCACACGCCACCTGTAACACACCACCTATCACACGCCAACTATCACACTCCATCTATCACACGTCACCTATCACACACCACCTATCACTCACCACCTATCACATTCCACCTATCACATACCACCTATCACACACCACCTATCACACGCCACCTATCACACGCCACCTATCACACAGCACCTATCCACCTATCACACGCCACCAATCACACACCACCTATCACACACCATCTATCACACACCACCTATAACACACCACCTATCACACACCACCTATCAACCTACCACATGCCAGCTATCACACACCACCTATCACACACCACCTATCACACTCCACCTATCACAAACCAACTATCACACACCACCTATCACACACAACCTATCCACCAATCACGCGCCACCTATCACGCACCACATATCACACACCACCTATCACACACCACCTATTCCGCACCACCTATCCACCTATCACGCGCCACATCTCACGCACCACCTATCACACCCCAACTATCCACCTATCACGCACCACCTATCACTCACCACCTATCACACACCACCTATCCACCTATCATGCACCACCTATCACGCGCCACCTCTCACACACCACCTATCACACACCACCTATGCACCTATCACGCGCCACCTATCACACACCACCTATCACGCGCCACGTGTCACACACCACCTATCACACACCACCTATCACACAAAACTTATCACAAACCACCTATCACACACCACCTATCACACACCACCTATCCACCAATCACACGCCACCTATCACACACCACCTATCCACCTATCACACACCACCTGTCACACAACACCTAACACACACCACCTATCACACACCTCCTATCAGGAGCCACCTATCATGCGCCACCTATCACACGCCATCTTTCACACGCCACCTGTAACACACCACCTATCACACACCACCTATCACACTCCATCTATCACACGTCACCTATCACACACCACCTATCACTCACCACCTATCAAACTCCACCTATCACATACCACCTATCACACACCACCTATCACACGCCACCTATCACACAGCACCTATCCACCTATCACACGCCACCAATCACACACCACCTATCACACACCACCTATCCACCAATCACGCGCCACCTATCACGCACCACATATCACACACCACCTATCACACACCACCTATCCACTTATCACACACCACCAGTCACGCACCACCTATCACACACCACCTATCACACACCACCTATCCATCTATCATGCGCCACCTATCACGCACCACCTGTCACACACCACCTATCACACACCACCTAACACGCACCACCTATCCACCTAGCACGCGCCACCTATCACGCACCACCTATCACACACCACCTATCCACCTGTCACGCACCACCTATAACTCACCACCTATCACTCACCACCTATCCACCTATCACGCGCCACCTATCACGCTCCACCCATCACACACCACCTGTCACACGCCATCTATCCACCTATCACGCGCCACCTATCACACACCATCTATCACACACCACCTATCACACACAACCTATCCACCTATCACGCGCCACCTATCACAAACCGCCTATCACACACCACCTATCACACACCACCTATCACACACCACCTATCCACCTATCAGGCGCCACCTATCACACACCACCTATCACACACCACCTATCACACACCACATATCTCACACGACCTAACACACGCAACCTATCACACAACACCTATCACACACCACCTATCACACACCACCTATCACACGCCACCTATCACACAACACCTATCACACAACACCTATCACGCACCACCCATCACACACCACCGATCACACACCACCTATCACACGCCACCTATCACACAACACCTATCACACACCACCTATCACACACCACCTATCACACACCACCTTTCACACACCACCTATCACACACCACCTATCACACACCACCTATCACACACCACCTTTCACACACCACCTATCACACACCACCTAACTACCTATCACACACCACCTATCACACACAACCTATCACACACAACCTATCACTCACCACCTATCAAACACCACCTATCACAGACCATCTATCACACGCCACCTATCACACAACACCTAGCAGACACCACGTAACCATCTATCACACACCAACTATCACACAGCACCTATCGCACACCACCTATCACACACCACCTATCAGGTGACACCTATCATGCACCACCTATCACACGCCATCTTTCATTCACCACCGATAACACACCACCTATCACACACCACCTATCACACGCCTCCTATCACACGCCACCCATCACACTCCATCTATCACACGCCACCTATTACACACCACCTATCACATGCCACCTATCTCATGCCACCTATCACACGACACCTATCACACACCACCTATTACACACCACCTATCACACACCACTTATCACACACCATCTATCACACACTACCTATCACACACCACCCATCACACACCACTTATCACACACCACCTATCACACGCCACCTATCACATGCCACCGATCACACACCACCTATCACACACCACCTATCACACAGCACCTATCACACACCACCTATCACACACCACCTATCATATGCCACCTATCATGCGTCACCTATCACACACCACCTATCACACACCACCTATCTCACGCCACCCATCACACGCCATCGATCACACGCCACCTATTACACACCACCTATCACACGACACCTATCCCACGCCGTCTATCACACGCCACCTATCACACACCACCTATCACACACCACCTATCACACACCCCCTTTCACACACCACCTATCACAGACCACCTATCACACACCACCTATCACATTCCACCTATCACAAACCACCTATCACACACCACCTCTCACCCACCACCTTTCACAAGCCACCCATTACAAGCCATCTAACACACGCCACCTATTACACACCACCTATCACACGCCACCCATCACACGCCTTCTATCACACGCCACCTATCACACGACACCTATCACACACCACCTATCACACACCACCTATCCACCTATCACACACCACCAGTCACGCACCACCTATCACACACCACCTATCACACACCACCTATCCATCTATCATGCGCCACCTATCACGCACCACCTGTCACACACCACCTATCACACACCACCTAACACGCACCACCTATCCACCTATCACGCGCCACCTATCACGCACCACCTATCACACACCACCTATCCACCTATCACGCACCACCTATAACTCACCACCTATCACTCACCACCTATCCACCTATCACGCGCCACCCATCACACACCACCTATCACACGCCATCTATCCACCTATCACGCGCCACCTATCACACACCATCTATCACACACCACCTATCACACACAACCTATCCACCTATCAGGCGCCACCTATCACAAACCGCCTATCACACACCACCTATCACACACCACCTATCACACACCACCTATCACACACCCCCTTTCACACACCACCTATCACAGACCACCTATCACACACAACCTATCACATTGCACCTATCACAAACCACCTATCACACACCACCTATCACACACAACCTTTCACACGCCACCCATTACAAGCCATCTATCACACGCCACCTATTACACACCACCTATCACACGCCACCCATCACACGCCATCTATCACACGCCACCTATCAAACGACACCTATCACACACCACCTATCCAACTATCACGCGCCACCTAGCATGCACCACCTGTCACACACCACCTATTCCGCACCACCTATCCACCTATCATGCGCCACCTATCACGCACCACCTATCACACCCCAACTATCCACCTATCACGCACCACCTATCACTCACCACCTATCACACACACCTATCCACCTATCACGCACCACCTATCACGCGCCACCTATCACACACCACCTATCACACACCACCTATGCACCTATCACGCGCCACGTATCACACACCACCTATCACGCGCCACGTGTCACACACCACCTATCACACAGCACCTATCACACACCACCTATCCACCCATCACGCGCCACCTATCACGCACCACCTAACACAATCCACCTATCACACACCACCTATCGCACACCACCTATCCACCTATCACGCGCCACCTATCATGCGCCACCTATCACACACCACCTATCACACAAAACCTATCACAAACCACCTATCACACACCACCTATCACACACCACCTATCCACCAATCACGCGCCACCTATCACGCACCACCTATCACCCACCACCTATCACACACCACCTATCCACCTATCACGCGCCACCTATCACACACCACCTATCACACACCACCTATCACACACCACATATCACACACGACCTATCAGACACCACCTATCCACCTATCACACGCCACCAGTAACGCACCACCTATCACACACCACCTATCACACACCACCTTTCCATCTATCATGCGCCACCTATCACGCACCACCTGTCACACACCACCTATCACACACCACCTAACACGCACCACCTATCCACCTATCACGCGCCACCTATCAAGCACCACCTATCACACACCACCTATCCACCTATCACGCACCACCTATAACTCACCACCTATCACTCACCACCTATCCACCTATCACGCGCCACCTATCACGCTCCACCCATCACACACCACCTATCACACGCCATCTATCCACCTATCACGCGCCATCTATCACACACCATCTATCACACACCACCTATCACACACAACCTATCCACCTATCACGCGCCACCTATCACAAACCGCCTATCACACACCACCTATCACACACCACCTATCACACACCACCTATCCTCCTATCAGGCGCCACCTATCATGCACCACCTATCACACACCACCTATCACACAACACCTATCACACACCACCTATCACACACCACCTATCACACGCCACCTATCACACAACACATATCACACACCACCTATCACGCACCACCTATCACACTCCACCTATCACAAACCACCTATCACACACCACCTATCACACACCACCTTTCACACGCCACCCATTACAAGCCAACTATCACACGCCACCTATTACACACCACCTATCACACGCCACCCATCACACGCCATCTATCACACGCCACCTATCACACGACACCTATCACACACCACCTATCACACACCACCTATCACACACCACCTATCTACCTATCACACACCACTTATCACACACCACCTATCCACCTATCACAAACCACCTATCATGCACCACCTATCACACAACACCTATCACACACCACCTATCCAACTATCACGCACCACCAAGCACGCACCACCTGTCACACACCACCTATTCCGCACCACCTATCCACCTATCACGCGCCACCTGTCACGCACCACCTATCACACCCCAACTATCCACCTATCACGCACCACCTATCACTCACCACCTATCACACACCACCTATCCACCTATCATGCACCACCTATCACGCGCCACCTATCACACACCACCTATCACACACCACCTATGCACCTATCACGCGCCACCTATCACACACCACCTATCACGCGCCACGTGTCACACACCACCTATCACACACCACCTATCACACACCACGTATCCACCCATCACGTGCCACCTATCACGCACCACCTAACACAAACCACCTATCACACACCACCTATCACACACCACCTATCCACCTATCACGCGCCACCTATCATACGCCACCTATCACACACCACCTATCACACAAAACCTATCACAAACCACCTATCACACACCACCTATCACACACCACCTATCCACCAATCACACGCCACCTATCACGCACCACCTATCACACACCAACTATCACACACCACCTATCCAACTATCACACACCACCTGTCACACACCACCTATCACACACCACATATCACACACCTCCTATCAGGAGCCACCTATCATGCGCCACCTATCACATGCCATCTTTCACACGCCACCTGTAACACACCACCTATCACACGCCACCTATCACACTCCATCTATCACACGTCAACTATCACACACAACCTATCACTCACCACCTATCACACTCCACCTATCACATACCACCTATCACACACCACCTATCACACGCCACCTATCACACAGCACCTATCGACCTATCACACGCCACCAATCACACACCACCTATCACACATCATCTATCACACACCACCTATAACACACCACCTATCACACACCACCTATAAACCTACCACATGCCAGCTATCACACACCACCTATCACACACCACCTATCACACTCCACCTATCACACACCACCTATCACACACCACCTATCACACACCAACTATCACACACCACCTATCCACCAATCACGCGCCATCTATCACGCACCACATATCACACACCACCTATCACACACCACCTATCCACCTATCACACACCACTTGTCACGCACCACCTATCACACACCACCTATCACACACCACCTATCCATCTATCATGCGCCACCTATCACGCACCACCTGTCACACACCACCTATCACACACCACCTAACACGCACCACCTATCCACCTAGCACGCGCCACCTATCACGCACCACCCATCAAACACCACCTATCCACCTATCACGCACCACCTATAACTCACGACCTATCACTCACCACCTATCCACCTATCACACAACACCTATCACACACCACCTATCACACACCACCTATCACACGCCACCTATCACACAACACATATCACACACCACCTATCACGCACCACCTATCACACTCCACCTGTCACAAACCACCTATCACACACCACCTATCACACAACACCTTTCACACGCCACCCATTACAAGCCATCTATCACACGCCACCTATTACACACCACCTATCACATGCCACCCATCACACGTCATCTATCACAAGCCGCCTATCACACGACACCTATCACACACCACCTATCACACACCACCTATCTACCTATCACACACCACTTATCACACACCACCTATCCACCTATCACAAACCACCTATCATGCACCACCTATCACACAACACCTATCACACACCACCTATCCAAATATCACGCACCACCAAGCACGCACCACCTGTCACACACCACCTATTCCGCACCACCTATCCACCTATCACGCGCCACCTATCACGCACCACCTATCACACCCCAACTATCCACCTATCACGCACCACCTATCACTCACCACCTATCACACACCACCTATCCACCTATCATGCACCACCGATCACGCGCCACCTCTCACACACCACCTATCACACACCACCTATGCACCTATCACGCGCCACCTATCACACACCACCTATCACGCGCCACGTGTCACACACCACCTATCACACACCACCTATCACACACCACGTATCCACCCATCACGCGCCACCTATCACGCACCACCTAACACAAACCACCTATCACACACCACCTATCACACACCACCTATCCACCTATCACGCGCCACCTATCATACGCCACCTATCACACTCCACCTATCACACAAAACCTATCACAAACCACCTATCACACACCACCTATCACACACCACCTATCCACCAATCACACGCAACCTATCACGCACCACCTATCAAACACAACCTATCACACACCACCTATCCACCTATCACACACCACCTGTCACACACCACCTATTATACACCACCTATCACACACCTCCTATCAGGAGCCACCTATCATGCGCCACATATCACACGCCATCTTTCACACGCCACCTGTAACACACCACCTATCACACGCCACCTATCACACTCCATCTATCACACGTCACCTATCACACACCACCTGTCACTCACCACCTATCACACTCCACCTATCACATACCACCTATCACACACCACCTATCACACGCCACCTATCACACACCACCTATCCACCTATCACACGCCACCAATCACACACCACCTATAACACACCATCTATCACACACCACCTATAACACACCACCTATCACACACCACCTATCAACCTACCACATGCCAGCTATCACACACCACCTATCACACACCACCTATCACACTCCATCTATCACACACCACCTATCACACACCACCTATCACACACCACCTATCCACCAATCACGCGCCACCTATCACGCACCACATATCACACACCACCTATCACACACCACCTATCCACCTATCACACAATACCAGTCACGCACCACCTATCACACACCACCTATCACACACCACCTAACACGCACCACCTATCCACCTAGCACGCGCCACCTATCGCGCACCACCTATCACACACCACCTATCCACCTATCACGCGCCACCTATAACTCACCACCTATCACTCACCACCTATCCACCTATCAAGCGCCACCTATCACGCGCCACCCATCACACACCACCGGTCACACGCCATCTATCCACCTATCACGCGCCACCTATCAGACACCATCTATCACACACCACCTATCACACACAACCTATCCACCTATCACGCGCGACCTATCACAAATCGCCTATCACACACCACCTATCACACACCACCTATCACACACCACCTATCCACCTATCAGGCGCCACCTATCACAAACCACCTATCACACACCACCTATCACACACCACCTATCACACACCACATATCTCACACGACCTAAAACACGCCACCTATCACACAACACCTATCACACACCACCTATCACACACCACCTATCACACGCCACCTATCACACAACACCTATCACACACCACCTATCACGCACCACCCATCACACACCACCGATCACACACCACCTATCACACAACACCTATCACACACCACCTATCACACACCACCTATCACACACCACCTTTCACACACCACCTATCACACACCACCTATCACACACCACCTATCACACACCACCTTTCACACACCACCTATCACACACCACCTAACCACCTATCACACACCACCTATCACACACCACCTATCACACACAACCTATCACTCACCACCTATCAAACACCACCTATCACAGACCATCTATCACACGCCACCTATCACACAACACCTAGCAGACACCACGTAACCATCTATCACACACCAACTATCACACAGCACCTATCGCACACCACCTATCACACACCACCTATCAGGTGACACCTATCATGCGCCACCTATCACACGCCATCTTTCATTCGCCACCGATAACACACCACCTATCACACACCACCTATCACACGCCACCTATCACACGCCACCCATCACACTCCATCTATCACACGCCACCTATTACACACCACCTATCACACGCCACCTATCTCACGTCACCTATCACACGACACCTATCACACACTACCTATTACACTCACCTATCACACACCGCCTATCACACACCACCTATCACACAACATCTATCACACACCACCTATCACACACCACCCATCACACACCACTTATCACACACCACCTATCATGCGTCACCTATCACACACCACCTATCACACACCACCTATCACACGCCACCCATCACACGCCATCTATCACACGCCACCTATTACACACCACCTATCACACGCCACCCATCCCACGCCATCTATCACACGCCACCTATCACACACCACCTATCACACACCACCTATCACACACCCCCTTTCACACACCACCTATCACAGACCACCTATCACACACCACCTATCTCATTCCACCTATCACAAACCACCTATCACACACCACCTCTCACACACCACCTTTCACAAGCCACCCATTACAAGCCATCTATCACACGCCACCTATTACACACCACCTATCACACGCCACCCATCACACGCCATCTATCACACGCCAACTATCACACGACACCTATCACACACCACCTATCACACACCACCTATCCACCTATCACACACCACCAGTCACGCACCACCTATCACACACCACCTATCACCCAACACCTATCCATCTATCATGCGCCACCTATCACGCACCACCTGTCACACACCACCTATCACACACCACCTAACACGCACCACCTATCCACCTATCACGCGCCACCTATCACGCACCACCTATCACACACCACGTATCCACCTATCACGCACCACCTATAACTCACCACCTATCACTCACCACCTATCCACCTATCACGCGCCACCCATCACACACCACCTATCACACGCCATCTATCCACCTATCACGCGCCACCTATCACACACCATCTATCACACACCACCTATCACACACAACCTATCCACCTATCACGCGCCACCTATCACAAACCGCCTATCACACACCACCTATCACACACCACCTATCACACACCACCTATCACACACCCCCTTTCAAACACCACCTTTCACAGACCACCTATCACACACAACCTATCACATTCCACCTATCACAAACCACCTATCACACACCACCTATCACACACAACCTTTCACACGCCACCCATTACAAGCCATCTATCACACGCCACCTATTACACACCACCTATCACACGCCACCCATCACACGCCATCTATCACACGCCACCTATCACACGACACCTATCACACACCACCTATCCAACTATCACGCGCCACCTAGCATGCACCACCTGTCACACACCACCTATTCCGCACCACCTATCCACCTATCACGCGCCACCTATCACGCACCACCTATCACACCCCAACTATCCACCTATCACGCACCACCTATCAACACACCAATCACACACCACCTATCCACCTATCACGCACCACCTATCACGCGCCACCTATCACACACCACCTATCACACACCACCTATGCACCTATCACGCGCCACGTATCACACACCACCTATCACGCGCCACGTGTCACACACCACCTATCACACAGCACCTATCACACACCACCTATCCACCCATCACGCGGCACCTATCACGCACCACCTAACACAAACCACCTATCACACACCACCTATCGCACGCCACCTATCCACCTATCACGCGCCACCTATCATGCGCCACCTATCACACACCACCTATCACACAAAACCTATCACAAACCACCTATCACACACCACCTATCACACACCACCTATCCACCAATCACGCGCCACCTATCACGCACCACCTATCACACACCACCTATCACACACCACCTATCCACCTATCACGCGCCACCTATCACACACCACCTATCACACACCACCTATCACACACCACATATCACACACGACCTATCAGACACCACCTATCCACCTATCACACGCCACCAGTCACGCACCACCTATCACACACCACCTATCACACACCACCTTTCCATCTATCATGCGCCACCTATCACGCACCACCTATCACACACCACCTATCCACCTATCACGCACCACCTATAAATCACCACCTATCACACGCCATCTATCCACCTATCACGCGCCACCTATCACACACCATCTATCACACACCACCTATCAAACACAACCTATCCACCTATCACGCGCCACCTATCACAAACCGCCTATCACACACCACCTATCACACACCACCTATCACACACCACCTATCCTCCTATCAGGCGCCACCTATCATGCACCACCTATCACACACCACCTATCTCACACCACCTATCACACGCCACATATCACACAACACCTATCACACACCACCTATCACGCACCACCCATCACACACCACCGATCACACACCACCTATCACACGCCACCTATCACACAACACCTATCACAGACCACCTATCACACACCACCTATCACACACCACCTTTCACACACCACCTATCACACATCACCTATCACACACCACCTATCACACACCACCTATCACACACCATCTATCACACACCACCTATCACACACCACCCATCACACAACACTTATCACACACCACCTATCACACGGCACCTATCACATGCCACCGATCACACACCACCTATCACACACCACCTATCACACAGCACCTATCACACACCACCTATCACACACCACCTATCATATCCCAACTATCATGCGTCACCTATCACACACCACCTATCACACACCACCTATCACACGCCACCCATCACACGCCATCTATCACACACCACCTATTACGCACCACCTATCACACGCCACCCATCCCACGCCATCTATCACACGCCACCTATCACACACCACCTATCACACACCACCTATCACACACCCCCTTTCACACACCACCAATCACAGACCACCTATCACACACCACCTATCACATTCCACCTATCACAAACCACCTATCACACACCACCTCTCACCCACCACCTTTCACATGCCACCCATTACAAGCCATCTATCACACGCCACCTATTACACACCACCTATCACACGCCACCCATCACACGCCATCTATCACACGCCACCTATCCACCTATCACACACCAACTGTCATGCACCACCTATCACACACCACCTATCACACACCACCTATCCATCTATCATGCGCCACCTATCACGCACCACCTGTCACACACCACCTATCACACACAACCTAACACGCACCACCTATCCACCTATCACGCGCCACCTATGACGCACCACCTATCACACACCACCTATCCACCTATCACGCACCACCTATAACTCACCACCTATCACTCACCACCTATCCACCTATCACGCGCCACCCATCACACACCACCTATCACGCGCCATCTATCCACCTATCACGCGCCACCTATCACACACCATCTATCACACACCACCTATCACACACAACCTATCCACCTATCACGCGCCACCTATCACAAACCGCCTATCACACACCACCTATCACACACCACCTATCACACACCACCTATCACACACCCCCTTTCACACACCACCTTTCACAGACCACTTATCACACACAACCTATCACATTCCACCTATCACAAACCACCTATCACACACCACCTATCACACACAACCTAACACGCACCACCTATCCACCTATCACGCGCCACCTATCACGCACCACCTATCACACACCACCTATCCACCTATCACGCACCACCTGTAACTCACCACCTATCACTCACCACCTATCCACCTATCACGCGCCACCCATCACACACCACCTATCACGCGCCATCTATCCACCTATCACGCGCCACCTATCACACACCATCTATCACACACCACCTATCACACACAACCTATCCACCTATCACGCGCCACCTATCACAAACCGCCTATCACACACCACCTATCACACACCACCTATCACACACCACCTATCACACACCCCCTTTCACACACCACCTTTCACAGACCACTTATCACACACAACCTATCACATTCCACCTATCACAAACCACCTATCACACACCACCTATCACACACAACCTTTCACACGCCACCCATTACAAGCCATCTATCACACGCCAACTATTACACACCACCTATCACACGCCACCCATCACACGCCATCTATCACACGCCACCTATCACACGACACCTATCACACACCACCTATCCAACTATCACGCGCCACCTAGCATGCACCACCTGTCACACACCAGCTATTCCGCACCACCTATCCACCTATCACACGCCACCTATCACGCACCACCTATCACACCCCAACTATCCACCTATCACGCACCACCTATCACGCGCCACCTATCACACACCACCTATCACACACCACCTATGCACCTATCTCGCGCCACCTATCACACACCACCTATCACGCGCCACGTGTCACACACCACCTATCACACAGCACCTATCACACACCACCTATCCACCCATCACGCGCCACCTATCACGCACCACCTAACACAAACCACCTATCACACACCACCTATCGCACGCCACCTATCCACCTATCACGCGCCACCTATCATGCGCCACCTATCACACACCACCTATCACACAAAACCTATCACAAACCACCTATCACACACCACCTATCACACACCACCTATCCACCAATCACGCGCCACCTATCACGCACCACCTATCACACACCACCTATCACACACCACCTACCCACCTATCACGCGCCACCTATCACACACCACCTATCAGACACCACCTATCACACACCACATATCACACACGACCTATCAGACACCACCTATCCACCTATCACACGCCACCAGTCACGCACCACCTATCACACACCACCTATCACACACCACCTTTCCATCTATCATGCGCCACCTATCACGCACCACCTGTCACACACCACCTATCACACACCACCTAACACGCACCACCTATCCACCTATCACGCGCCACCTATCACGCACCACCTATCACACACCACCTATCCACCTATCACGCACCACCTATAACTCACCACCTATCACTCACCACCTATCCACCTATCACGAGCCACCTATCATGAGCCACCCATCACACACCACCTATCACATGCCATCTATCCACCTATCACGCGCCACCTATCACACACCATCTATCACACACCACCTATCACACACAACCTATCCACCAATCACGCGCCACCTATCACAAACCGCCTATCACACACCATCTATCACACACCACCTATCACACACCACCTATCCTCCTATCAGGCGCCACCTATCATGCACCACCTATCACACACCACCTATCACACACCACCTATCACACACCACATATCTCACACGACCTATCACACGCCACCTATCACACAACACCTATCACACACCACCTATCACACACCACCTATCACACGCCACCTATCACACAACACATATCACACACCACCTATCACGCACCACCTATCACACTCCACCTATCACAAACCACCTATCACACACCACCTATCACACACCAGCTTTCACAAGCCACCCATTACAAGCCATCTATCACACGCCACCTATTACACACCACCTATCACACGCCACCCATCACACGCCATCTATCACACGCCACCTATCACACGACACCTATCACACACCACCTATCACACACCACCTATCACACACCACCTATCTACCTATCACACACCACTTATCACACAACACCTATCCACCTATCACAAACCACCTATCACGCACCACCTATCACACAACACCTATCACACACCACCTATCCAACTATCACGCACCACCAAGCACGCACCACCTGTCACACACCACCTATTCCGCACCACCTATCCACCTATCACGCGCCACCTGTCACGCACCACCTATCACACCCCAACTATCCACCTATCACGCACCACCTATCACTCACCACCTATCACACACCACCTATCCACCTATCAGGCACCACCTATCACGCGCCACCTATCACACACCACCTATCACACACCACCTATGCACCTATCACGCGCCACCTATCACACACCACCTATCACGCGCCATGTGTCACACACCACCTATCACAAACCACCTATCACACACCACGTATCCACCCATCACGCGCCACCTATCACGCACCACCTAACACAAACCACCTATCACACACCACCTATCACTCACCACCTATCACACACCACCTATCCACCTATCACGCACCACCTATCACACGCCATCTTTCACACGCCACCTATAAAACACCACCTATCACACGGCACCTATCACACTCCATCTATCACACGTCACCTATCTCACCCCACCTATCACTCACCACCTATCACACTCCACCTATCACATACCACCTATCACACACCACCTATGACACGCCACCTATCACACAGCACCTATCCACCTATCACACGCCACCAATCACACACCACCTATCACACACCATCTATCACACACCACCTATAACACACCACCTATCACACACCACCTATCAACCTACCACATGCCAGCTATCACACACCACCTATCACACACCACCTATCACACACCACCTATCCATCTATCATGCGCCACCTATCACGCACCACCTGTCACACACCACCTATCACACACCACCTAACACGCACCACCTATCCACCTATCACGCGCCACCTATCACGCACCACCTATCACACACCACCTATCCACCTATCACGCACCACCTATAACTCACCACCTATCACTCACCACCTATCCACCTATCACGCGCCACCCATCACACACCACCTATCACACGCCATCTATCCACCTATCACGCGCCACCTATCACACACCATCTATCACACACCACCTATCACACACAACCTATCCACCTATCACGCGCCACCTATCACAAACCGCCTATCACACACCACCTATCACACACCACCTATCACACACCACCTATCACACACCCCCTTTCAAACACCACCTTTCACAGACCACCTATCACACACAACCTATCACATTCCACCTATCACAAACCACCTATCACACACCACCTATCACACACAACCTTTCACACGCCACCCATTACAAGCCATCTATCACACGCCACCTATTACACACCACCTATCACACGCCACCCATCACACGCCATCTATCACACGCCACCTATCACACGACACCTATCACACACCACCTATCCAACTATCACGCGCCACCTAGCATGCACCACCTGTCACACACCACCTATTCCGCACCACCTATCCACCTATCACGCGCCACCTATCACGCACCACCTATCACACCCCAACTATCCACCTATCACGCACCACCTATCACTCACCACCTATCACACACCACCTATCCACCTATCACGCACCACCTATCACGCGCCACCTATCACACACCACCTATCACACACCACCTATGCACCTATCACACGCCACGTATCACACACCACCTATCACGCGCCACGTGTCACACACCACCTATCACACAGCACCTATCACACACCACCTATCCACCCATCACGCGCCACCTATCACGCACCACCTAACACAAACCACCTATCACACACCACCTATCGCACGCCAGCTATCCACCTATCACGCGCCACCTATCATGCGCCACCTATCACACACCACCTATCACACAAAACCTATCACAAACCACCTATCACACACCACCTATCACACACCACCTATCCACCAATCACGCGCCACCTATCACGCACCACCTATCACACACCACCTATCACACACCACCTATCCACCTATCACGCGCCACCTATCACACACCACCTATCACACACCACCTATCACACACCACATATCACACACGACCTATCAGACACCACCTATCCACCTATCACACGCCACCAGTCACGCACCACCTATCACACACCACCTATCACACACCACCTTTCCATCTATCATGCGCCACCTATCACGCACCACCTATCACACACCACCTATCCACCTATCACACACCACCTATAAATCACCACCTATCACTCACCACCTATCCACCTATCACGCGCCACCTATCACGCGCCACCCATCACACACCACCTATCACACGCCATCTATCCACCTATCACGCGCCACCTATCACACACCATCTATCACACACCACCTATCAAACACAACCTATCCACCTATCACGCGCCACCTATCACAAACCGCCTATCACACACCACCTATCACACACCACCTATCACACACCACCTATCCTCCTATCAGGCGCCACCTATCATGCACCACCTATCACACACCACCTATCACACACCACCTATCACACGCCACCTATCACACAACACCTATCACACACCACCTATCACGCACCACCCATCACACACCACCGATCACACACCACCTATCACACGCCACCTATCACACAACACCTATCACAGACCACCTATCACACACCACCTATCACACACCACCTTTCACACACCACCTATCACACACCACCTATCACACACCACCTATCACACACCACCTTTCACACACCACCTATCACACACCACCTAACCACCTATCACACACAACCTATCACACACAACCTATCACTCACCACCTATCAAACACCACCTATCACAGACCATCTATCACACGCCACCTATCACACAACACCTAGCAGACACCACGTAACCATCTATCACACACCAACTATCACACAGCACCTATCGCACACCACCTATCACACACCACCTATCAGGTGACACCTATCATGCGCCACCTATCACACGCCATCTTTCATTCGCCACCGATAACACACCACCAATCACACACCACCTATCACACGCCACCTATCACACGCCACCCATCACACTCCATCTATCACACGCCACCTATTACACACCACCTATCACACGCCACCTATCTCACGTCACCTATCACATGACACCTATCACACACTACCTATTACACACCACCTATCACACACCACCTATCAAACACCACCTATCACACACCATCTATCACACACCACCTATTACACACCACATATCACACGCCACCCATCACACGCCATCTATCACACGCCACCTATCACACGACACCTATCACACACCACCTATCCAACTATCACGCGCCACCTAGCATGCACCACCTGTCACACACCACCTATTCCGCACCACCTATCCACCTATCACGCGCCACCTATCACGCACCACCTATCACACCCCAACTATCCACCTATCACGCACCACCTATCACTCACCACCTATCACACACCACCTATCCACCTATCACGCACCACCTATCACGCGCCACCTATCACACACCACCTATCACACACCACCTATGCACCTATCACACGCCACGTATCACACACCACCTATCACGCGCCACGTGTCACACACCACCTATCACACAGCACCTATCACACACCACCTATCCACCCATCACGCGCCACCTATCACGCACCACCTAACACAAACCACCTATCACACACCACCTATCGCACGCCAGCTATCCACCTATCACGCGCCACCTATCATGCGCCACCTATCACACACCACCTATCACACAAAACCTATCACAAACCACCTATCACACACCACCTATCACACACCACCTATCCACCAATCACGCGCCACCTATCACGCACCACCTATCACACACCACCTATCACACACCACCTATCCACCTATCACGCGCCACCTATCACACACCACCTATCACACACCACCTATCACACACCACATATCACACACGACCTATCAGACACCACCTATCCACCTATCACACGCCACCAGTCACGCACCACCTATCACACACCACCTATCACACACCACCTTTCCATCTATCATGCGCCACCTATCACGCACCACCTATCACACACCACCTATCCACCTATCACGCACCACCTATAAATCACCACCTATCACTCACCACCTATCCACCTATCACGCGCCACCTATCACGCGCCACCCATCACACACCACCTATCACACGCCATCTATCCACCTATCACGCGCCACCTATCACACACCATCTATCACACACCACCTATCAAACACAACCTATCCACCTATCACGCGCCACCTATCACAAACCGCCTATCACACACCACCTATCACACACCACCTATCACACACCACCTATCCTCCTATCAGGCGCCACCTATCATGCACCACCTATCACACACCACCTATCACACACCACCTATCACACGCCACCTATCACACAACACCTATCACACACCACCTATCACGCACCACCCATCACACACCACCGATCACACACCACCTATCACACGCCACCTATCACACAACACCTATCACAGACCACCTATCACACACCACCTATCACACACCACCTTTCACACACCACCTATCACACACCACCTATCACACACCACCTATCACACACCACCTTTCACACACCACCTATCACACACCACCTAACCACCTATCACACACAACCTATCACACACAACCTATCACTCACCACCTATCAAACACCACCTATCACAGACCATCTATCACACGCCACCTATCACACAACACCTAGCAGACACCACGTAACCATCTATCACACACCAACTATCACACAGCACCTATCGCACACCACCTATCACACACCACCTATCAGGTGACACCTATCATGCGCCACCTATCACACGCCATCTTTCATTCGCCACCGATAACACACCACCAATCACACACCACCTATCACACGCCACCTATCACACGCCACCCATCACACTCCATCTATCACACGCCACCTATTACACACCACCTATCACACGCCACCTATCTCACGTCACCTATCACATGACACCTATCACACACTACCTATTACACACCACCTATCACACACCACCTATCAAACACCACCTATCACACACCATCTATCACACACCACCTATCACACACCACCCATCACACAACACTTATCACACACCACCTATCACACGGCACCTATCACATGCCACCGATCACACACCACCTATCACACACCACCTATCACACAGCACCTATCACACACCACCTATCACACACCACCTATCATATCCCACCTATCATGCGTCACCTATCACACACCACCTATCACACACCACCTATCACACGCCACCCATCACACGCCATCTATCACACACCACCTATTACGCACCACCTATCACACGCCACCCATCCCACGCCATCTATCACACGCCACCTATCACACACCACCTATCACACACCACCTATCACACACCCCCTTTCACACACCACCAATCACAGACCACCTATCACACACCACCTATCACATTCCACCTATCACAAACCACCTATCACACACCACCTCTCACCCACCACCTTTCACATGCCACCCATTACAAGCCATCTATCACACGCCACCTATTACACACCACCTATCACACGCCACCCATCACACGCCATCTATCACACGCCACCTATCACACGACACCTATCACACACCACCTATCACACACCACCTATCCACCTATCAGACACCAACTGTCACGCACCACCTATCACACACCACCTATCACACACCACCTATCCATCTATCATGCGCCACCTATCACGCACCACCTGTCACACACCACCTATCACACACAACCTAACACGCACCACCTATCCACCTATCACGCGCCACCTATCACGCACCACCTATCACACACCACCTATCCACCTATCACGCACCACCTATAACTCACCACCTATCACTCACCACCTATCCACCTATCACGCGCCACCCATCACACACCACCTATCACGCGCCATCTATCCACCTATCACGCGCCACCTATCACACACCATCTATCACACACCACCTATCACACACAACCTATCCACCTATCACGCGCCACCTGTCACAAACCGCCTATCACACACCACCTATCACACACCACCTATCACACACCACCTATCACACACCCCCTTTCACACACCACCTTTCACAGACCACCTATCACACACAACCTATCACATTCCACCTATCACAAACCACCTATCACACACCACCTATCACACACAACCTTTCACACGCCACCCATTACAAGCCATCTATCACACGCCAACTATTACACACCACCTATCACACGCCACCCATCACACGCCATCTATCACACGCCACCTATCACACGACACCTATCACACACCACCTATCCAACTATCACGCGCCACCTAGCATGCACCACCTGTCACACACCACCTATTCCGCACCACCTATCCACCTATCACACGCCACCTATCACGCACCACCTATCACACCCCAACTATCCACCTATCACGCACCACCTATCACGCGCCACCTATCACACACCACCTATCACACACCACCTATGCACCTATCTCGCGCCACCTATCACACACCACCTATCACGCGCCACGTGTCACACACCACCTATCACACAGCACCTATCACACACCACCTATCCACCCATCACGCGCCACCTATCACGCACCACCTAACACAAACCACCTATCACACACCACCTATCGCACGCCACCTATCCACCTATCACGCGCCACCTATCATGCGCCACCTATCACACACCACCTATCACACAAAACCTATCACAAACCACCTATCACACACCACCTATCACACACCACCTATCCACCAATCACGCGCCACCTATCACGCACCACCTATCACACACCACCTATCACACACCACCTACCCACCTATCACGCGCCACCTATCACACACCACCTATCAGACACCACCTATCACACACCACATATCACACACGACCTATCAGACACCACCTATCCACCTATCACACGCCACCAGTCACGCACCACCTATCACACACCACCTATCACACACCACCTTTCCATCTATCATGCGCCACCTATCACGCACCACCTGTCACACACCACCTATCACACACCACCTAACACGCACCACCTATCCACCTATCACGCGCCACCTATCACGCACCACCTATCACACACCACCTATCCACCTATCACGCACCACCTATAACTCACCACCTATCACTCACCACCTATCCACCTATCACGAGCCACCTATCATGCGCCACCCATCACACACCACCTATCACACGCCATCTATCCACCTATCACGCGCCACCTATCACACACCATCTATCACACACCACCTATCACACACAACCTATCCACCAATCACGCGCCACCTATCACAAACCGCCTATCACACACCATCTATCACACACCACCTATCACACACCACCTATCCTCCTATCAGGCGCCACCTATCATGCACCACCTATCACACACCACCTATCACACACCACCTATCACACACCACATATCTCACACGACCTATCACACGCCACCTATCACACAACACCTATCACACACCACCTATCACACACCACCTATCACACGCCACCTATCACACAACACATATCACACACCACCTATCACGCACCACCTATCACACTCCACCTATCACAAACCACCTATCACACACCACCTATCACACACCACCTTTCACACGCCACCCATTACAAGCCATCTATCACACGCCACCTATTACACACCACCTATCACACGCCACCCATCACACGCCATCTATCACACGCCACCTATCACACGACACCTATCACACACCACCAATCACACACCACCTATCACACACCACCTATCTACCTATCACACACCACTTATCACACACCACCTATCCACCTATCACAAACCACCTATCACGCACCACCTATCACACAACACCTATCACACACCACCTATCCAACTATCACGCACCACCAAGCACGCACCACCTGTCACACACCTCCTATTCCGCACCACCTATCCACCTATCACGCGCCACCTGTCACGCACCACCTATCACACCCCAACTATCCACCTATCACGCACCACCTATCACTCACCACCTATCACACACCACCTATCCACCTATCAGGCACCACCTATCACGCGCCACCTATCACACACCACCTATCACACACCACCTATGCACCTATCACGCGCCACCTATCACACACCACCTATCACGCGCCATGTGTCACACACCACCTATCACAAACCACCTATCACACACCACGTATCCACCCATCACGCGCCACCTATCACGCACCACCTAACACAAACCACCTAATCACACACCACCTATCACTCACCACCTATCACACACCACCTATCCACCTATCACGCACCACCTATCACACGCCATCTTTCACACGCCACCTATAAAACACCACCTATCACACGCCACCTATCACACTCCATCTATCACACGTCACCTATCTCACCCCACCTATCACTCACCACCTATCACACTCCACCTATCACATACCACCTATCACACACCACCTATGACACGCCACCTATCACACAGCACCTATCCACCTATCACACGCCACCAATCACACACCACCTATCACACACCATCTATCACACACCACCTATAACACACCACCTATCACACACCACCTATCAACCTACCACATGCCAGCTATCACACACCACCTATCACACACCACCTATCACACACCACCTATCCATCTATCATGCGCCACCTATCACGCACCACCTCTCACACACCACCTATCACACACCACCTAACACGCACTACCTATCCACCTATCACGCGCCACCTATCACGCACCACCTATCACACACCACCTATCCACCTATCACGCACCACCTATAACTCACCACCTATCACTCACCACCTATCCACCTATCACGCGCCACCCATCACACACCACCTATCACACGCCATCTATCCACCTATCACGCGCCACCTATCACACACCATCTATCACACACCACCTATCACACACAACCTATCCACCTATCACACGCCACCTATCACAAACCGTCTATCACACACCACCTATCACACACCACCTATCACACACCACCTATCACACACCCCCTTTCAAACACCACCTTTCACAGACCACCTATAACACACAACCTATCACATTCCACCTATCACAAACCACCTATCACACACCACCTATCACACACAACCTTTCACACGCCACCCATTACAAGCCATCTATCACACGCCACCTATTACACACCACCTATCACACGCCACCCATCACACGCCATCTATCACACGCCACCTATCACACGACACCTATCACACACCACCTATCCAACTATCACGCGCCACCTAGCATGCAGCACCTGTCACACACCACCTATTCCGCACCACCTATCCACCTATCACGCGCCACCTATCACGCACCACCTATCACACCCCCACTATCCACCTATCACGCACCACCTATCACTCACCACCTATCACACACCACCTATCCACCTATCACGCACCACCTATCACGCGCCACCTATCACACACAACCTATCACACACCACCTATGCACCTATCACGCGCCACGTATCACACACCACCTATCACGCGCCACGTGTCACACACCACCTATCACACAGCACCTATCACACACCACCTATCCACCCATCACGCGCCACCTATCACGCACCACCTAACACAAACCACCAATCACACACCACCTATCGCACGCAACCTATCCACCTATCACGCGCCACCTATCATGCGCCACCTATCACACACCACCTATCACACAAAACCTATCACAAACCACCTATCACACACCACCTATCACACACCACCTATCCACCAATCACGCGCCACCTATCACGCACCACCTATCACACACCACCTATCACACACCACCTATCCACCTATCACGCGCCACCTATCACACACCATCTATCACACACAACCTATCACACACAACCTATCCACCAATCACGCGCCACCTATCACAAACCGCCTATCACACACCATCTATCACACACCACCTATCACACACCACCTATCCTCCTATCAGGCGCCACCTATCATGCACCACCTATCACACACCACCTATCACACACCACCTATCACACACCACATATCTCACACGACCTATCACACGCCACCTATCACACAACACCTATCACACACCACCTATCACACACCACCTATCACACGCCACCTATCACACAACACATATCACACACCACCTATCACGCAACACCTATCACACTCCACCTATCACAAACCACCTATCACACACCACCTATCACACACCAGCTTTCACACGCCACCCATTACAAGCCATCTATCACACGCCACCTATTACACACCACCTATCACACGCCACCCATCACACGCCATCTATCACACGCCACCTATCACACGACACCTATCACACACCACCTATCACACACCACCTATCACACACCACCTATCTACCTATCACACACCACTTATCACACACCACCTATCCACCTATCACAAACCACCTATCATGCACCACCTATCACACAACACCTATCACACACCACCTATCCAACTATCACGCACCACCAAGCACGCACCACCTGTCACACACCACCTATTCCGCACCACCTATCCACCTATCACGCGCCACCTGTCACGCACCACCTATCACACCCCAACTATCCACCTATCACGCACCACCTATCACTCACCACCTATCACACACCACCTATCCACCTATCAGGCACCACCTATCACGCGCCACCTATCACACACCACCTATCACACACCACCTATGCACCTATCACGCGCCACCTATCACACACCACCTATCACGCGCCATGTGTCACACACCACCTATCACAAACCACCTATCACACACCACGTATCCACCCATCACGCGCCACCTATCACGCACCACCTAACACAAACCACCTATCACACACCACCTATCACTCACCACCTATCACACACCACCTATCCACCTATCACGCACCACCTATCACACGCCATCTTTCACACGCCACCTATAAAACACCACCTATCACACGCCACCTATCACACTCCATCTATCACACGTCACCTATCTCACCCCACCTATCACTCACCACCTATCACACTCCACCTATCACATACCACCTATCACACACCACCTATGACACGCCACCTATCACACAGCACCTATCCACCTATCACACGCCACCAATCACACACCACCTATCACACACCATCTATCACACACCACCTATAACACACCACCTATCACACACCACCTATCAACCTACCACATGCCAGCTATCACACACCACCTATCACACACCACCTATCACACACCACCTATCCATCTATCATGCGCCACCTATCAAGCACCACCTCTCACACACCACCTATCACACACCACCTAACACGCACTACCTATCCACCTATCACGCGCCACCTATCACGCACCACCTATCACACACCACCTATCCACCTATCACGCACCACCTATAACTCACCACCTATCACTCACCACCTATCCACCTATCACGCGCCACCCATCACACACCACCTATCACACGCCATCTATCCACCTATCACGCGCCACCTATCACACACCATCTATCACACACCACCTATCACACACAACCTATCCACCTATCACACGCCACCTATCACAAACCGTCTATCACACACCACCTATCACACACCACCTATCACACACCACCTATCACACACCCCCTTTCAAACACCACCTTTCACAGACCACCTATAACACACAACCTATCACATTCCACCTATCACAAACCACCTATCACACACCACCTATCACACACAACCTTTCACACGCCACCCATTACAAGCCATCTATCACACGCCACCTATTACACACCACCTATCACACGCCACCCATCACACGCCATCTATCACACGCCACCTATCACACGACACCTATCACACACCACCTATCCAACTATCACGCGCCACCTAGCATGCACCACCTGTCACACACCACCTATTCCGCACCACCTATCCACCTATCACGCGCCACCTATCACGCACCACCTATCACACCCCCACTATCCACCTATCACGCACCACCTATCACTCACCACCTATCACACACCACCTATCCACCTATCACGCACAACCTATCACGCGCCACCTATCACACACAACCTATCACACACCACCTATGCACCTATCACGCGCCACGTATCACACACCACCTATCACGCGCCACGTGTCACACACCACCTATCACACAGCACCTATCACACACCACCTATCCACCCATCACGCGCCACCTATCACGCACCACCTAACACAAACCACCTATCACACACCACCTATCGCACGCAACCTATCCACCTATCACGCGCCACCTATCATGCGCCACCTATCACACACCACCTATCACACAAAACCTATCACAAACCACCTATCACACACCACCTATCACACACCACCTATCCACCAATCACGCGCCACCTATCACGCACCACCTATCACACACCACCTATCACACACCACCTATCCACCTATCACGCGCCACCTATCACACACCACCTATCACACACCACCTATCACACACCACATATCACCCACGACCTATCAGACACCACCTATCCACCTATCACACGCCACCAGTCACGCACCACCTATCACACACCACCTACCACACACCACATCTATCATGCGCCACCTATCACGCACCACCTATCACACACCACCTATCCACCTATCACGCACCACCTATAAATCACCACCTATCACTCACCACCTATCCACCTATCACGCGCCACCTATCACGCGCCACCCATCACACACCACCTATCACACGCCATCTATCCACCTATCACGCGCCACCTATCACACACCATCTATCACACACCACCTATCAAACACAACCTATCAACCTATCACGCGCCACCTATCACAAACCGCCTATCACACACCACCTATCACACACCACCTATCACACACCACCTATCCTCCTATCAGGCGCCACCTATCATGCACCACCTATCACACACCACCTATCACACACCACCTATCACACGCCACCTATCACACAACACCTATCACACACCACCTATCACGCACCACCCATCACACACCACCGATCACACACCACCTATCACACGCCACCTATCACACAACACCTATCACAGACCACCTATCACACACCACCTATCACACACCACCTTTCACACACCACCTATCACACACCACCTATCACACACCACCTATCACACACCACCTTTCACACACCACCTATCACACACCACATAACCACCTATCACACACCACCTATCACACACAACCTATCACTCACCACCTATCAAACACCACCTATCACAGACCGTCTATCACACGCCACCTATCACACAACTCCTAGCAGACACCACGTAACCATCTATCACACACCAACTATCACACAGCACCTATCGCACACCACCTATCACACACCACCTATCAGGTGACACCTATCATGCGCCACCTATCACACGCCATCTTTCTTTCGCCACCGATAACACACCACCTATCACACACCACCTATCACACGCCACCTATCACACGCCACCCATCACACTCCATCTATCACACGCCACCTATTACACACCACCTATCACACGCCACCTATCTCACGTCACCTATCACATGACACCTATCACACACTACCTATTACACACCACCTATCACACACCACCTATCAAACACCACCTATCACACACCATCTATCACACACCACCTATCACACACCACCCATCACACAACAATTATCACACACCACCTATCACACGGCACCTATCACATGCCACCGATCACACACCACCTATCACACACCACCTATCACACAGCACCTATCACACACCACCTATCACACACCACCTATCATATCCCACCTATCATGCGTTACCTATCACACACCACCTATCACACACCACCTATCACACGCCACCCATCACACGCCATCTATCACACACCACCTATTACGCACCACCTATCACACGCCACCCATCCCACGCCATCTATCACACGCCACCTATCACACACCACCTATCACACACCAAATATCACACACCCCCTTTCACACACCACCTATCACAGACCAACTATCACACACCACCTATCACATTCCACCTATCACAAACCACCTATCACACACCACCTCTCACCCACCACCTTTCACATGCCACCCATTACAAGCCATCTATCACACGCCACCTATTACACACCACCTATCACACGCCACCCATCACACGCCATCTATCACACGCCACCTATCACACGACACCTATCACACACCACCTATCACACACCACCTATCCACCTATCACACACCACCAGTCACGCACCACCTATCACACACCACCTATCACACACCACCTATCCATCTATCATGCGCCACCTATCACGCACCACCTGTCACACACCACCTATCACACACCACCTAACACGCACCACCTATCCACCTATCACGCGCCACCTATCACGCACCACCTATCACACACCACCTATCCACCTATCACGCACCACCTGTAACTCACCACCTATCACTCATCACCTATCCACCTATCACGCGCCACCCATCACACACCACCTATCACGCGCCATCTATCCACCTATCACGCGCCACCTATCACACACAACCTATCCACCTATCACGCGCCACCTATCACAAACCGCCTATCACACACCACCTATCACACACCACCTATCACACACCACCTATCACACACCCCCTTTCACACACCACCTTTCACAGACCACCTATCACACACAACCTATCACATTCCACCTATCACAAACCACCTATCACACACCACCTATCACACACAACCTTTCACACGCCACCCATTACAAGCCATCTATCACACGCCAACTATTACACACCACCTATCACACGCCACCCATCACACGCCATCTATCACACGCCACCTATCACACGACACCTATCACACACCACCTATCCAACTATCACGCGCCAGCTAGGATGCACCACCTGTCACACACCACCTATTCCGCACCACCTATCCACCTATCACATGCCACCTATCACGCACCACCTATCACACCCCAACTATCCACCTATCACGCACCACCTATCACGCGCCACCTATCACACACCACCTATCACACACCACCTATGCACCTATCTCGCGCCACGTATCACACACCACCTATCACGCGCCACGTGTCACACACCACCTATCACACAGCACCTATCACACACCACCTATCCACCCATCACGCGCCACCTATCACGCACCACCTAACACAAACCACCTATCACACACCACCTATCCACCTATCACGCGCCACCTATCATGCGCCACCTATCACACACCACCTATCACACAAAACCTATCACAAACCACCTATCACACACCACCTATCACACACCACCTATCCACCAATCACGCGCCACCTATCACGCACCACCTATCACACACCACCTATCACACACCACCTACCCACCTATCACGCGCCACATATCACACACGACCTATCAGACACCACCTATCCACCTATCACACGCCACCAGTCACGCACCACCTATCACACACCACCTATCACACACCACCTTTCCATCTATCATGCGCCACCTATCACGCACCACCTGTCACACACCACCTATCACACACCACCTAACACGCACCACCTATCCACCTATCACGCGCCACCTATCACGCACCACCTATCACACACCACCTATCCACCTATCACGCACCACCTATAACTCACCACCTATCACTCACCACCTATCCACCTATCACGAGCCACCTATCACGCGCCACCCATCACACACCACCTATCACACGCCATCTATCCACCTATCACGCGCCACCTATCACACACCATCTATCACACACCACCTATCACACACAACCTATCCAACAATCACGCGCCACCTATCACAACCCGCCTATCACACACCACCTATCACACACCACCTATCACACACCACCTATCCTCCTATCAGGCGCCACCTATCATGCACCACCTATCACACACCACCTATCACACACCACCTATCACACACCACATATCTCACACGACCTATCACACGCCACCTATCACACAACACCTATCACACACCACCTATCACACACCACCTATCACACGCCACCTATCACACAACACATATCACACACCACCTATCACGCACCACCTCTCACACTCCACCTATCACAAACCACCTATCACACACCACCTATCACACACCACCTTTCACACGCCACCCATTACAAGCCATCTATCACACGCCACCTATTACACACCACCTATCACACGCCACCCATCACACGCCATCTATCACACGCCACCTATCACACGACACCTATCACACACCACCTATCACACACCACCTATCACACACCACCTATCTACCTATCACACACCACTTATCACACACCACCTATCCACCTATCACAAACAACCTATCATGCACCACCTATCACACAACACCTATCACACACCACCTATCCAACTATCACGCACCACCAAGCACGCACCACCTGTCACACACCACCTATTCCGCACCACCTATCCACCTATCACGCGCCACCTGTCACGCACCACCTATCACACCCCAACTATCCACCTATCACGCACCACCTATCACTCACCACCTATCACACACCACCTATCCACCTATCAGGCACCACCTATCACGCGCCACCTATCACACACCACCTATCACACACCACCTATGCACCTATCACGCGCCACCTATCACACACCACCTATCACGCGCCACGTGTCACACACCACCTATCACACACCACCTATCACACACCACGTATCCACCCATCACGCGCCACCTATCACGCACCACCTAACACAAACCACCTATCACACACCACCTATCACTCACCACCTATCACACACCACCTATCCAGCTATCACGCACTACCTATCACACGCCATCTTTCACACGCCACCTATAAAACACCACCTATCACACGCCACCTATCACACTCCATCTATCACACGTCACCTATCACACCCCACCTATCACTCACCACCTATCACACTCCACCTATCACATACCACCTATCACACACCACCTATCACACGCCACCTATCACACAGCACCTATCCACCTATCACACGCCACCAATCACACACCACCTATCACACACCATCTATCACACACCACCTATAACACACCACCTATCACACACCACCTATCAACCTACCACATGCCAGCTATCACACACCACCTATCACACACCACCTATCACACTACACCTATCAGACACCACCTATCACACACCACCTATCACAGACCACCTATCCACCAATCACGCGCCACCTATCACGCACCACATATCACACACCACCTATCACACACCACCTATCCACCTATCACACACCACTTGTCACGCACCACCTATCACACACCACCTATCACACACCACCTATCCATCTATCATGCGCCACCAATCACGCACCACCTGTCACACACCACCTATCACACACCACCTAACACGCACCACCTATCCACCTAGCACGCGCCACCTATCACGCACCACCTATCACACACCACCTATCCAGCTATCACACACCACCTATCACACACCCCTATCACACGCCACCTATCACACAACACATATCACACACCACCTATCACGCACCACCTATCACACTCCACCTATCACAAACCACCTATCACACACCACCTATCACACACCACCTTTCACACGCCACCCATTACAAGCCATCTATCACACGCCACCTATTACACACCACCTATCACACGCCACCCATCACACGCCATCTATCACACGCCACCTATCACATGACACCTATCACACACCACCAATCATACACCACCTATCACACACCACCTATCTACCTATCACAAACCACCTATCATGCACCACCTATCACACAACACCTATCACACACCACCTATCCAACTATCACGCACCACCAAGCACGCACCACCTGTCACACACCACCCATTCCGCACCACCTATCCACCTATCATGCGCCACCTATCACGCACCATATATCACACCCCAACTATCCACCTATCACGCACCACCTATCACTCACCACCTATCACAAACCACCTATCCACCAATCACGCGCCACCTATCACGCACCACCTATCACACACCACCTATCACACACCACCTACCAACCTATCACGCGCCACATATCACACACGACCTATCAGACACCACCTATCCACCTATCACACGCCACCAGTCACGCACCACCTATCACACACCACCTATCACACACCACCTTTCCATCTATCATGCGCCACCTATCACGCACCACCTGTCACACACCACCTATCACACACCACCTAACACGCACCACCTATCCACCTATCACGCGCCACCTATCACGCACCACCTATCACACACCACCTATCCACCTATCACGCACCACCTATAACTCACCACCTATCACTCACCACCTATCCACCTATCACGAGCCACCTATCACGCGCCACCCATCACACACCACCTATCACACGCCATCTATCCACCTATCACGCGCCACCTATCACACACCATCTATCACACACCACCTATCACACACAACCTATCCAACAATCACGCGCCACCTATCACAAACCGCCTATCACACACCACCTATCACACACCACCTATCACACACCACCTATCCTCCTATCAGGCGCCACCTATCATGCACCACCTATCACACACCACCTATCACACACCACCTATCACACACCACATATCTCACACGACCTATCACACGCCACCTATCACACAACACCTATCACACACCACCTATCACACACCACCTATCACATGCCACCTATCACACAACACATATCACACACCACCTATCACGCACCACCTATCACACTCCACCTATCACAAACCACCTATCACACACCACCTATCACACACCACCTTTCACACGCCACCCATTACAAGCCATCTATCACACGCCACCTATTACACACCACCTATCACACGCCACCCATCACACGCCATCTATCACACGCCACCTATCACACGACACCTATCACACACCACCTATCACACACCACCTATCACACACCACCTATCTACCTATCACACACCACTTATCACACACCACCTATCCACCTATCACAAACAACCTATCATTCACCACCTATCACACAACACCTATCACACACAACGTATTCAACTATCACGCACCACCAAGCACGCACCACCTGTCACACACCACCTTTTCCGCACCACCTATCCACCTATCACGCGCCACCTGTCACGCACCACCTATCACACCCCAACTATCCACCTATCACGCACCACCTATCACTCACCACCTATCACACACCACCTATCCACCTATCAGGCACCACCTATCACGCGCCACCTATCACACACCACCTATCACACACCACCTATGCACCTATCACGCGCCACCTATCACACACCACCTATCACGCGCCACGTGTCACACACCACCTATCACACACCACCTATCACACACCACGTATCCACCCATCACGCGCCACCTATCACGCACCACCTAACACAAACCACCTATCACACACCACCTATCACTCACCACCTATCACACACCACCTATCCAGCTATCACGCACTACCTATCACACGCCATCTTTCACACGCCACCTATAAAACACCACCTATCACACGCCACCTATCACACTCCATCTATCACACGTCACCTATCACACCCCACCTATCACTCACCACCAATCACACTCCACCTATCACATACCACCTATCACACACCACCTATCACACGCCACCTATCACACAGCACCTATCCACCTATCACACGCCACCAATCACACACCACCTATCACACACCATCTATCACACACCACCTATAACACACCACCTATCACACACCACCTATCAACCTACCACATGCCAGCTATCACACACCACCTATCACACACCACCTATCACACTCCACCTATCAGACACCACCTATCACACACCACCTATCACACACCACCTATCCACCAATCACGCGCCACCTATCACGCACCACATATCACACACCACCTATCACACACCACCTATCCACCTATCACACACCACTTGTCACGCACCACCTATCACACACCACCTATCACACACCACCTATCCATCTATCATGCGCCACCTATCACGCACCACCTGTCACACACCACCTATCACACACCACCTAACACGCACCACCTATCCACCTAGCACGCGCCACCTATCACGCACCACCTATCACACACCACCTATCCAGCTATCACACACCACCTATCACACACCCCTATCACACGCCACCTATCACACAACACATATCACACACCACCTATCACGCACCACCTATCACACTCCACCTATCACAAACCACCTATCACACACCACCAATCACACACCACCTTTCACACGCCACCCATTACAAGCCATCTATCACACGCCACCTATTACACACCACCTATCACACGCCACCCATCACACGCCATCTATCACACGCCACCTATCACACGACACCTATCACACACCACCTATCACACACCACCTATCACACACCACCTATCTACCTATCACAAACCACCTATCATGCACCACCTATCACACAACACCTATCACACACCACCTATCCAACTATCACGCACCACCAAGCACGCACCACCTGTCACACACCACCTATTCCGCACCACCTATCCACCTATCATGCGCCACCTATCACGCACCACCTATCACACCCCAACTATCCACCTATCACGCACCACCTATCACTCACCACCTATCACACACCACCTATCCACCTATCATGCACCACCTATCACGCGCCACCTATCACACACCACCTATCACACACCACCTATGCACCTATCACGCGCCACCTATCACACACCACCTATCACGCGCCACGTGTCACACACCACCTATCACACACCACCTATCACACACCACGTATCCACCCATCACGCGCCACCTATCACGCACCACCTAACACAAACCACTATCACACACCACCTATCACACACCACCTATCCACCTATCACGCGCCACCTATCATACGCCACCTATCACACTCCACCTATCACACAAAACCTATCACAAACCACCTATCACACACCACCTATCACACACCACCTATCCACCAATCACACGCAACCTATCACGCACCACCAATCAAACACCACCTATCTCACACCACCTATCCACCTATCACACACCACCTGTCACACACCACCTATCACACACCACCTATCACACACCTCCTATCAGGAGCCACCTATCATGCGCCACCTATCACACGCCATCTTTCACACGCCACCTGTAACACACCACCTATCACACGCCACCTATCACACTCCATCTATCACACGTCACCTATCACACACCACCTATCACTCACCACCTATCACACTCCACCTATCACATACCACCTATCACACACCACCTATCACACGCCACCTATCACACAGCACCTATCCACCTATCACACGCCACCAATCACACACCACCTATCACACACCATCTATCACACACCACCTATAACACACCACCTATCACACACCACCTATCAACCTACTACATGCCAGCTATCACACACCACCTATCACACACCACCTATCACACTCCACCTATCACACACCACCTATCACACAACACCTATCACACACCACCTATCCACCAATCACGCGCCACCTATCACGCACCTCATATCACACACCACCGATCACACACCACCTATCCACCTATCACACACCACCAGTCACGCACCACCTATCACACACCACCTATCACACACCACCTAACATGCACCACCTATCCACCTAGCACGCGCCACCTATCACGCACCACCTATCACACACCACCTATCCACCTATCACGCGCCACCTATAACTCACCACCTATCACTCACCACCTATCCACCTATCACGCGCCACCTATCACGCGCCACCCATCACACACCACCTGTCACACGCCACCTATCACACACAAGCTATCCACCTATCACGCGCCACCTATCACAAACCGCCTATCACACACCACCTATCACACACCACCTATCACACACCACCTATCCACCTATCAGGCGCCACCTATCACAAACCACCTATCACACACCACCTATCACACACCACGTATCACACACCACATATCTCACACGACCTAACACACACCACCTATCACACAACACCTATCACACACCACCGATCACACACCACCTATCACACGCCACCTATCACACAACACCTATTACACACCACCTATCACGCACCACCCATCACACACCACCGATCACACACCACCTATCACACGCCACCTATCACACAACACCTATCACACACCACCTATCACACACCACCTATCACACACCACATTTCACACACCACCTATCACACACCACCTATCACACACCACCTATCACACACCACCTTTCACACACCACCTATCACACACCACCTAACCACCTATCACACACCACCTATCACACACAACCTATCACACACAACCTATCACTCACCACCTATCAAACACCACCTATCACAGACCATCTATCACACGCCACCTATCACACAACACCTAGCAGACACCACGTAACCATCTATCACACACCAACTATCACACAGCACCTATCGCACACCACCTATCACACACCACCTATCAGGTGACACCTATCATGCGCCACCTATCACACGCCATCTTTCATTCGCCACCGATAACACACCACCTATCACACACCACATATCACACGCCACTTATCACACGACACCCATCACACTCCATCTATCACACGCCACCTATTACACACCACCTATCACACGCCACCTATCTCACGTCACCTATCACACGACACCTATCACACACTACCTATTACACACCACCTATCACACACCACCTATCACACACCACCTATCACACACCATCTATCACACACCACCTATCACACACCACCCATCACACACCACCTATCACACACCACCTATCATATGCCACCTATCATGCGTCACCTATCACACACCACCTATCACACACCACCTATCACACGCCACCCATCACACGCCATCTATCACACGCCACCTATTACACACCACCTATCACACGCCACCCATCCCACGCCATCTATCACACGCCACCTATCACACACCACCTATCACACACCACCTATCACAAACCACCTATCCACCTATCACACACCACCAGTCACGCACCACCTATCACACACCACCTATCACACACCACCTATCCATCTATCATGCGCCACCTATCACGCACCACCTGTCACACACCACCTATCACACACCACCTAACACGCACCACCTATCCACCTATCACGCGCCACCTATCACGCACCACCTATCACACACCACCTATCCACCTATCACGCACCACCTATAACTCACCACCTATCACTCACCACCTATCACTCACCACCTATCCACCTATCACGCGCCACCTATCACGCGCCACCCATCACACACCACCTATCACACGCCATCTATCCACCTATCACGCACCACCTATCACACACCATCTATCACACACCACCTATCACACACAACCTATCCAACTATCACGCGCCACCTATCACAAACCGCCTATCACACACCACCTATCACACACCACCTATCACACACCACCTATCCACCTATCACGCGCCACCTATCATGCACCACCTATCACACACCACCTATCACACACCACCTATCACACACCACCTATCCACCTATCAGGCGCCACCTATCATGCACCACCTATCACACACCACCTATCACACACCACCTATCACACACCACATATCTCACACGACCTAACACACGCCACCTATCACACAACACCTATCACACACCACCTATCACACACCACCTATCACACGCCACCTATCACACAACACCTATCACACACCACCTATCACGCACCACCCATCACACACCACCGATCACACACCACCTATCACACACCACCTATCACACAACACCTATCACAGACCACCTATCACACACCACCTATCACACACCATCTATCACACACCACCTTTCACACACCATCTATCACACACCACCTATCACACACCACCTTTCACACACCACCTATCACACACCACCTAACCACCTATCACACACAACCTATCACACACAACCTATCACTCACCACCTATCAAACACCACCTATCACAGACCATCTATCACACGCCACCTATCACACAACACCTAGCAGACACCACGTAACCATCTATCACACACCAACTAACACACAGCACCTATCGCACACCACCTATCACACACCACCTATCAGGTGACACCTATCATGCGCCACCTATCACACGCCATCTTTCATTCGCCACCGATAACACACCACCTATCACACACCACCTATCACACGCCACCTATCACACGCCACCCATCACACTCCATCTATCACACGCCACCTATTACACACCACCTATCACACGCCACCTATCACACACCACCTATCACACGACACGTATCACACACCACCTATCACACACCATCTATCACACACCAGCTATCACACACCACCTATCACACACCACCTATCACACAGCACCTATCAAACACCACCTATCACACACCACCTATCATATGCCACCTATCATGCGTCACCTATCACACACCACCTATCACACACCACCTATCACACGCCACCCATCACACGCCATCTATCACACGCCACCTATTACACACCACCTATCACACGCCACCCATCCCACGCCATCTATCACACGCCACCTATCACACACCACCTATCACACACCACCTATCACACAACCCCTTTCACACACTACCTATCACAGACCACCTATCACACACCACCTATCACATTCCACCTATCACAAACCACCTATCACACACCACCTATCACACACAACCTTTCACACGCCACCCATTACAAGCCATCTATCACACGCCACCTATTACACACCACCTATCACACGCCATCCATCACACGCCATCTATCACACGCCACCTATCACACGACACCTATCACAGACCACCTATCCAACTATCACGCGCCACCTAGCACGCACCACCTGTCACACACCACCTATCACACACCACATATCACACACGACATATCAGACACCACCTATCCACCTATCACACACCACCATTCACGCACCACCTATCACTCACCACCTATCACACACCACATATCACACACGACATATCAGACACCACCTATCCACCTATCACACACCACCATTCACGCACCACCTATCACTCACCACCTATCACACACCACCTATCCATCTATCATGCGCCACCTATCACGCAACACCTGTCACACACCACCTATCACACACCACCTAACACGCACCACCTATCCACCTATCACGTGCCACCTATCACGCACCACCTATCACACACCACCTATGCACCCATCACGCGCCACCTATCACGCACCACCTAACACAAACCACCTATCACACACCACCTATCACACACCACCTATCCACCTATCACGCGCCACCTATCATGCGCCACCTATCACACACCACCTATCACACAAAACCTATCACAAACCACCTATCACACACCACCTATCACACACCACCTATCCACCAATCACACGCCACCTATCACGCACCACCTATCACACACCACCTGTCACACACCACCTATCCACCTATCACGCGCCACCTATCACACACCACCTATCACACACCACCTATCACACACCACATATCACACACGACCTATCAGACATCACCTATCCACCTATCACACACAACCAGTCACGCACCACGTATCACAAACCACCTATCACACACCACCTATCCATCTATCATGCGCCACCTATCACGCACCACCTGTCACACACCACCTATCACACACCACCTAACACGCACCACCTATCCACCTATCACGCGCCACCTATCACGCACCACCGATCACACACCACCTATCCACCTATCACGCACCACCTATAACTCACCACCTATCACTCACCACCTATCCACCTATCACGCGCCACCTATCACGCGCCACCCATCACACACCACCTATCACACGCCATCTATCCACCTATCACGCGCCACCTATCACACAGCATCTATCACACACAACCTATCACACACAACCTATCCACCTATCACGCGCCACCTATCACAAACCGCCTATCACAAACCACCTATCACACACCACCTATCACACACCACCTATCCACCTATCAGGCGCCACCTATCATGCACCACCTATCACAAACCACCTATCACACACCACCTATCACACACCACATCTCTCACACGACCTATCACATGCCACCTATCTCACAACACCTATCACACACCACCTATCACACACCACCTATCACATGCCACCTATCACACAACACCTATCACACACCACCTATCACGCACCACCCATCACACACCACCGATCACACACAACCTATCACGCGCCACCTATCACACAACACCTATCACACACCACCTATCACACACCACCTATCACACACCACCTTTCACACACCACCTATCACACACCACCTATCACACACTACCTATCACACACCACCTTTCACACACCACCTATCACACACCACCTAACAACCTATCACACACCACCTATCACACACAACCTATCACACACAACCTATCATTCACCACCTATCAAACACCACCTATCACAGACCATCTATCACACGCCACCTATCACACAACACCTAGCAGACACCACGTAACCATCTATCACACGAACTATCACACACCACCTATCGCACACCACCTATCCACACCACCGATCACACGCCACCCATCACACACCATCTATCACACGCCACCTATTACACACCACCTATCACACGCCACCTATCACACGCCACCTATCTCACGCCACCTATCACACGACACCTATCACACACCACCTATTACACACCACCTATCACACGCCACCTATCACACACCACCTATCTCACGCCACCTATCACACGACACCTATCACACACCACCTATTACACACCACCTATCACACGCCACCTATCACACACCACCTATCACACGCCACCCATCACACTCCATCTATCACACGCCACCTATTACACACCACCTATCACACGCCACCTATCTCACGCCACCTATCACACGACACCTATCACACACCACCTATTACACACCACCTATCACACGCCACCTATCACACACCACCTATCACACACCACCTATCACACACCACCGATCACACACCACACATCACACACCACCCATCACACACCACCTATCACACACCACCTATCACACGCCACCTATCACATGCCACCGATCACACACCACCTATCAATCACCACCTATCACACAGCACCTATCACATACCACCTATCACACACCACCTATCATATGCCACCTATCATGCGTCAACTATCACACACCACCTATCACACACCACCTATCACACGCCACCCATCACATGCCATCTATCACACGCCACCTATTACACACCACCTATCACACGCCACCCATCCCACGCCATCTAACACACGCCACATATCACACACCACCTATCACACACCACCTATCACACACCCCCTTTCACACACCACCTATCACAGACCACCAATCACACACCACCTATCACACGCCACCTATCACATGCCACCGATCACACACCACCTATCACATACCACCTATCACACAGCACCTATCACACACCACCTATCACACACCACCTATCATATGCCACCTATCATGCGTCACCTATCACACACCACCTATCACACACCACCTATCACACGCCACCCATCACACGTCATCTATCACACGCCACCTATTACACACCACCTATCACACGCCACCCATCCCACGCCATCTATCACACGCCACCTATCACACACCACCTATCACACTCCACCTATCACACACCCCCTTTCACACACCACCTATCACAGACCACCTATCACACACCACCTATCACATTCCACCTATCACAAACCACCTATCACACACCACCTATCACACACAACCTTTCACACACCACCCATTACAAGCCATCTATCACACGCCACCTATTACACACCACCTATCACACGCCATCCATCACACGCCATCTATCACACGCCACCTATCACACGACACCTATCACACACCACCTATCCAACTATCACGCGCCACCTAGCACGCACCACCTGTCACACACCACCTATTCCGCACCACCTATCCACCTATCACGTGCCACCTATCACGCACCACCTATCACACCCCAACTATCCACCTATCACCCACCACCTATCACTCACCACCTATCACACACCACCTAACCACCAATCACGCACCACCTATCACGCGCCACCTATCACACACCACCTATCATACACCACCTATGCACCTATAACGCGCCACGTATCACACACCACCTATCACGCGCCAGGTGTCACACACCACCTATCACACAGCACCTATCACACACCACCTATCCACCCATCACGCGCCACCTATCACGCACCACCTAACACACACCACCTGTCACACACCAACCTAACACGCACCACCTAACACAAACCACCTATCACACACGACCTATCGCACACCACCTATGCACCGATCACGCGCCACCTATCATGCGCCACCTATCACACACCACCTATCACACAAAACCTATCACAAACCACCTATCACACACCACCTATCACACACCACCTATCCACCAATCACGCGCCACCTATCACGCACCACCTATCACCCACCACCTATCACACACCACCTATCCACCTATCACGCGCCACCTATCACACACCACCTATCACACACCACCTATCACACACCACATATCACACACGACATATCAGACACCACCTATCCACCTATCACACACCACCAGTCACGCACCACCTATCACTCACCACCTATCACACACCACCTATCCATCTATCATGCGCCACCTATCACGCAACACCTGTCACACACCACCTATCACACACCACCTAACACGCACCACCTATCCACCTATCACGCGCCACCTATCACGCACCACCTATCACACACCACCTATGCACCCATCACGCGCCACCTATCACGCACCACCTAACACAAACCACCTATCACACACCACCTATCACACACCACCTATCCACCTATCATGCGCCACCTATCATGCGCCACCTATCACACACCACCTATCACACAAAACCTATCACAAACCACCTATCACACACCACCTATCACACACCACCTATCCACCAATCACACGCCACCTATCACGCACCACCTATCACACACCACCTGTCACACACCACCTATCCACCTATCACGCGCCACCTATCACACACCACCTATCACACACCACCTATCACACACCACATATCACACATGACCTATCAGACATCACCTATCCACCTATCACACACCACCAGTCACGCAACACGTATCACAAACCACCTATCACACACCACCTATCCATCTATCATGCGCCACCTATCACGCACCACCTGTCACACAACACCTATCACACACCACCTAACACGCACCACCTATCCACCTATCACGCGCCACCTATCACGCACCACCGATCACACACCACCTATCCAGCTATCACGCACCACCTATAACTCACCACCTATCACTCACCACCTATCCACCTATCACGCGCCACCTATCACGCGCCACCCATCACACACCACCTATCACACGCCATCTATCCACCTATCACGCGCCACCTATCACACAGCATCTATCACACACCACCTATCACACACAACCTATCCACCTATCACGCGCCACCTATCACAAACCGCCTATCACACACCACCTATCACACACCACCTATCACACACCACCTATCCACCTATCAGGCGCCACCTATCATGCACCACCTATCACAAACCACCTATCACACACCACCTATCACACACCACATCTCTCACACGACCTATCACATGCCACCTATCTCACAACACCTATCACACACCACCTATCACACAGAACCTATCACACGCCACCTATCACACAACACCTATCACACACCACCTATCACGCACCACCCATCACACACCACCGATCACACACAACCTATCACACGCCACCTATCACACAACACCTATCACAGACCACCTATCACACACCACCTATCACACACCACCTATCACACACCACCTTTCACACACCACCTATCACACACCACCTATCACACACTACCTATCACACACCGCCTTTCACACACCACCTATCACACACCACCTAACCACCTATCACACACCACCTATCACACACAACCTATCACACACAACCTATCATTCACCACCTATCAAACACCACCTATCACAGACCATCTATCACACGCCACCTATCACACAACACCTAGCAGACACCACGTAACCATCTATCACACACGAACTATCACACAGCACCTATCGCACACCACCTATCACACACCACCTATCAGGTGACACCTATCACGCGCCACCTATCACGCACCACCTATCACACCCCAACTATCCACCTATCACGCACCACCTATCACTCACCACCTATCACACACCACCTAACCACCAATCACGCACCACCTATCACGCGCCACCTATCACACACCACCTATCATACACCACCTATGCACCTATAACGCGCCACGTATCACACACCACCTATCACGCGCCAGGTGTCACACACCACCTATCACACAGCACCTATCACACACCACCTATCCACCCATCACGCGCCACCTATCACGCACCACCTAACACAAACCACCTATCACACACCACCTATCGCACACCACCTATCCACCTATCACGCGCCACCTATCACGCGCCACCTATCACACACCACCTATCACACAAAACCAAGCACAAACCACCTATCACACACCACCTATCACACACCACCTATCCACCAATCACGCGCCACCTATCACGCACCACCTATCACCCACCACCTATCACACACCACCTATCCACCTATCACGCGCCACCTATCACACACCACCTATCACACACCACCTATCACACACCACATATCACACACGACATATCAGACACCACCTATCCACCTATCACACACCACCAGTCACGCACCAGCTATCACTCACCACCTATCACACACCACCTATCCATCTATCATGCGCCACCTATCATGCACCACCTGTCACACACCAACCTAACACGCACCACCTAACACAAACCACCTATCACACACCACCTATCGCACACCACCTATGCACCGATCACGCGCCACCTATCATGCGCCACCTATCACACACCACCTATCACACAAAACCTATCACAAACCACCTATCACACACCACCTATCACACACCACCTATCCACCAATCACGCGCCACCTATCACGCACCACCTATCACCCACCACCTATCACACACCACCTATCCACCTATCACGCGCCACCTATCACACACCACCTATCACACACCACCTATCACACACCACATATCACACACGACATATCAGACACCACCTATCCACCTATCACACACCACCAGTCACGCACCACCTATCACTCACCACCTATCACACACCACCTATCCATCTATCATGCGCCACCTATCACGCAACACCTGTCACACACCACCTATCACACACCACCTAACACGCACCACCTATCCACCTATCACGCGCCACCTATCACGCACCACCTATCACACACCACCTATGCACCCATCACGCGCCACCTATCACGCACCACCTAACACAAACCACCTATCACACACCACCTATCACACACCACCTATCCACCTATCATGCGCCACCTATCATGCGCCACCTATCACACACCACCTATCACACAAAACCTATCACAAACCACCTATCACACACCACCTATCACACACCACCTATCCACCAATCACACGCCACCTATCACGCACCACCTATCACACACCACCTGTCACACACCACCTATCCACCTATCACGCGCCACCTATCACACACCACCTATCACACACCACCTATCACACACCACATATCACACATGACCTATCAGACATCACCTATCCACCTATCACACACCACCAGTCACGCAACACGTATCACAAACCACCTATCACACACCACCTATCCATCTATCATGCGCCACCTATCACGCACCACCTGTCACACAACACCTATCACACACCACCTAACACGCACCACCTATCCACCTATCACGCGCCACCTATCACGCACCACCGATCACACACCACCTATCCAGCTATCACGCACCACCTATTACTCACCACCTATCACTCACCACCTATCCACCTATCACGCGCCACCTATCACGCGCCACCCATCACACACCACCTATCACACGCCATCTATCCACCTATCACGCGCCACCTATCACACAGCATCTATCACACACCACCTATCACACACAACCTATCCACCTATCACGCGCCACCTATCACAAACCGCCTATCACACACCACCTATCACACACCACCTATCACACACCACCTATCCACCTATCAGGCGCCACCTATCATGCACCACCTATCACAAACCACCTATCACACACCACCTATCACACACCACATCTCTCACACGACCTATCACATGCCACCTATCTCACAACACCTATCACACACCACCTATCACACAGAACCTATCACACGCCACCTATCACACAACACCTATCACAAACCACCTATCACGCACCACCCATCACACACCACCGATCACACACAACCTATCACACGCCACCTATCACACAACACCTATCACAGACCACCTATCACACACCACCTATCACACACCACCTATCACACACCACCTTTCACACACCACCTATCACACACCACCTATCACACACTACCTATCACACACCGCCTTTCACACACCACCTATCACACACCACCTATCACACACCACCTATCACACACAACCTATCACACACAACCTATCACTCACCACCTATCAAACACCACCTATCACACGCCACCTATCACACAACACCTAGCAGACACCACGTAACCATCTATCACACACGAACTATCACACAGCACCTATCGCACACCACCTATCACACACCACCTATCAGGTGACACCTATCATGCGCCACCTATCACACGCCATCTTTCATTCGCCAACGATAACACACCACCTATCACACACCACCTATCACACGCCACCTATCACACGCCACCCATCACACTCCATCTATCACACGCCACCTATTACACACCACCTATCACACGCCACCTATCTCACGCCACCTATCACACGCCACCCATCACACTCCATCTATCACACACCACCAATTACACACCACCTATCACACGCCACCCATCCCACGCCATCTATCACACGCCACCTAACACACACCACCTATCACACACCACCTATCACACACCCCCTTTCACACGCCACCTATCACAGACCACCTATCACACACCACCTATCACATTCCACCTATCCACCTATCACGCGCCACCTATCACACACCACCTATCACACACCACCTATCACACGCCACATATCACACACGACCTATCAGACACCACCTATCCACCTATCACACATCACCTATCACACACCACCTATCACACACCACCTTTCACACGCCACCTATCACAGACCACCTATCACACACCACCTATCACATTCCACCTATCCACCTATCACGCGCCACCTATCACACACCACCTATCACACACCACCTATCACACACCACATATCACACACGACCTATCAGACACCACCTATCCACCTATCACAAACCGCCTATCACACACCACCTATCACACACCACCTATCACACACTACCTATCCACCTATCACGCGCCACCTATCATGCACCACCTATCACACACCACCTATCACACACCACATATCTCACACGACCTATCACACGCCACCTATCACACACGACCTATCACACCCCACCTATCACGCACCACCTATCACACTCCACCTATCACAAACCACCTATCACACACCACCTATCACACACCACCTTTCACACGCCACCCATTACAAGCCATCTATCACACGCCACCTATTACACACCACCTATCACACGCCACCCATCACACGCCATCTATCACACGCCACCTATCACACGACAGCTATCACACACCACCTATCACACACCACCTATCACACACCACCTATCTACCTATCACACACCACTTATCACACACCACCTATCCACCTATCACAAACCACCTATCACGCACCACCTATCACACAACACCTATCACACACCACCTATCCAACTATCACGCGCTACCTAGCACGCACCACCTGTCACACACCACCTATTCCGCACCACCTATCCACCTATCACGCGCCACCTATCACGCACCACCTATCACACCCCAACTATCCACCTATCACGCACCACCTATCACTCACCACCTATCACACACCACCTATCCACCTATCACGCACCACCTATCACGCGCCACCTATCACACACCACCTATCACACACCACCTATGCACCAATCACGCGCCACCTATCACACACCACCTATCACGCGCCACGTTTCACACACCACCTATCACACACCACCTATCACACACCACCTATCCACCCATCACGCGCCACCTATCACGCACCACCTAACACAAACCACCTATCACACACCACCTATCACACACCACCTATCCACCTATCAAGCGCCACCTATCATGCGCCACCTATCACACACCACCTATCACACAAAACCTATCACAAACCACCTATTACACACCACCTATCACACACCACCTATCCACCAATCACACATAACCTATCACCCACCACCTATCACACACCACTTATCACACACGACCTATCAGACACCACCTATCCACCTATCACAGACCACCTATCACACACCACCTATCACACACCACCTATCACACACCACCTTTCACACACCACCTATCACACACCACCTATCACACACTACCTATCACACACCACCTTTCACACACCACCTATCACACACCACCTAACCACCTATCACACACAACCTATCACACACAACCTATCACACACAACCTATCACTCACCACCTATCAAACACCACCTATCACACGCCACCTATCACACAACACCTAGCAGACACCACGTAACCATCTATCACACACGAACTATCACACACCACCTATCGCACATCACCTATCACACACCACCTATCAGGTGACACCTATCATGCGCCACCTATCACACGCCATCTTTCATTCGCCAACGATAACACACCACCTATCAAACACCACCTATCACACGCCACCTATCACACGCCACCAATCACACTCCATCTATCACACGCCACCTATTACACACCACCTATCACACGCCACCTATCTCACGCCACCTATCACACGACACCCATCACACTCCATCTATCACACGCCACCTATTACACACCACCTATCACACGCCCCCTTACTCACGCCACCTATCACACGACACCTATCACACACCACCTATTACACACCACCTATCACACACCACCTATCACACACCACCTATCACACACCACCTATCACACACCACCGATCACACACCACCCATCACACACCACCCATCACACACCACCTATCACACACCACCTATCACACTCCACCTATCACATGCCACCGATCACACACCACCTATCAATCACCACCTATCACACAGCACCTATCACACACCACCTATCACACACCACCTATCACACGCCACCCATCACACGCCATCTATCACACGCCACCAATTACACACCACCTATCACACGCCACCCATCCCACGCCATCTATCACACGCCACCTATCACACACCACCTATCACACGACACGTATCACACACCACCTATCACACACCATCTATCACACACCAGCTATCACACACCACCTATCACACACCACCTATCACACAGCACCTATCAAACACCACCTATCACACACCACCTATCATATGCCACCTATCATGCGTCACCTATCACACACCACCTATCACACACCACCTATCACACGCCACCCATCACACGCCATCTATCACACGCCACCTATTACACACCACCTATCACACGCCACCCATCCCACGCCATCTATCACACGCCACCTATCACACACCACCTATCACACACCACCTATCACACAACCCCTTTCACACACTACCTATCACAGACCACCTATCACACACCACCTATCACATTCCACCTATCACAAACCACCTATCACACACCACCTATCACACACAACCTTTCACACGCCACCCATTACAAGCCATCTATCACACGCCACCTATTACACACCACCTATCACACGCCATCCATCACACGCCATCTATCACACGCCACCTATCACACGACACCTATCACAGACCACCTATCCAACTATCACGCGCCACCTAGCACGCACCACCTGTCACACACCACCTATCACACACCACATATCACACACGACATATCAGACACCACCTATCCACCTATCACACACCACCATTCACGCACCACCTATCACTCACCACCTATCACACACCACATATCACACACGACATATCAGACACCACCTATCCACCTATCACACACCACCATTCACGCACCACCTATCACTCACCACCTATCACACACCACCTATCCATCTATCATGCGCCACCTATCACGCAACACCTGTCACACACCACCTATCACACACCACCTAACACGCACCACCTATCCACCTATCACGTGCCACCTATCACGCACCACCTATCACACACCACCTATGCACCCATCACGCGCCACCTATCACGCACCACCTAACACAAACCACCTATCACACACCACCTATCACACACCACCTATCCACCTATCACGCGCCACCTATCATGCGCCACCTATCACACACCACCTATCACACAAAACCTATCACAAACCACCTATCACACACCACCTATCACACACCACCTATCCACCAATCACACGCCACCTATCACGCACCACCTATCACACACCACCTGTCACACACCACCTATCCACCTATCACGCGCCACCTATCACACACCACCTATCACACACCACCTATCACACACCACATATCACACACGACCTATCAGACATCACCTATCCACCTATCACACACAACCAGTCACGCACCACGTATCACAAACCACCTATCACACACCACCTATCCATCTATCATGCGCCACCTATCACGCACCACCTGTCACACACCACCTATCACACACCACCTAACACGCACCACCTATCCACCTATCACGCGCCACCTATCACGCACCACCGATCACACACCACCTATCCACCTATCACGCACCACCTATAACTCACCACCTATCACTCACCACCTATCCACCTATCACGCGCCACCTATCACGCGCCACCCATCACACACCACCTATCACACGCCATCTATCCACCTATCACGCGCCACCTATCACACAGCATCTATCACACACAACCTATCACACACAACCTATCCACCTATCACGCGCCACCTATCACAAACCGCCTATCACAAACCACCTATCACACACCACCTATCACACACCACCTATCCACCTATCAGGCGCCACCTATCATGCACCACCTATCACAAACCACCTATCACACACCACCTATCACACACCACATCTCTCACACGACCTATCACATGCCACCTATCTCACAACACCTATCACACACCACCTATCACACACCACCTATCACATGCCACCTATCACACAACACCTATCACACACCACCTATCACGCACCACCCATCACACACCACCGATCACACACAACCTATCACGCGCCACCTATCACACAACACCTATCACACACCACCTATCACACACCACCTATCACACACCACCTTTCACACACCACCTATCACACACCACCTATCACACACTACCTATCACACACCACCTTTCACACACCACCTATCACACACCACCTAACAACCTATCACACACCACCTATCACACACAACCTATCACACACAACCTATCATTCACCACCTATCAAACACCACCTATCACAGACCATCTATCACACGCCACCTATCACACAACACCTAGCAGACACCACGTAACCATCTATCACACGAACTATCACACACCACCTATCGCACACCACCTATCCACACCACCGATCACACGCCACCCATCACACACCATCTATCACACGCCACCTATTACACACCACCTATCACACGCCACCTATCACACGCCACCTATCTCACGCCACCTATCACACGACACCTATCACACACCACCTATTACACACCACCTATCACACGCCACCTATCACACACCACCTATCTCACGCCACCTATCACACGACACCTATCACACACCACCTATTACACACCACCTATCACACGCCACCTATCACACACCACCTATCACACGCCACCCATCACACTCCATCTATCACACGCCACCTATTACACACCACCTATCACACGCCACCTATCTCACGCCACCTATCACACGACACCTATCACACACCACCTATTACACACCACCTATCACACGCCACCTATCACACACCACCTATCACACACCACCTATCACACACCACCGATCACACACCACACATCACACACCACCCATCACACACCACCTATCACACACCACCTATCACACGCCACCTATCACATGCCACCGATCACACACCACCTATCAATCACCACCTATCACACAGCACCTATCACATACCACCTATCACACACCACCTATCATATGCCACCTATCATGCGTCAACTATCACACACCACCTATCACACACCACCTATCACACGCCACCCATCACATGCCATCTATCACACGCCACCTATTACACACCACCTATCACACGCCACCCATCCCACGCCATCTAACACACGCCACATATCACACACCACCTATCACACACCACCTATCACACACCCCCTTTCACACACCACCTATCACAGACCACCAATCACACACCACCTATCACACGCCACCTATCACATGCCACCGATCACACACCACCTATCACATACCACCTATCACACAGCACCTATCACACACCACCTATCACACACCACCTATCATATGCCACCTATCATGCGTCACCTATCACACACCACCTATCACACACCACCTATCACACGCCACCCATCACACGTCATCTATCACACGCCACCTATTACACACCACCTATCACACGCCACCCATCCCACGCCATCTATCACACGCCACCTATCACACACCACCTATCACACTCCACCTATCACACACCCCCTTTCACACACCACCTATCACAGACCACCTATCACACACCACCTATCACATTCCACCTATCACAAACCACCTATCACACACCACCTATCACACACAACCTTTCACACACCACCCATTACAAGCCATCTATCACACGCCACCTATTACACACCACCTATCACACGCCATCCATCACACGCCATCTATCACACGCCACCTATCACACGACACCTATCACACACCACCTATCCAACTATCACGCGCCACCTAGCACGCACCACCTGTCACACACCACCTATTCCGCACCACCTATCCACCTATCACGTGCCACCTATCACGCACCACCTATCACACCCCAACTATCCACCTATCACCCACCACCTATCACTCACCACCTATCACACACCACCTAACCACCAATCACGCACCACCTATCACGCGCCACCTATCACACACCACCTATCATACACCACCTATGCACCTATAACGCGCCACGTATCACACACCACCTATCACGCGCCAGGTGTCACACACCACCTATCACACAGCACCTATCACACACCACCTATCCACCCATCACGCGCCACCTATCACGCACCACCTAACACACACCACCTGTCACACACCAACCTAACACGCACCACCTAACACAAACCACCTATCACACACGACCTATCGCACACCACCTATGCACCGATCACGCGCCACCTATCATGCGCCACCTATCACACACCACCTATCACACAAAACCTATCACAAACCACCTATCACACACCACCTATCACACACCACCTATCCACCAATCACGCGCCACCTATCACGCACCACCTATCACCCACCACCTATCACACACCACCTATCCACCTATCACGCGCCACCTATCACACACCACCTATCACACACCACCTATCACACACCACATATCACACACGACATATCAGACACCACCTATCCACCTATCACACACCACCAGTCACGCACCACCTATCACTCACCACCTATCACACACCACCTATCCATCTATCATGCGCCACCTATCACGCAACACCTGTCACACACCACCTATCACACACCACCTAACACGCACCACCTATCCACCTATCACGCGCCACCTATCACGCACCACCTATCACACACCACCTATGCACCCATCACGCGCCACCTATCACGCACCACCTAACACAAACCACCTATCACACACCACCTATCACACACCACCTATCCACCTATCATGCGCCACCTATCATGCGCCACCTATCACACACCACCTATCACACAAAACCTATCACAAACCACCTATCACACACCACCTATCACACACCACCTATCCACCAATCACACGCCACCTATCACGCACCACCTATCACACACCACCTGTCACACACCACCTATCCACCTATCACGCGCCACCTATCACACACCACCTATCACACACCACCTATCACACACCACATATCACACATGACCTATCAGACATCACCTATCCACCTATCACACACCACCAGTCACGCAACACGTATCACAAACCACCTATCACACACCACCTATCCATCTATCATGCGCCACCTATCACGCACCACCTGTCACACAACACCTATCACACACCACCTAACACGCACCACCTATCCACCTATCACGCGCCACCTATCACGCACCACCGATCACACACCACCTATCCAGCTATCACGCACCACCTATAACTCACCACCTATCACTCACCACCTATCCACCTATCACGCGCCACCTATCACGCGCCACCCATCACACACCACCTATCACACGCCATCTATCCACCTATCACGCGCCACCTATCACACAGCATCTATCACACACCACCTATCACACACAACCTATCCACCTATCACGCGCCACCTATCACAAACCGCCTATCACACACCACCTATCACACACCACCTATCACACACCACCTATCCACCTATCAGGCGCCACCTATCATGCACCACCTATCACAAACCACCTATCACACACCACCTATCACACACCACATCTCTCACACGACCTATCACATGCCACCTATCTCACAACACCTATCACACACCACCTATCACACAGAACCTATCACACGCCACCTATCACACAACACCTATCACACACCACCTATCACGCACCACCCATCACACACCACCGATCACACACAACCTATCACACGCCACCTATCACACAACACCTATCACAGACCACCTATCACACACCACCTATCACACACCACCTATCACACACCACCTTTCACACACCACCTATCACACACCACCTATCACACACTACCTATCACACACCGCCTTTCACACACCACCTATCACACACCACCTAACCACCTATCACACACCACCTATCACACACAACCTATCACACACAACCTATCATTCACCACCTATCAAACACCACCTATCACAGACCATCTATCACACGCCACCTATCACACAACACCTAGCAGACACCACGTAACCATCTATCACACACGAACTATCACACAGCACCTATCGCACACCACCTATCACACACCACCTATCAGGTGACACCTATCACGCGCCACCTATCACGCACCACCTATCACACCCCAACTATCCACCTATCACGCACCACCTATCACTCACCACCTATCACACACCACCTAACCACCAATCACGCACCACCTATCACGCGCCACCTATCACACACCACCTATCATACACCACCTATGCACCTATAACGCGCCACGTATCACACACCACCTATCACGCGCCAGGTGTCACACACCACCTATCACACAGCACCTATCACACACCACCTATCCACCCATCACGCGCCACCTATCACGCACCACCTAACACAAACCACCTATCACACACCACCTATCGCACACCACCTATCCACCTATCACGCGCCACCTATCACGCGCCACCTATCACACACCACCTATCACACAAAACCAAGCACAAACCACCTATCACACACCACCTATCACACACCACCTATCCACCAATCACGCGCCACCTATCACGCACCACCTATCACCCACCACCTATCACACACCACCTATCCACCTATCACGCGCCACCTATCACACACCACCTATCACACACCACCTATCACACACCACATATCACACACGACATATCAGACACCACCTATCCACCTATCACACACCACCAGTCACGCACCAGCTATCACTCACCACCTATCACACACCACCTATCCATCTATCATGCGCCACCTATCATGCACCACCTGTCACACACCAACCTAACACGCACCACCTAACACAAACCACCTATCACACACCACCTATCGCACACCACCTATGCACCGATCACGCGCCACCTATCATGCGCCACCTATCACACACCACCTATCACACAAAACCTATCACAAACCACCTATCACACACCACCTATCACACACCACCTATCCACCAATCACGCGCCACCTATCACGCACCACCTATCACCCACCACCTATCACACACCACCTATCCACCTATCACGCGCCACCTATCACACACCACCTATCACACACCACCTATCACACACCACATATCACACACGACATATCAGACACCACCTATCCACCTATCACACACCACCAGTCACGCACCACCTATCACTCACCACCTATCACACACCACCTATCCATCTATCATGCGCCACCTATCACGCAACACCTGTCACACACCACCTATCACACACCACCTAACACGCACCACCTATCCACCTATCACGCGCCACCTATCACGCACCACCTATCACACACCACCTATGCACCCATCACGCGCCACCTATCACGCACCACCTAACACAAACCACCTATCACACACCACCTATCACACACCACCTATCCACCTATCATGCGCCACCTATCATGCGCCACCTATCACACACCACCTATCACACAAAACCTATCACAAACCACCTATCACACACCACCTATCACACACCACCTATCCACCAATCACACGCCACCTATCACGCACCACCTATCACACACCACCTGTCACACACCACCTATCCACCTATCACGCGCCACCTATCACACACCACCTATCACACACCACCTATCACACACCACATATCACACATGACCTATCAGACATCACCTATCCACCTATCACACACCACCAGTCACGCAACACGTATCACAAACCACCTATCACACACCACCTATCCATCTATCATGCGCCACCTATCACGCACCACCTGTCACACAACACCTATCACACACCACCTAACACGCACCACCTATCCACCTATCACGCGCCACCTATCACGCACCACCGATCACACACCACCTATCCAGCTATCACGCACCACCTATTACTCACCACCTATCACTCACCACCTATCCACCTATCACGCGCCACCTATCACGCGCCACCCATCACACACCACCTATCACACGCCATCTATCCACCTATCACGCGCCACCTATCACACAGCATCTATCACACACCACCTATCACACACAACCTATCCACCTATCACGCGCCACCTATCACAAACCGCCTATCACACACCACCTATCACACACCACCTATCACACACCACCTATCCACCTATCAGGCGCCACCTATCATGCACCACCTATCACAAACCACCTATCACACACCACCTATCACACACCACATCTCTCACACGACCTATCACATGCCACCTATCTCACAACACCTATCACACACCACCTATCACACAGAACCTATCACACGCCACCTATCACACAACACCTATCACAAACCACCTATCACGCACCACCCATCACACACCACCGATCACACACAACCTATCACACGCCACCTATCACACAACACCTATCACAGACCACCTATCACACACCACCTATCACACACCACCTATCACACACCACCTTTCACACACCACCTATCACACACCACCTATCACACACTACCTATCACACACCGCCTTTCACACACCACCTATCACACACCACCTATCACACACCACCTATCACACACAACCTATCACACACAACCTATCACTCACCACCTATCAAACACCACCTATCACACGCCACCTATCACACAACACCTAGCAGACACCACGTAACCATCTATCACACACGAACTATCACACAGCACCTATCGCACACCACCTATCACACACCACCTATCAGGTGACACCTATCATGCGCCACCTATCACACGCCATCTTTCATTCGCCAACGATAACACACCACCTATCACACACCACCTATCACACGCCACCTATCACACGCCACCCATCACACTCCATCTATCACACGCCACCTATTACACACCACCTATCACACGCCACCTATCTCACGCCACCTATCACACGCCACCCATCACACTCCATCTATCACACACCACCAATTACACACCACCTATCACACGCCACCCATCCCACGCCATCTATCACACGCCACCTAACACACACCACCTATCACACACCACCTATCACACACCCCCTTTCACACGCCACCTATCACAGACCACCTATCACACACCACCTATCACATTCCACCTATCCACCTATCACGCGCCACCTATCACACACCACCTATCACACACCACCTATCACACGCCACATATCACACACGACCTATCAGACACCACCTATCCACCTATCACACATCACCTATCACACACCACCTATCACACACCACCTTTCACACGCCACCTATCACAGACCACCTATCACACACCACCTATCACATTCCACCTATCCACCTATCACGCGCCACCTATCACACACCACCTATCACACACCACCTATCACACACCACATATCACACACGACCTATCAGACACCACCTATCCACCTATCACAAACCGCCTATCACACACCACCTATCACACACCACCTATCACACACTACCTATCCACCTATCACGCGCCACCTATCATGCACCACCTATCACACACCACCTATCACACACCACATATCTCACACGACCTATCACACGCCACCTATCACACACGACCTATCACACCCCACCTATCACGCACCACCTATCACACTCCACCTATCACAAACCACCTATCACACACCACCTATCACACACCACCTTTCACACGCCACCCATTACAAGCCATCTATCACACGCCACCTATTACACACCACCTATCACACGCCACCCATCACACGCCATCTATCACACGCCACCTATCACACGACAGCTATCACACACCACCTATCACACACCACCTATCACACACCACCTATCTACCTATCACACACCACTTATCACACACCACCTATCCACCTATCACAAACCACCTATCACGCACCACCTATCACACAACACCTATCACACACCACCTATCCAACTATCACGCGCTACCTAGCACGCACCACCTGTCACACACCACCTATTCCGCACCACCTATCCACCTATCACGCGCCACCTATCACGCACCACCTATCACACCCCAACTATCCACCTATCACGCACCACCTATCACTCACCACCTATCACACACCACCTATCCACCTATCACGCACCACCTATCACGCGCCACCTATCACACACCACCTATCACACACCACCTATGCACCAATCACGCGCCACCTATCACACACCACCTATCACGCGCCACGTTTCACACACCACCTATCACACACCACCTATCACACACCACCTATCCACCCATCACGCGCCACCTATCACGCACCACCTAACACAAACCACCTATCACACACCACCTATCACACACCACCTATCCACCTATCAAGCGCCACCTATCATGCGCCACCTATCACACACCACCTATCACACAAAACCTATCACAAACCACCTATTACACACCACCTATCACACACCACCTATCCACCAATCACACATAACCTATCACCCACCACCTATCACACACCACTTATCACACACGACCTATCAGACACCACCTATCCACCTATCACAGACCACCTATCACACACCACCTATCACACACCACCTATCACACACCACCTTTCACACACCACCTATCACACACCACCTATCACACACTACCTATCACACACCACCTTTCACACACCACCTATCACACACCACCTAACCACCTATCACACACAACCTATCACACACAACCTATCACACACAACCTATCACTCACCACCTATCAAACACCACCTATCACACGCCACCTATCACACAACACCTAGCAGACACCACGTAACCATCTATCACACACGAACTATCACACACCACCTATCGCACATCACCTATCACACACCACCTATCAGGTGACACCTATCATGCGCCACCTATCACACGCCATCTTTCATTCGCCAACGATAACACACCACCTATCAAACACCACCTATCACACGCCACCTATCACACGCCACCAATCACACTCCATCTATCACACGCCACCTATTACACACCACCTATCACACGCCACCTATCTCACGCCACCTATCACACGACACCCATCACACTCCATCTATCACACGCCACCTATTACACACCACCTATCACACGCCCCCTTACTCACGCCACCTATCACACGACACCTATCACACACCACCTATTACACACCACCTATCACACACCACCTATCACACACCACCTATCACACACCACCTATCACACACCACCGATCACACACCACCCATCACACACCACCCATCACACACCACCTATCACACACCACCTATCACACTCCACCTATCACATGCCACCGATCACACACCACCTATCAATCACCACCTATCACACAGCACCTATCACACACCACCTATCACACACCACCTATCACACGCCACCCATCACACGCCATCTATCACACGCCACCAATTACACACCACCTATCACACGCCACCCATCCCACGCCATCTATCACACGCCACCTATCACACACCACCTATCACACACCACCTATCACACACCCCCTTTCACACGCCACCTATCACAGACCACCTATCACACACCACCTATCACATTCCACCTATCCACCTATCACGCGCCACCTATCACACACCACCTATCACACACCACCTATCACACACCACATATCACACACGACCTATCAGACACCACCTATCCACCTATCACACACCACCAGTCACGCACCACCTATCACTCACCACCAATCACACACCACCTATCCATCTATCATGCGACACCTATCACGCACCACCTGTCACACACCACCTATCACACACCACCTAACACGCACCACCTATCCACCTATCACGCGCCACCTATCACGCACCACCTATCACACACCACCTATCCACCTATCACGCACCACCTATAACTCACCACCTATCACTCACCACCTATCCACCTATCACGCGCCACCTATCACGGGCCACCCATCACACACCACCTATCACACGCCATCTATCCACCTATCACGCGCCACCTATCAAACACCATCTATCACACACCACCTATCACACAGAATCTATCCACCTATCACACACCACCTATCACACACCACATATCACACACGACATATCAGACACCACCTATCCACCTATCACACACCACCAGTCACGCACCACCTATCACTCACCACCTATCACACACCACCTATCCATCTATCATGCGCCACCTATCACGCAACACCTGTCACACACCACCTATCACACACCACCTAACACGCACCACCTATCCACCTATCACGCGCCACCTATCACGCACCACCTATCACACACCACCTATGCACCCATCACGCGCCACCTATCACGCACCACCTAACACAAACCACCTATCACACACCACCTATCATACACCACCTATCCACCTATCATGCGCCACCTATCATGCGCCACCTATCACACACCACCTATCACACAAAACCTATCACAAACCACCTATCACACACCACCTATCACACACCACCTATCCACCAATCACACGCCACCTATCACGCACCACCTATCACACACCACCTGTCACACACCACCTATCCACCTATCACGCGCCACCTATCACACACCACCTATCACACACCACCTATCACACACCACATATCACACATGACCTATCAGACATCACCTATCCACCTATCACACACCACCAGTCACGCAACACGTATCACAAACCACCTATCACACACCACCTATCCATCTATCATGCGCCACCTATCACGCACCACCTGTCACACAACACCTATCACACACCACCTAACACGCACCACCTATCCACCTATCACGCGCCACCTATCACGCACCACCGATCACACACCACCTATCCAGCTATCACGCACCACCTATAACTCACCACCTATCACTCACCACCTATCCACCTATCACGCGCCACCTATCACGCGCCACCCATCACACACCACCTATCACACGCCATCTATCCACCTATCACGCGCCACCTATCACACAGCATCTATCACACACCACCTATCACACACGACCTATCCACCTATCACGCGCCACCTATCACAAACCGCCTATCACACACCACCTATCACACACCACCTATCACACACCACCTATCCACCTATCAGGCGCCACCTATCATGCACCACCTATCACAAACCACCTATCACACACCACCTATCACACACCACATCTCTCACACGACCTATCACATGCCACCTATCTCACAACACCTATCACACACCACCTATCACACAGAACCTATCACACGCCACCTATCACACAACACCTATCACACACCACCTATCACGCACCACCCATCACACACCACCGATCACACACAACCTATCACACGCCACCTATCACACAACACCTATCACAGACCACCTATCACACACCACCTATCACACACCACCTATCACACACCACCTTTCACACACCACCTATCACACACCACCTATCACACACTACCTATCACACACCGCCTTTCACACACCACCTATCACACACCACCTAACCACCTATCACACACCACCTATCACACACAACCTATCACACACAACCTATCATTCACCACCTATCAAACACCACCTATCACAGACCATCTATCACACGCCACCTATCACACAACACCTAGCAGACACCACGTAACCATCTATCACACACGAACTATCACACAGCACCTATCGCACACCACCTATCACACACCACCTATCAGGTGACACCTATCATGCGCCACCTATCACACGCCATCTTTCATTCGCCAACGATAACACACCACCTATCACACACCACCTATCACACGCCACCTATCACACGCCACCCATCACACTCCATCTATCACACGCCACCTATTACACACCACCTATCACACGCCACCTATCTCACGCCACCTATCACACGCCACCCATCACACTCCATCTATCACACACCACCAATTACACACCACCTATCACACGCCACCCATCCCACGCCATCTATCACACGCCACCTATCACACACCACCTATCACACACCACCTATCACACACCCCCTTTCACAAGCCACCTATCACAGACCACCTATCACACACCACCTATCACATTCCACCTATCCACCTATCACGCGCCACCTATCACACACCACCTATCACACACCACCTATCACACACCACATATCACACACGACCTATCAGACACCACCTATCCACCTATCACACATCACCTATCACACACCACCTATCACACACCACCTTTCACACGCCACCTATCACAGACCACCTATCACACACCACCTATCACATTCCACCTATCCACCTATCACGCGCCACCTATCACACACCACCTATCACACACCACCTATCACACACCACATATCACACACGACCTATCAGACACCACCTATCCACCTATCACAAACTGCCTATCACACACCACCTATCACACACCACCTATCACACACTACCTATCCACCTATCACGCGCCACCTATCATGCACCACCTATCACACACCACCTATCACACACCACATATCTCACACGACCTATCACACGCCACCTATCACACACGACCTATCACACCCCACCTATCACGCACCACCTATCACACTCCACCTATCACAAACCACCTATCACACACCACCTATCACACACCACCTTTCACACGCCACCCATTACAAGCCATCTATCACACGCCACCTATTACACACCACCTATCACACGCCACCCATCACACGCCATCTATCACACGCCACCTATCACACGACAGCTATCACACACCACCTATCACACACCACCTATCACACACCACCTATCTACCTATCACACACCACTTATCACACACCACCTATCCACCTATCACAAACCACCTATCACGCACCACCTATCACACAACACCTATCACACACCACCTATCCAACTATCACGCGCTACCTAGCACGCACCACCTGTCACACACCACCTATTCCGCACCACCTATCCACCTATCACGCGCCACCTATCACGCACCACCTATCACACCCCAACTATCCACCTATCACGCACCACCTATCACTCACCACCTATCACACACCACCTATCCACCTATCACGCACCACCTATCACGCGCCACCTATCACACACCACCTATCACACACCACCTATGCACCAATCACGCGCCACCTATCACACACCACCTATCACGCGCCACGTTTCACACACCACCTATCACACACCACCTATCACACACCACCTATCCACCCATCACGCGCCACCTATCACGCACCACCTAACACAAACCACCTATCACACACCACCTATCACACACCACCTATCCACCTATCAAGCGCCACCTATCATGCGCCACCTATCACACACCACCTATCACACAAAACCTATCACAAACCACCTATCACACACCACCTATCACACACCACCTATCCACCAATCACACACCACCTATCACCCACCACCTATCACACACCACTTATCACACACGACCTATCAGACACCACCTATCCACCTATCACAGACCACCTATCACACACCACCTATCACACACCACCTATCACACACCACCTTTCACACACCACCTATCACACACCACCTATCACACACTACCTATCACACACCACCTTTCACACACCACCTATCACACACCACCTAACCACCTATCACACACAACCTATCACACACAACCTATCACACACAACCTATCACTCACCACCTATCAAACACCACCTATCACACGCCACCTATCACACAACACCTAGCAGACACCACGTAACCATCTATCACACACGAACTATCACACACCACCTATCGCACACCACCTATCACACACCACCTATCAGGTGACACCTATCATGCGCCACCTATCACACGCCATCTTTCATTCGCCAACGATAACACACCACCTATCAAACACCACCTATCACACGCCACCTATCACACGCCACCAATCACACTCCATCTATCACACGCCACCTATTACACACCACCTATGACACGCCACCTATCTCACGCCACCTATCACACGACACCCATCACACTCCATCTATCACACGCCACCTATTACACACCACCTATCACACGCCCCCTTTCTCACGCCACCTATCACACGACACCTATCAAACACCACCTATTACACACCACCTATCACACGCCACCTATCACACACCACCTATCACACACCACCTATCACACACCACCGATCACACACCACCCATCACACAGCACCTATCACACACCACCTATCACACACCACCTATCACACGCCACCTATCACATGCCACCGATCACACACCACCTATCAATCACCACCTATCACACAGCACCTATCACACACCACCTATCACACACCACCTATCACACGCCACCCATCACACGCCATCTATCACACGCCACCAATTACACACCACCTATCACACGCCACCCATCCCACGCCATCTATCACACGCCACCTATCACACACCACCTATCACACACCACCTATCACACACCCCCTTTCACACGCCACCTATCACAGACCACCTATCACACACCACCTATCACATTCCACCTATCCACCTATCACGCGCCACCTATCACACACCACCTATCACACACCACCTATCACACACCACATATCACACACGACCTATCAGACACCACCTATCCACCTATCACACACCACCAGTCACGCACCACCTATCACTCACCACCAATCACACACCACCTATCCATCTATCATGCGCCACCTATCACGCACCACCTGTCACACACCACCTATCACACACCACCTAACACGCACCACATATCCACCTATCACGCGCCACCTATCACGCACCACCTATCACACACCACCTATCCACCTATCACGCACCACCTATAACTCACCACCTATCACTCACCACCTATCCACCTATCACGCGCCACCTATCACGGGCCACCCATCACACACCACCTATCACACGCCATCTATCCACCTATCACGCGCCACCTATCAAACACCATCTATCACACACCACCTATCACACAGAATCTATCCACCTATCACACGCCACCTATCACAAACCGCCTATCACACACCACCTATCACACACCATCTATCACACACTACCTATCCACCTGTCAGCGCCACCTATCATGCAGCACCTATCACACACCACCTATCACACACCACATATCTCACACGACCTATCACACGCCACCTATCACACACGACCTATCACGCACCACCTATCACACTCCACCTATCACAAACCACCTATCACACACCACCTATCACACACCACCTTTCACACGCCACCCATTACAAGCCATCTATCACACGCCACCTATTACACACCACCTATCACACGCCACCCATCATACGCCATCTATCACACGCCACCTATCACACGACACCTATCACACACCACCTATCACACACCACCTATCACACACCACCTATCTACCTATCACACACCACTTATCACACACCACCTATCCACCTATCACAAACCACCTATCACGCACCACCTATCACACAACACCTATCACACACCACCTATCCAACTATCACGCGCTACCTAGCACGCACCACCTGTCACACACCACCTATTCCGCACCACCTATCCACCTATCACGCGCCACCTATCACGCACCACCTATCACACCCCAACTATCCACCTATCACGCACCACCTATCACTCACCACCTATCACACACCACCTATCCACCTATCACGCACCACCTATCACGCGCCACCTATCACACACCACCTATCACACCCCACCTATGCACCAATCACGCGCCACCTATCACACACCACCTATCACGCGCCACGTGTCACACACCACCTATCACACACCACTTATCACACACCACCTATCCACCCAACACGCGCCACCTATCACGCACCACCTAACACAAACCACCTATCACACACCACCTATCACACACCACCTATACACCTATCAAGCGCCACCTATCATGCGCCACCTATCACACACCACCTATCACACAAAACCTATCACAAACCACCTATCACACACCACCTATCACACACCACATATCCACCAATCACACACCACCTATCACCCACCACCTATCACACACCACTTATCACACACGACCTATCAGACACCACCTATCCACCTATCACACACCACCTATCACACACCACCTATCACACACCACATTTCACACACCACCTATCACACACTACCTATCACACACCACCTTTCACACACCACCTATCACACACCACCTAACCACCTATCACACACCACCTATCACACACAACCTATCACACACAACCTATCACTCACCACCTATCAAACACCACCTATCACAGACCATCTATCACACGCCACCTATCACACAACACCTAGCAGACACCACGTAACCATCTATCACACACGAACTATCACACACCACCTATCGCACACCACCTATCACACACCACCTATCAGGTGCCACCTATCATGCGCCACCTATCACACGCCATCTTTCATTCGCCAACGATAACACACCACCTATCACACACCACCTATCACACGCCACCTATCACACGCCACCCATCACACTCCATCTATCACACGCCACCTATTACACACCACCTATCACACGCCACCTATCTCACGCCACCTATCACACGCCACCCATCACACTCCATCTATCACACGCCACCTATTACACACCACCTATCACACGCCACCTATCTCACGCCACCTATCACACGACACCTATCACACACCACCTATTACACACCACCTATCACACGCCACCTATCACACACCACCTATCACACACCACCTATCACACACCACCGATCACACACCACCCATCACACACCACCCATCACACACCACCTATCACACACCACCTATCACACGCCACCTATCACATGCCACCGATCACACACCACCTATCAATCACCACCTATCACACAGCACCTATCACACACCACCTATCACACACCACCTATCACACGCCACCCATCACACGCCATCTATCACAAGCCACCAATTACACACCACCTATCACACGCCACCCATCCCACGCCATCTATCACACGCCACCTATCACACACCACCTATCACACACCACCTATCACACACCCCCTTTCACACGCCACCTATCACAGACCACCTATCACACACCACCTATCACATTCCACCTATCAACCTATCACGCGCCACCTATCACACACCCCCTATCACACACCACCTATCACACACCACATATCACACACGACCTATCAGACACCACCTATCCACATATCACACACCACCAGTCACGCACCACCTATCACTCACCACCTATCACACACCACCTATCCATCTATCATGCGCCACCTATCACGCACCACCTGTCACACACCACCTATCACACACCACCTAACACGCACCACCTATCCACCTATCACGCGCCACCTATCACGCACCACCTATCACACACCACCTATCCACCTATCACGCACCACCTATAACTCACCACCTATCACTCACCACCTATCCACCTATCACGCGCCACCTATCACGGGCTACCCATCACACACCACCTATCACACGCCATCTATCCACCTATCACGCGCCACCTATCACACACCATCTATCACACACCACCTATCACACAGAATCTATCCACCTATCACACGCCACCTATCACAAACCGCCTATCACACACCACCTATCACATACCACCTATCACAAACCACCTATCCACCTATCACGCGCCACCTATCATGCACCACCTATCACACACCACCTATCACACACCACATATCTCACACGACCTATCACACGCCACCTATCACACACGACCTATCACACACCACCTATCACGCACCACCTATCACACTCCACCTATCACAAACCACCTATCACACACCACCTATCACACACCACCTTTCACACGCCACCCATTACAAGCCATCTATCACACGCCACCTATTACACACCACCTATCACACGCCACCCATCACACGCCATCCATCACACGCCACCTATCACACGACACCTATCACACACCACCTATCACACACCACTTATCACACACCACCTATCTACCTATCACACACCACTTATCACACACCACCTATCCACTTATCACAAACCACCTATCACGCACCACCTATCACACAACACCTATCACACACCACCTATCCAACTATCACGCGCTACCTAGCACGCACCACCTGTCACACACCACCTATTCCGCACCACCTATCCACCTATCACGCGCCACCTATCACGCACCACCTATCACACCCCAACTATCCACCTATCACGCACCACCTATCACTCACCACCTATCACACACCACCTATCCACCTATCACGCAACACCTATCACGCGCCACCTATCACACACCACCTATCACAAACCACCTATGCACCAATCACGCGCCACCTATCACACACCACCTATCACGCGCCACGTGTCACACACCACCTATCACACACCACCTATCACACACCACCTATCCACCCATCACGCGCCACCTATCACGCACCACCTAACACAAACCACCTATCACACACCACCTATCACACACCACCTATCCACCTATCAAGCGCCACCTATCATGCGCCACCTATCACACACCACCTATCATACAAAACCTATCACAAACCACCTATCACACACCACCTATCACACACCACCTATCCACCAATCACACACCACCTATCACCCACCACCTATCACACACCACTTATCACACACGACCTATCAGACACCACCTATCCACCTATCACAGACCGCCTATCACACACCACCTATCACACACCACCTATCACACACCACCTTTCACACACCACCTATCACACACCACCTATCACACACTACCTATCACACACCACCTTTCACACACCACCTATCACACACCACCTAACCACCTATCACACACGACCTATCACACACAACCTATCACACACAACCTATCACTCACCACCTATCAAACACCACCTATCACAGACCATCTATCACACGCCACCTATCACACAACACCTAGCAGACACCACGTAACCATCTATCACACACGAACTATCACACACCACCTATCGCACACCACCTATCACACACCACCTATCAGGTGACACCTATCATGCGCCACCTATCACACGCCATCTTTCATTCGCCAACGATAACACACCACCTATCACTCACCACCTATCACATGCCACCTATCACAGGCCACCCATCACACTCCATCTATCACACGCCACCTATTACACACCACCTATCACACGCCACCTATCTCACGCCACCTATCACACGACACCTATCACACACCACCTATTACACACCACCTATCACACGCCACCTATCACACACCACCTATCACACACCACCTATCACACACCACCGATCACACACCACCCATCACACACCACCCATCACACACCACCTATCACACACCACCTATCACACGCCACCTATCACATGCCACCGATCACACACCACCTATCAATCACCACCTATCACACAGCACCTATCACACACCACCTATCACACACCACCTATCACACGCCACCCATCACACGCCATCTATCACACGCCACCAATTACACACCACCTATCACACGCCACCCATCCCACGCCATCTATCACACGCCACCTATCACACACCACCTATCACACACCACCTATCACACACCCCCTTTCACACGCCACCTATCACAGACCACCTATCACACACCACCTATCACATTCCACCTATCAACCTATCACGCGCCACCTATCACACACCACCTATCACACACCACCTATCACACACCACATATCACACACGACCTATCAGACACCACCTATCCACATATCACACACCACCAGTCACGCACCACCTATCACTCACCACCTATCACACACCACCTATCCATCTATCATGCGCCACCTATCACGCACCACCTGTCACACACCACCTATCACACACCACCTAACACGCACCACCTATCCACCTATCACGCGCCACCTATCACGCACCACCTATCACACACCACCTATCCACCTATCACGCACCACCTATAACTCACCACCTATCACTCACCACCTATCCACCTATCACGCGCCACCTATCACGGGCTACCCATCACACACCACCTATCACACGCCATCTATCCACCTATCACGCGCCACCTATCACACACCATCTATCACACACCACCTATCACACAGAATCTATCCACCTATCACACGCCACCTATCACAAACCGCCTATCACACACCACCTATCACATACCACCTATCACAAACCACCTATCCACCTATCACGCGCCACCTATCATGCACCACCTATCACACACCACCTATCACACACCACATATCTCACACGACCTATCACACGCCACCTATCACACACGACCTATCACACACCACCTATCACGCACCACCTATCACACTCCACCTATCACAAACCACCTATCACACACCACCTATCACACACCACCTTTCACACGCCACCCATTACAAGCCATCTATCACACGCCACCTATTACACACCACCTATCACACGCCACCCATCACACGCCATCCATCACACGCCACCTATCACACGACACCTATCACACACCACCTATCACACACCACTTATCACACACCACCTATCTACCTATCACACACCACTTATCACACACCACCTATCCACTTATCACAAACCACCTATCACGCACCACCTATCACACAACACCTATCACACACCACCTATCCAACTATCACGCGCTACCTAGCACGCACCACCTGTCACACACCACCTATTCCGCACCACCTATCCACCTATCACGCGCCACCTATCACGCACCACCTATCACACCCCAACTATCCACCTATCACGCACCACCTATCACTCACCACCTATCACACACCACCTATCCACCTATCACGCAACACCTATCACGCGCCACCTATCACACACCACCTATCACAAACCACCTATGCACCAATCACGCGCCACCTATCACACACCACCTATCACGCGCCACGTGTCACACACCACCTATCACACACCACCTATCACACACCACCTATCCACCCATCACGCGCCACCTATCACGCACCACCTAACACAAACAACCTATCACACACCACCTATCACACACCACCTATCCACCTATCAAGCGCCACCTATCATGCGCCACCTATCACACACCACCTATCATACAAAACCTATCACAAACCACCTATCACACACCACCTATCACACACCACCTATCCACCAATCACACACCACCTATCACCCACCACCTATCACACACCACTTATCACACACGACCTATCAGACACCACCTATCCACCTATCACAGACCACCTATCACACACCACCTATCACACACCACCTATCACACACCACCTTTCACACACCACCTATCACACACCACCTATCACACACTACCTATCACACACCACCTTTCACACACCACCTATCACACACCACCTAACCACCTATCACACACGACCTATCACACACAACCTATCACACACAACCTATCACTCACCACCTATCAAACACCACCTATCACAGACCATCTATCACACGCCACCTATCACACAACACCTAGCAGACACCACGTAACCATCTATCACACACGAACTATCACACACCACCTATCGCACACCACCTATCACACACCACCTATCAGGTGACACCTATCATGCGCCACCTATCACACGCCATCTTTCATTCGCCAACGATAACACACCACCTATCACTCACCACCTATCACATGCCACCTATCACAGGCCACCCATCACACTCCATCTATCACACGCCACCTATTACACACCACCTATCACACGCCACCTATCTCACGCCACCTATCACACGACACCTATCACACACCACCTATTACACACCACCTATCACACGCCACCTATCACACACCACCTATCACACACCACCTATCACACACCACCGATCACACACCACCCATCACACACCACCCATCACACACCACCTATCACACACCACCTATCACATGCCACCTATCACATGCCACCGATCACACACCACCTATCAATCACCACCTATCACACAGCACCTATCACACACCACCTAACACACACCACCTATCATATGCCACCTATCATGCGTCACCTATCACACACCACCTATCACACACCACCTATCACACGCCACCCATCACACGCCATCTATCACACGCCACCTATTACACACCACCTATCACACGCCACCCATCCCACGCCATCTATCACACGCCACCTATCACACACCACCTATCACACACCACCTATCACACACCCCCTTTCACACACCACCTATCACAGACCACCTATCACACACAACCTATCACATTCCACCTATCCACCTATCACGCGCCACCTATCACACACCACCTATCACACACCACCTATCACACACCACATATTACACACGACCTATCAGACACCACCTATCCACCTATCACACACCACCAGTCACGCACCACCTATCACTCAGCACCTATCACACACCACCTATCCATCTATCATGCGCCACCTATCACGCACCACCTGTCACACACCACCTATCACACACCACCTAACACGCACCACCTATCCACCTATCACGCGCCACCTATCACGCACCACCTATAACTCACCACCTATCACTCACCACCTATCCACCTATCACGCGCCACCTATCACGCGCCACCCATCACACACCACCTATCACACGCCATCTATCCACCTATCACGCGCCACCTATCACACACCATCTATCACACACCACCTATCACACAGAACCTATCCACCTATCACACGCCACCTATCACAAACCGCCTATCACACACCACCTATCACACACCACCTATCACACACCACCTATCCACCTATCACGCGCCACCTATCATGCACCACCTATCACACACCACCTATCACACACCACCTATCTACCTATCACACACCACTTATCACACACCACCTATCCACCTATCACAAACCACCTATCACGCACCACCTATCACACAACACCTATCACACACCACCTATCCAACTATCACGCGCTACCTAGCACGCACCACCTGTCACACACCACCTATTCCGCACCACCTATCCACCTATCACGCGCCACCTATCACGCACCACCTATCACACCCCAACTATCCACCTATCACGCACCACCTATCACTCACCACCTATCACACACCACCTATCCACCTATCACGCACCACCTATCACGCGCATCCTATCACACACCACCTATCACACACCACATATCACACACCACCTATGCACCTATCACGCGCCACCTATCACACACCACCTATCACGCGCCACGTGTCACACACCACCTATCACACACCACCTATCACACACCACCTATCCACCCATCACGCGCCACCTATCACGCACCACCTAACACAAACCACCTATCACACACCACCTATCACACACCACCTATCCACCTATCAAGCGCCACCTATCATGCGCCACCTATCACAGACCACCTATCACACAAAACCTATCACAAACCACCTATCACACACCACCTATCACACACCACCTATCCACCAATCACACACCACCTATCACCCACCACCTATCACACACCACTTATCACACACGACCTATCAGACACCACCTATCCACCTATCACACACCACCAGTCACGCACCACGTATCACAAACCACCTATCACACACCACCTATCCATCTATCATGCGCCACGTATCACGCACCACCTGTCACACACCACCTATCACACACCACCTAACACACACCACCTATCCACCTATCACGCGCCTCCTATCACGCACCACCTATCACACACCACCTATCCACCTATCACGCGCCACCTATCACGCACCACCCATCACACACCACCTATCACACGCCATCTATCCACCTATCACGCGCCACCTATCACGCACCACCCATCACAGACCACCTATCACACGCCATCTATCCACCTATCACGCACCACCTATAACACACCATCTATCACACACCACCTATCACACACAACCTATCCACCTATCACGCGCCACCTATCACAAACCGCCTATCACACACCACCTATCACACACCACCTATCACACGCCACCTATCACACAACACCTATCACACACCACCTATCACACACCAGCCATCACACACCACCGATCACACACCACCTATCGCACGCCACCTATCACACAACACCTATCACACACCACCTATCACACACCACCTATCACACACCACCTTTCACACACCACCTATCACACACCACCTATCACACAGCACCTATCACACACCACCTTTCACACACCACCTATCACACACCACCTAACCACCTATCACACACCACCTATCACACACAACCTATCACACACAACCTATCACTCACCACCTATCAAACACCACCTATCACAGACCATCTATCACACGCCACCCATCACACAACACCTATCAGACACCACGTAACCATCTATCACACACCAACTATCACACACCACCTATCGCACACCACCTATCACACACCACCTATCAGGTGCCACCGATCATGCGCCACCTATCACACGCCATCTTTCATTCGCCACCGATAACACACCACCTATCACACACCACCTATCAGACGCCACCGATCACACGCCACCCATCACACTCCACCTATCACACACCACCTATTACACACCAGCTATCACTCGCCACCTATCACATGCCACCGATCACACACCACCTATCACACACCACCTATCACACACCACCCAACATATGCCACCTATCATGCGTCACCTATCACACACCACCTATCACACACCACCTATCACACGCCACCCATCACACGCCATCTATCACACGCCACCTATTACACACCACTTCTCACACGCCACCCATCCCACGCCATCTTTCACACGCCACCTATCACACACCACCTAGTACACACCACCTATCACACACCCCCTTTCACACACCACCTATCACAGACCACCTATCACACACCACCTATCACACTCCACCTATCACAAACCACCTATCACACACCACCTATCACACACCACCTTTCACACGCTACCCATTACAAGCCATCTATCACACGCCACCTATTACACACCACCTATCACACGCCACCCATCACACGCCATCTATCACACACCACCTATCACACGACACCTATCACACACCACCTATCACACACCACGTATCACACACCACCTATCTACCTATCACACACCACCTATCACACACCAGCTATCCACCTATCACAAACCACCTATCACGCACCACCTATCACACAACACCTATCACACACCACCTATCCAACTATCACGCGCCACCTAGCATGCACCACCTGTCACACACCACCTATTCCGCACCACCTATCCACCTATCACGCGCCACCTATCACGCACCAACTATCACACCCCAACTATCCACCTATCACGCACCACCTATCACTCACCACCTATCACACACCACCTATCTACCTATCACGCACCACCTATCACGCGCCACCTATCACACACCACCTATCACAAACCACCTATGCACCAATCACGCGCCACCTATCACACACCACCTATCACGCGCCACGTGTCACACACCACCTATCACACACCACCTATCACACACCACCTATCCAGCCATCACGCGCCACCTATCACGCACCACCTAACACAAACCACCTATCACACACCACCTATCACACACCACCTATCCACCTATCAAGCGCCACCTATCATGCGCCACCTATCACACACCACCTATCACACAAAACCTATCACAAACCACCTATCACACACCACCTATCACACACCACCTATCCACCAATCACACACCACCTATCACCCACCACCTATCACACACCACTTATCACACACGACCTATCAGACACCACCTATCCACCTATCACAGACCACCTATCACACACCACCTATCACACACCACCTATCACACACCACCTTTCACACACCACCTATCACACACCACCTATCACACACTACCTATCACACACCACCTTTCACACACCACCTATCACACACCACCTAACCACCTATCACACACCATCTATCACACACAACCTATCACTCACCACCTATCAAACACCACCTATCACAGACCATCTATCACACGCCACCTATCACACAACACCTAGCAGACACCACGTAACCATCTATCACAAAAGAACTATCACACACCACCTATCGCACACCACCTATCACACACCACCTATCAGGTGACACCTATCATGCGCCACCTATCACACGCCATCTTTCATTCGCCAACGATAACACACCACCTATCACTCACCACCTATCACATGCCACCTATCACAGGCCACCCATCACACTCCATCTATCACACGCCACCTATTACACACCACCTATCACACGCCACCTATCTCACGCCACCTATCACACGACACCTATCACACACCACCTATTACACACCACCTATCACACGCCACCTATCACACACCACCTATCACACACCATCTATCACACACCACCGATCACACACCACCCATCACACACCACCCATCACACACCACCTATCACACACCACCTATCACACGCCACCTATCACATGCCACCGATCACACACCACCTATCAATCACCACCTATCACACGCCACCTATCACACACCACCTATCACACACCACCTATCATATGCCACCTATCATGCGTCACCTATCCACCTATCACGCGCCACCTATCATGCACCACCTATCACACACCACCTATCACACACCACCTATCTACCTATCACACACCACTTATCACACACCACCTATCCACCTATCACAAACCACCTATCACGCACCACCTATCACACAACACCTATCACACACCACCTATCCAACTATCACGCGCTACCTAGCAGGCACCACCTGTCACACACCACCTATTCCGCACCACCTATCCACCTATCACGCGCCACCTATCACGCACCACCTATCACACCCCAACTATCCACCTATCACGCACCACCTATCACTCACCACCTATCACACACCACCTATCCACCTATCACGCACCACCTATCACGCGCATCCTATCACACACCACCTATCACACACCACATATCACACACCACCTATGCACCTATCACGCGCCACCTATCACACACCACCTATCACGCACCACGTGTCACACACCACCTATCACACACCACCTATCATACACCACCTATCCACCCATCTCGCGCCACCTATCACGCACCACCTAACACAAACCACCTATCACACACCACCTATCACACACCACCTATCCACCTATCAAGCGCCACCTATCATGCGCCACCTATCACACACCACCTATCACACAAAACCTATCACAAACCACCTATCACACACCACCTATCACACACCACCTATCCACCAATCACACACCACCTATCACCCACCACCTATCACATACCACTTATCACACACGACCTATCAGACACCACCTATCCACCTATCACACACCACCAGTCACGCACCACGTATCACAAACCACCTATCACACACCACCTATCCATCTATCATGCGCCACGTATCACGCACCACCTGTCACACACCACCTATCACACACCACCTAACACACACCACCTATCCACCTATCACGCGCCTCATATCACGCACCACCGATCTCACACCACCTATCCACCTATCACGCGCCACCTATCACGCACCACCCATCACACACCACCTATCACACGCCATCTATCCACCTATCACGCGCCACCTATCACGCACCATCCATCACAGACCACCTATCACACGCCATCTATCCACCTATCACGCGCCACCTATAACACACCATCTATCACACACCACCTATCACACACAACCTATCCACCTATCACGCGCCACCTATCACAAACCGCCTATCACACACCACCTATCACACACCACCTATCACACGCCACCTATCACACAACACCTATCACACACCACCTATCACGCACCACCCATCACACACCACCTATCACACGCCACCTATCTCATGCCATCTATCACACGATACCTATCACACACCACCTATTACACACCACCTATCACACACTATCTATCACACAGCACCTATCACACACCACCTATCACACACCACCTATCACACACCACCTATCACACACCATCTATCACACACCACCTATCACACACCACCGATCACACACCACCCATCACACACCACCTATCACACACCACCTATTACACACCAGCTATCACACGCCACCTATCACATGCCACCGATCACACACCACCTATCACACACCACCTATCACACACCACCTATCATATGCCACCTATCATGCGTCACCTTTCACACACCACCTATCACACACCACCTATCACACGCCACCCATCACACGCCATCTATCACACGCCACCTATTACACACCACCTATCACACGCCACCCATCCCACGCCATCTTTCACACGCCACCTATCACACACCACCTAGTACACACCACCTATCACACACCCCCTTTCACACACCACCTATCACAGACCACCTATCACACACCACCTATCACACTCCACCTATCACAAACCACCTATCACACACCACCTATCACACACCACCTTTCACACGCCACCCATTACAAGCCATCTATCACACGCCACCTATTACACACCACCTATCACACGCCACCCATCACACGCCATCTATCACACACCACCTATCACACGACACCTATCACACACCACCTATCACACACCACCTATCACACACCACCTATCTACCTATCACACACCACCTATCACACACCAGCTATCCACCTATCACAAACCACCTATCACGCACCACCTATCACACAACACCTATCACACACCACCTATCCAACTATCACGCGCCACCTAGCATGCACCACCTGTCACACACCACCTATTCCGCACCACCTATCCACCTATCACGCGCCACCTATCACGCACCACCTATCACACCCCAACTATCCACCTATCACGCACCACCTATCACTCACCACCTATCACACACCACCTATCTACCTATCACGCACCACCTATCACGCGCCACCTATCACACACCATCTATCACACACCACCTATGCACCTATCACGCGCCACCTATCACACACCGCCTATCACGCGCCACGTGTCACACACCACCTATCACACACCACCTATCACACACCACCTATCCACCCATCACGCGCCACCTATCACGCGCTACCTAACACAAACCACCTATCACACACCACCTATCACACACCACCTATCCACCTATCACGCGCCACCTATCACGCGCCACCTATCACACAACACCTATCACACAAAACCTATCACAAACCACCTATCACACACCACCTATCACAAACCACCTATCACACACCACCTATCACACACCACCTATCCACCTATCATGCGCCACCTATCACGCGCCACCTATCACTCACCACCTATCGCACACCACCTATCACACACCAACTATCACACACCACCTATCACGCGCCACCTATCACACACCACCTATCCACCTATCACACGCCACCTATCACGTACCACCTATCCACCTATCACGCGCCACCTATCACGCACCACCTATCACACACCACCTATCCACCTATCATGCGCCACCTATCACACACCACCAATCCACCTATCACGCGCCACCTATCACACACCACCTATCCACCTATCACGCGCCAACTATCACGTACCACCTATCAATCACCACCTATCACACACCACCTATCACACTCCAACAATCACACACCAACTATCACACACCACCTATCACACACCACCTATCACACACCACCTATCACACACCACCTACCACACACCACCTTTCACACACCACCTATCACACTCCACCAATCACACACCAAATATCACACAACACCTATCACACACCACCTATCACACGCCACCTATCACACCTCATCTATCACACGCCACCTATCACACACCACCTATCACACACCACCTATCCACCTACCACACGCCATCTATCACACACCATCTATCACACACCACCTATTACACACCACCTATCCACCTATCACACACCACCTATCACGCACCAACTATCATGCGCCACCTATCATGCGCCACCTATCACGCGCCACCTATCACGCGCCACCTATCACGCAGCCATGTATCGCACGCCACCTATCACATGCCACCTATCACACCTCATCTATCACACGCCACCTATCACACACCACCTATCACACACCACCTATCACACACCACCTCTCCACCTAACACATGCCATCTATCACACACCACCTATCACACACCACCTATCATACACCACCTATCCACCTATCACACACAACCTATCACGCACCAACTATCATGCGCCACCTATCATGCGCCACCTATCACGCGCCACCTATCACGCGGCACCTATCACGCATCCATGTATCGCATGCCACCTATCACACGCCAACTATCACATGCCAACAAACCACCTGTAACACACTACCTATCACTCACCACCTATCACTCTCCACCTATCACACACCACCTATCACACACCACCTATCCACCTATCATGCACCACCTATCACACAGCAGCTATTACACACCACCTATCACACACCACCTATCCACCTATCACGCACCACCTATCACGCACCAGCTATCACAGACCACCTATCACACACCAACTATCCACCTATCACGCACCACCTATCGCACACCACCTATCTCACACCACCTATCACACACTGCCTATCAAACACCACCTATCACACACCACCTATCACGCGCCACCTATCACACACCACCTATCACACACCACCTATCCACCTATCACGCGCCACCTATCACACACCACCTGTCCACCTATCACGCGCCACCTATCACACACCACCTATCCACCTATCACGCGCCAGCTATCACGTACCACCTATCAATCACCACCTATCACACACCACCTATCACGCGCCACCTATCACACACCACCTATCACAAACCACCTATCCACCTATCACGTGCCACCTATCACACACCACCTATCCACCTATCACGCGCCACCTATCACACACCACCTATCCACCTATCACGCGCCAACTATCACGTACCACCTATCAATCACCACCTATCACACACCACCTATCACACTCCAACAATCACACACCACCTATCACACACCACCTATCACACACCACCTATCACACACCACCTATCACACACCACCTACCACACACCACCTATCACACACCACCTATCACACACCACCTATCACACTCCACCAATCACACACCAAATATCACACACCACCTATCACACACCACCTATCACACGCCACCTATCACACCTCATCTATCACACGCCAACTATCACACACCACCTATCACACACCACCTATCACACACCACCTATCCACCTACCACACGCCATCTATCACACACCACCTATCACACACAACCTATCACACACCACCTATCACACACCACCTATCACACGCCACCTATCCACCTATCACTCACCACCTATCACGCACCAACTATCATGCGCCACCTATCGGGCGCCACCAATCATGCGCCACCTATCAAGCGCCACCTATCACGTGCCACCTATCACGCACCAATGTATCGCACACCATCTATCACACACCACCTATCACATGCCACCTAACCACCTGTAACACACCACCTATCACACACCACCTATCACGCTCCACCTATCACACACCACCTATCACACACCACCTATCCACCTATCACGCACCACCTATCACACAGCAGCTATTACACACCACCTATCACACACCACCTATCCACCTATCACGCACCACCTATCACGCACCAGCTATCACAGACCACCTATCACACACCAACTATCCTCCTATCACGCACCACCTATCACACACCACCTATCTCACACCACCTATCACACACCACCTATCACACACCACCTATCACACACCACCTAACCACCTATCACGCGCCACCTATCACGCGCCACCTATCACTCACCACCTATCACACACCACCTACCACCTATCACGCGCCACCTATCACACACCACCTATCCACCTATCATTCGCCACCTATCACGCGCCACCTATCAAACACCACCTATCACACACCACCTGTCACACACCACCTAACATACACCACCTGTCACGCGCCACCTATCACACACCACCTATCAAACACCACCTAACCACCTATCACGTGCCATCTATCACGCGCCACCTATCACACACCACCTATCCACCTATCACACGCCACCTATCACATACCACCTATCCACCTATCATGCGCCCCCTATCACGCACCACCTATCGCACACCACCTATCACGCGCCACCTATGACGTACCACCTATCACACACCACCTATCACACACCACCTATCACGCGCCACCTATCACACACCACCTATCACGCGCCACCTATCACACACCACCTATCACAGACCAGCTATCCACCTATCACGCGCCACCTATCATGCACCACCTATCACACACCACCTATCACACACCACCTATCTACCTATCACACACCACTTATCACACACCACCTATCCACCTATCACAAACCACCTATCACGCACCACCTATCACACAACACCTATCACACACCACCTATCCAACTATCACGCGCTACCTAGCACGCACCACCTGTCACACACCACCTATTCCGCACCACCTATCCACCTATCACGCGCCACCTATCACGCACCACCTATCACACCCCAACTATCCACCTATCACGCACCACCTATCACTCACCACCTATCACACACCATCTATCCACCTATCACGCACCACCTATCACGCGCATCCTATCACACACCACCTATCACACACCACATATCACACACCACCTATGCACCTATCACGCGCCACCTATCACACACCACCTATCACGCGCCACGTGTCACACACCACCTATCACACACCACCTATCACACACCACCTATCCACCCATCTCGCGCCACCTATCACGCACCACCTAACACAAACCACCTATCACACACCACCTATCACACACCACCTATCCACCTATCAAGCGCCACCTATCATGCGCCACCTATCACACACCACCTATCACACAAAACCTATCACAAACCACCTATCACACACCACCTATCACACACCACCTATCCACCAATCACACACCACCTATCACCCACCACCTATCACACACCACTTATCACACACGACCTATCAGACACCACCTATCCACCTATCACACACCACCAGTCACGCACCACGTATCACAAACCACCTATCACACACCACCTATCCATCTATCATGCGCCACGTATCACGCACCACCTGTCACACACCACCTATCACACACCACCTAACACACACCACCTATCCACCTATCACGCGCCTCCTATCACGCACCACCTATCACACACCACCTATCCACCTATCACGCGCCACCTATCACGCACCACCCATCACACACCACCTATCACACGCCATCTATCCACCTATCACGCGCCACCTATCACGCACCACCCATCACAGACCACCTATCACACGCCAACTATCCACCTATCACGCGCCACCTATAACACACCATCTATCACACACCACCTATCACACACAACCTATCCACCCGTCACGCGCCACCTATCACAAACCGCCTATCACACACCACCTATCACACACCACCTATCACACGCCACCTATCACACAACACCTATCACACACCACCTATCACGCACCAGCCATCACACACCACCGATCACACACCACCTATCACACGCCACCTATCACACAACACCTATCACACACCACCTATCACACACCACCTATCACACACCACCTTTCACACACCACCTATCACACACCACCTATCACACACCACCTATCACACACCACCTTTCACACACCACCTATCACACACCACCTAACCACCTATCACACACCACCTATCACAGACCATCTATCACACGCCACCCATCACACAACACCTATCAGACACCACGTAACCATCTATCACACACCAACTATCACACACCACCTATCGCACACCACCTATCACACACCACCTATCAGGTGCCACCTATCATGCGCCACCTATCACACGCCATCTTTCATTCGCCACCGATAACACACCACCTATCACACACCACCTATCACACGCCACCTATCACACGCCACCCATCACACTCCATCTATCACACGCCACCTATTACACACCACCTATCACACGCCACCTATCTCACGCCATCTATCACACGATACCTATCACACACCACCTATTACACACCACCTATCACACACCATCTATCACACACCACCTATCACACACCACCTATCACACACCACCTATCACACACCATCTATCACACACCACCTATCACACACCACCGATCACACACCACCCATCACACACCACCCATCACACACCACCTATCACACACCAGCTATCACACGCCACCTATCACATGCCACCGATCACACACCACCTATCACACACCACCTATCACACACCACCTATCACACACCACCTATCATATGCCACCTATCATGCGTCACCTATCACACACCACCTATCACACACCACCTATCACATGCCACCCATCACACGCCATCTATCACACGCCACCTATTACACACCACCTATCACACGCCACCCATCCCACGCCATCTTTCACACGCCACCTATCACACACCACCTAGTACACACCACCTATCACACACCCCCTTTCACACACCACCTGTCACAGACCACCTATCACACACCACCTATCACACTCCACCTATCACAAACCACCTATCACACACCACCTATCACACACCACCTTTCACACGCCACCCATTACAAGCCATCTATCACACGCCATCTATTACACACCACCTATCACACGCCACCCATCACACGCCATCTATCACACACCACCTATCACACGACACCTATCACACACCACCTATCACACACCACCTATCACACACCACCTATCTACCTATCACACACCACCTATCACACACCAGCTATCCACCTATCACAAACCACCTATCACGCACCACCTATCACACAACACCTATCACACACCACCTATCCAACTATCACGCGCCACCTAGCATGCACCACCTGTCACACACCACCTATTCCGCACCACCTATCCACCTATCACGCGCCACCTATCACGCACCACCTATCACACCCCAACTATCCACCTATCACGCACCACCTATCACTCACCACCTATCACACACCACCTATCTACCTATCACGCACCACCTATCACGCGCCACCTATCACACACCACCTATCACACACCACCTATGCACCTATCACGCGCCACCTATCACACACCGCCTATCACGCGCCACGTGTCACACACCACCTATCACACACCACCTATCACACACCACCTATCCACCCATCACGCGCCACCTATCACGCACGACCTAACACAAACCACCTATCACACACCACCTATCACACACCACCTATCCACCTATCACGCGCCACCTATCATGCGCCACCTATCACACAACACCTATCACACAAAACCTATCACAAACCACCTATCACACACCACCTATCACAAACCACCTATCACACACCACCTATCACACACCACCTATCACACTCCAAATATCACACACCACCTATCACACACCACCTATCACACGCCACCTATCACACCTCATCTATCGCATGCCACCTATCACACACCATCTATCACACACCACCTATCACACACCACCATCCACCTACCACACGCCATCTATCACACACCACCTATCACACACCACCTATCACACACCACCTATCCACCTATCACACACCACCTATCACACTCCACCTATCACACAGCACCTATCACACACCAGCTATCACACACCACCTATCACAAACCACCTATCACACACCACCTATCACACACCACCTATCACACACCACCTTTTACACACCACCTATCACACACCACCTAACCACCTATCACGTGCCATCTATCATGCGCCACCTATCACACACCACCTATCCACCTATCATGCGCCACCTATCACGCGCCACCTATCACTCACCACCTATCGCACACCACCTATCACACACCAACTATCACACACCACCTATCACGCGCCACCTATCACACACCACCTATCCACCTATCACACGCCACCTATCACGTACCACCTATCCACCTATCACGCGCCACCTATCACGCACCACCTATCACACACCACCTATCCACCTATCATGCGCCACCTATCACACACCACCAATCCACCTATCACGCGCCACCTTTCACACACCACCTATCCACCTATCACGCGCCAACTATCACGTACCACCTATCAATCACCACCAATCACACACCACCTATCACACTCCAACAATCACACACCAACTATCACACACCACCTATCACACACCACCTATCACACACCACCAATCACACACCACCTACCACACACCACCTTTCACACACCACCTATCACACTCCACCAATCACACACCAAATATCACACAACACCTATCACACACCACCTATCACACGCCACCTATCACACCTCATCTATCACACGCCACCTATCACACACCACCTATCACACACCACCTATCACACACCACCTATCATATGCCACCTATCATGCGTCACCTATCACACACCACCTATCACACACCACCTATCACATGCCACCCATCACACGCCATCTATCACACGCCACCTATTACACACCACCTATCACACGCCACCCATCCCACGCCATCTTTCACACGCCACCTATCACACACCACCTAGTACACACCACCTATCACACACCCCCTTTCACACACCACCTGTCACAGACCACCTATCACACACCACCTATCACACTCCACCTATCACAAACCACCTATCACACACCACCTATCACACACCACCTTTCACACGCCACCCATTACAAGCCATCTATCACACGCCACCTATTACACACCACCTATCACACGCCACCCATCACACGCCATCTATCACACACCACCTATCACACGACACCTATCACACACCACCTATCACACACCACCTATCACACACCACCTATCTACCTATCACACACCACCTATCACACACCAGCTATCCACCTATCACAAACCACCTATCACGCACCACCTATCACACAACACCTATCACACACCACCTATCCAACTATCACGCGCCACCTAGCATGCACCACCTGTCACACACCACCTATTCCGCACCACCTATCCACCTATCACGCGCCACCTATCACGCACCACCTATCACACCCCAACTATCCACCTATCACGCACCACCTATCACTCACCACCTATCACACACCACCTATCTACCTATCACGCACCACCTATCACGCGCCACCTATCACACACCACCTATCACACACCACCTATGCACCTATCACGCGCCACCTATCACACACCGCCTATCACGCGCCACGTGTCACACACCACCTATCACACACCACCTATCACACACCACCTATCCACCCATCACGCGCCACCTATCACGCACGACCTAACACAAACCACCTATCACACACCACCTATCACACACCACCTATCCACCTATCACGCGCCACCTATCATGCGCCACCTATCACACAACACCTATCACACAAAACCTATCACAAACCACCTATCACACACCACCTATCACAAACCACCTATCACACACCACCTATCACACACCACCTATCACACTCCAAATATCACACACCACCTATCACACACCACCTATCACACGCCACCTATCACACCTCATCTATCGCATGCCACCTATCACACACCATCTATCACACACCACCTATCACACACCACCATCCACCTACCACACGCCATCTATCACACACCACCTATCACACACCACCTATCACACACCACCTATCCACCTATCACACACCACCTATCACACTCCACCTATCACACAGCACCTATCACACACCAGCTATCACACACCACCTATCACAAACCACCTATCACACACCACCTATCACACACCACCTATCACACACCACCTTTTACACACCACCTATCACACACCACCTAACCACCTATCACGTGCCATCTATCATGCGCCACCTATCACACACCACCTATCCACCTATCATGCGCCACCTATCACGCGCCACCTATCACTCACCACCTATCGCACACCACCTATCACACACCAACTATCACACACCACCTATCACGCGCCACCTATCACACACCACCTATCCACCTATCACACGCCACCTATCACGTACCACCTATCCACCTATCACGCGCCACCTATCACGCACCACCTATCACACACCACCTATCCACCTATCATGCGCCACCTATCACACACCACCAATCCACCTATCACGCGCCACCTTTCACACACCACCTATCCACCTATCACGCGCCAACTATCACGTACCACCTATCAATCACCACCAATCACACACCACCTATCACACTCCAACAATCACACACCAACTATCACACACCACCTATCACACACCACCTATCACACACCACCAATCACACACCACCTACCACACACCACCTTTCACACACCACCTATCACACTCCACCAATCACACACCAAATATCACACAACACCTATCACACACCACCTATCACACGCCACCTATCACACCTCATCTATCACACGCCACCTATCACACACCACCTATCACACACCACCTATCACACACCACCTATCCACCTACCACACGCCATCTATCACACACCATCTATCACACACCACCTATTACACACCACCTATCCACCTATCACACACCACCTATCACGCACCAACTATCATGCGCCACCTATCATGCGCCACCTATCACGCGCCACCTATCACGCGCCACCTATCACGCAGCCATGTATCGCACGCCACCTATCACATGCCACCTATCACACCTCATCTATCACACGCCACCTATCACACACCACCTATCACACACCACCTATCACACACCACCTCTCCACCTAACACACGCCATCTATCACACACCACCTATCACACACCACCTATCATACACCACCTATCCACCTATCACACACCACCTATCACGCACCAACTATCATGCGCCACCTATCATGCGCCACCTATCACGCGCCACCTATCACGCGGCACCTATCACGCATCCATGTATCGCATGCCACCTATCACACGCCACCTATCACATGCCACCAAACCACCTGTAACACACTACCTATCACTCACCACCTATCACTCTCCACCTATCACACACCACCTATCACGCACCACCTATCCACCTATCATGCACCACCTATCACACAGCAGCTATTACACACCACCTATCACACACCACCTATCCACCTATCACGCACCACCTATCACGCACCAGCTATCACAGACCACCTATCACACACCAACTATCCACCTATCACGCACCACCTATCGCACACCACCTATCTCACACCACCTATCACACACTGCCTATCAAACACCACCTATCACACACCACCTATCACGCGCCACCTATCACACACCACCTATCACACACCACCTATCCACCTATCACGCGCCACCTATCACACACCACCTGTCCACCTATCACGCGCCACCTATCACACACCACCTATCCACCTATCACGCGCCACCTATCACGTACCACCTATCAATCACCACCTATCGCACACCACCTATCACGCGCCACCTATCACACACCACCTATCACAAACCACCTATCCACCTACCACACGCCATCTATCACACACCATCTATCACACACCACCTATTACACACCACCTATCCACCTATCACACACCACCTATCACGCACCAACTATCATGCGCCACCTATCATGCGCCACCTATCACGCGCCACCTATCACGCGCCACCTATCACGCAGCCATGTATCGCACGCCACCTATCACATGCCACCTATCACACCTCATCTATCACACGCCACCTATCACACACCACCTATCACACACCACCTATCACACACCACCTCTCCACCTAACACACGCCATCTATCACACACCACCTATCACACACCACCTATCATACACCACCTATCCACCTATCACACACCACCTATCACGCACCAACTATCATGCGCCACCTATCATGCGCCACCTATCACGCGCCACCTATCACGCGGCACCTATCACGCATCCATGTATCGCATGCCACCTATCACACGCCACCTATCACATGCCACCAAACCACCTGTAACACACTACCTATCACTCACCACCTATCACTCTCCACCTATCACACACCACCTATCACGCACCACCTATCCACCTATCATGCACCACCTATCACACAGCAGCTATTACACACCACCTATCACACACCACCTATCCACCTATCACGCACCACCTATCACGCACCAGCTATCACAGACCACCTATCACACACCAACTATCCACCTATCACACACCACCTATCGCACACCACCTATCTCACACCACCTATCACACACTGCCTATCAAACACCACCTATCACACACCACCTATCACGCGCCACCTATCACACACCACCTATCACACACCACCTATCCACCTATCACGCGCCACCTATCACACACCACCTGTCCACCTATCACGCGCCACCTATCACACACCACCTATCCACCTATCACGCGCCAGCTATCACGTACCACCTATCAATCACCACCTATCGCACACCACCTATCACGCGCCACCTATCACACACCACCTATCACAAACCACCTATCCACCTATCACGCGCCACCTATCACACACCACCTATCCACCTATCACGCGCCACCTATCACACACCACCTATCCACCTATCACGCGCCAACTATCACGTACCACCTATCAATCACCACCTATCACACACCACCTATCACACTCCAACAATCACACACCACCTATCACACACCACCTATCACACACCACCTATCACACACCACCTATCACACACCACCTATCACACACCACCTACCACACACCACCTATCACACACCACCTATCACACACCACCTATCACACTCCACCAATCACACACCAAATATCACACACCACCTATCACACACCACCTATCACACGCCACCTATCACACCTCATCTATCACACGCCAACTATCACACACCACCTATCACACACCACCTATCACACACCACCTATCCACCTACCACACGACATCTATCACACACCACCTATCACACACAACCTATCACACACCACCTATCACACACCACCTATCACACGCCACCTATCCACCTATCACACACCACCTATCACGCCACCAACTATCATGCGCCACCTATCGTGCGCCACCAATCATGCGCCACCTATCAAGCGCCACCTATCACACACCACCTATCACACACAACCTATCACACACCACCTATCACACACCACCTATCACACGCCACCTATCCACCTATCACACACCACCTATCACGCACCAACTATCATGCGCCACCTATCGTGCGCCACCAATCATGCGCCACCTATCAAGCACCACCTGTCACGCGCCACCTATCACACACCACCTATCCACCTATCACACGCCACCTATCACATACCACCTATCCACCTATCATGCGCCACCTATCATACACCACCTATCCACCTATCACACGCCACCTATCACATACCACCTATCCACCTATCATGCGCCCCCTATCACGCACCACCTATCGCACACCACCTATCACGCGCCACCTATGACGTACCACCTATCACACACCACCTATCACACACCACCTATCACGCGCCACCTATCACACACCACCTATCACGCGCCACCTATCACACACCACCTATCACAGACCAGCTATCCACCTATCACACGCCACCTATCACACACCACCTATCCACCTATCACGCGCCACTTATCACACACCACCTATCCACGTATCACGCGCCACCTATCACGTACCACCTATCAATCACCACCTATCACACACCACCTATCACACTCCACCAATCACACACCATCTGTCACACACCGCCTATCACACACCACCTATTCACACACCACCTATCACACACCACCTATCACACACCACCTATCACGCACCACCTATCACACACCACCTATCACACGCCACCTATCACACCTCATCTATCACACGCCACCTATCACACACCACCTATCACACACCACCTATCACACACCACCTATCCACCTACCACACGCCATCTATCACACGCCACCTATCACACACCACCTATCACACACCACCTATCCACCTATCACGCACCACCTATCACGCACCACCTATCATGCGCCACCTATCATGCGCCACCTATCACGCGCCACTTATCACGCGCCACCTATCACACACCACCTAACACGCACCATGTATCGCACGCCACCTATCACACGCCACCTAACCACCTATCACACACCACCTATCACACACCACCTATCACATGCCACCTAACCACCTGTCACACACCACCTATCATACACCACCTATCACGCTCTACCTATCACACACCACATATCACACACCACCTATCCACCTATCACGCACCACCGATCACACAACAGCTATCACACACCTGATAAAAACAAAGAAAACTGCGGATGCTGGAAATCCAAAACAAAAACAGAATTACCTGGAAAAACTCAGCAGGTCTGGCAGCATCGGCGGAGAAGAAAAGAGTTGACGTTTCGAGTCCTCATGACCCTTCGACAGTACTTGATTTCGAGTCCAAGAAAGAGTTGAAATATAAACTGTTTTAAGGTGTGTGTGTGTGGGGGGGGGGGGGGGGGGGGCGGAGAGATAGAGAGAGAGAGAGGTGCTTGTGTAGACAAACAAGCAGTGATAGAAGCAGATCATCAAAAGATGTCAGCGACAATGGTACAAAAGAACACATAGGTGTTAAAGTTAAAGTAGGTGATATTATCTAAACGAATGTGCTAATTAAGAATGGATGGTAGGGCACTCAAGGTACAGCTCTAGTAGGGGTGGGGGGAACATAAAAGATTTTAAAATATTTAAAAATAATGGAAATAGGTGGGAAAAGAAAAATCTATATAATTTATAGGGAGAAAAAAGGGAAAAGGGGGAAACAGAAAGGGGGTGGGGATGGGGGAGGGAGCTCACGACCTAAAGTTGTTGAATTCAATATTCAGACCGGAAGGCTGTAAGGTGCCTAGTCGGAAGCTATCACACACCACCTATCACACACCACCTATCCACCTATCACGCACCACCTATCACGCACCAGCTATCACACACCACCTATCACACACCACCTATCCACCTATCACGCACCACCTATCACGCACCAGCTATCACACACCACCTATCACACACCACCTATCCTCCTATCACACGCCACCTATCACGCACCGCCTATCCACCTATCACACACCACCTATCACACTCCACCTATCACACTCCACCTATCACACACAACCTATCACACACCACCTATCCACCTATCACACGCCACCTATCACGCACCACCTATCCACCTATCACACGCCACCTATCACACGCCATCTATCACAGGCCACCTATCACACACCACCTATCCACCTATCACACGCCACCTATCACACGCCACCTATCACACACCACGTATCGCACGCCACCTATCACACGCCACCTATCACGCACCAGCTATCACACACCACCTATCACACGCCACCTATCACACACCACCTATCTCGCACCACCTATCATGCGCCACCTATCATGCGCCACCTATCACACGCCACTTATCACACACCACCTATCACACACCAGCTATCACACACCACCTTTCACACACCATGTATCGCACGCCACCTATCACACGCCACCTATCACGCACCAGCTATCACACACCACCTATCACACGCCATCTATCACACGCCACCTATCACGCGCCACCTATCACGCACCACCTATCACACACCACCTATCACACAGAACCTATCATACGCCACCTATCATGCGCCACCTATCACACACCACCTATCACACACCACCTATCACACGCCACCCATCACACGCCATCTATCACACGCCACGTATTACACACCACCTATCACACGCCACCCATCACACGCCATCTATCACACGCCACCTATCACACGACACCTATCACAAACATCCCATCACACACCACCTATCATACACCACCTTTCACACGCCACCCATCACAAGCCATCTATCACACGCCACCTATTACAGACCACCTATCAAACGCCACCCATCACACGCCATCTATCACACGCCACCTATCACACGACACCTATCACACACCACCTATCACACACCACCTATCACACACCACCTATCACACACCACCTACCACACAACACCTATCGCACTCCACCTATCACACACCACCTATCCACCTATCACACACCACCTATCACACACCACCTATCACACACCACCTATCACACACCACCTACCACACAACACCTATCGCACTCCACCTATCACACACCACCTATCCACCTATCACACACCACCTATCACACACCACCTATCACACACCACCTATCACACACCACCTATCACACACCTCCTAACCACCTATCACACACCACCTATCACACACCACCTATCACACACCACCTATCACACACCACCTATCACACGCCACCTATCACACACCACCTATCACACTCCACCTGTCACACACCACCTATCACACGCCACCTATCACACTCCATCTATCACACACCACCTATCACACACCACCTATCACACTCCACCTATCACACTCGACCTATCACACACCACCTATCACACTCCACCTCTCACACACCACCTATCACACACCACCTATCACACACCACCTATCACACACCACCTATCACACACCACCTAACCACCTATCACGCGCCACCTATCACGCGCCACCTATCACTCACCACCTATCACACACCACCTACCACCTATCAGGCGCCACCTATCACGCGCCACCTAACACACACCACCTTTCCACCTATCATGCGCCACCTATCACGCGCCACCTATCACTCACCACCTATCACACACCACCTATCACACACCACCTATCACGCGCCACCTATCCCACACGACCTATCCACCTATCACACACCACCTATAACACACCACCTATCACACACCACCTAACAACCTATCACGTGCCACCTATCACACACCACCTATCCACCTATCACTCACCACCTATCACACACCACCTATCACACACCACCTATCACGCGCCACCTATCACACACCACCTATCCACCTATCACGCGCCACCTATCACACACCACCTATCCACCTATCACGCGCCACCTATCACGTACGACCTATCAATCACCACCTATCACACACCACCTATCACACTCCTCCAATCACACACCACCTATCACACCCCACCTATCACACTCCACCAATCACACACCACCTATCACACACCACCTATCACACACCACCTATCACACGCCACCAATCACACCTCATCTATCACACGCCACCTATCACGCACCACCTATCACACACCAACTATCCACCTACCACACGCCATCTATCACACGCCACCTATCACACACCACCTATCACACACCACCTTTCCACCTATCACACACCACCCATCACGCACCACCTATCATGCACCACCTATCATGCGCCACCTATCACGCGCCACCTATCACGCGCCACCTATCACACACCACCTATCACACACCATGTATCGCACGCCACCTATCACACGCCACCTAACCACCTATCACACACCACCTATCACACACCACCTTTCACGCTCTACCTATCCACCTATCACGCACCACCTATCACACACCAGCAATCACACACCACCTATCACACACCACCTATCCACCTATCACACACCATCTATCACACACCACCTATCACACACTACCTATCACACTCCACCGATCACAATCCACCTATCACACGCCACCTATCTCACACCACCTATCACACAACACCTATCACAAACCACCTATCACACACCACCTATCACACACCTCCTAACGACCTATCACACACCACCTATCACACACCACCTAACCACCTATCACACACCATCTATCACACACTACCTATCACACACCACCTAACCACCTATCACACACCACCTATCACACACCACCTAACCACCTATCACACACCACCTATCACACTCCACCTATCACACACCACCTATCACACACCAGCTATCATATGCCACCTATCACACACCACCAATCACACTCCACCTATCACACACCACCTATCACACACCACCTATCATACTCCACCTATCACACACCACCTATCACACACCACCTATCATACGCCACCTATCACACACCACCTATCACACTCCACATGTCACACGCCACCTATCACACACCACCTATCACACACCACCTATCACACACCACCTATCACACACCACCTATCACACACCACCTATCACTCACCACCTATCACACGCCACCTATCACACACCACCTATTACACACCACCTGTCACACACCACCTAACCACCTATCACGCGCCACCTATCACGCGCCACCTATCACTCACCACCTATCACACACCACCTACCACCTATCACGCGCCACCTATCACACACCACCTATCCACCTATCATTCGCCACCTATCACGCGCCACCTATCACACACCACCTATCACTCTCCACCTATCACAAACATCCCATCACACACCACCTGTCACACACCACCTAACATACACCACCTATCACGCGCCACCTATCACACACCACCTATCACTCTCCACCTATCACAAACATCCCATCACACACCACCTATCATACACCACCTTTCACACGCCACCCATCACAAGCCATCTATCACACGCCACCTATTACAGACCACCTATCAAACGCCACCCATCACACGCCATCTATCACATGCCATCTATCACACGACACCTATCACACACCACCTATCACACACCACCTATCACACACCACCTATCACACACCACCTACCACACAACACCTATCGCACTCCACCTATCACACACCACCTATCCACCTATCACACACCACCTATCACACACCACCTATCACACACCACCTATCACACACCACCTATCACACACCACCTACCACACAACACCTATCGCACTCCACCTATCACACACCACCTATCCACCTATCACACACCACCTATCACACACCACCTATCACACACCACCTATCACACACCACCTATCACACACCACCTATCACACACCTCCTAACCACCTATCACACACCACCTATCACACACCACCTATCACACACCACCTATCACACACCACCTATCACACACCACCTATCACACTCCACCTGTCACACGCCACCTATCACACGCCACCTATCACACTCCACCTATCACACACCACCTGTCACACACCACCTATCACACTCCACCTATCACACTCGACCTATCACACACCACCTATCACACTCCACCTCTCACACACCACCTATCACACACCACCTATCACACACCACCTATCACACACCACCTATCACACACCACCTATCACACTCCACCTGTCACACACCACCTATCACACGCCACCTATCACACTCCACCTATCACACACCACCTATCACACACCACCTATCACACTCCACCTATCACACTCGACCTATCACACACCACCTATCACACTCCACCTCTCACACACCACCTATCACACACCACCTATCACACACCACCTACCACCTATCAGGCGCCACCTATCACGCGCCACCTATCACACACCACCTTTCCACCTATCATGCGCCACCTATCACGCGCCACCTATCACTCACCACCTATCACACACCACCTATCACACACCACCTATCACGCGCCACCTATCACACACCACCTATCCACCTATCACACACCACCTATAACACACCACCTATCACACACCACCTAACCACCTATCACGTGCCACCTATCACACACCACCTATCCACCTATCACACACCACCTATTACACACCACCTATCACACACCACCTAACCACCTATCACGCGCCACCTATCACACACAAACCCCATCCACCTATCATGCGCCACCTATCACGCGCCACCTATCACTCACCACCTATCGCACACCACCTATCACACACCACCTATCACGCGCCACCTATCACACACCACCTATCCACCTATCACGCGCCACCTATCACACACCACCTATCCACCTATCACGCGCCACCTATCACGTACGACCTATCAATCACCACCTATCACACACCACCTATCACACTCCACCAATCACACACCACCTATCACACCCCACCTATCACACTCCACCAATCACACACCACCTATCACACACCATCTATCACACACCACCTATCACACGCCACCTATCACACCTCATCTATCACATGCCACCTATCACGCACCACCTATCACACACCAACTATCCACCTACCACACGCCATCTATCACACGCCACCTATCACACAGCACCTATCACAGACCACTTTTCCACCTATCACACACCACCTATCACGCACCACCTATCATGCACCACCTATCATGCGCCACCTATCACGCGCCACCTATCACGCGCCACCTATCACACACCACCTATCACACACCATGTATCACACGCCACCTATCACACGCCACCTAACCACCTATCACACACCACCTATCACACACCACCTTTCATGCTCCACCTATCCACCTATCACACACCACCTATCACACACCAGCAATCACACACCACCTATCACACAACACCTATCCACCTATCACACACATACCTATCACACACCACCTATCACACACCACCTATCACACTCCACCGATCACAATCCACCTATCACACGCCACCTATCTCACACCACCTATCACACACCACCTATCACACACCTCCTAACCACCTATCACACACCACCTATCACACACCACCTAACCACATATCACACACCACCTATCACACACCACCTATCACACACCACCTAACCACCTATCACACACCACCTATCACACACCACCTATCACACACCACCTAACCACCTATCACACACCACCTATCACACACCACCTAACCACCTGTCACGCGCCATCTATCACGCGCCACCTATCACACACCACCTATCCACCTTCATGCGCCACCTATCACGCGCCACCTATCACTCACCACCTATCGCACACCACCTATCACACACCAACTATCACACACCACCTATCACGCGCCACCTATCACACACCACCTATCCACCTATCACACGCCACCTATCACGTACCACCTATCCACCTATCATGCGCCACCTATCACGCACCACCTATCACACACCACCTATCACGCGCCACCTATCACGCACCACCTATCACACACCACCTATCCTCCTATCATGCGCCACCTATCACGTACCACCTATCACACACAACCTATCGCACACCACCTATCACGCGCCACCTATCACACACCACCTATCACGCGCCACCTATCACACACCACCTATCACACACCACCTATCCACCTATCACGCGCCACCTATCACACACCACCAATCCACCTATCACGCGCCACCTATCACACGCCACCTATCACGTACCACCTATCCACCTATCATGCGCCACCTATCACGCACTACCTATCACACACCACCTATCGCGCGCCACCTATCACGCACCACCTATCACACACCACCTATCCTCCTATCATGCGCCACCTATCACGTACCACCTATCACACACAACCTATCACACACCACCTATCACGCGCCACCTATCACACACCACCTATCACGCGCCACCTATCACACACCACCTATCCACCTATCACGCGCCAACTATCACGTACCACCTATCAATCACCACCTATCACACACCACCTATCACACTCCAACAATCACACACCAACTATCACACACCACCTATCACACACCACCTATCACACACCACCTATCACACACCACCTACCACACACCACCTATCACACTCCACCAATCACACACCAAATATCACACACCACCTATCACACACCACCTATCACACGCCACCTATCACAGCTCATCTATCACATGCCACCTATCACACACCACCTATCACACACCACCTATCACACACCACCTATCCACTTACCACACGCCATCTATCACACACCATCTATCACACACCACCTATCACACACCACCTATCCACCTATCACACACCACCTATCACGCACCAACTATCATGCGCCACCTATCATGCGCCACCTATCACGCGCCACCTATCACGCGCCACCTATCACGCAGCCATGTATCGCACGCCACCTATCACACGCCACCTATCACACCTCATCTATCACACGCCACCTATCACACACCACCTATCACACACCATGTATCACACACCACCTATCCACCTAACACACGCCATCTATCACACACCATCTATCACACACCACCTATCACACACCACCTATCCACCTATCACACACCACCTATCTCCCACCACCTATCATGCGCCACCTATCATGCACCACCTATCACACGCCACCTATCACACACCACCTATCACACACCAGCTATCACACACCACCTATCACACACCACCTATCACACACCACCTAACCACCTATCACGTGCCACCTATCACACACCACCTATCCACCTATCACACACCACCTATCACACTCCACCTGTCACACACCACCTATCACACGCCACCTATCACACTCCACCTATCACACACCACCTATCACACACCACCTATCACACTCCACCTATCACACTCGACCTATCACACACCACCTATCACACTCCACCTCTCACACACCACCTATCACACACCACCTACCACACACCACCTATCACACACCTCCTACCACCTATCAGGCGCCACCTATCACGCGCCACCTATCACACACCACCTTTCCACCTATCATGCGCCACCTATCACGCGCCACCTATCACTCACCACCTATCACACACCACCTATCACGCGCCACCTATCACACACCACCTATCCACCTATCACACACCACCTATAACACACCACCTATCACACACCACCTAACCACCTATCACATGCCACCTATCACACACCACCTATCCACCTATCACACACCACCTATTACACACCACCTATCACACACCACCTAACCACCTATCACGCGCCACCTATCACACACAAACCCCATCCACCTATCATGCGCCACCTATCACGCGCCACCTATCACTCACCACCTATCGCACACCACCTATCACACACCACCTATCACGCGCCACCTATCACACACCACCTATCCACCTATCACGCGCCACCTATCACACACCACCTATCCACCTATCACGCGCCACCTATCACGTACGACCTATCAATCACCACCTATCACACACCACCTATCACACTCCACCAATCACACACCACCTATCACACCCCACCTATCACACTCCACCAATCACACACCACCTATCACACACCATCTATCACACGCCACCTATCACACGCCACCTATCACACCTCATCTATCACACGCCACCTATCACGCACCACCTATCACACACCAACTATCCACCTACCACACGCCATCTATCACACGCCACCTATCACACAGCACCTATCACAGACCACTTTTCCACCTATCACACACCACCTATCACGCACCACCTATCATGCACCACCTATCATGCGCCACCTATCACGCGCCACCTATCACGCGCCACCTATCACACACCACCTATCACACACCATGTATCACACGCCACCTATCACACGCCACCTAACCACCTATCACACACCACCTATCACACACCACCTTTCACGCTCCACCTATCCACCTATCACGCACCACCTATCACACACCAGCAATCACACACCACCTATCACACAACACCTATCCACCTATCACACACATACCTATCACACACCACCTATCACACACCACCTATCACACTCCACCGATCACAATCCACCTATCACACGCCACCTATCTCACACCACCTATCACACACCACCTATCACACACCTCCTAACCACCTATCACACACCACCTATCACACACCACCTAACCACCTATCACACACCACCTATCACACACCACCTATCACACACCACCTAACCACCTATCACACACCACCTATCACACACCACCTAACCACCTGTCACGCGCCATCTATCACGCGCCACCTATCACACACCACCTATCCACCTTCATGCGCCACCTATCACGCGCCACCTATCACTCACCACCTATCGCACACCACCTATCACACACCAACTATCACACACCACCTATCACGCGCCACCTATCACACACCACCTATCCACCTATCACACGCCACCTATCACGTACCACCTATCCACCTATCATGCGCCACCTATCACGCACCACCTATCACACACCACCTATCACGCGCCACCTATCACGCACCACCTATCACACACCACCTATCCTCCTATCATGCGCCACCTATCACGTACCACCTATCACACACAACCTATCGCACACCACCTATCACGCGCCACCTATCACACACCACCTATCACGCGCCACCTATCACACACCACCTATCACACACCACCTATCCACCTATCACGCGCCACCTATCACACACCACCAATCCAACTATCACGCGCCACCTATCACACGCCACCTATCACGTACCACCTATCCACTATCATGCGCCACCTATCACGCACCACCTATCACACACCACCTATCGCGCGCCACCTATCACGCACCACCTATCACACACCACCTATCCTCCTATCATGCGCCACCTATCACGTACCACCTATCACACACAACCTATCACACACCACCTATCACGCGCCACCTATCACACACCACCTATCACGCGCCACCTATCACACACCACCTATCCACCTATCACGCGCCAACTATCACGTACCACCTATCAATCACCACCTATCACACACCACCTATCACACTCCAACAATCACACACCAACTATCACACACCACCTATCACACACCACCTATCACACACCACCTATCACACACCACCTACCACACACCACCTATCACACTCCACCAATCACACACCAAATATCACACACCACCTATCACACACCACCTATCACACGCCACCTATCACACCTCATCTATCACATGCCACCTATCACACACCACCTATCACACACCACCTATCACACACCACCTATCCACTTACCACACGCCATCTATCACACACCATCTATCACACACCACCTATCACACACCACCTATCCACCTATCACACACCACCTATCACGCACCAACTATCATGCGCCACCTATCATGCGCCACCTATCATGCGCCACCTATCACGCAGCCATGTATCGCACGCCACCTATCACACGCCACCTATCACACCTCATCTATCACACGCCACCTATCACACACCACCTATCACACACCATGTATCACACGCCACCTATCCACCTAACACACGCCATCTATCACACACCACCTATCACACACCACCTATCACACACCACCTATCCACCTATCACACACCACCTATCTCCCACCACCTATCACGCGCCACCTATCATGCGCCACCTATCACACGCCACCTATCACACACCACCTATCACACACCAGCTATCACACACCACCTATCACACACCACCTATCACACACCACCTAACCACCTATCACATGCCACCTATCACACACCACCTATCCACCTATCACACACCATCTATCACACACCACCTATCACACACCACCTATCCACCTATCACACACCACCTATCACGCACCAACTATCATGCGCCACCTATCATGCGCCACCTATCACGCGCCACCTATCACGCAGCCATGTATCGCACGCCACCTATCACACGCCACCTATCACACCTCATCTATCACACGCCACCTATCACACACCACCTATCACACACCATGTATCACACGCCACCTATCCACCTAACACACGCCATCTATCACACACCACCTATCACACACCACCTATCACACACCACCTATCCACCTATCACACACCACCTATCTCCCACCACCTATCACGCGCCACCTATCATGCGCCACCTATCACACGCCACCTATCACACACCACCTATCACACACCAGCTATCACACACCACCTATCACACACCACCTATCACACACCACCTAACCACCTATCACATGCCACCTATCACACACCACCTATCCACCTATCACACACCACCTATTACACACCACCTATCACACACCACCTAACCACCTATCACGCGCCACCTATCACACACAAACCCCATCCACCTATCATGCGCCACCTATCACGCGCCACCTATCACTCACCACCTATCACACACCACCTATCACACACCACCTATCACGCGCCACCTATCACACACCACCTATCCACCTATCACGCGCCACCTATCACACACCACCTATCCACCTATCACGCGCCACCTATCACGTACGACCTATCAATCACCACCTATCACACACCACCTATCACACTCCACCAATCACACACCACCTATCACACCCCACCTATCACACTCCACCAATCACACACCACCTATCACACACCACCTATCACACACCACCTATCACACGCCACCTATCACACCTCATCTATCACACGCCACCTATCACGCACCACCTATCACACACCAACTATCCACCTACCACACGCCATCTATCACACGCCACCTATCACACAGCACCTATCACAGACCACTTTTCCACCTATCACACACCACCTATCACGCACCACCTATCATGCACCACCTATCATGCGCCACCTATCACGCGCCACCTATCACGCGCCACCTATCACACACCACCTATCACACACCATGTATCACACGCCACCTATCACACGCCACCTAACCACCTATCACACACCACCTATCACACACCACCTTTCACGCTCCACCTATCCACCTATCACGCACCACCTATCACACACCAGCAATCACACACCACCTATCACACAACACCTATCCACCTATCACACACATACCTATCACACACCACCTATCACACACCACCTATCACACTCCACCGATCACAATCCACCTATCACACGCCACCTATCTCACACCACCTATCACACACCACCTATCACACACCTCCTAACCACCTATCACACACCACCTATCACACACCACCTAACCATCTATCACACACCACCTATCACACACCACCTATCACACACCACCTAACCACCTATCACACACCACCTATCACACACCACCTAACCACCTGTCACGCGCCATCTATCACGCGCCACCTATCACACACCACCTATCCACCTTCATGCGCCACCTATCACGCGCCACCTATCACTCACCACCTATCGCACACCACCTATCACACACCAACTATCACACACCACCTATCACGCGCCACCTATCACACACCACCTATCCACCTATCACACGCCACCTATCACGTACCACCTATCCACCTATCATGCGCCACCTATCACGCACCACCTATCACACACCACCTATCACGCGCCACCTATCACGCACCACCTATCACACACCACCTATCCTCCTATCATGCGCCACCTATCACGTACCACCTATCACACACAACCTATCGCACACCACCTATCACGCGCCACCTATCACACACCACCTATCACGCGCCACCTATCACACACCACCTATCACACACCACCTATCCACCTATCACGCGCCACCTATCACACACCACCAATCCACCTATCACGCGCCACCTATCACACGCCACCTATCACGTACCACCTATCCACCTATCATGCGCCACCTATCACGCACCACCTATCACACACCACCTATCGCGCGCCACCTATCACGCACCACCTATCACACACCACCTATCCTCCTATCATGCGCCACCTATCACGTACCACCTATCACACACAACCTATCACACACCACCTATCACGCGCCACCTATCACACACCACCTATCACGCGCCACCTATCACACACCACCTATCCACCTATCACGCGCCAACTATCACGTACCACCTATCAATCACCACCTATCACACACCACCTATCACACTCCAACAATCACACACCAACTATCACACACCACCTATCACACACCACCTATCACACACCACCTACCACACACCACCTATCACACTCCACCAATCACACACCAAATATCACACACCACCTATCACACACCACCTATCACACGCCACCTATCACACCTCATCTATCACATGCCACCTATCACACACCACCTATCACACACCGCCTATCACACACCACCTATCCACTTACCACACGCCATCTATCACACACCATCTATCACACACCACCTATCACACACCACCTATCCACCTATCACACACCACCTATCACGCACCAACTATCATGCGCCACCTATCATGCGCCACCTATCACGTGCCACCTATCACGCGCCACCTATCACGCAGCCATGTATCGCACGCCACCTATCACACGCCACCTATCACACCTCATCTATCACACGCCACCTATCACACACCACCTATCACACACCATGTATCACACGCCACCTATCCACCTAACACACGCCATCTATCACACACCACCTATCACACACCACCTATCTCCCACCACCTATCATGCGCCACCTATCATGCGCCACCTATCACACGCCACCTATCACACACCACCTATCACACACCAGCTATCACACACCACCTATCACACACCACCTATCACACAGCACCTATCACACACCACCTAACCACCTATCACACACCAGCTATCACACACCACCTATCACACGCCACCTAACCACCTATCACACACCACCTATCAAACACCCCCTATCAACGCCACCTAACCACCTATCATGCGCCACCTTTCATGCACCACCTATCACGAGCCAGTGGGCTCGGAAAATTCCGCACCTCGTCCTGTGAGGGTCCTTAGGAAGTAATTTACTCGCCTGAGCATCATCCACAATCAATGCATAAATATGTGCATGTGAGAACTTCCTGTTGCCCACAGCCCCCATCCATCCCTCACTGCAGATATAGAGGAGGTGATGGAGTAGTGCGATTGGCACTGGACTAGTATTCCAGAGATCCAGAGTAATGCTCTGGGGTCCTGGGTTAGAATCCCCCACGGCAGATGGTGGAATTTGAATTCAATGAAAAAAAAAAATCTGGAATTAAAAGTCTGATGATGACCATGAAACCACTGTCGTAAACACCCTTCTGCCCTTTAAGGAGCGAAATCTGCTGTCCTTTCCTGGTCTGGCCTACATGTGAGTCACTGCAACGTGTTTGACTTTAAAAATGGCCCATGAACAGGGCAATTAGGGATGGGCAATAAATGTTGGCCTGGTCAGCGATGCCTACATCCCAAGAATGAATGAAAAAAATACTAGGAGTGGAATTTCAGGAGGCCTGTAGGAGCAGGACATGAGGTGGGTGGGTGGACTTCATTAGAAGGGAGCTGAAATCTTGGTTTCCCAACGCGGGGTGAAGTTTGAAAAATTCAGTCGGCAGCATCTCAGTGGTGGAGCAGGCATCATGCTGCCCAGTACCAGGAACCTATTTACTACGTTTTTGCATACCATGGATACTCATTAAATGCGAGCTTCACCAGGTTAAGTCCTACCTTCAAGATTAAAACATAGAAACATAGAAACATAGACAGTAGGAGCAGGAGTAGGCCATTCGGCCCTTTGAGCCTGCTCTACCATTCATTATGATCACGGCTGATCATCCAGCTCAATAGCCTGCTCCTGCTTTCTCCCCATACCCTTTGACCCCTTTTGGCCAAGAGTTATATCTAACACCTTCTTGAAAACATACAATGTTTTGGCCTCAACTACTTTTTTGTGGTAGCGAATTCCAGTGAGCGGTGCACTGGAAACTCAGGCCTCCTGTTCCCTGGCGGTTTGAAGATGGCGTGCACCAGGTGAGATTGTTCAACACTTGGATCAGGTTACATCTTTGTCTCACTCAGCGGCAGAGGAGGAGAGCAGGCGACGCATGAGAAGCTGGATGGTCTGCTAGCAGTAAGGACGTGCGGAGAGGCTGTGGGTGGTTGGGTGCTCAAGTCGTGCAACAGTCGGGCTGACAAGAGGATGGTGGTGATCGGGTTCTCATACTTTGGTACAGCTAGGCATTGGCATGTGTCGGGTCAAGGTGACAAGGAGGAGATGGCTAAAAGGAGCTAGGCTCCAGCCAATAGGGCAGGGTCTGTTGCTGCAATTGTCCAGTCCTGTGTGCCCAAGGGAGGCAGCTGTACCACACATGGCAGATCAACAGTCAGGGAAGGGATAGAAAGCTTGAAGCAGGATAGGTCCAGCTGGAGGGAGGGCAGGTCAAGGGACCCTGAGGAAGGATTGAGGGATACCGCGGGTAGGTCAAGGACTGAGGCTTAAGGATGATGGCGGGGAAGTCGTGGATGAATGGGGGAGGATCAAAGGTGAGAGATGGAAACTCAAGGGTCACTGGGTCACAGTGACTCTGGGTCAAGGGTGATGGCTGGATGCTCCAGGATGATTGGGGAAAGCAGCAGGGTGCTAGAGGGAGAGTTGAGAGCAATGGACTGTGACTGCAGGATCACACTGTACGTGTCCATTGACATGGCTGTGAAGAAAGCTTGAGCTGGCAGGAGATCTGATCATTGTGGAAGGAGGCCACTGTGGGATGGGAGGAGTTCTGGGTATGGCCCATTGGTCAAGTGCAGTGGCTCTAGAAATGAAGGCCATGTAAACAGAGGTCTTCATGTCCTTGTCTGTCTTCTTCATACAGCGTACTTTGTGAATTTGCTATGGGTCTCATATAACATTGGGTGGTGGAGGAGGGGATTTTCCAGAGGAAGGCCATGGTCATAAAGCAACAATGGACACAAGGCCATCAGCCTGCATCAGCCAAGGCGGAGGTGGTCAGGAGGAAGGCAGCCAGTGCTGTTATCATCACTGATGAGCATTGGCACGTCAGCGCTTGTTCAGAATGCACGGCAACTATCTCCAGATGTCTGAAAGGCAATACTAGAGACAGCAAAAGCTGTCCTGGAAGCCAGTTACTGACCTGTACATGGTCCTTTAACAAGACCTGCAGACCTGCAGCTTAGGGAGGAACCCGATGTGAGTTACCCTGAAGGTGACTGCTGCTCTAAATTTCTATCCCAGAGACTCATACCAGGACTCCATGGGGTCCATGTGTGGCATGTCCCAGGCTGCAATACATAAATGCATATGGGAGGTGACCAAGGTCCTGTTCAGAAAGGCCAATGAGTTAATTCGATTCATAACAGATGCTGCCAGGCTGACAGGGCCTCAACCGTGTCCGGCCCATCTCCCATGCATCCACCCTCACACCCTCCTCTCCCTCCCAGAACCATGATAAGGTCCCCCTCGTCCTCACTTATTAACCCACCAGCCTCCGCATTCAAAGGATCATCCTCCGCCATTTCCGCCAACTCCAGCATGATGCCACCACCAAACACATCTTCCCTTCAACCCCACGGCGGCATTTCGCAGGGATCGTTCCTTCTGGGCACCCTGGTCCATTCCTCCATCACCCCCTACTCCTCAACCCCCTCCCACGGCACCTTTCCATGCAACCGCAGAAGATGCAACACCTGCCCCTTTACTTCCCCTCTCCTCAGCATCCAAGGGCCCAAACACTCCTTTCAAGTGAAGCAACATTTCACTTGCACTTCCCTCAATTTAGTCTACTGCATTCGCTGCTCCCAATGCAGTTTCCTCTACATTGGAGAGACCAAATGCAGACTGGGTGACCGCTTTGCAGAATACCTTCAGTCTGTCCGCAAGCATTACCCAGACCTCCCTGTCGCTTGCCGTTTCAACACTCCACCCTGCTCTCATGCCCACATGTCCGTCCTTGGCTTGCTGCAATGTTCCAGTGAAGCTCAACGCAAACTGGAGGAACAACACCTCATCTTCCGACTAGGCACTTTACAGCCTTCCTGACTGAATATTGAGTTCAACAACTCTGATTGGAGGAGGTCATCCATCCTTTTGATCATGAACTCTCTCCTCCATCCCCATTCCCTTTCTGTTCCCCCTTCTTCCAATAATTTACATATATTTTTCTTTTCCCACCTATTTCCATTATTTTTAAATGTATTTCCATCCATTGTTTTAGCTCTACCTTTTAGCCTATTTCGATCCCCCTCCCTTACCCCCACTAGGGCTATCTGTACCTTGCTTGTCCTGCTTTCTACCCTTAATGTCCTCATTAGCACATTTCTTAGCTAATGTCACCACCATGAACACCTCTTTGTCCTTTTGTCTCTGGCATCTTTTTGCAATCTCCACCCATCACTGGCCCTCTATCCAGCTCTACCTATCCCACCACCCCCTTAAACCAGTTTATATTTCACCTCACTTCTATTTTTCCTTAGTTCTGATGAAGAGTTATTCGGACTTGAAATGTTGACTGTGTTCCTCTCCGCAGATGCTGTCAGACCTGCTGAGTTTTTCCAGGTATTTTTGTTTTTGTGCTAGAGCAGTTGTCTTTGGGGCCATCACTAGGTTCCTACAATTACAGGGTATAATTGACTGCACCCATACGGCCATTAGAGCTCCCTGGGAATAGCCAGCAGTATTTGTAAATTGGAAGGGGTTTCACTCCCTTAAAATTCAACTAATCTGTGAACACTGGAAAAAAAAATGCTGGTGTGTGCTTGTTTCCTAAGGAGCTCTCATGACTCATGCGTTTTTACGCAACTCCCAGCTGCCACAGCTATCTGAGCCCCCTGCCTAAGTGCAGTGTTGGATACTGAGTGACAAGGGCTATTCTGTAAGGACGTGGCCCATGATAACAGTGCGCCTTTCCATGGCCCCATGGAGGAGTGTTGAAATGAAGCAGACAAATTGACCAGGGAAATCTTAGAGCAAACCATTAGCTTGCTGAAAACGCACCTCCACTGCCTTGACTGGTTCGGTGGAGCATGTAAGCATTGGGAGCATATATGCATGAGAAGAGGACAGAGATAACATAGCAACTCTCCAAGATGCCAGGCCTATGGAGAGACATACCAGGACTGTCAGAGACAGCCTCATCTTCAATCGCTTTGTCCAGGAATGAGACACCAGACTGAATATGCAAACCACTGTCTGCTCTGAATGTGCACACACCTCTGCCAGCCTTCACCTGGATCTACATCACTACCCACATCCTCTACCCCCTGGAAGGCCAAGGAGGGTGGACCTTTATTCAACTTGATCAAAGAGATTACTGCCCCCGAGGATACAGGCTTTGCACTAGTGCATAAGTCACTGAAGCTATTTTGAACCATCTCCTGCTCCTTACTCACAGTGACAGGGCCATCAGTGCATGAACAGCACAACACTTGCCATGCTCCAAAGTAACCTCGGCCAGCCTCCTTGGCATGTCATTTATGGAAAGGCCATAACTGCGTTGGTGGAGGATGAGGGAGAGGCAGATGATACTGCATCCTCTGAGTGTTCTTGGTCTTCATCATCAGATATGGAGTCATTGTTTCCTCTATGGGCTTGGACCTCTCAGCCTATGATGGCAGCCTGCAGTGGAGAACAACAAGAACAACATTAATAAGAAGCTCAGTCAATCGGGAAACCACAGTTTCACATGTGTCTCCACTGTGCTCATGTCTCAACACTAGGTTGGAGGCATTCTCATTCTGCTGGCCGACTAATCCAGCAAACCGTCTGCAATGGACTGGCCACACTGCTCTACCGCAACTCCTTGGCTTCCTTCACCCATGGTGTTAGAACTTTTAGCTCGCCACTACCCCTCTATTCCTGTCTTGGTCCGCTCCCTGTTGTTGAAGGTTTCCTTCTCCAGCATGACAAAGTGGAGACTAACTGGCAGGTCAAGGGACACCTGACTCTCTTGACCCCTTGCATCCCCATTCCACATACTGGCCTCACATTCTAACTGGTATCCAATTGCCTTATCATGCACAACTGTGACGCGGTCTGGCTATTTTTTTATGTGGTTCTAATGATGGCCACACATTTTCCAGCCTGGTGCCTCTCCCCATTTGCAAAGTCCCATTGCTTGAGTCCCTCTTGAGAGACCCATTGATGCAACGCCACTTACTCTCTCTGATTGGAGGAAGTCATCCATCCTTTTGTGACGCTGTACTCATGATAGATTCAGTTGCACGTGGTCAGGGGCTTTGCAGGAATCTCCTGTTAATTTGTAAAATGGCTAATTGATGGGACAGTTCTTCACTGCTTATCGGGCAGGTTGTGATAACGGGTGGATGTCCCTTTAAGTGAAGTTTCCACACCAGATTAGTTTCGAGAAAGTTTTGATTAAAGAATAGGCCCATCAGTCATCAGTTGACATGGAAATTTTCCTCCCGGAGCAGCCAGAGGTCATCACTCAATGAAGTTTTCTCAAAAACAGGAAACATGCCACAAAGTGAGATTCTGCCAATGATTCAAAACATTTCTCAACAATCTTTCCTGACTTTTTTTCCCTTAATGATTGCACTACATAAAAACAGACATCTAAACATGGCATTCTTCCTGCATTTATCCCTTTTAGAAAGTTAATTATACTGAAGGCGTGTTTGAGTGGACATGCTGGAAGAAGATTTTAAGGATGCAGCAGAATACCAGCAGAATTTTTTTGTTTTTATAAAATAACATTTCCTGTTTACCAGCACTGATTTGGATAATCGATGATACTTGGCAACACACTGTTTCCTTTCATCTTTATTATACCACATTCTTGGAGTGTGCTGTATATTTGTCCAACACCCTTTCAGAACATTTCTGGTTAGAATGGCCAACTCTGCTTGGACAAGTTCCTGACAGCTTAGTCACATGAACATGGCCATGCACCCCACCCTTCAGTCATTGGTTGTGTAACATATCCATCCTTTCAATAGCATCCAATTGCAAAGTGCCCAGACTATTCATTAATTGATTGGGTATTTCTTGACTTGCTATGAAACAGCCATTTTCCCTTCTCCAATATTTTTATGGCTAATAAAGTGTTCATAGAAAATGAAAAACAAATGTTTTTAATAACCTTATGATTTCTCTCCATGGTTGCTCATACCAGTGTCCTTGAGATTAGTCTTGAATTCCAGGAGACTCCTGGACAACCCTGGAAGAATGTCAAACCTACATCTGGTGCAAAAATCATGTAGGCTCTAATCCTGACACTATTTTGGATTTTACACTATCTGTAATCACATCTGTTCTTATCGCAATGAGTGTTCCTGATCTTTGCACTGGATGACAACAAAAGTTTTCAAAGCTTTGGACCATTTTTTATATGTATATAGAGAGAACTGTGTAAGCACTTCTTTGTAAAGGTTGGCGTGCACTGAAAGGCCTAGTGTTTCATCTTGTTTATTGACTCCACTGAATACTACGTATGCAAGCCAACAAAAAAAATATGGTGCCAAAGTAGTTATTGCCCTCTTTGTGAATGCTTCTACACACATGGCTATTTTGTCATAGAGTTAAAATATCTTCCCTTCTGCAGACCCTTAACTGTAAAGGAGCAACATGGATACAGCAGAAAAGGGTTGCAATCCATTTATGGGATGTAAAAGTGCTACCCGCCATATTAAGAATGTGCAGGGTGGTGTAAGTATATGTTTTCTTTTAAAATATTTCTGTTTTTGTAATATTCCTGCTCTGGTGTAATTTATGACCTCATTAAGGAAAAAAAGACATGCATTTTTATAGCAATTATTCACAATATTGGTGCAGTAGAAGGATCTGGTACCTGAAGGGTTGACATAGGACTGAGTGCAGTACCGCCCACATGGTGATGTAAGAAGGCACATGACCTAGAGCTAAGGCCAGCCTAGAGATAGGTAGCGACATGTAAGGACCAAGTATGGAGTCCTCTCCATACCTTTACCCTCTAAATATGTACATAGTTCAGTACTGTTAATAAAGACTTCTTTGTAACTTCAACAAAACTGCTTCATGGTGTCCAAGCAGTACACATCACAGCCAAATAGCTACTTTTTAAACGTGTAGTAACTGCTGTATTGAGGGAAAAATGGCAACTAATTTATGCGCAGCAGGGCCACATTGACAGATGACTAGATCGTCTGTTTTTTTAGTAATATTGGTGGAGGGATAAATATCAGCCAGGATGCTGGCAAGAATTATCCCTTTGTTCTTCAAATATTGTCATGGCTCTTTTACATCTATCCAGAAAGGAAGGCAGTGCCTCTGGTTAACATCGCATCTGAAGGGTTGAACTTCTGACAATGCAGCACTCCTTCAATACTGCACTGCGGATATCAGCCTAGATTTTGTGCTCAAGTCTCTGGAATGGGGAACTGGAATCTACAACATCCAGACTTGAAGGTGAGAGTGCTCCTAACTGAGCCACAGTGGACAGCAGAACGGCAGAAGGATCATGCAAAAGAGTCCTGATGGTACACATTGACAAAAACTGTATCATCATGTCACATGCACAAAATCATAAAACATTTTTGTAGTATCTTTCATGGACAAGTGAATTAAAATAGCTACAGACAGAAATAGGCACCTTTGTAAGTGATCAATAATGGCAGTCATATGATGTGGTTAAGGGATTCAGACTTTGGTATTTTATACAATGTAAATGTCATAAACAAGAGGGTGGTTTGGAGATGCCTTAAAAAGTTGCAGGCTTTTATTAAATCTCTGTGATCTACAATTCTTTTCTTACCATACATATTATGGTGTCAGTAACATGAAAACAGTGACCTTGATTGTTAAAGCAGAGATGAAATGATGTTGTCGCTTATGAGAAAATGTTGGATAATCATCATTGCAGTGTAACCCTAATTTGTACATATGCACATACCGTTAATGACAGACAGACAAAGACCCTCTGTTCTATCCAGCCTGTTCAACACAAGTACGATGCCCTGTGTGTCACAATGTATACACTCTCCATACCTTCAGAAAACAAAGCGATTTCCTGGGAGGGGCAAAAAAAGGACCAATTAGCAGAGAAAGAAATCTGAAAAATTCCTCTCTGGCCAAAGTAGGCAATTAAAAGTAAATCAGTTCAACTCTAACCTTGAATCCCCTGCATTACCTATCGTTTGTATGCGGTGATCCCACTTCAACCGAAATAGGTGCAACTCCCACTTGCAGGAACGCAGTGAATCAGTGCTTACAGCATGTGCTGGAGCCTGTTCCACGGGAAAAGAACCACTTCCTAACATCTAACCTAGTTATGGCTTTACATAAATTGTGGTTGTAATCCCTGTGATTAACAGGAGAGCATACTGAAGGTACCATTTTGGAGTTAAAAACCATATACAGTGTATAAAGGAGACCAGTGTGTAGACACACAATTGTAACATACAAAGTCCCGAGTCAGTTTGTTGCTTTGGTGTACATATGTAACACCAATTTAGAATTGCATATATAACAAAGATAGACGGTAATGGTAGACTTAGATAAACTCAGAAAAAGACTTGTATTATTCTAATGTCTTAAATATGTTGCTCCACTGAACTTCATAATCCTTATCTCACTGTCTCAAGCCAGTGAATCAACTTGTTTACCTAAAAATAAAGTATTCAACAAAAATACACATCTCACAAGCACAATGGCATTCTTCTATTTGTATTCTCTGTAAGAAAATGGGTGAGTTCTTCATCACTGATGCTTGCACAGATCCCACATCTTATTAGGTGTGAATTTCCTTGGGTTTCCTATCAAATTTACAGCAAAGTTACAGTAGGTAGAGTGGGACAAGCCCCCAGGAAATTCACTGTTTTGCTTCACATCGGATGTGAACCTATACAGCTGCATATGTCAAAATATCAATAATTATTGCGACAATTGGTTTGTGAAGTGCTGGACTTAGGATGTTAAGAGTTTTTATCTTGAAGGATCAAATACTGATGTAATGTCTTTACTACATGTTTTATCATGCGCCAGGCAATCAATGGTCTAACCACCAGAGGTTGCTCCAGAAATAACCTGCAACCAGACTTGAAAGATGTTTTGTGGTGCCAGCTGGGAATTTTCCTGGTGACTCCATGACGATTCTGCAATTTGTTGTTGGCCAGTGGATTTCCCTCCTCTCCATACGCATGTACACATTCTGGTCTCCATATTGCTGCTTATGGTTTCTAACTCCAAAATGGTGCCTTTGGTGTGCTTTCCTGTTAATCACAGGGGTTACAACTTCAAGTTACTACTGATGGGGCTTGACTCATGGAGATGCCAGATTTCCCACCTCTACCCAGGCACTCAAGTGATGCTGATAAGGCCTGATAAGGTCTGAATCTGAAAATAGTTGAGCCTCCCAATAGTGGCTTAATGCCTCTAGACACTGGCACTGGACAGGCCTTGTGGCCATTCCACCGACTTCTTGCATGTTTGGAGTCAAGGTGAAGAACATCACTGCCATGCCCTCAGTAAAAATAAAAGGACTTTTACGAAAGCACTTTATTTTGTCTCAATGTGCTTCACTTACAATCAATACTTTCAAATGCAGTAACTATTCTCATGTCAGCAAATGGAGCAGCCATTTTGTAGACCATATAATCCCACAAACAGCAATGAGAAGAATAGCCAGTTAATTAACTTTCAGTGATATTGGTTAAATAAGGAATGCAATCCAGGACCAGTCACCGTTTTTTGTGCATCCCTATGAACTAGCGCAACAGGCAGACAAGACTTCAGCTTATGCTTCATCTATACTTCGCATCGCAAACATTCACTTCCTCCACTACTGATGCACAGTAGCAGCAGTGTGTGACATCTACAAGATGCACCACAGGAACTTACCAAGGCTCCTTAGATAGCACCTTCCAAATCCACGTTCGCTACCATCTAGAAGGACAAGGACAGCAGACATATGGGAAAACCGCCACCTGGAAGTTCCCCTCCAAGCCACACACTATTCTGACTTGGAAATATATGGCTGTTCCTTCACTGCCAAAATCCTGGAACCCCCCTCCCTAACAGCTCTGTGGGTGTACCTACACCATATGGACTGCAGTGGTTTAAGAAGGCAGCTCATGACCACCTTCTCAATGGCAGTTAGATATGGGCAATAAATGCTGGCCTAGCCAACGATGCCCACATCCCATGAATGAATAATGAAAAAGGATGACTCTTTTGATGATACAGCAATCCCCTAATACTGTACTGGGGCCCAGAGTAGGGATAGCAGCCCTCCAGGATTGTCCTGGAAACTTCTAGGCAGTAAAGATTCATCTCCTATACATAGCTGCAAGCAACACAGGAGAAACATCATTGTAGGCCTTAAAAAACTTGTTTTTTTTATCATTTTCTTCAAACCCTTTTGTTTCTTAATTATAGAAGCATTGGAGTTGGATATAAAATGTCATTTGACCGGGCGGGGCACTTGAAGGAGGATGTTAATCTGATTGGACCCCCAGGAATACATGCAATCACAGTTTGCAACTGCAGTGCATAATTAACCCACATGCTTGTTTTGATGGAATCGAGTTTGAACCAACAAACTTTACTTCCCAGAGTGAGTGAGCTACCAACTGACCTAAATTACTATGCTGTGCAAAGTAAATATAACTATCAGACATCAACACAAGAATTACTGCCGGTACAGCAACTTAAATATGTTAAATTAAACCAGAATACACTCAAATATAAATAATATAAAGGATGTCAATGTCTTGGGGCAGAAGCAAGTTATTGGAATGATAGGAGTGATGAAGGACTTCAGCTAAATGGAGAGAATAGAGGAGCTGGGATTGTTCTCCTTCGATCAGAGAAGGGGGACTTATTAGAGGTGTTCAAAAGTATGAAGGGTTTTGAGAGAATAAGTAAGGAGAAATTGTTTCTTGGTAGTATAGAATTTGAGTATTGCTGAAAAAAGATATTATTGAATCTTTTTGTCTAGCATTAATCAGGACAGATGCAAGAATACCAAATTTTAAAGGGAACAACAATTTTTACTGCATGAGGTAAAGGTGCTGATTGGTTAGCAAGTCAACTCTGATTGGTCAAGGCATTGCCATGGATAATGCACCAGGGAACTATTGTCTCCCACACTTCTGTTTAATTCAAAAAAGGTGTCATGCCTGGTTATGTTTCTTTTGCCTGCACAGGACAGGTCCCTGTGTATGAATATATGTAGCTTCTAGCAAGCTTAAATGAACTACATTGCAAACACAACTGACAATCTGAAATTGGTCATTAGTATAATTCTTAGCATATGCGGGGTTGTTCAGCAAGTGCTACTCAATCGCAGAATCACATCTAACTTTAGACATTATTATTTGAGTTCTACAAGCAAGGGCTGTTTGAGTACAGTCAGCAATCTGCCTGTTGCGAACAGTCGAAGGGATGTGCTGTTTGATACAATGCGCCAGTTGTTGGGACGTATGCCCTATGTACCTGGCATCACGCCAGCACTGAAATTCATATACCACATATCGACCAATCAGCACCCTTTTCTCATGCTGTATAAATTGTTGCTCCCTTTGAAATTTGGCAGTCTGGCGTCAGTCCTGATGAATGCAAGATGAAAAGCTTTGACAGCATGTCTCTTTCTTCAGAAATACTAGAGAAATTGTTTCCACTAACAGAAAGGTTGGTAACCAGGGGACAGAAATTAAAATAATTAGTGAAAGAACCAGATGAGAGACAAGGAGGACTTTTGGCAGCGAGCTGTATGATTTGGAATGCATTGCCTGAAAGGGTGGTTGAAGGAGATTGAATTGTACCTTTCAAAAGTGAACTGAATGTATGCTTGACAGTGAATGGAACTAGTTAGAAAGCTCTCCCAAATTGCTGGCACAAGCACAATGGATTGAATTTCCTCCTTTAGTGCTGCACGGTTCTGTAAAATAACACTGCTTTAAGTAAGTGAGATTCTCATTCTTGTGAATCAAATAGCAGCTGAAATTTTGAGGAAATTCCTTGCTGATAAGTAGAAATTTGGCTAGTCACATAGGTCATAAACTAGAAACTGAAGTCTAGAGTAGTAATAACTTCGCACAGCCAAACCTATAAAACAGCAATGAAATAGTTTACACAGAAACCCAGTGGTGACATATTTTTCATTAAACAATGGACTGAATTTTATAGGGTGGGGGAGGGGTGGGTGCAGGCGTATTGCTCGTCCCCCACACCCTGAAAGGGAAATCGGCGCTTTATTGGCCACTGTCAGCAAGCTGACCCGCAGCAGTAACCTGCTGCTGGTTGCCTTCAGCAGGTGAGGGTAGGACGTTCGCCCCTCAGTGGGACAAAGTCCTGCCCTCGAGAGCTGCCAGCCAATCTGATTGGCTGGCAGCTCTAGTGGTCCCAACAGCTCCAGAACTCAGTAGTGGGTGCTGGTGGGACTGCAAGCAGGTCCATGAGGAAGACTGACAGCATCTGGAGAGAGGTAAGGCCTGGGGAAGAATTCTCCCGTCGACGAGCAGGGGCGGGGCCCGCTCGCTGATGCGTAAAATGATTTGCGGTGATGTGGGGCGGATGTCCCAATGTCACCATGCGTTATTTAGATTGTCAGTTCGGCGGGCATGCAGCCGTGTTGGCTGTACACCCGCTGAACTATCAAAGGCTGATCAAGGCCATTAAGATAGTAATTAAAGTTGTTAAGAATGCTGCCCATCCAACCTTAAGGTTGGCGGGCAGGCAAAGAGTCCAGGTGGCCTTCGCATTTTTCATGAAACCTCACCCACGGGCGGGTTGAGGTTTCATGAGGGGTTTATTATTTAAATAAAAATTTTTGAAAATTTAATGGACATGTCCCAGCTCATGTGACAGTTTCACATGAGGGGACATGTCCTTAACATTTTTTTTCACCTTTATTAAATATTCCAGAAATTAAACTGACCTTCCTGAGGCACCTCCGTGCATGCCCATCCCGGACTCAGGGGACTCCCCCCCATCCGCGCAGGGAGCGCACAGCGCTTCCAGGTGTGCGTCATGCTGGGTGGGCCTTAATTGACTTGGTCTCACCCACCCCTGCACAACCCCTCCGACGGGGGGAGAATTCAGCCCCTGGACTTTGAGGGCCAGAAGAGATTGGACAACCCTAGGGAGTGGGGCAAGGGAGGTAGAAGGGTGAGTTTTGGATATAAGGCAGGAAGGAACAAATTGGGGTGCCCCCAGTGCATACAGGACATCCCCCAAAGGACATAACTCCTCTTCCTAGCCACCTTTTAACCAGTTGGGTTAAAACAACAGCCTGCCCACTCATGCCTGCCTGCCCACAACAACAGGATTATGTTGGGGGCAGCATAATATGAGTCAATTGGCTTGTTAACAAATTCAATTACCCATTAATTATCTTCCTTAAAATGGTGGCAGGACTGCTGATTTAGGTGCCCACCCACCTACTGTGCTATGGGAAAAGCTCGGGGATTGGCGGGGGACAGCAGTGGACCACCCACCTGTCATATTTTACATTCCCCCAATCCACAAACACTTCCGGCAGTAAAATCCAGCCTGTTGTTTCTGTCAGCTCACAGAGTTATTTGTTTACACCTGGTCTCATTGTCACATATTTTAAAGTGGCAATTTTAATTTCGTGTTATTGAGGACATTAAAAGCTAAGCCCTAAGTTTCCTCTGGCGTATTTGAAGATGAGAGGGCCCATAGAATAAAGCGGGTGGCCTTACCACTGCTTTCCTGCCCACCCCGACCTGTCTCCCTTATTTTGGTGGGTGGGAAGACGTCAGGCAGCCCGACAGCTCTTAGGTCTATTGAGGCCCATATGTAGCCAATTAATGACCACTCAAGGGCCTCATTCCACCTCCGCCACTATTTTACGTGCTTCGGGAAGTCGGAAGCAAAGAGGGGTAACCCATTAGCTTTCACTGTGTCGGCTACTGTCAGACAAGAAGGAAAGGTAAAAGCAAAATACTGCGGATGCTGCAAATCTGAAACAAAAACAAAAATACCTGGAAAAACTCGGTAGGTCTGACAGCATCTGCGGAGAGGAATACAGTTAACGTTTCGAGTCCATATGACTCTTCAGCAGAACTGAGGGAATATAGAAATGAGGTGAAAGAAGGAAAGATGCCTTGTTTAGGGGCTTCCCTGTGCCGATCAGAGGCACTCTTCCCCCAAACCCTCAAGACTGGATCCGCCCCCCTTTAACTCTCCTTCTGGTCTCTCTAAACCAACCCCCACACTCCTCTCCCCCTTCACTGTGGTCTCCAAGCCAGGCCTGTCCAAAATACCAAACTTATTTCTGAGTCCAGGCACTCTTCTTCCTTGGGACCGGCTGTAGTCCCAGCAGTGGCCACCGCCTGGTCCTGGTGCTGCTGGGACTACAGAGCTGCCAGCCAGTTAGATTCCTCCCCGATTGGGGTGGAATGATTCAATTAAGGCTGCTCTGAGCATAATATCGCTGCGGGGCTGCTGGCCTCTGAATCGGAGTACTGAAGACCGACTTCCCAGTCTTGTGGGGGTTGGAGTGACAGGGAATACATCTCCCCATAACATCCATCCCCGTAATAGCTTCAGATCTAAATAGGGCTATTACTTGGCTTGGAAGGCAATTGTTTTGGATTGAATGCTAAGGATGAAGATATTGGTGAATATGTAGTCATAACCAAACTTAAGCCATATTCCCAGAGAAAAAAATATTCTTGTATATATGCCACCACTCCCAAACCCCGTCCCAGCCCAAATTATTGTGCTTCATGTTATATAATCAGATTATAATATCACATGCTTCACAGGTGCGCTCAACCAGTCTAAATCTACAGATGGTGCAGATCCATCACTGGAAGGAATGAATTGCTGTACGTAAGGCATCTTTGTGCAATGAGTATATCTGTGACAAATTTGTGCCTTTTTAATGGATTTGAATTATAGAATTACATAGCACAGAAGAAAGCCATTCAGTCCATCGTACCACTCCCATCCCTATTCCCCTGTTCTTTCCCCGCAGCTCATTAAATTTTTTTTTCCTTCAAGTATTACTCCAATTTTCAATTGAATAATATTATTAAATCTGGTTCCATTACCCTTTCAAACCATGTATTCCTGACCACAACAACTCATTGCAGAAAAAAATGTTTCCTTGTCTTACCTCTGGTTCTTTTGCCAAACAGCTTAAATCTGCGTTCTCTAGTTACTGACCCTTCTGGAAACAGATTCTCCCTTTTTGGCTCTATCAAAACCATTTAAGATTTTGAATCGCTACCAAAGTCCCCTTTAATCTTTTCTACTTTAAGGAGAACAACCGGAGCTGAAGTCCCCTGTCCCCAGTCCCATTGTAGTGAATCTCTTCTGCAGCCTCTCCAAGGCTGAGACATCCTGTCTGAAGCATGGAGTCCAGGGTTGAACACAATACTCTAGCTGAGGCTTAATCAACATTTGATAAAATTCTAGGGACAGAAATTTCTCCCCTTTGGGGCCGCGCCGCCATTTTACATGGACTGGCCATTTAAGGCCCGCCCAGCGTCACGCGCACCCAGAACCGCTGAGCGCCCCCTGTGCGGGCGGGGGGAGGGTGGATTCCCTGAGTTGGGGCCTGCGCACGAAATAGCACAGAAATCTCCCCGAGGCACAGAGGTGCCTCAGGGAGATTAGTTTAAGGTTTAAAAATTTAAATGAAGAAAAGAAGATATTTTAAGATATGTCCCCTCATGTGACAGTGTCACATGAGCTGAGACATGTCAGTGAATTTTTTCAAAAATTTTTATTTAATTAATAAACCCTTCATGCAACCTCATCCCGCCCGTGGATGAGGTTTCATGATAAATGTGAAGGCCGCCTGGGCTCTTCGCCTGCCCGCCAACCTTAAGGTTGGACAGGCAGCATTCTTAACAACTTTAATTATTTTCTTAATGGCCTTAATCGGCCTTTGACAGTTTGGCAGGCGTGCAGCCAACTCGGCTGGGTGCCCGCCGAACTGACAATCTAAATGATGTGCGGCGACGTCAGAACACGTGCCCGATGTCACCCCGTGTCATTTTACATGTCGGCGAGTGGGCCCTGCCCCTGCTTACCAACCCGAAAATTCTTCCCTACCATAACTTGTTTGCTTTTGAACTCTATTTCTCCACTAATAAGGTCAAGGATCACATATGCTTTTTTAACAGCCTCTTCAACTTGGCCTGCTATCTTCAAAAATTTGTGTGCACCCATCACCCTGCCCCCACCATCTCTGGTTTCTCTGATGCTGAACCCTGTTTAAAATTGCGTATTTAGTACAAATTATTTCTCCTCATCCCTCCTATCAAAATGTAATACTTCACATGTTTCTGTATTAAATTTCAATCCCACGTGTCTGACCATTTAACCAGTCTGTATTTGTTTTCCTGAAGTCTGCTGCTATCCTCCTCATTGTTTACTGCATTGTATAGTTTCATTTCACCTGAAGACATTTAAATTAAGCCCTGAATTCCCAGGTCCAAGTCGTTAATATAACATCATAGAATCATAGAAAAGTACAGCACAGTTAGAGGCTATTTGGCTCATTGAGTCTGCACCGGCTGAAGCAACCTGAGGGATTGGCTAAAGAATTGTGTTTGCTCATTGTTATGTAACAGGTATTACCATTCTAGACTGATCCATGATTTCAACAGCTTCACAACTGAAGGATTTTAATATATTATAGATGTTTGCTGGGGGTTTAATTAGCTTTGTCACATGATTATACTAAATAAAAATTGTTGTAAACTTCCCTATGTGTGGAGCCAGTTCTAATTCACAGCTTGATTGTTGTTTATCTTATGTTCTTGCCCAGTTTGCACAGTGGCCTCAGAGTACTTAATTTTATATCAAGTGAAATGATAATCAGAAGTGTTCTATAATGGGTGAGTGATTCACTTGCCTTTCTGCACACAAGTGGTGAAGGTAAAAATTTCCCCACTTGCTTCTTATTTATTAAATTTCCTCATTTCCTTCCTCCTTGAATCTCATTTCCATTTCTTTTTTGTTTCCCCTTCTCATCCCCACACCCCAACACCATCATCCCCTTCCCCACAACTGACAATTAACCTTCAGGTACCTCGGGTTGGCAAAAAGCTAGAAATATGCTCCAAAATGTCTTCATCTCTCCAAACAGGATGGATTCTCTACCTGCCAAAATTGTGTTTTAACTAAGGAAGCAACAATTCGCACTGGTACTCTTATTTCCCAGTTTTTACTGGTGTTGTGCTTTAAGATATACAAGACCAGTTTGGACCAGTATTCTTATTTCCCAGTTCTTACTGTTTTTTTTCATTCTGGAGGCTTCATAGCCCGGGACCTTGATTACTCAGAAAGCTTGGGACGCTTAAGCATTAAGATACAATTGGGATGCATTGGCTGCCCTATGCTTGGGAATGGTAACAGCCACCCCTATTACAAATCCTACTTACAGACCGTCAAAAAGAAGAGTTTTATGTCATAACTGCCCAGATTTTCCGGAAATCTTCAGGAATTAAAGATTTATCTTAATTAAATGAAAGCTGCTGTGAGCAACTCGGGAGATAAATGATAGGGGACATTAAGATAAATTTATTTTTTTAATATTCTTTGAACACTTTTATGTATTAGTTACTAAATATTGGAGCTGGAGAAAATAGGCTGTTTGACTGAGTCAAGAATCATCCAATCAACTGGTTGCTTTCCATTTGCCATGAAAAAGCAGGGTGGCATGAGGGCCAATGTGTCAGGTGACCAATAGCAGAAGTATTGGGGTGCAATTGAACAGTTGAAAAGGGAAGACCATGTGATGAAACCTCCAGGGATATATCCAACCAGAGTTGGCAACACTGGAAAAGTTCCCAAGTGTTCATCATAACTAGGTTATTAGTTTGTCATGAAACTAGGAACACCAGACTAGGGGTCAACTCCTATTGAAATCTAGACTAAATGCACCTACAGCCTGGTCAACAAACAGATTGTTAACTAGAAAACCCTGCAGTTGATGGCCATTAACACTACTCTGGCTCTCTTGGATCTGTGGTAGCGGTTGAATTTCTGCCCTGCCTCTGGTTGCAGGGTCCAGCCGAGGGCCAGTTCTCTGGGGAGGGAATGGAAACCTATAAGATATACGTGAGTACAGGTTACATCCAATTTCCATGGGGAGGGGTGGGGGTTGAGGGGGGAAGAAGAGGAAATTGGCCTGTAATGCCCAATGTTGGTTTATTATGGGATTAAAAATCAAAAATGCCATGCAGTCCCCAAGAGGTTAAATGCATGAAGACATGATTAGTGGTCTTCTTTAGTCCTCATCAAAGTCTTTTGCTTCTATTTCTTACTTTAAAACAGGTTTGAACATGTTCATTAATTCAACAGAAATTTTCTTTTCTATAACAAAACGGTTGAGTTACTTTGCAACTGTTGTTGATCCTGGTTTCAATCACTGCTATCTTTAAGATAATGATGACTCAACTTCTGGTTATGTAAGGATAACTTCACTTATGACTTATTTTGAAAATTTTGAGGTGATAAAATCTATACTTTTGTTGTTTCATTTGGAATACAAACTGCTAAAACACAAAGCTGGTAAATCAGCTTAATGTTCCTTTCCCCAAAGATCACAGTTCAACAGATTGTAAGATCAAAGACCAGATGCAAAGGACTTATTAAAAAAAGGTACAACAGAATTTAATTGGCCGTTTACGCATGCATTCCTATTAAACACAAACAGAACTATAAATTTTGCTTGAGATTTATGTGACTCTTGTGACTCTTTGAACTGAGGAAACATTTTGTGGTTATGTGGTATACATTCATAGAAAATGACTACTAATGTTACACAATAGAAAATATGCATACTTAGCTGGAAAGGTCATTCTGTGCTCATAGGATCAGACACTGTTTAATAAGTACTTAATTGATGGGTGCTTAAGCTTTCAAAAGCATTTCACTGATATGTGAGCAATTTGGTCTTATTCAGTTACTGTGTTGTGGCTTCTTGAAGCTGGTATCCAGCTATATTTCAGGCTTCAATTACATCAGAAATAAGTCAAAGGAACTGCTAAAGGCAGCTTCACCAAATGCATTACAGGTTACCTTTGAAGTGATTCAAGGTATCTCAGTGACTTATCAGAGAATAGGTATAATTCAATTAAATCACAAAGTAGAAGCAGAAAGTAACGCGAAAAGGAAGCACTATAAGTGGTAATTACCTGCTGCTAGTTATATTTCAGATAGGTTTATGATCTTGTGTATTTTTAAAATTGCACAAGAGCACAAACAGGGGGCCATCTCAGCAGACCATTAGAATGGGCTCATTTTGGTGATAGCAGCTGAGAGAATTCTGCCCCCATGTCCACCTGCATTTTCCTAATCTGGTTTCAGACAAATCTCTCTTTTAAGATGTTGTTTATTCTATTTGTCACCACATTAAAAGAAACATTTGCATTTATATAGCACCTTTTATGACCCCAGGATATCTCAAAGCACATTGCAGCCAATAAGCATTGTGGTCACAGCTGTAATGAAGGAAACACAATAATTTCTGCCCTGTAAGTTCACATACACAGCAATGAAATAACTGATCAGATAATCAATTTTGTGTGCTGACTGAGGGATAAGTGTTGACTGGTCTTTGAATAGTGTCATTAAATCGGTTACGTCACCTGAAAGGGCAGATGGGGCCTCATTTTGATACCTTGTCCAAAAGGCACCACCTCCAGCTTCAGCACCCCCTCAGTATTGAAACAGAGTACCGTATGACAAAACTATGATGGGACACGCAACAAGGTTTCAACAGGAGAGAGGGAAATATATTGACATATAATATTTCAATATAACCAATATTTATTGTTGATACTTTCCTTTAATGATTGTAATTAATCTTGTTGACACAAAAGAAGCTTTGACTAAAACCGTTCATTCCCAGCTCCTTATTCCATAATTCAGCACGGTCTAGAAAGCTGTATAATCCAATCTTCTATAATGGATACAGTGCAACAATGATGATCTAAATCAGTTACAATCTCACCGGCAATGTTGGAAGGGCAAAAGTATTCCTCTTTCTAAAAAATATTTAAAATGTATGAAGTTTTGGAGATAATGAAAGTATGGATGAGAGTTTCAGTGGTCGGTAAGTTGAGACAGGGCCAGATACAGGACATGTTACCGAGGTGGAAGTAGTTTGTCATTGTGGTGGAGCTATATGGGGCTTAATTTTCAATCTGGCATCAGGGTCCTGATGCCCTAACAATGGTTCTGATAAAAGGTCATCGACCTGAAAAGTTAACTCTGTTTCTTTCCACCGATGTTGCCTAGCCTGCTGAGTATTTCCAGCATTTTTTGTTTTTATTTCAGATTTACAGCATTGGCAGTATTTTGCTTTTGCTCTAATAATTTCCTGCACCAAACTCTGTGCCGTGTCTGTGTCACTCATTCGACTCCATCTTCATCTGCAGATCCTCTAATTGGGCTGGCAATGAGCTCAGGAGGTGGGTACTGCTTGTTGAGCATGATCTTCAAAGGCAGACAGCAGTCATTATGGGCTCTGCTGCTGCCTTGCAGAATATAGGAGGCAGGACATTGGAGGGCTGGCAGCCCTACAGGTGGAGAGAAGTGGCCAACTGGCCAAGGAAAACATACTGCACCAATCTGTTACAAAAACATTTAGTGCCAAAAATTTTCCTCAAACAAAACATCTCTTGATGGTTCCCTGCATTACACCCAACTGCTGTGCACTAACATGTACCAGACTGCTCAGGTTTGGCAACCTGTGATTTGAAAATCACCTGCTGGTCCTCCCGAACCCATTAACAAGCTTCTCAAGAGGAGTTAATTGGAAGTGATCAGGTTCTCAGGTCCCCCATCCCTGCTCTGGCTTTGAAAATAGGAACATCTCCCAGAGGTATTAGGACACTGACAAGCCATCTGGCAGCGCTGTTTTCAAATCGCACCTGCTCCCAGTCTCTCCCCCATGAACGATTGAAAATCCCAGTCATGGGGTGAGAAGTATGGCTCAGAATTGAAAAGAATACTGCAATTGCAAACAGCCTGAGACAATGGCTGATTGGGGGAAGGGAGTCTATGGCAAGGAATTGGAGTTTATAAGGTAGGAGACTGGGGTCCTATATTTAACTGCTGGAAATTGCAGCTCATCCACAACTCGATATTTTTAAAAATTCTTTCATGGGATGTACGCATTGCTAGATGGGCCAGCATTTATTGTCCATCCCTAATTGCCCTTGAGAAGGTGGTGGTGAGCTGCCTTCCTGAACCACTGCACTGCATCTGGTGTAGGTACACCCATAGTGCTGTTAGGAAGGGAGTTCTTAAGCAAGTTCCTGTCAAACAAGCTGTTTGACAACAGTGGAGCAGTGGAGGGTTGAGAGAAGTGAGAGAGGGAGATATTGTCAGTGCACATGTGGAAACTGACACAAAACATCTGGCAGCTTCTTAGTCTAACAAACAGAGGACAACAAAGGCCATTATATCAGCCAAGGACATGTCTCTAGCACTGGGGCTGAAATAAGACATTGCTAATCTTGATAAGGAGGGGGTGACCTCATGATCCATATGTATACCAATTGTCTGAAGGTTAAGCAGGACATCCTAGCAAGCAATGAGCCACAGGGTGACTTCAGAGTTTCTGACGGAAATAGGAGGATTTACTTTGAATGTCTGTCCCTTGCTATGAACAATTGAATAAATAAGGTATATAAATGGGCTCTCAAGAGGGAAAAATCACTTCAGACAGGAAAGAGCTCCTCAAAGTGGACTAATGCTGACTCCAGTCTAACATACTGGTTAGCTCAAGAAGACTTCAGACAGCGGAGAGCTTTTCAAATTGACCCATACTGGTTTCAGTCTAATACTTTGACTAGCTCAAGAGAACCATAGAAAGCAGAAGTGACTGCCATGTCCAGCTCTGGTGATCAGCTTTATCCATCCATTTGTCCAATTCGAGACCTGTAAACCATTCTGAAGAGACGGCCGCCGCCAGCTATGGAGGTCAGCATCGCCCTGCTTTGCCCATTCATTCGTCCAACCTGGGAACATTAAACTTTTCTGCCTATTTAGCTTATGCATCATAGCTAAATTGTTGCTTCTTAATTGCACTGCTTTAAAATCAACAATGAGTTCGGCCTATTTTTTAGGTAATCTGTGACTCCCAAACTAAAACCTTACACAAGTTGTACTGTGGTAATTCACCAAGGCTCCTTCAATAGCACCTTCCAAACCCCCGACCTCTGCCACCTAGAATGACAAGGGCAGCCACCACCATCTGCAAGTTGCTCTCCAAGCCACACACCATCCTGACTTGGAACTATATCACTGTTCAATCACTGTTGTTCGGTCTCCCTGAAATTCCATTCTAAACAGCACTGTTGGTATACCTACGCCACATGGACTGCAGTGGTTCACAAAGATGGCTAATCACCACCATCTCAAGGGCAATTAGGGTTGGGCAACAAATGCTGGCTTTGCCAATGATGCTCACATCCCAGGGATGAATAATGAAAATAAAGTACAGAGAGGCTGCACTGTTGGAGGTGCTGTCATTCAGATGAGATATTATATCAAGACCCTATCTGCCCTCTCTGGTGGATGTAAAACATCCCATGCCAGAATTTTGATCCAGTGCCCAAGCCATTGTTTATCACTCAGTCAACATCACTAAATCTGTCATTTATAGCAGTTTGGTTTGTGGGACCATGCTGTGTGCAAATTGAATGCAGTGTTCCATGACATTACAACAGTGATTACACTTCAAAAAGTACTTCATTGGCTGGAAAGTGCTTTGAGACAGCCAAAGGTCATGAAAGCTGCAAGTTCTTTCTTTCCAATCTAGTTCTTCGTCTCAAGAAAGATTGGGGTTGGAGAGAGAGCCAGAGTGAGTCTAAGGCCGGGATTTTCCGTGCCTGCTAGCGTGGGCGTGTTTGGTGGCGTGAGCGGACGATATGGCAAGGAGGCCAAAAATCAGTTTCACGGCATTGTGAAACCAGTTTGCGATCATCCGCTCCACCCATCAATGGCAGGCTGCATTCCTCACCACCAGACGATGTAATATATCAACATATCATCATAAGGCCAGCTCACCAGGCTCATCCTCCCCCCATCCCCGGCTGGAAGACATGCCGGTGCAGAACGTGTCTTGACAACTGTGACATGCAGAGGTTGAGACCTACTGCCAGGGCCTTGCTCACATCGCAAACATCTGAGGAGCAGAAGATGCCGGAGCCCGACAGCAACAGGATCCTGGAGGAACGTCCGTGGCATGCTGGGTGGATTCTCATGACATGGATCTCCTGTCAAGCAGCTCACGGAAGTTGGAAAGTCACCGTTGATGCTCACAACATATGATGGTCGAGGAGGTGGGAGAGGAAGGTCTACGATTGACTGGAAGAGAAAGAGGTGTCGGGGGAGTGCTGAGGTTGGGGGGAATGAAGGCGTCGGAAGGGTGAAGTTGGGAGAGGGGGAATGAAGGTGTCGGGGGTTGAGGTTGTGGGGGGTAATGAAGGTGTCAGGGTGAGGTTGGGAGGGGAGGAATGAAAGTGTTGGGATGAAGTTGGGAGGGGGGAATGAAGGTTTCGGGGGGGTGAGGTTAGGGGTGAGGGAGTACGGGGGAGGATGGGGCAATGGCGGAGAAGATGACAACTGGGGAGGAAGATATAAGGGGGTTGGAAGGTGTAAGGGGAGTTCGGAGGGGGGATGGAATACGGAGAGGATAAGGAGTCCAGGGGGAGGAAGGAGTGCAGAGAGGGGAGGGAGTAGGCGTGGAGGAAGGAGTCTGGAAGGGGGATGAAGTAAAGCTGGAGGAAGAAGTGAGGGTATCTGAGGGAGTCAAGAAGGAGGAAGGAGTAAGGCAAGAGGAATAAGTGAGGCTGGAGGAAGAGGTAAGGCTGGAGGAAGGAGTTGGGAGGGGGAAATGACTAAGGGTGGTGGAAGAAGTAAAGGAGCCTGAGGGAGTCAGGAAGGGGGAGGGAATAAGTGGGGGTGGTGGAGGGAGTCCAGTGAGGTGGGAGAGCTATGTGGGGGGGGGGGGGGCGGGTGGAGGGGGGGGAGGGTCTGAGTGGAAAGGGGTCCGGAGGGGGGAAGGGTTCCAGGGACGGAAGGGGTCCAGAGGGGGGAAGGGGTACTGGGGTGAAGGGATCCAGAGTGGGGGATGTCCGGGTGAATGTGCAAGGAAGGGGACTGATGGGTCTATGACTCCCTCCTGGGGAGCGAACTGAGGGTGAATATGATATGAATGAATGGTGAGAATGACCGAGGGCAGAATGAGGCGATAGGCTGGGAGAGTGAGGGTTCAACGGTAGCAGTAGAAAGGACAGCGAGGGTGATTGGTGGAGATTCGGAGACAGACACAGACCCCGGGGGTGGGAAGGAGGAGGCTGGGGAGGTGAATGTGGATGGGGATGGGATTTTCGAGAAGGAAGGGAATGTGCTCATTCACCTGGACATCCCTGAAGGAAAAGGGTTGTGGCTGGTAGGACATGGAGGGGAGGTGGAAGATGATGCCACGGGGGCTCAACTGTGATGAGGGAAAGGAAATGGGTGACTCGGGGGGAGAAAGATGGGGGAGCGTACGAAAAACTGAATCCAGACCATGCTGTCCAAATCAAAAGCAAAATGATGGTCGTGGTGGGTGAGAAAAGGTGCTGCATGGGAGTGTGATCATTGGGTGGGTGGAGATGCAGGTCAGCTCAGATGGACAACAGAAAGTGAACCCCAGTAGGCAGCATTCAAAGTGCTCTGGACATTGAGGTGATTGCGATACGTGAAGGATCTGTGTGAGTGGGAAAGTGCTTGCACGAAGCTCTGAAAGGCCCTGCCATGCACACACTTCTCCCTCCAGAATCACTCATTGGCCTGCGGTTACAGAGGAAGAGGTTGAGGGGCTCACAGGCAAAGGGGACTCTGAGGGAGGGGAAAGCCTCTGAAATTCCTGAGTGGATGACCCAGAGGTGTCCAGCTGCTGCTCCTCTTCCCTTCAGTTGCCTGTTACAAAAGTATAATAATTTTCATAACATTTTTCTGGTTTATTGTAAAGTAGGTTTATGGGTGTAAGTATAGTTGGGTTAGTTTGTGTGATTTAATTACATTTGGAGTCAAGTAGACTGCAAGCTTAAAATTATCAAAAGTAGCTAGGTGTAGAAATGTACTTGAAAAGCTAATGAGTAAACATGGATGCTGGCTTGGCATGTAAGATGTGATGGGAATTTGCATTTTTAGATAAGTGAAGGGATTGTTTGGATTTCAAAGGGATGTTAGTTTGTTTACAACTAGTCAGGTAGGCAAAGTTAAGGAATTCATTTATTTTTCCCAAAGGTTAATGACAATATTGGCAACATGAAAGCTTTAATATTCTGGGAAAGGTACCATTCCAGGACATATGGAACAATAGAATTTACACATTAAGGAGAGACAAACATATAAAGGAGGATGAAACGCTATGTGAGGAGAGAGCCATGTAACATCTAACAGGAGTGTCAAATAGCCTTCAAGAAGTCTCCAGCCATTTGTTCATAAGTTCAGTAACTGATGTGGGAGAAAGCCATTTGGAATTCCACTGTCAAGTGGGTACTCTAATAATTTGCTGGTTTTGTTTTAAATCTAAAATCTATTTTTGACTGTTGCCTTAAAGGAGGGTGTGTAACTGGGAATCAGGTTAATTAATGATTTTAGGAGTTATTAATAATTGTAAATTATTAATTGTAAATAATTGTAGTCTTATGTATGTGCTTGAAATCTTTTATTTTGTTAATAAATATTTTAATTTAATTTTAAAAATCTCTAAAGGTCTTGGTGGACTTATTACTTCTGAATCTGTGCACACATTTTCTCATAAAAAACGGAAATTGCGTGATAGCAGACCAAATTTCCTTTGTGGATTTGGTCCACCTGGCACACATCATCTGCCATGTCATAACAGTGACCGGGGGCCCCAGCCTGACTCCTTGAGGGGAAGGAGCACCTGGAGGGACGTCCAGGTGTCCTGTTTTCCTCTCACGTTGCCACTACAGGAACTCATCCATGGCATTTGCGATGGAGAGCAGGTCTGCACACATCTCTGCGTTCTGCTGGACCAGGGTATCCCTGGCGCCCACCATCCTCCCATTGGAGACCTCCATACATGTACATGTGAGCACCACTTCATCAGAGAGCAGGTGGACGCACTCCTCTGACTCACATGCCACTCTATTGAGGGCTTCCAACAGCTCTGCGTGATGTTCCCACGCCTTCCGCTGACTTTCCAGGATAAGTTGGAAGGCCAAATCTCGAGGCTCGTCATCTGACTCGGACCTCACAGATGCTTGATCCCAAGCAGTCTTCTGAGTGCCAGGGAGCTCGTACAAACCTGCCTCCTGCTGTTGAGTTCATGGGTCCATGAGGTGCCCACCAGATCGTGAACCTGAGCCCGCTCTAGAATGAGGTTCCATCGAGGTGTGTTTCTCTGTGCAGGAGCAGGGTGTGGGTAAGTGCCATGACGGGTCTTCCAGGCTGCTTATTTCAAGCTGTTCAATGGAGGAGGTGTTGTCTTGGCTGGAGCTGAGATCATGGATGGAGCTGAGGGAATGGCTGAGGAAGTCAGTCACTTGGCAGAGCTCCCTGTGAACTAAATTAGAGATAATTAGTGCATGGCAGCAGAGTCAAAAGCAGGAGAGAGAGCACTCATATTTGTATTGAGAGAGGGATGATGTGGTGCAGGATCCTTACTAAGGTGTTCGCCACCGTCCTCATTGCCACTGCAGGCATGGTGCATGTCCTCAGCTGTCAACGGGATGGCGCATTCCTCAAAGTGAGTGAGAGGCCTAATGTGGGCCACTCCACCCCCAGTCTGGGACCTCTTCCTGCTGATGTGAGCAGGCTTCTCCTGCATGAAAACAAATGGATAGAGTGCAGGACACATGGCACTGCGTGGAATTTTGTGTAGTGAATGGAGCCATGGACAGGATGACATGAGCTCAACAGGGCACGAGCCTGATGGAGGTGTGAGGGTGTGTGTGAGAGTTAGTGGTGTTGTGCCTTGAGGTATGAGATCCCTATGGATGTGTGATGTGTTTGTGAGTGTGTGAGTTGAGAGAGATGAGAAGAGTGAATTACCTTGGTGGAACGAATTACACCATTCAGCCTGTAGCAGCACAGGGTTGCTGTCCTCTTTGGCAGGACATTGGTACTAACCACCACTACCACTGCCCCCCAAGCCATATTAGTGAAATTGCTGCCCATCCTGCAGCCAAAGCTGGGGTAGAGGACATCACAGAGAGCCTCCACTGCATCCAAAAGGCGCTCGAGGGACACATCATTGACTCTAGGGGCCGCAGTCCTTTTGCCTTTCAGGGCCATGTCTTCTTTGCAGTTGTGAGCTGTACTTTAAATATGGCACCCGGCGTGATGAAGCAGCGAGGTGATGGCATGGCAGGCAAATAAGAGCCCACTGGCCATGGGAATGATGTGTTTCCCGGGAATGCATAATTAGTGTGGCGGGTTTGGGATGATACTTTGTGAAAAGCCGCCATTGCGGCTGGCAGGTAAAATGTCGCTACTGCACTTAGTGCAAATCTGGGTCAGGTGCACAGAAACGGGAGACTTCCCAGCTCTGCAAATCCGATCTTCAAAAATAGTGGCCCACAGTTCTAATTTTCTTCTGGGGATGTCAGACTGGATTAGAAGTTGGGCCTGCTGCCCCTGAAACAAGTGCGGAGGCTGCTGGGTGTGGAGGTGGAATGGGCGGAAGGCCTGCCTCTGTGCTCCTGCACTTTGATAAATTCAATAAAAAATGATGAAAAAAAAAAGGAGGCCTCCAGGCATCATCCCTTGCTCAGACCCCGACCACCAACCCCCCCCCCCCCCCCCCCACACACACACACACACACACATTGCCTGTGCCCTATCAATGCCAATCTATGCTACCTTGTGCCCCCTATCCAACCCCATATCCCCCATGCCCTCTATGCCAATACCTCTCTACCCAACCCCATGGCCCCTCATACCCCTCTGCCCTCCACATCCTCATGGTCCTTTATATTCCCTATGGCAACTTAGTGCCAACACAAGTCAATGCATGCCCCCCACCTTTTGCCCTTACCTCCTCCATGCCAACTCACCTAGTATCCACGTGACCCTTCGACCGAACTGTTCGGTTGAAGGGTCATGAGGACTCGAAACGTCAACTCTTTTCTTCTCCGCCGATGCTGCCAGACCTGCTGAGTTTTTCCAGGTAATTCTGTTTTTGTTTTGGATTTCCAGCATCCGCAGTTTTTTTGTTTTTATCACCTAGTATCCACTATGGGCAAACTTCAGGAGCCTTGCTAACATAAAATAAAGTGTCTATTGATGATGTCACTATTTTAAATTTTACAAAAACCATTCTCATTGATAAAAAAAAATCCATTCAATACACAGAAATTACTTCAACTCATCTCTTATGGAAACAAATATTTCTATTCTATAACCGCTTGGAGTTGTCAATCAAACTGCTCACTTAACAGGCATCCCACTGTGCTAATGCTATTTTGCAAAATCAGTCATTGCAGCACAAATCCCACAATAGATGCGCTCAGGCTAATGTCAACAGACAGAATGAAATACCAAGCACTGTTTTTTTAAAAGCTCCAGACTGTTTTTTTTAATTTAAAGCCCGGCAGAGTTAAATCCATTGACAGATTTGACTGTTCCAATGAGTTTTGATAGTTCTTTGCCTTCTTTGACAGCTTTGACTGTTCCAATGAGCTAATGCAATTTTTACACACAATCATGTTCACTTTTACCAATCCTAAAAGGTGCCTTAACTCTGTCAAAGGGTGCCTCATCTCTTCCAATGATGTCCCAGGGCCATATCCAGAGGGGTACCTTGCCTTTCCAAAGGGGTACCCTGGTTATCCAGATGAATCCACTAAGTTCAGGCTAGCTCTTACCTGGTCTAATCTGCACATGCTGGGTTTCACACTCCTGGCCTCCTAAAATCCCACTTTAGTGGAGGCAGCTGGTGATTTAAATCTAAAATTAAATTTAAAATTACAGAGCTGCGTCCATAAAATGCACATGGCAGACTGACTGAAGTCCTGCCTCCATAAAAATAGGAAATTCTGTGTATGGAGGCGGGACTTAGGATTTTCAGCCATTTCTGCTATTTTCAACATGATGGAGAGGCCATCATGGCAAAAATCTGGGTCTAATTTTTTTTTCACTCATTCATGTGATGTGGGTATTGCTGGCAAGATAAGCATTTATTGCTCATCCCTAATTGGTCTTGAGAAGGAAGTGGTAAGCCACCTTCTTGAACTTCTGCAGTCCTTGTCATGTAGGTATACCCACAGTGTTGTTAGGGAGCAGGAGTTTGGGGAGAATATAAATGAGCAGTGGAAGTATCTTCAAATGGTCAGATCAGGAAGATATTTAAAACAACTTGAGCACAGCAGGAACTTACCAAGGATCCTTAGACAGCAACTTCCAAACCCACAACGATTACCATCTAGAAGGACAAGGACAAGAGACACATGGGAACACCATCACCTAGAAGTTCCCCTCCAAGCCACTCACCATCCTGACTTGGAAATATATTGCCGTTCCTTCACTGGCACTGGGTCAAAATCCTGGAACTCACTCCCTAACAACACTGTGGGTGTACCTACTCTACATGGACTGCATTGGTTCAAGAAGGCAGCTCATCACCACCTTCTCAAGGGCGATTATATTTGGGCAATAAATGCTGGCCTAGCCAGCGATGCCCACATCCCATAAATTAATAAAAAGAAATGTAGTTTTTAGTCAAATAGGTGTGCATTTTTGTACTCAGTTAAACTTGCTGATGTTCTGATTCACCGATCATATGTAAATGGTGATCAGCATCCAGCAGGATGTGCAAGTCCTCATTTTATGGCAGACCTGGTACAAGCGTGATTAAGTCCAAGTATCAACAGCTAGAGGAAGATAAGGCAGAAACATGAGATGCAGCAGGTCGAACATCTGTATTGCATGAAGATTTTTTAAAAATCAGAAACACATGCTTGGTGCTGCAATTGCCAAAGCGGCTGTTGTTTCTTTACTTCTAGAGCATTATTTTACTGTGTTAAAGTAAAGTTTACATTCTGGTGTGAAAAAGGAATCAGAATTGCCAAAGTCAATAATCAAAACTTGGCTCATCCACAATACTTAGGTTTTAAAGTTGTTTCTTTGCTTTAGATGCAAACCATTTGAAATTATTACTGACAAGGGCGAAAGATAACAATTCCTCCAGAGTCCTCTCAAGCCTCAAGAACAAGTAAAAGGTACATAATATTGACTAACATATGTGCCGTTAGAAGTTGTTAACTGAACTTACTTTCTGTTATGAGACTAACACATTGTGTCTCTTGGCATCAACTTGTTCTTCACAGTTTAAGATGACTTGAGCAGATCCCTCTGGCTTATGCAGAGTGAGTGTTTAGTCTGGTTTGAGGATATTGGGATTTTGTACTCATTACCTTGTTCTCTAACAACATCAGTGCCCTCCCCACCAAAAAAAAAGTCTGAACAACCCATCTTATTTAAGTTTTATGACCAGATACATCATATTTTTCTTCTTCTTTGTTCCTGCTGGAGTTCAATAAGTTAACAGCGTTGTCACAACACAGTGCTGTCCATTACATTAACCTCTAGTCACATTGAGATGTTGCTACTTGCATTCCTGACTAGTAAATAGAAGCCGAGTTAAAGACACCATTGTTGATGTAAAATCTCAATATTTACATTTGAATGCATTATGCATAATCTTTCAGTGTTTTTGTTGGTACAATGATAAGATGAAAAACTGAGTGTACAAGTGTTTTTGCTCATTGTGAGTGCTTTACTTCCTTGGTTACTGAATGCAGGTATTGCATAGATGTTGCAGCACAGAAACAGATCATGCAAGCTAACTGGTCTGAGCCAGTGTTTATGGTTCATTGGAGCCTCCTTCCAACCTCCTGCATCCAATATTATCAGCATATCTGTCTATTCCTTTCTCCCTCCTATACTTAGTTAGTGTCCCCTTAAATGCACCAATACTATTCACCTCAACCACTCCATGCGGCAGCAAGTTCCACCTTCTGGGTAATGAGGTTTCTCCTGAATTCTTGATTGGATTTAAGGCCTTGGCAAAAGAACCAGAGGTGACAGGGGAAAGTATTTTTTTTAAAACACTGCATGTTGTTGTGATCTGAAATGCACAGTCTGAAAGGATGGTGAAAGCAGATTCAATTATACAGTTTGAAAGAGAAGCAGTTAAATACTGGAAGAGAAACAAAAATACGGGGCTGTGGGGAAGGAGCCAGAGAATGGGATTAATTGGATGGCTCCACCAAAAAGCCTGTACAGGCATGATGAATGGCCTCCTGTGCCATAACATTCTAGGATTCTGTAACAATGATTGTGATGGACCACTCACCTGCATGGGTGCAGTCACAGCACCACTCAAGAAGTTAAACATCCAGGATAAAGCAATGTGGTTGTTCACCATCTCCTACCACTAGACTAGTAGTCGTACCTACTACTATGTGGATCAACCCCCTCTACCACTGTTGCACTGTTGCTGTGGTATCAACAAAATGACCTACAGAAACTCAGCGAAGTTGCTTTTCAGTACTGCTGAGGCCCATGATCTCTGCCACCAAGGAGAGCCAAAGTAGCAATATTATAGAAACATCACCTCCAATTTTCCTTCTAAGTCACACAGCATCTTGATATAGGCATATATTACTAATCCTTCTGCTTACCATTACTTGTACCGTTACCCTGAACTATTGCATTGTCCTTTCTCTTTTAATTTCCAAATCGACCCTCATCTAAACCCTCCCTAACAACCCCACTATTTAGTTTAAAGACCTACAGCCCTAGTTATACAACTCACCAGGACATTGGCCCCAGCGTAGTTCAGGTGGAGACTATCCTGATGGTACAGCTCCCTCTCTCCCCATTACTGATGCCAGTGCCCCATGAATCAAATAAATAAAAGCAAAATACTGCGAATGTTGGAAATCTGAAACAAAAGCAGAAGATGCTGGAAAAACGCAGCAGGTCCGGCTCAGAAGAAGGGTCATATGGACTTGAAACGTTAACTCTGTTTCTCTCTCCATATATACTGCCAGACCTGCTGAGTTTTTCCAGCATTTTCTGTTTATGCCCCATGAATCAAAACCCATTTCTCCAACACCAATCTCTGAGCCATGCATTCAACCCTCCAATCTTACTTACCCCATGCTAATTTTCTCATGGCTCAGGTAGTAAAATCCAGAGATTATTACCTTTGTGCTTCTGCATTTTAATTTAGTCCCTAGCTGATCATACACCCTCAGAAGAACCTCTTTTGCTATGTTGTTGATACCTATGTGAAGCATGATAACTGGATTTTTCCCCTCTCAAATCAAGTTCCTCTCCAGTCTGGAGAAGGTGTCCTTAACCTTGATATCAGGCAGGCAGCCCAGCCTTCACACCTCATATCGTCGGCTTCAGACAATCATATCTCTCCCCCTAACTATGCTGTTCCCTATTACAACTATATTCCTGTTTAGTCCTCCCACTTAAATGGCTCTGTGCACCGTAACTTGGTCAGTTTGCTCATCCACTCTGCAGTCCCTATTCTTGCCCACACAAGCTGCAAGGAGCATGAACCCATTGGACAACGGCAAGGCTGAGGTTCCTCCATTTCTACCTTCTGGATCCCCATACCTGCTTCACTTGCAGTCACACGCAGTACAATGAAAATAATGCTTCTGCTCTTCCTTTGCTGCACATGGCCTCCTTATCTTTGTAATCTTTGCTCCACAACCCTTTGAAATATCTGGACTCCTCTAATTCTGGCCTCCTGAGAACGCTCAATTTTAATCACTCCACCCTTTGGTGGCTGCACCTTTAGCTTTTTTTTAAATTCATTTACAGGGTGTGGGCTTTGCTGGCTGGGCCAGCATTTATTACCCATCACTAGTTGCCCTTGAGAAGGTGGTGGTGAGCTGCCTTCTTGAACTACTGCAGTTCATGTGGTGTAGGTACATCCACTGTGCTGTTAGGAAGAGAGTTCCAGGATTTTGACCCAGTGACAGTGAAGGAATGCTGATATATTTCCAAGTCAGGATGGTGTGTGACTTGGAGGGGAACTTCCAGGTGGTGGTGTTCCCATGCATCTGCTGCCCTTGCCCTTCTAAGTGGTAATGGTTGTGGATTTGGAAGGTGCTGTCAAATGAGCTTTGATGAATTCCTGTGGTGCATCTTGTAGATGGTACACACTGCTACTGCTGTGTGTCAGTGGTGGAGGGAGTGAATGTTTGTGGATGTGACGCCAAACAAGCGAGATGCTTTGTCCTGGATGGTGTCAAGCTTCTTGATTGTTGTGGAAGCTGCACTCCTCCAGGCAAGTGGAGAGTATTCCATCACACTCCTGATTTGTACCTTGTAGATGGTAGACAGGCTTTGGGGAGTCAGGAGATGACTCCCCACATCACAGGATTCCTAGCATCTGACCTGCTCTTGTAGCCACAGTATTTATATGGCTGGTCCATTCAGTTTCTGATCAATGGTAACCCCCAGGATGTTGATAGTGGGAGATTCAGTGATAGTAAGGCCATTGAGTGTCAAAGGGCGATGGTTAGATGCTCTCTTGTTGGAGATGGTCATTGTCTGGCACCTGTGTGACACGAATGTTATTTGCAACTTGTCAGCCCAAGCCTGGATATTGTCCATTTAGACATGGACTGCTTCAGTGTCTGAGGTGTTGTGAATAGCACTGAACATTGAGCAATCATCAGCAAACATCCTCACTTTGACCTTATGATGGAAGGAAGGTCATTGACGAAGCAGCTGAAGATGGTTGGGCCGAGGACACTACCCTGAGGAACTCCTGCAGTGATGTCCTGGAGCTGAGATGACTGACCTCCAACAACCACAACCATCTTCCTTTGTGCTAGGTATGACTCCAACCAGCGTACATTTTTCCCCCTGATTTCCATTGACTCCAGTTTTGCTAGGGCTCCTTGATGCCACCATCGGTCAAATGTGACCTTGATGTCAAGGGCATTCACTCTCACCTCACCTCGTGCGTTCAGCTCTTTTGACCATGTTTGAATCAAGGCTGTAATGAGGTCAGGAGCTGAGTGGCCCTGGTGGAACCCAGACTGGGCGTCAGTGAGCAGGTTATTGCTAAGCAGTGCCGCTTGATAGCACTGCTGATGACCCCTTTCATTACTTTATTGATGATGGAGAGTAGACTGATGGGGCAATAATTGGCCGGGTTGGATTTGCCCTGCTTTTTGTGTACATGACACAACTGGGCAATTTTCCACATAGCCGGGTAGATGCTAGTGTTGTAGCTGTACTGGAACAGCTTGGCTAGGGGCACGGCAAGTTCTGGAGCACAAGTCTTCAGTACTGTTGCCAGATATTGTCAGGACCCATAGTCTTTGCAGTATCCAGTGCCTTCTGTCGTTTCTTTATACCACATGGAGTGAATTGAATTGGCTGAAGACTGGCATCTGTGAAGCTGGGGACCTCTGGAGGAGGCTGAGGTAGATCCACTCAGCATTTCTGGCTGAAGATTGTAGCAAATGTCTTATCTTTTGCACTGATGTTTCAGGCTTGCCCATCATTGAGGATGGAGATATTTGTGGGCCCTTCTCCCCCCGTGAGTTGTTTAATTGCCCAGCACCATTCACGACTGGATGTGACAGGACTGCAGGGCTTAAGTCTGATCTGTTGGCTGTGGGACTGCTTAGCTCTGTCTATCACTTGCTGCTTATGCTTTTTGGCACACATGTAGTCCTGTGTTATAGCTTCATCAGGTTGCCACTTCATTTTTAAGTATGCCTGGTGCTGCTCCTTCATTGAACCAGGGTTGATGGTAATGGTAGAGTAGGGGATCTGCTTGGCCGTGAGGTTACAGATTGTGTTCGAGCACATCTCTGCTGCTGCTAATGGCCCACAGCACCTCATGGTTGCCCAGTCTTGAGTTGCTAGATTTGTTCAAAATCTATCCCATTTAGCACAGTCGTCGTCCCACACATGATGAAGGGTATCCTCATTGTGAAGGTGGGACTTCCTCTCCACAATGACTTGCGGTCGTCACTCCTACCGATACCGTCATGGACAGATGCATATGCGGCAGGCAGATTGGTGAGGATGAGATCAAGTACATTTTTCCCTCTTGTTGGTTCCCTCACCAACTGCCATAGACCTAGTCTAGCAGCTGTGTCTGTTAGGACTCAGCCAGCTCGGTCAGTAGTGATGCTACGAAGCGACTCTTGGTGATGGACATTGAAGTCCCCCACTCAGAGTACATTCTGTGCCCTTGCCACCCTCAGTGCTTCCTCCAAGTGGTGTCCAACATGAAGGACCACTGATTCATCAGCTAAGGCAGGGCAGTATATGGTAATCAGCAGGAGGTTTACTCGCCAATGCTTGACCTGATGCCATGAGACTTCCAGAGTCGATGTTCAGGACTCCCAGGGCAACTCCTCCCTCCTGACTGTATACCACAATGCTGCCATCTCTGCTGGTGGCCCACAGCACCAGGTATGGTGATGGTGGTGTCTGGGACATTATTTGTAAGACATGATTGTGTGAGGATGACTGTATCAGGCTGTTGCTTGACTAGTCTGAGAGACAGCTCTCCCGATTTTGGCACTAGCACCCGGGTTGACATGGTTGAGTTTGCTGTTGTTGTTTCTGATACCTAGGTCCGTCTGGTTTCATTCTTTTTTTGAGACTTTGTTGCAGTTTGATACAACTGAGTGGCTTGCTAGGTCATTTCAATGAAGACAGATTTCCTTCCCTAAAGGACATTAGTGAACCAGGTGGGTTTTTATGACAATGGTTTCATGGTCAACATTTAATTCCAGATTTTTATTGAATTCAAATTCCACCATCTACTGTGGTGGGATTTGAACCTGGGTCCCCAGAGCATTACCCTGGATTTCTCGATTGCTAGTCCAGCAACAATACCACTATTTCATCACCTCCCCTAAAATCTGAAATAGCCCCAATATCTGGAATGTTCTCCTTACTCCTTCCTGCTTCTCTAACTTGCTTTCCTCCTTTAAGACACTCCTTAAATCTTTTGCCAAGCTTTTGGTCATTTAATCTAGCATCTCCTTATGTGGCTCAGTGTCATACTTTGTTTTGTAATGCTCCTGTGAAGCATCTTGGGATGTTTTAGTATATTAAAGGTGCTTTATAAATATAAACAGCTGTTGTTATATTGTGCCATGGGAACTGTTATGTTTACCTCAGAGGGAAACTGTGGCTTTGCTCTAGTGTCTCGTCCAAATGACAACACCTCTGACAGTTTGCCACTCAGACTGTGGGAAACATGTCTAGACAGACGGCTGCATCATGTGAACTGGTTCCCTTAGTTTACATTCACATCCCTTCATTCTCTCTTCCTGATTTGGTATAAAGAGCTTCTCAACATCCAACACAAATTTAAAAGCCCGGATAATTTTCCCTTTTTCCTTGATTGAGTGAGAACTGGTTCAAAGCCTCTCTTTTTACGTTAACGACTTCAATCCAGTTAACCTCATTTCGAGCCTTATGTTCTTGGATACCTATAAAGAACAAACATAGACACAACTGCTCTTAGCACAGTCTCACTAACATTTTATAGATCATCAGGTAATAATTCTCTGTACTTGCCTCTCCCTATGAACACTTCTTACTTTTGTAATTGGGCCATAAAATCAACATCTGGTTAACTAATTCTCACAAATATTTTCCCCTGGACATTTAGACAATAAAGGCCATCAATCTTGTGATGTTCTTTGACCTTGAAGCAAAACAGTAAAGCAAACTTGTAATTTTATCTGTGGAATCTGTAATTGGTTTTAGGAATGTTTGAAAGGGACTTTTAAGAGTTTGCATCAGTTGTAAAGGGACCAATTGTCATTTTCTTGAATAATAGGAACTGCTGGTCCATGTGACCTGGTGACCCTTGACCCAGAAGGAGTAACAACAGGAAGTTAATATACAAAAGCTAGGTGGCCAGATACAAAGGAGGGTTGCAGCAGAGGGGAAATCAGTGAAGGTACATTTACAAGGAGGAGCTGTTTGTGTGTCAAGCAGGATAGTCAAACAGGCCAGAAAACAGGGTTAAAGTAGGGTTTGCGAATTGGACAATTTTATTGCGGCTGCTTCATCAGTTCTGCCAGCACCAACAAGAGTATTTAACAGGGTTTATAAAAGGAATAAGATAAAGGAATTCCTAGGGAATCTATACCACCAATACTGTTGTGAACCTAGCTAAGATGGTTTTGCAGGAGTGTGCCATTTGGGTGACAACTGTTCACTGGGATCTCAAGTGAAATAGTTGCCAGTGAATGTGAATCAAGGGCCAAATTGATTGAGTGCGAGATCTCCCAGATACCAAGTTAGAGAACTTTGGAACTCCACAAACTGTATATGATGCCACCATATCTGCTAGGAGTGATGTGGGTTCTCATGGTTGTAAAAGATGTATCTTATTTGTTGTAACAACTATTTAAAATGAAATTTGCCTTTTTATTTCAAAGATAATTTGCCTGTTAATTCATGTCTAATTTGCGTTGGTTCTGATTTGTGTTAACATGAAAGTTACAAAAAGTGAAATCTTGTTCGTAATTTGGGGGTCGTTTGGTAAATTTGGTTATTTTGGTTTATGGTTCCTCCACCGGAATCGTAACAATTTATATAATTAGGTAATTACCCACAAACCAAAAGAACCATAGCCATCTCTCTCCATTAGAGAGAGAGAATTGGTTATAGAGAGATGAGTGAGGACCACTCTGCATAAGTGGGGCAAGGCAAGGAGACAGACCTCTATGAATTACTACAGCTGGTATGGGGGATTGAAACCATGCCATTCATATCATCTGCATCACACTAGCCATCTTACTAGCCAACCACCCCTTGTATAATTAAAAGCATTGCATATAGTCTGCTTATAGATGAATGGAATTTTTTTTTATTCATTCAAGGGATGTGGGCACTGCTGCATTTATTGCCCATCCCCAATTACCCTTGAGAAGGCGGTGAGCCATCTTCTTGAACTGCTGCAGTCCCTGTCGTGTAGGTACACCCATACTGCTGGTTAAGATATTGATCCTGCAACAGTGAAGGAACGGCGATATAGTTCCAAGTCAGGATGGTGAGTGGCTTGGAGGGGAATTTCTAGGTGGTGGTGTTCCCTGAGTCTGTTGCCCTTGTCCTTCTAGATGGTAGTGGTCATAGGTTGGGAAGGTGCAATCTAAGGAAGCTTGGTGAGTTTCTGCAGTGCATCTTGTAGATGGTATACACCGCTGCCTCTGTTCATCAGTGGTGGAGGGAGTGAATGTTTGTGGAAAGGTTGCCAATCAAGTGGGCTGCTTTGTCCAGGATGGTGTCAAGCTTCTAGAGTGGTTTTCCTGATGCAGATCCTAGTCATCAGTTGGAGAACCTGTGGGGAAACCCGCATCACTTCTGTAGGAGAGGCCTCATTGATTTGGGACTCTGGCGGTGGAAATCCTGTTTCCTGAGAGCTGCTGGCCAATTAGAGGCCAGCAACTCTCCATTACCAGCAGCAACATCAGCCAAGATGGCATTGCTGCAGGGATTCACCAGGGATTTTTGTTAGATCCCAGGATTCAGGTGAGTGAGGGCAGGATAGGAGCTGCGGGGTGAGGATTGCAGGAGGGGGTGGGGCATTGGAAGCAAGGGCAGGGGGTGGCTTTCAACAGTTCCTCCCCCTTCCTCAGGAATAGAACAAAATATAGCATTAAGCCATGATCTAGTTGAATGGCAGAGCAGGCCCGAGGGGCTGAATGGCCTACTCCTGCTTCTATGTTTCTTTCCAATGCTGGGTCACTTCGATCAGGCACAGAGTCCCTGAAAATGAGAACACCGACCTGGTAGGCCGCAGGCAAACACAACAGGGTTTGCTGGATGTCTTGGGCAAAGGAAGGCAGTGTGACTCCCATTTAATTCCCAAGCCACCATTAAATTCTGCTGAGCTTGGATAATTGGTGTCAACTGGCTCATTAATGAGCCTAATTGACAACTTGGCAGGAGGATTTCCCACTCCTGGGAGATTGTCACATGGTTTCTCCTACAATTAAGTGGTCCTGGCCATCACAGTTCCTGCTGCAACAAACTGTATTAAGTTCCACCCAAGAAGTTTGTAAGATGGCACCTCCACCCTGCATCATCTGTATTTTCTTTAACCCTTCTGTGTCTTTGACATCTTTCCTAAAGTCTGCACACAAAATTAGACACACTATTCATTCTGTGACCTAACGAATGATGTGTATGCTCAGGGTTACCTCTCTTTGTTTGTACTCTGATCCTCTTTTCTAGATCCAACAAAGAGGTGCCAGTAAAATCTGAGACCAAAAGAACTCTGCTGACCAAGATCAGGGAGAGACTCTTGGAATTTCTTGGGCACGTAATAAGAAATTATGATTTAGAAAGTCTGATGCTGATAGGAAAGATCGATGGTGAAAGAGATCAAGAAAGACAAAGAACAATCTTTTTAAAAAGGGTCTTGCAAACTGGGTGAATGTACCACCAAGGAGGAGATCCATGCCTCTACAGCAAGATTAACATGGGGATGACCATGGTCACCAAAGCTCTCTTAAGTTATGGTACCTGAAGAGGGAGGATCGCCATTGGTTTTTCTTGAAGCTTTATTAACTTATCCCCCACATTTTAAGGAACATGGATCTAAACCACCAAGTTTCTTCGATTTAATGTATCCTGTTCTTCCCAAAATGTGTCACCTCACATTTCTCTGCATCAAATTTTATCTACAACCTATCTCCTCAATTTACAAACACATGTCCAACAAAATCACATAAAATCACAAAATCTCCTTGCAGTTAAGTGATTCCAGATCATACATTATATAAAACAGTAGGAGTGAGAGAGGGGCAATAGTTCCAACACACACCACAGAGCCACCTCTGTTTATATCTCAACCAAAAATATTATTAATCACTGTTCTCTATCTTAAACAAACTTTCTGTCCATACTTTCCACACCAGGTGCCTTAATTTGAGCTGTCAATAATAGAGGGAAAGCTGTGCAGCAGGAAATACTGACTTTCACAGAACGCTGGTCAATGGCTTGTTCTCTTGAGGCAATGCTACAGCAAACAAAAAAGATCTGCTTTTCAAAGTCATGAGTTATATTTAACTTTAGTATTCACCAGAAAATATTTACACATTCAGGTAAATTTTTAAAGTTGACTGCACCACCTCTGCTTTATTAAATATTGATTTGACTGCACAATCATATTCATACACTATTTATATATTGGCTAAATAAAGGACAGACATGGAGATCGCTTATTCATTCAAATAAAGCAATACTCCTTGTTATTCACTTTCATAGTGATACAGAGCAAAAATATCTCAATGCATCATTTCTTTCTGGTATATTGAATTCAGCATTGCTGAAACTTGAACATCTCTTACTAGCAATGGTCACCGGCAAAATACAAACAGAGCATCAACTTTTTAAAAAAAAAAATTCACATTGACTAATTGCATGCTTTAAGTTTTGACAATAAGAACTACATTTTGAAATCAGTCTGATTAGCACATCCATTTCATAAATTAGACACTCTCTAGACAACACAAAGCCCTAAAAGGAACTAGGGAGCTTATTTTGATTAAATTAATCCATTCCACCTTTCTTTTCAAGACTGATGAAATAAAGCAGGATTATAGTTAAAAAGTACCTCAGACTGATCCAACCATCTTAATCAAGGATAAAAGGAGGCACCTTTAGGAGGATTAACAGTAATAGCAACATGGATTCATACAAAACCTTTTAATGTGAAGACCATCCCCAAACTTTTCAGAAACAGGTGCAAAGAAAGTAGACGCCAAGCCACGGAGAGGGATAGGGAGGGGTGGGTGCTGCTGAACAAGGGTTTAATTGAAGGATGGGTTTCCAAAAGGCTTTGAAAGGAGGGAGGTGGAAACATGCAGAGGTTTAGGGAGGGAAATCAGAAAGATCTGCGACCAATGATGGGACAAGGGGAGGTGGGGGATACAGGGGAGGCCAGTGTCAAGAGCAGGGTGCTTGGGGGAAATTGTGTCAGAAGAGAGAGGGTATATAAAGGTTAGATGAGATTAGACAGATACGATGGGGAGAGGCCATGAAGGAGCTTAGAGACGAATATTGCTAATGCCTTAATATTGTTATAAACCATTACAATAGAAGTTATTTCTGAATTTAATTCGAATGCTTACTTCTGAATTGCTGCATAGAACAGAGAAATATGGAGGAAAAATACTGCTTCCATCTGGGTTTGTCAAAAATAAAAATAATTGAAGAAAAAAAAAAACACCCACGCAGCATTTTGTGTAGAAAAGGGTTTATTACAATGCACAGCTCTATAGATTAGATTGAATTCCTGAAACACTTGCTGGGTCAACAAAAAGGGAAGACTCTCAAATTAGGTTTTCAACTACAGACGCACATTTTAACTCTGCCTACGTTATAAAAACATAAGGTCTCAGGTCAGCACCACCTTCCTCCTTTATGCAGTGTTCACATCATGAGTCTACTGTGAACCATGATGGGCGCTTTCGATTCCTTTCAATGATCCTCTTCCCCTCATCAGCCTCTGTAACTTTTTCTCCCTTGTAAACTACAACGGTTTCTACAGGGGGGGTGTTAAGTGACCTTTCTTCCTGTACCCGAATCTGTGCTCGTACAAGGGCCGTTTCGTGTGCAACCTTTTGATAGCAGAAGGCGCACAACACATGCTTCAGTTTCAAGTGCCCACATTCTTGACAGACCTCGATGTTGTTCTGAAATGAGAAGAAATTCCAATAAAAAGAAAAACAATAACGGAGAAATTTTGCTCCAACTTGAGATTTAAATTTTACAAATAAAATTGCCGCACTATTTAAAATAAGGTGTGCATTTGCTGAGAAATATTTTTAAGAGGTAACCAATACAAACATGCAGTTCCAGCAAAGATGCTTTACACCTCCCACAGTCCACTTGTGTTACATTTATAGTGGAGGAGCCCAGTTATGACGTTCATTGCAATTAGTATCAAGAGCCCTTTTTTTGTACAATCCTCTTGAAGGTCACCTTCAGGCAACCTCGTATTTAGTTTTCAAGCAAAGGTCAAACAGCAGATTGCCTATGTACTGACTTTATCTGGGAATACATTGCATAATTTTTATAAACTGTACACATGTACACAGCATAGTCCCGCACAGTTTTTTACAGCTAAAAGAAAACGGGATCAAACCCCATGCATTGGTTAAGTGAGTGGGCAAAAATTTAGCAGATGGAGTATAATGTGGGGCAATATGAACATGTCCAATTTGGCAGGAAGAAGGGAAAAGCAATGTAGAACTCAGATGTAGAACTGTAGATGTTGTTACAGAGGGATCTGGGTGTACTGATACATAAGTCACTGTGCCATTATACATCATACAGCAAGTGATTAAGGCGGCAATTGGAATGTTGACATTTATTGCAAGGGGATTGGATCAAATGTAGGGATGTTTTACTGCAGCTGTACAGGGTGTTGCTGAGGCCACATCTGGAGAACTATGTAGAGTTTTGGTCTCCTTATTTGAAAAAAGATATAATTGCATTAGAATCAGTTCAGGGAAGGTCTACGCGACTCATTCTTGGAATAAAGGGCTTATCTTATGAAGAAAGATTGAACAGGTTGGGTGTATACCCATTGGAGTTTTGAAGAATGAGAGGTGATCTTGTTGAAACATTTAAGACTTTGAGGGGACTTGGTAGGGTGGATATCGGGAGGATGTTTCCTCTTGTGGAGGAGACCAGAACTAGGGGATACAGTTTAAGAATAAGGGGTCTCCGTTCCAAGGTTGAGATGAGAAGGAAGTTTTCTCTCAGAGGGTCGTTAGTCTGTGGAATTCTCTCCCTGAAGGAGCAGTGGAGGCTGGGTCATTGAATTTATTCAAAGCAGAGTTAGATAGATTTTTGATAGACAAGGGAGTCATGGATTATTGGGGCGGGGGGGGCGGGGGGGCAGACAGGAAAGTAGAGCCAAGGCCACAATCAGATCAGCCATAATCCTATTTAATGGGGGAGCAGGCTCGAAGGGCTGGATGGCCTACTCCTGCTCCTGTGTCTTATGTTCCTCTCTAACATTCCATTAAAGACAGTCACACTCTGCAGAGGGAGATTTTATTTTAATGCAGGCTGGCTGTTGGTCATGTGGCCAGCTAAGAACAGGAGCTACAACAGCTGAGCAGTGAGTCCAACAGTGGGACAGGACTAGGTGACAGCACACCCCTCAGTGAATACTGTATCATCTAATTCAATGATTCAGATAGAAGATGCTTCTTTCAACCCCTTAAATGGTGACTTAAATTTCTAATCTTGGAGGAGAATTCTAATATTTATGCAGAGAGTTGCTATGATCTGGAATTCACTGCCTGGAAAGGTGGTGGAATCAGATTTAATAATAACTTTCAAAAAGGAAAAGAAAAGAATTTCAGGGGTTTGGGGAAAGAATAGGGGTTGGGACTAATTGGATATCTGTTTCAAAGAGCTGTCCCAGGCACATTGTGTTGACTGGCCTCCTTCTGTGCTGCTGATTGTGAACATATACAGTGGTGTAAAACATGTCGCTGGCAGCTTTAGGGGTGGTGAAAAATTCAACTGAGTCTAAACCTATATATATTGCGACAACTTTTAACAATTCTTGACCATCTGCCCCAAAGCCAAACAGTGGTTGCACTTGAGTTTACTCTATACAAGTACCTTCACTTTTTCTAATTTCCTAACGTCCCTCCTCCGACAACGGTTGACCTCAATGGTGCGTCGTTTTTTGGGTGCTGCCATCCAGAAGATAGTTTCTAGGAAGCTGGGGCTATCACGGTGCTCATTGTCACAGGGTTCAGCCTCGGACTGAGAGAAGTCTACTGGGGCTTGCATCACCAATGCGGGAGCTGAGGGCAGAGAAACAGAAGTTAAATTGTGTTTCATTGACAGAAGATTAAAAGCCAAATGTTGGGATGAAGAATCGGATGGACCTGCATTTGTATAACACCTTTCATGACTGCAAGATGGCTCAAAGTGCTTTATGGCCAATTGTAGTCCCTGTTATTAAGTAGGAAAATGCAGGCAGCGATGTCTTCATTGGTCACTTTGGTGCATACTATTGGGTTTTGAGAGACATATGTAAACCTCCTGCTCCCTTGACCCTATTCCCACTAAATTGCTGACCAGCTAATTTCCCCACAGCCCCCATATTAGCTGATATTGTTAATGGTTTTCTCTTCATGTACTGTCCCTCTCTCCTTTAAATCTGCCACCACTACTCCTCTCCTCAAAAAATTCTTAACCCCACCGTCCTTGCAAATGATTGTCCCATCTCCAACCTCCCTTTCCTCTCCAAAGTCCTTGAAATTGTTGTCATCTCCCAAATCTGTGCCCATCTTTCCTGGAGCTCCATGTTTGAATCCCTCCACCAGGTTTCCACCCCTGCCTCAGTAATGAAATAGCTCGTCAAAGTCACAAATGACAACCTACGTGCCTGTGACAAAGATAAACTATTCCTCCTTGTCCCTCCAGACCTGTCTGCAGCTTTTGACACAGTTGACCACATCATCCTCCTCCAATACCTTTCCACTGTTGCCCAAATGGTTGGGACTGCTCTCTGGTTCCATTCTTAGCTAATCATAATGGCTCCTTTTTCTGCTTCCACACCATTATCTTTGGTGTCTTCCGAGGTTTATCCTTGGCCTCCTCCAATTTCTCCTCCTTAGCAACATAATTCAAACCACAGCATCACTTTTCATATGTATGCTGATGACACCCAACTCTACTTCATCACCTTTCTCAACTCCTCCACTGTTGCTATGTTATCAGACTGCTTGTCCAGCATCCAGTACTGGATAAGCAGGAATTTCCTCCAATCAAATATTGGGAAGACTGAAGCCATAGTCTTCAGCCCCTGCTCCAAATTCCATTCCCTAGCCACTAATTCCATCCCTCTCCCAGGCAACAGTCTGAGATTAAATCAGATAGTTACAAACAATCGTTGCATATTCTGACCTAAGATGAGCTTCCGACCACATATCCGTGTAATCACCAGACCACTTATTTCCTCTTTCTTAGCGTTACCCAACTTTGCCCCGTCTCAGCTCAGCTCATCTGCTGAAACCCTCATTTATGCCAATGCTCCTCTGAGATCTCTGTTCATCTAAATCTGGCCTCTTATACATCGTTTCCTCTGGCCTACCACTGATGGCTGTGACTTCAGCTGACTAGGCACTAAGCTCTGGAATTCTCACCCTAAACCTCCCTGCTTCCCAAACCTATCTCTTTGACCAAATTTTTGGTCACCAATCCTAAAATCTTTGACTCCAGGTGTCAGTTATTTTCTGATAAAGCTTCCATGGAACATTTTGGTTTGATTACTGTACTAAAGATGCAATATTAATATAAATTGTTGTTCACTGTACTTGATCTGAATGTGTCGGACATAATAAGCAGAAAAGTCATCCATTTGCAGCATTGATTCCATCACTTGAAAAAGCACGAAAGGAAAAATAAATTAAATAAAAAGATAACCAGCTCTTATGTAAGAAATTCCCTTCTGGAGGCAGAAAAATGGGGAGACAATGCAATAGGTTTTGAAGCAAAAAGAAATCGTAAAAGAAACATACTCAAAAGGTAACATAATGCAGTGAAATACAAATAAAGGAACAATCAATTTGCTGCAATGTAACCCCAATTGCAGCAGTCAGAATACACAAGCAGAGGTATTGTCTGCAGTACTTGTTCAGTAATCTGAAATGCTCCAGTACTGGTTCCTACCGCTGGGGAAATTGCTTATATTTATAAAGCTCATTGAGACCCTCCAGTGACAGAGACCAAGAACAGCAGCCACATTGTCACAGTCCACCCAAAACTGAATGCAACTCCTAAATCAACGTCCCAGCTCTTCCAGAAATTCAACTAACAAAAATAAAGCTCTCTCACCACCCTCAATAATGTTGGTGTCTTTAATGCTTTTTAACCAGAGAAATCACAGCAGGAAGTATTCAATTATTAACAGTGTAATTTCACTATGTGCAATTATTTGTGTGTCAGCCAAGGTAGCAGTTTCATCTCAAAGTCAGAAAGTTGTACTTTCAAGGCCCTCTCCAGAAACTTCAGTCCGTAATTCAGACTGGCACTTCAGTGCAGTCCTGAGGGAGTGCTGCACCGTCAGAGGTGCCATCCTTTAGATAGATGCTAAACTGAGGAGAGTGGATATGAAAGACCCCATGACACTGTTTCGAAGAAAAGTGGAGAGTTATCCCTGGTGTCCTGGCCAATATTTATCCCTCAACCAACATCACTGGAAACAGATTATCTAGTTATCAGCACATTTCTGTTTGTAGGATTCTGTTGTGCTCAAATTCACTGCCACGTTTACTACATTGCCACTGTAAATACGCTTCAAAAGTATTTCATTGGCTGTAATGCACTTCGGGACATCATAAGGTCATGAAAGGTGCTATATAAATACAAGTTCTTTCTATCTTTATTGAAACAATAGTGCAGTTATCTTTATTTCACTTTCCTTGTTTTACTTAATGTGGGTCAAGCATTAATTGTCAAAACAGAAATGCTTGATGTTAAGATGTTCATGTTAATGAGCAAGTTTCCTCCTGAAGCCTATAATTATCTTTTTCTCTTAACATCAAAAGGATCAAAGGAGTACATGGATTTTACAAAGATTATATTAAGATCTAAAGCAGTAGGATACCAAAGGAGCTGCAAAGTCTCAGAGGATGCGTATTGTGACAAGACAATCAAACCTACAGGAAGCGTGTTTCAGGGATTCAACAGGTCAGGAAAAATTGAATCAATTAACACCACAGCCCTTCCCGTGTTCTGAAGCAGTACAATGTACAACTCCCTTAGGCCTTTATTCCATGGCTTAAAAACTGACAAGGTTTATCGCTATCGCTTTCCTGTGCCAGGAGAACAATGACAGACTTCTACCAGCATGACGCAGCAACGGCACTGACTGGCCCCAGTCCCCTTCAGCCACTGTGTAAATTAAGGATTTTAAGTTAGGTGAATCAAGTTTACATTTTAAGGACAATGATTCAGCCCCTCAGTGATGTTACACTGCAAGGGGCAGGAGGACAGCATATTGCTCCTCATTTTATTGGAAAGCTCCCAATACTTGCAATTAGAATATTCCGTAGGGTAAATTCATTATCAAAATAACTGCGACAATTGTGTATTAAAATGCGAGTGCTGGCCCCCTCACCCCACCATCTGAACTTAATTTCAAATCATGCAACAACTTAAAAGGGAAATTGAATGTGAAAAGGACGTCCTCTCCCTCAGGTTAAAAAGCAGCCTCATCCACCACACACAACAAAACCACTTGCAAAGGCAGCATGAGTGGATTGAGTCATTGAAGCAATTACATACTTTCTAGCCCTGCCTGTGATGGAACTTGGTGCTCTTCACAGTTAGAGCATCTCTGGGATTGGTGGTTTTATGATTGCGTTGATAGTAGGGAATGGAGGAAAGAATATCAAAGCAAAATGTTGACACAATGATATCTCAGCAAGAGCAAGTGATTGGAAATGCAAACTTCCACAAGGACATGCAGAATGAAGGACTGTGGACTCGTGACGCAGCATCTAAAGTTTGTGAGGGTCTTGTGGCGTTTCCCTATGATAAAGGTGCTATCAGTTAAGTGTCAGTTTTGGCTCATTCAGCAGCATTCTCACCTCACAGTCAGGGTTTGTGGATTTAAGTGTCAGACCAGGATTTGAGCACTTAAGTTGGGATGGTACTCCAGGGAATGATGCATTGTCAGAGTCACCATCTTTTGGATTGAGACATTAAAACGAGGCCCCAACTGTCTGTTCAGCTGGATATAAAAGGTCCCACGTTACTACTCAAGTGAAAAGGGGTTCTCCCAGTATCATGGCCAACATTTAACCTTCAGCAAGCCCTACCAAAACAGATGAGCATCAGTCATTTACCTCTGCCTGGCTTGTGGTACCTTGCTGTTTCAATAGTTATCCATTGCCTGCAAAGCACTTTGGAACACCCTGAAGACTTTAGTGGCACTACAGAAATTCAAGCCTTTTGTTGGAACACAAGGCAAGCAAACCATTAGCACCAGAAGAGTCCAGACAACTATTGTAAAGTCATTCAAATTAAAATGTATAAATAAAGAAAAAGAAACATGAAGAAAACAGCGGCAGCAATAAATATTACAAAGAGAAAGAGATTAATCACACAAAGTAGAGAAAATGTTAAGACATTGCATGCAACAATGAATGAACAGATAACACTATTTTACAAGTGCTTATTAAAAATTCTCCTCTGTAAACAAAGGGAAAACTGAATGAGATAATACGTATGTACTGAAAATATATTGTAATGAGGCTATGGCCTCACACTGTATATATTCTAAAATTTTAAAAGCTGGACAATGACGTTTTAAAATGGCTGAAGCTATGTCTGCCTGTGACCCTGAACAAATGGACCTATTTGGCAGTATCAAAGAAATTTGCACCTCATTATCTCTGAAGAGACCCTAACCCTGTGGGCAGCAGCAGGGATAAAATTCAAAGCGAACTACACAGAGGCCATCTACATTTCATAAGCCAGGCCTGGCCAACTGGTGCCAATTCATCAACTAGGACAAAAAACCCAGACAAAGGAATACACATTTTGTCAAAGCCAAAGTGAAGGGAGTGGGAATCAGGTGACATAACCCCCCTCACTGGTGGAACCAGTAATATTGCCTTGTGGAGCTGCAAAGCAGTCTGCCATCATTCCATCTACCTAGCAGCAGCATAGAAAAAGGGCTCTGTCCAGATTTGAATATCTGGCCCCCCATCTACAGCATTTCTACTGGAACATCTGTACCATTGCCTAAAAGACAGATACGCAGAGATGAATCAATCTCACTGTGGAAGTCAACTCTAATAGAGCAAGGAAATATCCAGCATCAGTTCAGCCTGCCAACCTCTGAAGGAATACAGCAGTGGACTTTGATTTTGGACACACGTGAAACAGTAATTCTTTCCCGTGGTCTTTGCCCTGTAAATCTCTCTTTCTCTATCCCACTTTTACTGTATGAGTGAAAAGGAGGCCACGTTGCTAACCTCCTCTCGTGTTGAGTGTGTGTAAAATAACCTAACTCCTCGAGTTCATCCTATCTCCAGTTTGCTGGGGGGTTATTAAAGGATCACACCAAAACCCAAAGAGTTGGGACATACACCACTGCTTATAAGGGGGGGATTCAAAATCAAAACACCTTTCTGTTTACAGACAGGTGGCGAGAGGAGAAATTAGGGCTGTTTAAATTAAACCCCCTCCTGCCTGTAACACAAATTGGAACTCAAGGCCAGAATAACCCATTTGAATTTGACTATAGTCCAAATTAAGAGACGAGTCGAATAAGTCAATCGGAAGCCAAAAGGAGAAAACTCAGTGGCTGGAAAGAATTTTAAAACACAAGTAACTGACCACAGCAATTTCCCTTTCCCTAACATTAAGAAAATGGCAACTTTTGATGTCCACATTTGGATCAAGCAAGGAAATTTGAATGGTGAAACTCTGGCGACCCTAAGCATGGAGCAACTGAAAGCTGTAGCTGGGGATGTCATTAAAATTGCCCAGAAAAATGAAAAAAGTGAACTAATCCAGTTGTTGATAAAACATTTGGATCTCGTGTTACCAGTAGAGCAGCTAGATATAGAGCTCAACCACAGCTCCGAATCCTCTCCCCTAGCCAAAACTGAGCTGGAAACATTTAGATCAGAGCTAGGATTTTGGAAGAGGGAAAGGGACAGAGCGAGAGAGAGTGCGCACAAGAGAAAAGGAAAGAAAAAAACGAGAGAAGGAGGGAGGGAGAGAGAAGAATTCCAGCTCTGAAAATTGGAAATGGAGCTAGCAGCTCAAAAGGAGAGAGGCGCCAAACAATTGGAAGCTGCAAGGGAAAATCTCTCTACCTGGTGGCATCCCCTATCTCCCTAAACCGGAACCACTCTGAGGCCCTCAAGTACACTAGATTCATTCCCAAATTTGAAGAGAGTGGTGAAGTCATTTTTTGCCACTTTTGAGAAAGTAGCAGAACAGCTAAAATGGCCATCAGCTATCGATACATTTTTAATTCAAGGTCAGCTGTCAGGGAGAGCCCAAGGTGACTCCTGATGAGTCCATGGATTATGAGCTGATGAAGGCTGCCATGCTAAGTGGCTACGAGTTAGTCCTAGAGGCATACTGCCAGCAATTCCTGAACGCTCGTAAGAAGCCTACACAAACCTACAGAGAGTTCAAATGACAAGCAAATCATGTTCAACTGATGGGTGAGCACCCTAAGAATCCCACGCGCCTATGAGGGGCTGCACGAGTTGGTACTGTTGGAGGAATTTTAAAATTGCCTACCCTCCAACCTGCGAATGCACTTGAGAGAAGCGGAGAATCCTCACAGTTAGGGTCACAGCAGGCGGCAGTGATCTCAACCATAGGCTGGGAAACTCAGGCAGGCCCTTTCCAAACCATTGCCATGAGAATTGGAAAGAGAAGCAGGGTGACCCAGTTAGGAAAGGGACCCACCCAGAAAAAACACAAAAAAAGAGGGTGTGAGAAGCCCCCCTCGCACCGCCTGAAAGGAGAATTCCCAGAGGCCAGTGTGTTATCATTGCAATAAAATAGGCCATTCCAGACCCGAGTGCTGGAGATTACGAGGGAAGCCTGCTGGCTTAATGAGGCTCATAAGTGGTCCCCTAAAGGAGTCCCAGTGGGTAGTACGGCAAAGCAGGCAGAGACTCTGGCCACAGAAACATACCCCTTGGAGGGCATGGTACTCTGCATGTCTGAGTCAGACAAATTCCCAGAATGTTTCCAGAGTTTTGTCCTTTCAGGACCAGAATCCCTCCTACCCAGCCCAAAATGTGAGCAAGTCTATTGTACTGCTCCAGGACACAGGTCACTCAGTCCTTGATGTTGGAGGGAAACTTAAACCTACCCCCCCCACCCAGTGTCCGCCCTGAATGCGGAAAGACTGATCAGTGGAGTGGGAGGACAATCGATGTTTGCACCCCTACCTAAGATCCACCTCAAGTGTGACCTTGTTTCAGTAGGAATTACCCCTTGAACTACCTGTAGCAGGAATCAATTTCCTCCTTGGGAACGCAGGCAGCAAGGTGTCAAGCCAACCTGCAGAAATCTGCAGGACAGCAGAAATTTAGGGAAGGGCCAGAAGCCCGAAAAGGCAAAATAGCACTCATAATTCCTGAGCAAGGGCTGCTCAAATGTAGCAAAGCTGAAGCCAGTTCAGTAAAGTTAAAAGAGGTGCAGGAAAGGCCACTGGAATCTAAAATAGATTCAGAGTATCCAGAATTAAATGGGGAACAGATAAGTCCCAGAGAAGGGAAAGAGATAGTGAGAGAGATGCCCCATGTAGCCGAAGACCCTAAAGGAAGGTAGGTTAGTAAACCAGGAAAGGAAAAGGTTAAGGGCTTGCCTGAAGTATGACCAGCAGAAACATTCTTTCCAATATTAAATAGGGACAAAGGGAGCCCCCAAACAGATAAGCGGATAGTAAGTGAGATGCCTCACCCAGCTGAAAAGCCACAAAGGCATGCAGCTACAACTGCACATCCACAAGTTAGCAGAGCGCACCCTCGAAAGCTAAAGGCCCCAGAAAGGAATCCAATGATAGTTTTAGCCAATAGCTTTCTGATGAATTTAAATGGGGACCATGAAAGCTCCAAATTGGCCCAGAAAGAGTGAGGGTGATGCCTCACTTAGTTGAGAAACTACCAGGAGGTACAGCAAGAAGGCAGAAGGCAGTAGTGTCCCAAAAGACATGGAGCCTACCACCCAACTGACCAGAGGGGTCCCAACCAGATTGGACCCCTTACTCACCCGCCTTAATGCAGAATTGTAAGGCAATCTGACAGGGCTGCCCCCTGTGTTAAAATGACCCATAACAACCCACTAGGCTACAGCGCTGTAACCCTAAACAGTATGGACATTGGAGAGGCCCTTTCGAGAAGGCCATCCTCCTATCATTCAAACTCATCCTGTCACCTGATGCTAATTCGTCTGCTAGGAGAAAGGACCCAAAAGGTTATACACCCTTTGTCAAAGCCAAAGTGGAAGGGTGGGAGTCATGTGACAAAACACCCCCACCTAGCTGGTGGAACCAGTAATATTGCCTTGTGGAGCTGCAAAGCACAGTCTGCCATCTTTCCATCTACCTAGCAGCAGCAGCACAGAAAAGGGGCTCTGTCCAGGTTTGAATGTCTGTCCCCAATCTACACCGTTCCTACGGGAACTTCTATACCATTGCCTGCAAGATTGATTCAACCCTGCGTACTTAACTCATCGTGGAAGTCAACTCTACTGGAACAGTGAATTATTCAGCACCAGTTCAGCCTGCTGACCTCTGAAGGGATACAGCAGTGAACTTTGATTCTGGACACACGTGAAGCAATAATCCTTTTCTCTGTGGTCTTTTCCCTGTAAATCTTTCTCTTTCCCTCTTACTGTACGTGTGAAAAGGAGATCACGTTGCTATCTTCCTCTCGTGTTTGAGTGTGTGTGCAAAATAAACTAACTCCAAATTCATCCTATCTCCAGTTTGCTGTGGGGTTATTAATAGAAAATTGGATTACACCAAAACTGAGGGTTTGGGAATAAAGGGGGAATTATAAAGGGGGAAATTCAAAATCAAAACAAATTTCTGTTTACAAATGGGTGGTGAAAGGAGAAATCAGGGCTGTTGAAATTAAACCCCCTTCTGTCTGTAACAATATACAGAATGCTAAAAACTTAAATCAGCAACAATAGATCAGGAATGACACACAACAGATTTAACAGCAGCAATCATCTCCATCATAAACCTATACAAACACTTCTGTGAAGCCTCTACTATCATCCTACTGTTTTGAAGCAAAAAAATCACCATTTCTTTTTCTTCCCCAAAACCCCACCAATTATTAATTATTCCAATGGTCAACATCTGTGCTTTGTACCAGAATATAAAAACTCACAATGACAAGTACTGACTTCACTTTGAAGAGCATACAACCTTCCATAAAACTGTTCGAACATTCTCATTTCAAGCACTGTTCAGCTAGCTGACAAAATAGTGGTTGCAGAACATGTCTGTGCCTTGAATATTAATAGTTCTGGTATACAAGTAACAGGAACTTGTTCAGTGGGGGGCTAGTGCCTACACTGTTTGCATGATTCCCCAATTGGGGCCTGTCTTTCCTCAGAGATCAGTGTTTATATACCACACAGCAGATTGCTAACAGCTATGAGACGAGAACTGGCATTTTTTCTTGACTAATGTTCCTACAATCAAGCACTCAAGATGTTAACCTTGGGCTCTGTAACAGTGGTTCAAACATTCTCTACCTTGACTGGAAGCAATAAATCCTCATCAGATGTTGCTGGAAGACCATAGCTATGTTTTCCGTGGACAGAACAGATTAAGAAATACTCCGAAGAGGGAATCTCAGCATCAGCTCTCGAACTAAACAAGAATGACAAACTTTATTTTACTCAAGAGAAAAACACACTTCTATTCAAGTGATTAGCACAGATCAGCAGAGAAACCAGTAGGAACGGGGAGGCGGTGGGATAGTGGGAATGTCACTGGACTAGTAAGCTAGAGGCCCAGGCAGCTAATGCTCTGGGGACACTGGTTCAAATCCCACCATGGCAGAAGTTGGAATTTAAATTCAATTGATAAATGCAGAATTAAAAGCTAGTCTAATGGTGACCATGAAACCATTATCGATTGTTGTAAAAACCCATCTGGTTCACTAGTGTCCTTTAAGGAAGGAAATCTACTGTAGTGACTTGGTCTGGCCGACATGTGACTCCATAGCAATGTGCTTGTCTCTTAACTGTAGTCAGGAGGTGGTTGCCCTTAGAGTCCTCAACATCAACTCTGGGTCTCATGGCATCAGGTCAAACATGGACAAGGGAGCCTCCTGCTGGTTACTACCCATCATCCTCCTCCCACCGCAGCTGATGAATCAGTGCTCTTCCATGTTGAACACCATTTAGAGGAAGCTCTAAGGGTAGCATGAATGTACTCTGGCTGGGGAGGTCAATGTCAATCACCAAGAATGGCTCAGTGGCACCACTACTGATCGAGCTGGTTGAGTCCTAAGGAACATAGCTGCTATACTGGGTCTTCGACAGGTGGCGAGGGAAGCAACAAGTGGGAAAAATCTACTTGACCTCATCCTCACCAGTCTACCTGTTGCAGAAGCATTTGTCCATGACAGTATTGGTAGGAGCGTCAAAGGCACAGTCCTTGCGGAGACGAAGTTCCATCTTCACACTGGAATCCTGCAGTGAGTAACTCACCTCCTGACTCCCCAAAGCCTGTCTTCCATCTAGAAGGCACAAGTCAGGATGGAATACTCTCCACTTGTCTGGATGAGTGCAGGTCCAACACCACTCAGGAAGCTTGACACTGTCCAGGACAAAGCAGCCCACTGATTGGCACCCCTTGCACAAACATTCACTCCCTCCACCACTGACAAATAGTGGCAGCAGTGTGTACCAACTACAAGGTGCACTGCAGCACCTTCCAAGCCCATGACCACTACCATCTAGAAGGACAAGGGCAGCAGATACATGGGAACATCACCACCTGGAAGTTCCCTTCCAAGTCACTCAGTATCCTGATTTGGAAATATATCGCTGTTTCTTCACTGTCACTGGGTTAAAATCCTGGAACTCCCTTCCTAACAGCACTGTGGGTGTACCTACACCACATGGACTGCAGCGGTTCAAAATGGCAGCTCACCACCATCTTATCAAGGGCAACTAGGGATGGGCAATTAATGCTGGCCCAGATCAGATCTAAGCTCTGCAGTCCTGCACATCAGCACAAAAGACAAGGCTGAAGCATTTGCAACAATCTTCAGCCAGAAGTGCCGAGTAGATGATCCACCTTGGCCTCCTCCAGAGGTCCCCAGCATCATAGATGCTAGTTTTCAAACAAAAGCTAGTTTTCAGTTCACACCATGTGATGTCAAGAGATGAAGAGAATTTTTTTGAGGGTTATGAGTCTTTGGAACTCTCTTTCTCAAAAGGGGGTAGAAGTAGAGTGTTTGAATACTTTTAAGGCAGCGCTAGATAGATTCTTGATTAACAAGGGGATGAAAGGTTATCAATTCAATTCACACCACATGGTGTTAAGAGACAGCTGAAGGCACTGGACAGTGCAAAGGCCCGGGCACTGATAACATTCCAGCAATAGTACTGAAGACTTAGGCTCCAGAATTAGCCATGCCCCTGGCAAGCTGTTCCAGTACAGCTACAACACTGGCATCTACTCGGCAATATGGAAAATTGCCCAGGCATGTCCTGTCCATGAAAAGCAGGACAAATCAAACCCAGCCAATTACCGCCCCACCAGTCTATTCTCGGTCTTCAGTAAAGTGATGGAGAGTATCATCGACAGTGCCATTAAGCAGCACTTATTCAGCAATAACCTGCTCACTTGAGTGTGGCATCAAGGAGCCCTAGCAAAATTGAAGTCAATGGGAATCAGGGGGAACCATCAGGAGGATGTCGTGTATCACTGCATAATGCTAATACCATTTGCGACTCCTCAGATACTTAAACAGTCCGTGTTCATAAGCAGCAAGACCTGGGCAATATTCAGGCTTAGGCTGACAAGTGGCAAGTAACATTCGTGTTACACAAGTGCCAGGCAATGACCATCTCTAACAAGAGATAGTCTAACCATCTGCCCTTGACATTCAATGGCATTATCATTGCTGAGTCCCCCAATGTCAACATCCTGGCCGGGGAGGGATGGGTTGGAGGTGGGGGGGGGGGGGGGGGGGGGGGGGGGGGGGGGGGGGGGGGGGGGGGGTAGGGAGTGCGGTGGTACCACTGACCAACAACTGAACTGGACCAGCTATATAAATACTGTGGCTACAAGAGGAGGTCAGAGTATGGGACTTCTGCAGAGAGTAATCCACCTCCTGACTCCTTAAAGCCCGTCCACTAGCTACAGGCACAAGTCAGGAGTGTAGTGGAATACTCTCCACTTGCCTGGATGAGTGCAGCTCCAACAACACAAGAAGCTTGACACCACCCAGGACAAAGCGGCCCATTTCATTGGCACCCCATTCAACACCTTAAACATTCAGTCTTCCACCACAGATGCACAGTGGCAGCAGTGTGTAACAAATACAAGATGCACTGCAGGAACTCACCAAGGCTTCTTCGAAAGCAGCTTCCAAACCCACGACCTCTATCACTTAGAAGGATAAGGATAGCGGATGCATGGGAACACCACCACCTGCAAATTCCCCTCCAGGCCACTCACCATCCTGACTTGAAACTATAGCACCGTTCCTTCACTATTGCTAGGTAAAGGTCTTGGAACTCTCTCCCTAACAGCACTGGGTGTATCTACACCAGAGGGACTGCTGTGGTTCAAGAAGGCAGATCAGCACCATCTTCTCTAGGGCAATTAGGGATGGGCAATAAATGCTGGTCCAGCCAAAAAAACCAACATATCACAACTAAAAAAAAAAAAATGGGCAGAGGTTAACTGTGTAGTGAAGATGAAAAGTTAGTGGAAATCATTAAAGACCAATTAGGGACAATAAGTGGGTATACACATGGAGGCAGAGGGCATGGCTGCTGTACTAAATGAGTACTTTTCTTCTCTCTTTCCAAAGGATGGAGATGCTGCCAGTTATAGTGAATGAGTTAGTGGTTGAGATACAGGATGGGCTAAAATTTGATAACGAGGTATTAGAAAGTCTAGTTGTACTTTTAAAGTAAATAACTCACCAGGATCGGATGGGACATATTGGAGGATGCTGAGGAAAGCAAGAGTGGAAATTGAGGTGTACTGACCCATAATCTTTCAATCATCCTTAGATACAGGGGAAGTGCCAGGGGACTGGAGAATTGTAAATGTTGCACTCTTGTTCAAAAAAAGGTGTAAAGCCCAGAAACTAGAAACCAGTCGGTTTAACCTTGGTATGGAAAAGCTGTTAAAAACAATAATCCAGGACAAGATTAACAGTCACTCATATAAATATGGATTCATTAACGAAAGCCAGCATGGACTTATCAAAGGCAAATCATGTTCAACCAACCCCAGTTTTTTGATGAGGTTACAGAGGATTGATGAGGATAATGCAGTTGTCATGCTGTACATGGACTTCCAAAAGATGTTTGATAAAATGCCACATAACCTGGAGTATTTCAGGGACTGCTCTTTTAACTGGGTATATCTAGCTTGTGGGTTCAAGTACCACTCAGACTCCAGTACAAAATCCAGGCTGACACTTCATTGCAATACAGAGAGAGTGCTACGTTGTCAAGGTACTGTCGCTTTCTTAGGTGGACATTAAAGATCCCATGGCACTATTCGACAAAAAGCAGTGGAGTTTCAATACTTATCCTTCAGGCAACACTAAAAATGTTGATTATCACATTGCTATTTGAGACCTTTGGGAGCAGATTGGAATGCAGGAGGGTTTGTAAAATGGCATGGGAAGAAGGGAGAAGGAAATCTGTTGATGTGAACTTGTGCCTGCCTGGAGATTTTTCTGCATAATTACATCTCATAATAAATGTGTAAGGGGCCTTGAATTCCAATGCTGTCAGTGTGTAACCAATTTGATTACTATATATAAATAACATGTACTATATATAAGTAACATGTAAAAAAAAAACTCCACTGCAGCACCTTCCTAGTGTGTTGACTGCAAAGCTATACCCCAGCTCCTCTCAAAGCAGCAATCTCTCTGACTACAATCCTGGTGCCTGCATACTGTACACACAGACATGGGTTTATACAAGCACACCCGAGAATTGTTGGCATGGAACAATGTGAATATGCTGACCCCTGCTGCTGGTGTGGAGCACTGCAGCTCGATTTTGAGAACAGTTGGCCTGTTCAGGCAGTAACATTGCATTCATTATGTGCAACAAATTGGTTGCTTTTTCTAATTCCATAAGCTGTAAACAGTCCACCCATGCCCCCTTCTCCCATCAGACTATGGACTCGCAACAGTACTCCCCTATATTTACAACTGTGTCATTCTTTAACTTACAACCTCACTGAAGAATACTGAACTCTTATTTTAAGATGCTTTACAATGAGTAATTGCTCATAAAGGCTGCTGGAATGCAGATTGGTTGTCCAGATACTGATATTCTATTTTCGATTCTGCCACTGTGACCATGTGCCAAGTGGGATACAAGAACTTTGCCACAGATAGGGGAATAGTCTGAAAGAATCACTATGAGCTGTTCTCACATGCCTTCCAACAGCAAGTTAAGGTATCCCCTTGTGTAGCTAAGTGAGCAAATCTTAGCTTCTGACTTGAGATAGCGTATAAGAGAGCTAAACACTGAACAAAATACAAAACAAAAACAATGAAAGCACACAGATGACACTTAATAACACTCTCATATCAGTCGAATTCTGCTGTGAACCAACCAATTTAGAAATAATGCTCTGGCTATCATCTTCAAACTGGCCATCTAAATCCAGAGGAGACCTTATCTCAAAAGGCTGGACTAGACCGGATTCTAGAGGTGAAAGGCCACTGACTATACCACCTTCCTGCACCATGAGTTTATAAAAAAAATGCTATTTGCTCTTAGAAATCGAGTAATATGATTCATTTGCAAATTCTCTGCTCAAATGGGCCTAATTGGAGCGAAGGCAAGTGGGCCACTTGCAGACAGGTTGGGGGCGGGAGGGAATATAGCAGGAAAGCCACCCAGACTTAGAACAACAATGATCTGGATAGACCTTCCAAGAGATAAACAGTTTCACTTCTGCCTCCCCCCTCCACTTTCCCCAACTAATGCTGCACCAACATAGGTGAGGAGCAGAGTAAATAAAGAACTTTTAAAGTTTAAACTGCAAAGTATCAAGTTCATTCAAGAACCAAGGAGGGAATTTATGGCAACAAAAAGTAAAACGCTGCAGATGCTAGAAATCTGAACTAAAAAGAGAAAATGCTGAAAACACCCAGGAGACTGGGCAGCATTTGCAGGGAGAGAAATAGAGCTGAACGTTCCAAGTCGATGATCTTTCAGAGAATTCACTAGGCTTGGCCTAAATAGCCAAGTGGTTATGGTACTGGGCTTGTAACCCCAAGATCAAGAGTTCAAATCTCATAATGGCAAACTATGAAACAATGTAACTTCATCTGACACAGATGGAAATGGGTTTGTGCTCGAAAGAGTATCAAGAGTTCAAATCTCACAATGGCAAACTATGAATCAAGAGTTCAAATCTCACAATGGCAAACTATGAAACAATGTAACTTCATCTGAATAAACAGATGGAAACGGGTTTGTATTCAAAAGAGTTACAAACAGCCTGCTCTTTCACAAAACTCTAATGAAAGGTTCGCAGTAGAGAGGGGTATCCATCTGCCTTTCATAGCCTAGGACTAGGGCAATACCTTCCTTGCAAGTGTTTCATATGGGACATCCCAGTAATGTTGATATGCATTAATAGCTGGATGGTATGGAGTGAACACTCAATTACTTAACTGAATTACTTGTCAAGAAACTTTCTGGAAGTGAACCAATTTGATTCAATGAGACTCAAGCAAGGCTAATGACATTTTCCTTTTGACTGGAGCTGGAAAATTTCATCAACTTTGTTTTCAAATCCGACTCCTCCCTTGCCTTCACACAGTCCACTTCTGAGTTTTTCCCTTTCTTTTCTTGGCTTCTTCATCTCCAATGCTGGGCACAGATTGTGGCTCGATAACAACTATAAGCCTACCAACTCCTAAAGCTACCTTGATTATGCATTCTCTCACTCCACTCCCTGTAAGGATTCTTCTCCATTCTCCTGGTTTCCAAGTCTCCATTGCATTTGTTCTAAAAATAGCCCTTTCAATACCAGTGTATCCAATATGTCTTCATTTTTCAATTTTTTTGGTCAGCAAGTGCTGCAAACGGTTCTGCTGTTGTGATTTACATCTCCTTTCTTTACTTGTCCCACTACTACCCTCTTCTGCCTTGCATCTTCATCCCTTCTGTCTTTTAATCACTCCCGTTTTCCGTCCGATGACAAGCCTTCCCTTTTGTTTGCTTAAACCAGTTACATTTCTAACTTTTTTTCAGTTCTGACGCAAGATCATAAATCCAAATCATTAACTCTCGTTTCTCTCCCTACAGGTGCAGCCTGACAGGCTGAGTATTTCTAGCATTTTCTCTTTTTATTATAGTTATCTTTGTTGGCAGTTTCAAAATCAATAGTTTTAGTGTGATGACCATTTTTGTAGTGTGAACCAATATGTTATTTAGCATAGTAAACTAACATGATCAGAAGGCATTTTGAACTAATCTAGAAGATATTTTAAAAACTAAACCAGTTACTGCATTATTGAAAACCAGCCGGATTAGCCAAGTAGAAAACCTTAATTGTGAGACAATTAAAGAATAAGTAATTAATCAATAGCTGTATTAGTAAGGCTGGTCATAAAACCTCTAACACAAAGTGTAATGTTTTATAATTACACATAATTAACACTTGATTTTAAACACACTAATCATACATGAGAATTGTAAAATGGTGCCTCTCCAGCCAGTTGGGAGAGATAAGGTGTGTTAAACTCAAAACTTTCATGACCTTGATGAATTATATTAAGATGGGGAATGAATGGGGCATTATCCAACCTTTCTCATTTGAGTAGGCCTTTGTATTAAGACATCAGGAGATGCTAACAGGTGTCAGGAGCCATTATAAATCAGCAGACAGTTGAGTTAACCAATTATTGTTCAACACTTAGGCTAATTCAAGATAAGAAAACGCGAGCTGAGAGGGTAAAAATGAAGATTTTGAGAAGCCATTTTTGTTTTTAGCATGTTATTCATGTTTGGAATTACTTCATGTCTTTGGCCTGGTCAACCAAGGAAAGTTGAGAGAAGAACAGAATTACCTGGAAAAACCCAGCAGGTCTGGCAGCATCAGCAGAGAAGAAAAGAGTTGACATTTCGAGTCCTCATGACCCTTCAACAGAACTAATGGAGGGTTCTGTTGAAGGGTCATGAGGACTCGAAACGTCAACTCTTTTCTTCTCCGCCAATGCTGCCAGACCTGCTGTGTTTTTCCAGGTAATTCTGTTTTTGTTTTGGATTTCCAGCATCCATAGTTTTTTGTTTTTATTAAAGTTGAGAGAAGTCTGTTTAATTGTTAAAGTTAATCTTTCTCCTCTTACTGTTAATTGAAACTTTGCTTTTTACCTATTGAACTTGTTACCTTTCTACCTGTTACTGGTTAATAAATCTTTTGAATTTACCATTTAGTGTTCATTCTCGCCGGCTGGTTGAGTATTGTAGAACCTGATGATTTAATTCACAATTGAGGATTTATTGAATAGTTCAAACGAGTTGTACCCTATAAATCAATTACTTTCGTTAATAAAAGTTAAAGCTGCATGTTAAGAAAAAGTTAATTAACAATTAAAGACATTAATATGAGACAGGGTATCTCGATCTCTTCCCAGTACAAAGCTAAACTTGATTATGTGTCTGATTTCAGGACATTGTCGATTCTATTGAAAGTCGACAGCAAAATGTGGAGCCAGGCAAAGATAAGACTTCTTGGCCTACAGCGCATATTGTTGTGCTGTCAAGGGTGATGCTATCACCCGAGATAAGGATCAGAGAATCCTTGAGTTAGAAAAGGAGCGAGAACTCCATTTGAAAGAAGTAGAAAGAATGAAGAAACTGAATGAACTAGGTTTACATGCATATAAAACAAAAAAACTGCGGATGCTGGAAATCCAAAACAAAAACAGAATTACCTGGAAAAACTCAGCAGGTCCGGCAGCATCGGCGGAGAAGAAAAGAGTTGACGTTTCGAGTCCTCATGACCCTTCGACAGAACTTGAGTTCGAGTCCAAGAAAAAGTTGAAATATAAGCTGGTTTAAGGTGTGTGTGTGGGGGGCGGAGAGATAGAGGCGGTTGTAGGGATAAACAAGCAGTGATAGAAGCAGATCATCAAAAGATGTCAACGACAATGGTACAATAGAACACATAGGTGTTAAAGTTAGTGATATTATCTAAACAAATGTGCTAATTAAGAATGGATGGTAGGGCACCCAAGGTATAGCTCTAATGGGGGTGGGGAGAGCATAAAAGATTTTAAAATATTTAAAAATAATGGAAATAGGTGGGAAAAGAAAAATCTATATAATTTATTGGAAAAAAAAGAAAGGGGGAAACAGAAATGGGGTGGGGATGGGGGAGGGAGCTCACGACCTAAAGTTGTTGAATTCAATATTCAGTCCGGAAGGCTGAAAGGTGCCTAGTCGGAAGATGAGGTGTTGTTCCTCCAGTTTGCGTTGGGCTTCACTGGAACAATGCAGCAAACCAAGGACAGACATGTGGGCAAGAGAGCAGGGTGGAGTGTTAAAATGGCAAGCGACAGGGAGGTTTGGGTCATTCTTGCGGACAGACCGCAGGTGTAAATTTATTAATTTTGCTTCCAATCTCCACCCCTCCATCATTTTCACGTGGTCCATCTCTGACACTTCCCTTCCCTTCCTTGACCTCTCTGTCTCAATCTCTGGTGATAGACTGTCCACCAATATCCATTACAAACCCACTGACTCCCACAGCTACCTCGACTACAGCTCCTCACATCCCGCTTCCTGTAAGGACTCCATCCCATTCTCCCAGTTCCTTTGCCTTCGTCGCATCTGTTCCGATGATGCTACCTTCAAAAACGGTTCCTCTGACATGTCCTCCTTCTTCCTTAACCGAGGTTTTCCACCCACGGTCGTTGACAGGGCCCTCAACCGTGTCCGGCCCATCTCCCGCGCATCCGCCCACACGCCCTCTCCTCCCTCCCAGAAACATGATAGGGTCCCCCTTGTCCTCACTTATCACCCCACCAGCCTCCGCATTCAAAGGATCATCCTCCGCCATTTCCGCCAACTCCAGCATGATGCCACCACCAAACACATCTTCCCTTCACCCCCCTTATCGGCATTCTGTAGGGATCGCTCCCTCCGGGACACCCTGGTCCACTCCTCCATCACCCCCTACTCCTCAACCCCCTCCTACGGCACCACCCCATGCCCACGCAAAAGATGTAACACCTGCCCCTTCACTTCCTCTCTCCTCACCGTCCAAGGGCCCAAACACTCCTTTCAAGTGAAGCAGCATTTCACTTGCATTTCCCCCAACTTAGTCTACTGCATTCGTTGCTCCCAATGTGGTCTCCTCTACATTGGAGAGACCAAACGTAAACTGGGCGACCGCTTTGCAGAACACCTGCGGTCTGTCCACAAGAATGACCCAAACCTCCCTGTCGCTTGCCATTTTAACACTCCACCCTGCTCTCTTGCCCACATGTCTGTCCTTGGTTTGCTGCATTGTTCCAGTGAAGCCCAACGCAAACTGGAGGAACAACACCTCATCTTCCGACTAGGCACCTTACAGCCTTCCGGACTGAATATTGAATTCAACAACTTTAGGTCGTGAGCTCCCTCCCCCATCCCCACCCCATTTCTGTTTTCCCCTTTCTTCTTTTTTCCAATAAATTATATAGATTTTTCTTTTCCCACCTATTTCCATTATTTTTAAATATTTTAAAATCTTTTATGCTCTCCCCACCCCCATTAGAGCTATACCTTGGGTGCCCTACCATCCATTCTTAATTAGCACATTCATTTAGATAATATCACCAACTTTAACTTTAACACCTATGTGTTCTATTGTACCATTGTCGTTGACATCTTTTGATGATCTGCTTCTATTACTGCTTGTTTATCCCTACAACCACCTCTCTCTCTCTCTCTATCTCTCCGCCCCCCACACACACACCTTAAACCAGCTTATATTTCAACTTTTTCTTGGACTCGAACTCAAGTTCTGTCGAAGGGTCATGAGGACTCGAAACGTCAACTCTTTTCTTCTTCGCCGATGCTGCCGGACCTGCTGAGTTTTTCCAGGTAATTCTGTTTTTGTTTTAGATTTACATGCATCTCAAATTTGGATTTGCGATCTGGAGAGAGATGTTGATGTATGTTATTTTTATTAAAAAGGAAGGTTCAGCAAGTGCTGAAGCAAAATATTATTAGCAGACACTTGCTCAAGCTGAGCAAGAGGTTAAGTCTCAAGTTAGAATTACGTGACTCGAGAGGTGCTTTAAAGGAATGTTTGAAGACAGTGTCAAGTGGGGCAGACCACTCTCATTGTCAATCAAAAATATACGAGTTAGAAGGGAAATAGAAATTCTCATGTCCCCCCCAAAACATTGATCAGTTAAGCAGTGAGAGATTAATATATTGGCGGTATATTTTAATCTTCAACCCGTAGAGTTGTAAGTCTGGGTACTAGATTTTAGTATAACAACTATTTTCAGGTTAATTTCATGTTATATTCATTGTAATAAGCTAACAAGGTCAAAACTCCATTTTGTGCTAACACTGAGATGAGAAGTCATTTTGATGTTTTTAACCTTTTACAGCAAACAAACTTAGACCAGTATTACAAAGCAGTCACTCACTAGTAACAGATGATGATTTTGTTAAAAGTACCTCAAGTACTCGGGTAATTGAAGGATAAGTAATTAATAATCAGTAGTTAATTAGAAGTCGTTTTGTTATTTCTGCATTTCTCGACTAGCTTTTGATAAGGGGTCACACAAAATTAGGACTATAGGATTGGGAGTAATATATTAACCCATATTGAGATTAGTTAATGGACAGAAACTGTCCGTTTGACCAACTGTAACTAGTGGGGTACCAAAAGGATCAGTACTTGGGCTTCAGCTTTACAATCTGTATTAATGACTTCAATGAGATGACCAAATGTAACATATCCAAATTTGCTAATAATACAAAATTAGGTGGGAAAGACGCAGAGAGATGTTGACAGGTTGGGTGAGTTTTCAGCCATTTTAATTCAATCCCTGTGGTATCACGAAATGGCTAAGTGCACTGTACGCAGCAAAGGGTTTTGCCCCAACACCATCCTGGTTGTTGAGCTGAAGAAATGTGCTCCAGTACTGGGGGAACCTCTTCTTTGGCTGGAGTCATACCTAGCACAAAGAAAGATGCTTGTGGTTGTTGGATGCCAATCATCCCAGCCCCAAGACACCGCTGCAGGAGTTCCTCAGGACAATGTCCCAGGCCTAACCATCTTCAACCACTTGATCAATAGTCTTCCCTCCATCATAAAGTTATAAGTGGGAATGTTTTGTTGTTGATTACACAACATTCAGTTCCATTCGTAACATCTCAGATAATGAAGAGGATTGTGCCCATATACTGCAAGACTAGGACAATATTCAGGCTTGGGCTGATAAGTGGCAAGCAGCAACTGTGCCACACAAGTGCCAGGGAACGACCATTTCCAACATGAGGGAATCTAACCGCAACCCCTTTAGCCGCATGACCATCCCTGAATCATCTTGGGGGTGGGGGGAGATGGACAGCAGCACTGGCCAGAAATTTAACAGAATTAGCTATGTGGATACTATAGGCACTTCAACAGGTCAGAGGCTGGAGACTTTGTAATGAGAAACTCACCCCCTGCTTCTCCAAAGGGTGCCCACCATCTACAAGTCATAAGTGTGATGGAACACTATCCACTCACCTGGATGAGTGCAACTCCAACAGCAATAGAGAAGCTCAACGCCATCCAGGTAAAAGAAGCTGCTTAAGCAGCACTCCACCTACCACCTTAAACATTGACTCCCTCCACCACTGATGCACAGTTGCATCAGTGTATCATCTACAAGATGCACTGCAGCAACATGCCAAGGTCCTTGGAAAGCTTCTTCCAAAACTGTGAACTCTCCCACCTTGAAGGACAAGAGAATCAGATATATGAGAACACCCTCCAACTCTAAATTCCCCTCCAAACCACAAACCAAATATAACTGCCATCCCCTCTCACTGCCGCTGGGTCAAAATCCTGGAAGTCATTTCCTAACAGCACTCTGGAAGTACCTATACGACAGGAACTGCAGAAGTTCAAGAAGGTGGCTCACCACCACCTTCTCAGGGCGAATGGCTGCAGCCCGCACAGAAATTCCTATGGAAACTACTAGTCACCTCCTGTAATTACAGTACATGTCCATCATCCTTAGTCTCTATCTCCTGTTGTTCAGCCAATTTCCTAACCTGCTCAATAAATTGTCCTCAATTCCACGAGCTTTAGCTTAAAACTTTATCAAATACCTTCCGGAAGGTTGTATAAATAGCATCCATAGACATTCCACTGTCCACTACTTCAGTCACATTTTCAAGAACTTCAATCAGGTTCATCAAGCACGACCTACCAATGCATGCTGGCTCTCTCCGAGTTAACAATCTTCAAGGTGTTTAGTCGCTCCATCCTTGATTACAAACTCTAGTAATTTCCCAACAAGAGATATTAAGCTAACTAGTCTATAATTCCCTGGTTTCCCTCTCTTGTCCTCCTTGAATAGTTACAGAGCAGTCACTCTTGGTGGTACAGCAATAGATACAATACTTGGCTCTCAAATTATGATTTTTTTTGCTTTATTCTTTCGTGAGATGTGGACATCATTGGCAAGGCCAGCATTTGTTGCCCATCCTTAATTGCCTTGAATTGAGTGGCTTGCTAGGCCATTTCAGAGAGCAGTTAAGGGTAAATCATATTTCTGTGGGTCTGGAGTCACAAGTAAGCCAGGTCAGGTAAGGAGAGCAGATTTCCTTCCCTAAAGGTCATAAATGAACCAGATAGGTTTTTACAACAATCAATGATGGTAGTCATGGTCACCATTAGTAAGACTAGCTTTCTATACCAGATTTATTGACCAGCTACCATAATGACAATCCACCCTGTCAAGCCCCCTCAGAATCTTATGTTTCAATAAAATCACCTCTCTTCTAAACTCCCATGAGTATCTGCCCAATCTGCTCAGTCTTTTTTCATCCTCATCTTAGGAATCAGCTGAGCCATTCTCTGAACTATTTCGAACACAAGAATGTCCCTCCTTAAGTAACGTAACAAAAAACGTTCACAGTACTCAAAGTCTGGTCTCACCAATGCCCTGTACAGTTGTAGCAAGACTTCCCTACTTTTATACACCATCTCCTTTGCAATAAAAGCCATCATTCTGTTTGCCTTCCTAATTACGTGCTGTACCTGTATGCTGACTTTGTGCTTCACGTATGAGGATACCCAGATTCTCTGCTGCAGCAATTTGCTGTCTCTCTCAATGTAAATAATATTCTGCTTTTCTATTCTTTCTGACAAAGTGGACAAGTTCACATTTTCCTCATCTTATACTCCATCTGCCATTTTTTCCCCTACACAGTTAACCTATCTACATCCCTTTCTGTATCAGCTTGTTTTCCTACCGATCTTTGTATCAGCAGCAAATTTGGCTACAATATGGTTGGTCCCTTCATCCAAGTCCTTAATATAACTCAAATAGCTGAAACCTCAACACTGATCCTTGTGGCATTCTACTATTACAGTTTACCATCCCAAAATGACCCATTCATCTCAATTTTTACCTGTTTGTTAGCCAGTTCTCTATCCATTCTAACATATTACCCCCAACACCATAAGCGCTCATTTTGTGTAGTAACCGTTTAAGTGGTCCCTTATCAAATCTAAATATACTACAACTACTGGTTCCACTTTATCCACCCTGATTGTTACATCCTCAAAGAACTCTAATAAATTTGTCAAACTTGATTCCCCGACATAAAACTATGTTGAGTCTGTCTGATTTTATTATGATTTTCTAAATGTCCTGATACTACTTTTTATGTTGATTCTAGCATTTTCCCAATAACAGATTTTAGGCTAAATGGCCTATAGTTACTTGCTGTCTGTCTCCCTTCTTTCTTGAACAGAGGTATTACAATTGCAGTTTTCCAGTCCGCTGGGACTTTTCCAGAAACTAGGGAACTTTGGAAGATTACATTATCTCTGCAGCAACTTCTTTTAAGACCATAGGACGCCAGCCATCAGGTACTGGAGACTTGTCAGCCTCAAGTTTCATTACGTTTTTTTCTAGTGATAGTAGTTGTTTTAAGTTTCTCCTCCCATTTTGCCTCAATTTTCTACTACTGAGATGTTTTCTGTCCACTATTGTGAAGACACTTACTTGTTCAAAGCCTCTGCCATTCCTTTGTTTTCCACTAATAATTCCCCACTCACCCTCCAAGGGGCCAATGCTCACTTTAGCTACTCTGTTCCTTTTGATGTATTCGTTTTATCATTTTTATATTTTTTGCTAGTTTTCTCTCAGACTCTAACTTCTCTCTCTTAATGATTTTTTTTTTAAAGTCATCCTTTGTTAGTTTCTAAAACTTTTCCAACTCTGGCCCATCACTAAGCTTTGCAGTATTGTACACCTTTTCTTTCAATTTGATACCATCCTTAACTTCCTTAGTTAGCCATGGACGGTGCATCATTCTGGTAGAGTCATTCTTCCCCAAGGGAATATATCTTTGCTGAGGGTTATGAAATATCTCCTTAAATATCTGTCACTGCTTCTCCAGTCTCATCTTTTAACCCGTTTGCCCAGTTCACTTTAGTTAACTGTCTTCAGCCCCTCGTAATTGTCTTTATTTAAATTTAAGATTCTAATTATGGACTCTCATTTCTCACTTTCAAATGAAGCTGAAATTCTATCATGTATGATCACTCGTGCTTAGATGATCCTTTACTATGGAGGTCTTTAATTAATCCTACCTCATTACACATTATCAGGTCCAAAACAGTCTGGCAAGTTCCATGAATATATTGTTCTAAGAAACTGTCCTGAATACACTCTATGAACTAATCTTCCAGGCTACCTTTGCCAATATGATTTGTCCAATCAATGTGAAGATTAAAGTAATTGCAGTACCTTTCTTGCAAGCCCTCATTATTTCTTGATGTATACTCTGTCCTACTGTGAGCTAGTATTCAGGGGCTTATAAAGTACTCCCAGCAGTGACTTCTTTCCTTTGTTATTTATCTCCATCCCAAACGGATTCGACATCTTGATCTTCTGAACCAAGGTCATTTCTCACTATTGTACTGATCTCATCCTTTTTAAAACAGAGCTACCCACCTCCTTTTTCTTTCCTCCTGTCCTTCCAAAATATAGAGTATCCTTGAATATTCAGGTCCCAGTCTTTGTCACCTTGCAAACACCTCTCTGTAACAGCTATATCATATTCATTTATTCCTATTTGTGCTATCAATTCATCCATCGTGTTCAGATAAAGAGCCTTTAATTCTGTCTTTTTACCTACTCTCACCTTATTTGCTGGTGCACTCTTATGTTTGTACACTGTCCCTTCCTGTCACACTCTTGTTATCATTACATGTATCGTTACCCTATTGCCTTGTCCTCTTTCATTTTCCAAATCTCCCTCTTTTGAACCCTTTCCCCGAATATTTGTTTTAAAGGCCACTCTACAGCCCTAGGTATTTGATTCACCAGGACACTGGTCCTAGCACGGTTCAGGTGAAGACTGTCTCAATGGTACAGCTCCCTCTTTCCTCAGTCCAGGTGCCAGTGCCCCATGAATTGAAACCCATTTCTCCTACAGCAATCTTTGAGGCACGCATTCAATTCTTGAATCTTATTCACCCTGTGACAATTTGCTCATGGCTCAGGTAGCAATCCAGAGATTATTACCCTTGTGGTTTTACTTTTTAATATAGCCCCAAGTGCTCATACTCCCATATCGAACCTCCTTCTTAGTCCTACCTATGTCGTTGGTATCCACACGGACCATACCAACTGGTTTCTTCCCCTCCCACTCCAAGTTCCTCTCCAACGCCGAGGAGATGTCAATCCTGGCACTGGGAAGACAACACAGCTTTCAGTCTGCAGAGAACTGTATGTATTCCCTTGAGTACATTGTCTCCTGCTGCAACTACATTCCTCTTAACTCTGCAACTTGAATGGACACTTCACCACTATGCCATGGTCAGTTTGCTCATCTTCCCTGCAGTCCCTAATCTCATCCACACAAGCCACAAGAACTTCAAACCTGTTGGAAAATTGCACGCGCTGAGGTTCCTCCAGTGTCATCTCTGGATCCCCATACCTGCCTCACTCGCTTTCACAACCTCCTACCCCACACCACAGACCAAATTCAAAATACCTAGCCTAAGGAGTATGACTGCACCTTGAAACAAAGTGCCCAGGCAATGTTTCTCCTCCCTGGTGCATTGCAGTATCCAAAACTCAGACTCCAGCTCAACTCTGATCCAAAGTTCCTCAAGCTGCAGACTTACTGCAAATATAGTTGCTGTGGATCACACTGGTGTCCACCAGCTCTCTCACACATGCTGCAGCTTCTACACATCATCTTCCATGCCATCATTACTGCGTTTTATTTAACAAATTAGGTTTAGAAATATCACAATATGATTATCTGTAGTTATATCAAATGGTTTAACTAATTAAGTTTAATGAAATACTTAATATTTAATGGTGCAACTTAACATAAATAGTTGTTTTGATTTGTAATGACTTATTTCTATGAACTGCAAAACCCCTCAGAGTTATAAAGCACAGAAACAGGCCCTTCGGGCCATTGTGCCCATGCCGGCCATCAAGCACCAATCTATTCTAATCATGTTTCAGCACTTGGCCTGTAGCCCTGGATGCTATGGCATTTAAAGTGCTCATCTAAATACTACTTAAATGTTGTGAGGGTTCCTGCCTCTACCAACCCCTCAGGCAGTGTTCCAGATTCCAACCACCCTCTGGGTGAAAAAATGTTTCCTCAAATTCCCTCTAAACCTCCTACCCCTTACCTTAAAATCTATGCCCCCTGGTTATTGACACCTCTGCTAAGGGGAAAAGTTTTCCTATCCACCCTATTTATGCCCCTCATAATTTTGTATACCTCTATCAGGTTCCTCCCTCAGCCCTCTCTGCTCTAAGGAAAACTAAACACATCCTGTCTGATGTGTAGAGAGGGCAGTCTTGTGCTTTTAAAGCCATATATGGCTCACACTTGGAGGACCAATGTCCTTAGCTTCCATACTCTTTCAGAGTCAGAGGCAGGATATTAGAAAACTTCAGCAACTTTTCTTCGGTTGAACGGTTGCAGACTATTGTTGTGAATGTTATTGCTTTTGATGCAAAAACTCCATGTGTGGTCGAAACAACCAAATTAAGAGAATTGTTGGGAAAGCTGTCAAAACCATAACACATATCAAACTCTTCAATCACTGTTCATCTGCCATTTAAAGGTGAATGACGAAAGCCATCAGAATAAAAATAAGCACACCATTGCAACAGATATCAGAGGCAACTGAACATGGTCTTATACTTTAGATAATGACTGTTATATAAACGGACTGATGAATGAATGAATACTTGGGTGGGTGGATTGGCAGGGAAATGATGGACAGGTAGATAGATAGATAGCTACATTCCTAGAATGACAGAATCCACATCCTCCCTGACATCCATCCTTATCCCACTGTTGCTACCCTCAAATTCTCACCTAAACGTTGCTGAAGCCCAAACCCCTGCAACAGAGCACGTTCCAGTGCCGACCATGACAGAAACAGCCGCTTCAGCATCGCCATTGCAGAGTGGAGGGGTCAGAATAAGAACCGGACGCTGCAAGGCTTCAACCCTACCACGCAGGCGCGACAATCACAGCGCGCGCGCGGATAGGCTGGCAACTTCGACATGTGATCATCGCCTAAACCCCACCCCCCCGGCGGTGACACCGACTCTTGCACTACAGGTCCCGGCGTCCCTCGCGCACGATTGTCGCCTGTATTCTAGTGTCGTGCATGCCGGTAGTTGTAGTTTCCGGACAGCGGCGGAAGGCCGCCTCTGCTGGATGTGACGTTTAGTTGCGAGTAAAACATCCGCTCCCAGTATTCCAGAGCGTGAGCGGCAGAAAGATGGCGGACCGGGGATACAGCTTCTCTCTCACTACATTCAGGTAAAGCGGCCGCCCAAATCCTCTCTCATTTACTCAGTGTGGAAGAGTATCCTTCCCGGTGGAAACAGCTGCCATTCTCTGGCCCTCAGCCTTTTCAGGTTGAGGCCACATCCAAGCGCTGCAAGTTGCAGAGTCACCTTTGCTGTCGGCCGGCCACCGGTTGCTTGGCGGCTCCAAGTAGGAGGCCCTCGGGCCGCCGTTTTACCGAAACCTTCTTGGACCTTTACCTCTGCGGGTCCGTGTTCACCCTCGTAGGCTTGTAGGAGGACCCGCGCCAAGGCCCACGGGCGAACCGTGTCCAAACTTGGTTTTACTTTCGATCTGGAGGCGTTGCTGGCAGCACTCGAACTACTGGGGCGGAGGGTACATTAACGGTCCGTTAGGGGTAATCTTTGATTAGAGTTGACGGCGCCACATTGATTACCCTGAGAAGGTAATGCAGAACCTTCTCTCTCAGCCCTCATGCCGGAAATAAGAGGAGAATAACAGCATCTTATCTAGTGATATGTCCCGAGTCAGGATCTAACGTTAAAAAAAACTAAAAAGAAAACTGGAGGGAAGCTGTTGTTTCAGTTACCAGTAACGAATGCAGTAGTGGCAGATCCCGTGCCCAACTTCCATTTTAATTTAAAACCGTCTTCTGGATTTACCCTCCACAACCTCCCGCCGCCCTTCTGACATATCTCTCGATAAGATCACCTCGAGTGCTTTTTTTTCCAGGCTGAGGGATTTAAATCTAAAGATCCACCTTTTTACTCATTAAGCTGTGCCATCTGAATGAAAAACAGAAAATGCTGGAAAAACTCAGGCCTGGCAGCATCTGTGGAGAGAGAAACAGAGTTAATGTTTCAAGTCCATATGATTCTTCTTCATACAGACTTGAAACGTTAACTCTGTTTCTCCCTCCACAGATGCTGCCAGATCTGATTTTATCCAGCATATTTTATTCTTATTTCAGATTTCCATAATCCGCAGTATTTTGCTTTTGTCTAAGTTATTGAGAAACACTGGAATAAGTCAGTCACTGTGCCATCAGATCTCAGTATGTTTGTTTTTGGGATGGGAGCATTGTTGGCAAGATCATCATTAGTTGCTCATCCCTAATTTCTCTCGAGAAGATGGTGGTCAGTTGCCTTCTTGAAACACAGAAGTCCATGTGGTGTATATGCACCCTCAGTACTGTTAGGGAGGAAGTTTCAGGATTTTGGCACCGCAACAATGAATGGTATTAAGTTCAAAATCAGGAAGGTGTGTGGAGGGGAACTTGCCTGTGGTGATGTTTCCATGAGCCTACTGCCCTTGTCCATTTAGATGGTAGAGCTTGCAGTTTTGGAAGGTGCTGTGGTGGCTTGCTGCAGTGAATCTCATAGATGGTACTCACTATCTGCCAGTTGTGGGAAGAGTAAACGTTTATGGTGATGGGTGCCAATCAAGCAAGTTGCTATGTCTTGAATGGTGTCAAATTTCTCGAATGTTGAAGGAGCTGCACTCATCCAGACAAGTGGACAGTATTTGATCAGACTCCTGACTTGCACCTTGTAGGTGCCTGACAGGCTTTGGGGAGCCAGGAGGTGAGTTACTCACAGAATCTTTACAGTGTAGATGGAGCCCATTGAGTCTGCACTGGCTCTCTGAAAGAGCATTCTACCTAGTCCTACTCCCCTGCCTTTTCCCCGTAAACTTGTACATTCTTTCTTTTCAGATAGCAATCCTATTCCCATTTGAATACCTTGAACGAACCTGCCTCCACTACCCTCTCAGGAAGTTTGTCCCAGACATCATCTACCTGCTGGGTGAAAACATTTTCCTTCACATCACCATTACTCTTTTTGCCAATTATTCTGAATCTGTGCTCTTTAGTTCTTGATGGTCTCTTGAGTGGGAATTCCCAGCTTCTGACCTGCTCTTGGAGCCACAGTATCTGGTCAATGGTAGCCCTTAGGGTGCTGATTATGGTAGATTTAGCAATGGTAATTCTGTTGAATGTCAAGGGGAGATGGTTGGATTCTCTTTTGTTGGATGTGGTCAATGTTTGGTGCTTATTTGGTGCAAATGTTAAAGTAAAAGCAAAATACTGTGGATGCTGGAAATCTGAAACAAAAACAGAAAATGCTGGAAAAACTCATCAGGCCTGATAGCATCTATGGAGAGAGAAAAACGAAGTTAACATTTCGAGTCCGTATGACCCTTCTTCAGAGATGGAGGAGCCTGGGACATTGATTGTAAGGTATGATTCAGGGAATGTGACTGTTAGGCTGTTGCTTGACTAGTCCATGGGATAGCTGTCCCAATTTTGGTATAAGCCCCCTGTTGTTAGTGAGGAGATGTTTGCAGAGTCCCCAGGGTAGGGTGAGCCTTTGTCCTTTCCTCTGCTGAGGTCGATGCCAGGCAGTTTGTCTGGTTTTATAATTTGACTTTTTTGTAGCAATAGCCCACGAACGAGTGGCTTGTTGAGGGCAGTTAAGAATCAACCACATTATTGTGTGTCTCTATTCACATGGACCAGACAGGGTAAGCACAGCAGATTTCCTTCCCTGAAGGACATTTGTGAAACACATGGCTTTTTATGATGATCCATAATTTGTGAGACCAGCATTTTATTCCAGCTTTTATTAACTAATTTTAGATTCTCCAGAATATCTCCCATATATCTTTGCATGGATTCTGCCCTTCGTTCTGTCACTCTCTCCTCCAGCCCTACCTCCCAGTTTACACTGTGTGTTCTTGGGATCTTGACCGACTCTGCTATGGATATCAGTATCTTCAGCCCTACATTCTGCAATTCCCCCTGTTATGGAGAGCCTTGAGAAGTTTCGTTGTGTGAAAGGAAGTAGTAAATGTTTTTGGTGCCTCCAGATGCTGCATTATGTCACTTAGGCTTGGAACGTGGATATCAAAGCCTGATTGAAAGAGATCCAAGCAGCTGATTCATGTTGGTGCCTGTGGCTCCTGGTGAATATAGCTTGATGACATTTCTGGGATTTTATTGAGAGAAGGTGAAGGTTCTCTGGTTTTATCAATAAAAGTAAAACCTTAATTACAATGTAATGCCATGTGTTCAAATAGCTTTCTCTCTCTAATTTTCATTGTGAGAAAGCACCAAATTTAAAGTGTATGGAATTTAATTTATGACAATGGTGTCACTTATAAGAATTTGTTTTAATTTAAATATGCTGTTACAAATTTTTCTTTAAAAAATTCACCTCCTTATATTCTTAGGTTTTTGTATAAAAGATAGTGTTTCCATGTCTGAGTGTAACAATGTGACACTGATCTTATTTGCCCATAGAAGTTATAATTATTATAAGAATTGCTCAATTCAATAAGCCATTTGTTCCATTTAAATAATAGGCTTCTCCATATGGACTCAAACCTCAATTTCATTTGAATAATTAGATTTATTTGTGTGCTCTTCAATATGAGTTTTTCTCCAACTCCTAATGTCGCTTTTAACCTGCTATCACTCTTATTAAGCTGAAAGCTGCTCTCCTATTGGAAGTAGCTAAATTAGATTTACATCTTACTGAATTGAAATTTGTCACTGGAAAAACAAAATAAGCAAATAATTTACTGCTACGTTTATGGAGTATAGTCATATTTCAGCAGGTAATAAGATATGAATCATATCAATTGGGTGCAATGCTACATTTCTCCAAGCTGATTTGATTTACTTTGAGTTTTAATGTTCCCTTGCTTGTGCCTGGCAGATATTCATCCCTTAACCAATATCTGGTTGTTATCCCATTACTATTTGTGGCACATTGTGTGCAAATTGGCTGCTGTGTTTCCTGCATTACAAAAGTGATTACACTTCAAAGGTACTTCATTTGGCTGTAACGCACTTTGGAGTATTCACAGGCTTTTAAAGGTGCTATATAAATGCAAGTCTTTTGTCAGTGCATTTACTATTGTATTTTCCTGTATATTGGCAATTTAGTTATTATCAAGAACTTTAGTTTTGGTTCCTTATATTACATCTTCGTTATCGTGAAGATGTATATGTAAATGAATGTTTCAACGCTACATGTAAACATAGAGGTGGTCCATTTGAGTCTTCTTCCTCAATTAGTTAAATTTTTAATTTCTAAGAAGGTACAAGATCTGATTCCCAGCCTTATCTCAGCCAGGGTAGCAGTAGTTTTCTGGCAAATTGGCTTTGGTATTCCTGGTTTTGGGTGGTGATAATTGGACACAATGGATCTTGGTCGCTATTCAGTGACCCCTACTGGAAGTAAATTTTAGGTGAGGTTGTGATAGGGCCTGAATGTGCTGCCTAAGGTCAAATTACCTGCCAGTTCTGACTTGATTCACTTAGAAGAACGATTGTCTAAGGTAGCCAGGGAAGGCTGTTGCTGCTCATGGCACTGTAACTCAGTGAAGCGTTGACACCTTTTGAGTGTGGTGGAAATTGATGAAAGAAAACTGTGGGCCATAAATATTGTGCCTCTGTGTTTACATGTACAGGTGATATTGATTGTACCAGTTATGTATAGGTGTGTTAATTCTGGCTTTGGTGTAGGATGTTTGCACTGAGGAAAGCAAAATGTTCAATTTGCATTCATGTAAAGGAGTTTGTGTTCGTGCTCTGCAGAGAAACCGATGTTGGATCTGAAACTGTTTTGGTATTCTGTGTAAATATTACAAAATTAAACTAGGAAATCTAAGGAGAAAAATTATCCACCAAAAGTGCTTTTAATTACAGTTTCATATACACTGTTTTGTATTTTATCTTGCAGCCCTTCAGGCAAACTAGTCCAGATTGAGTATGCTTTGGCAGCTGTAGCTGCGGGAGCACCAGCAGTGGGAATCAAAGGTATGGACAGCAGTGCTACCACCATGCAGTTTTAACTACTTCAAGGCTGGCAACTCCTGCAAAGGAATTTTCTTTTCATATTTTTGTTTTCATGTCTTACATGAGAAGTTAACTATTATATGTATTCTTGGGATATGGGCATTGTTAACAAGGTTGGTGTTTATTGCACAGCACTTGTTGCCTTTGAGGTGGCAATGGTGGGCTGGCATCTTGAATCACTGCAGTTCATGTGGCGAAGGTGCGCTCCCATAGTGCTGTTAGGTAGAGAATACCAGTGACTAGAATGGAATGGCTATATATTTATAACTCAGAATGGCACATGGCTTGGAGGTAAACTTGGGAGGTGATGGTGTTCCAATGCATTAGTTGCCTCCTCCTTTAGATGATAGAGTTTGTGGGTTTGGAAAATATTGCCAAATAAATCTCTGGGTAAAATTTTCAGAGTAACATTCTTTGGTTTATGTTAATTTACAAGTGCTCCCAATGAAGTCCTATATATAGCCAGTTACTCAGTTGCATGTACGTCAGTTGAAGACTACATGGGGCTTTTGCAGTGCACCTGATTTACAGTTTAAGGTCAGTGTTTCTAGCCTTTCTAGAGGCAGATCAGATGGTCAAGTATTAGCAGAGACTTGTGTCCAGTGTGAAGTCATGGCAAGTTTGATTCCTGACTCTGGCTCGATCTCAGTGAAATGAATGCAATGGTTAATTTCGAAATCCTGGCTAGGAAGAGGAAAAATCATCTGACTCCTGATGACTATCTTTGACTCTTCATACAAAGTATGCATGTATGGACCTCTGGGGATGGCAGGTACCAATGTTCAATATTTAGATGCTTGGTTGAAGCACCAAGTAGCATGCAACCCTGCAAAACCATACATAGCATAAGCCTACAAGAAAGGGAGAGCATATGAGAGTTGTACTAGCAACTCATTGAAATACATGTTTTCTCCTTTCAAGAATTGGTTTGCTGGCAGGAAGCAAAAGGTGATGGTCAGTGGGCTTTTTTGCGACTGGAAAGCTGTTTCCAATGAGGTTCTGCGGGGCTCATTATCTGTATCATGACTTAGACTTAAATGTGCAGGATATGATTAAGAAGTTGGCAGGTGTTACAAAAATTGGCAGTGTGTTTGATAGAAAAAGAAAGTTGAAAGCTCAAGGTAGGTGTAAATGGAATAGTCAGATCGACAGAAAAAGGAAAACGGAATTCGATTCAGCGAAATGTGATGTAATGTATTTGAGAAGAGCAAACAAGGCAAGGGAATACACAGTAAGTGGTAGGATACTGTGGTGTGCAGTGCAGCAGAGGGATATTGGAGTTCATGACCATAGATCCCTAAAGATAGTAAGTCAGGTCGATAAGGCAGGTAGACAGGCAAAAAAAAATTCAGGAGAATGATTCCAGGGATGAGGAATTTCACTTATATGGATAGATTGGAGAAGCTGTTCTCCTTGGAGAAGAGAAGATTAAGAAGAGATTTGATAGAGGTATTTAAATCATAATGTGTCTAGCCAGAATAGATAGAGCAAAACTGTTTCCGTTGGTGAAAGGATTGACAAGCAGAGGACACCAATTTAAGGTGATTGGCAAAAGAAGCAATAGAGAGATGATAACATTTTTAAACAGTGAGTGGTTAGGATCTGAATAAAGTGTCTGAGAGTGTGTTGGAGGCAGTTTCAATTGAGGCTTTCAAAAGAGAATTGGTTAATTATCTGAAGAAATTGCAGTGATGGGGGTGGGAAAGTTGGCGGAGTGGACTGAATGAGTTGCTGTTGCAGGGAGCCAGCACGGACACAATGGGCTGAATAGCTGCCTCCTGTGCTGCAACCATTTTATGATTCTATGATTCCATGTTAAGGTAATTAAAATATGCAGGATACTTTATTAGACGAGGCATAGAATATATGAGCTTGGAGGTTATGCTAGAATCAGCCTTATTGGGGTTGGTCTTATAGATTCGGATGTCAGATATCAGTCTGCCAAAGCAGGTCATTTCTCCCAGCTCAGTCAGGGCAGATGCACAGGATGAGGACAAAAGAATCGCTTCTAGGCTGTGCCAAAAGCCAACATGAAGAAATGCAACATTGACATCAATTCCTGGGGACCACTGCCTTGGCCCCAACCAGATGGTGGCAGAGTATGTGGGAAGGATCCCAGCATTTTGAGATTCAGTGATGACAAAATGAAGAGGAAAAGTGAAAGTGACAAAAGAGAACACACCATCAAACTGATAACACATGGCCAGACATCCCACATGATAACATGTCCTACATGCTATAAAGTCTTAAATCTTGAATCGGCCTCATCAGCTATCCTCAGACTCATGGAAGACAATCATCCTCGTTAGCGAGGGATAGCCAATAATAATAAACTACAGTCAGGCCACAGCTGCAGGACTGTGTGCAGTTCTGGTTACCATATTACAGCAAGGATGTGGTTGTGCTAGAGAGAGTAAAATAAGAAATTTATGAGGATGTTGGCAGTCAGGAGAATTTTTGCAATGAAGAAAGATTAGATTGGCTGGGGTTATTTTCTTTTGAATAGAGGAAGCTGAGGGGAGATTTAATTAAGATGCATAAAATAACGAAAAGCCTGGATAGTGTGGATAGGAAGCACCTACTTCTCTTAGAAGAGAGTACAGTAACAAGTGGGGCATAGATTGAAAGTAATTGGTGGAAGGATTATAGGAGGCTTGAGTAATTTTGTTTTTCCCTCAGAGGGATGATGGGAGTTTGGAACTCACTGTTTGAAATGGTGGGATAGGCAGGAACTCTTGTTGCATTTAATAAGTACTTGCATATGCAAGTGCCGTAACCTACAAGGCTAAGAACAAAAATCTAGAAAGTGGGATTAGTCCGGGTAGTTCTTTTTTGGCTGACACGGACATAATAGGACAAATGGCTGTAAATTTCTATGTTTCTAATTATTAAAATTTATTTGTGGGAGAATGCTGTTGTTGTATGACAACTTAGTTGATATGGAGCCCCATATGTGAAAATGCAGACATATCCTAAATCCTCATTTGTTAAGTGGCTGTTTAACTCTCTGATAGCTCTTCTGAGTCAGACAGTTGTGGGTTCAAGTCCCATGCCAGGCTGACTATATAATATGGACTGTAGGATTCAGCGCTATTTTATTAGTGGTGTCATCTTTTAAATGAGATGTTCGATTGGTGATTCCTTAACCAACATTCCAAAAGAAAACAGGTATATCTCATTGCTATTCACTGTGCAAATTAGCTGCTGGGATGTTGAAATTAATCCATATCGCTATCATGGTTGAGATCAACTAATTAACATCAGAGACTGCGCATCAAAAATAATTCTCTGAAGCACTTTGAGATGTCTTGAGGACATGAAATGTGCTAAATGAAAGTTAATTTTTGTTATTTGAAATATGCAGATATGCTTGAATGCTTAACAAAATTAGCACATCATAAATGGATAGAGGCGAAGTGTATGTATCCAGTACTGTTGTTTCTCTAAATATGTTTTTTAAAAAAACTTTTCCAGCTTCCAATGGCGTTGTTTTGGCAACAGAGAAGAAACAGAAATCCATTCTTTACGATGAACAGAGTGTACACAAAGTGGAACCGATCACAAAGCACATAGGAATGGTGTATAGTGGAATGGGCCCAGACTACAGGTAGGCGAGACAAATGCATGAACTTGATTGCTCTTGGTGTCCTGTTTGCAGGTAATGGTCAAGAAATCTCAGGTTTCTCAACGTCAGACCTTTCCTTCCCCCTCCCCCCATTTCCCCCAGTCAATTATTTCTGCCACCAGCATTTGAATTCCAGCGATGTCATTGAATCGATGCCTTTATTTTAAGGCCAGTGAAATGTGTTGCATGTGACACTACTGTCCTGCAGCCTAATGATACTCTATTGCAGTGAGACAATAATGGGATTGCATCTGCAAAATTTAACAAGTTTAACCACTGAATTGTACTGAGTCCTGTTTATAGAGGTGACAAACTTAAGGCTATTCATTACTATATGTACATGTTACGGCAAAGGCTTTTGGAACAAAGCCAGTTCTATTTTTTTTAAATCATGAAACTGAAAGTACGACAAAAATGAAATCCTTTGTGACTTGAACTAGTACCTGATATGCATTTGAGTTTATGTGAAAGTTGTTATTTTAGAATCCATGTAGCAGATTCTCAAGAGGATGGGAGGGGAAGTGAGCAGGTGGCTGTTGAGCAGTCACTAAAATACATCACCCCACTGCTGGCAATATTATGGACAGGAAACATTCTGAGGTGACTGTGAAGCTATGAATATTTGGTCTTGTGACTACAAATATTTAAAGTTATGAAATGGATTAAAAGTACTTATCTGAGAGTATTGTTAGCACAACCCTAGAAACTGGAAGCCTGTTAACTTTTCCTTTGTGGTGAAGGGAACAGTTCAAAATCGCTCCCTAAGTCAAGACCATAGCTGGAATCTTTTTGTCCGGCACTGCTGGCAGAAGAATGTTGGAGCATATACACACTGAAAACACTAAACAAACCTCTTAGTTTATAAAATACCCAAGGAATAGTCCATTAATATCTTATTTGCTTGATTGCATGATGAGTCCTGGCTTGATTAGACATGATTTGTAAATGTGAAAAACATTAATAATTTTTTTACTGCTCAATGCAGTTTGCTCTAAAGTTGAAATTAGCAAAATATTGAAGTAAATGAAGGAGTAATGATTAGGTGATGGTAAGCTTGGGATTTTAAAACCTTGAAGATTGTGGCAAGACAAGGGGATAATGGAATTTGGTAGTTTTAAGGTACTAGATAGAATGAGTAGCAGATTAAGTCTTGAGTGCATTGCAGTGAAGATATATGAAGGAAAACAATATGCATTGTTCAGCCATTTCATTGGCTGAAGCTTGTGTCCACTGAAGCAGTGCAGTCTAGAGGATACTGACAATGCAAAGTGGAACCATAGGCAATAGAGTGCATGGCATGAGAAGATAGGGAAAGAAGACAGGATCCTGGACACCTCTGAGTTGATGATTGGGGGAATAGTGAGGGAACAAACCATTAGTTATAATAGCAGTTTGAATGGAAATGAGATAAGTCTTAGTTTTAATGGAAGGCTACTCGATGAGACAATATTGACAGTGTTATACTCTATGTTCCTCACAGGGTGTTGATTCGCCGAGCCCGTAAGTTGGCACAGCAGTACTACCTTGTGTATCAAGAACCCATCCCCACAGCCCAGCTCGTACAGAGAGTGGCCTCTGTCATGCAGGAATATACACAGTCTGGGTAAGTCAGTGATATGGATTCTTTATATACTCAACGCAGATTATAACATTAATTGGTCACCAGATATACAAGATCCACAATGGATTTACTAACTTTAGGTTAGTTCCCTGACAAGGTGTAATAGGTGCTTGCTGTTCAAAGTTATTCAAAATCAGTAGCCTTCTCTGGACAGAGTGATATGTCTCAACCTCAGTGGCAGCAAGAAACCTACTGTTACTTTGTTAGTGGATGATGCAATGAGATTACCTGATTCCAAAAATAGATGGTTTTCTCTGAGAGAAACATTAAAGGTGAGTTACTTTGCAATAGAGTTACTGAGAGATGTATCTGTTGCATTCTGCTGTGACTGAATCTGCAATTCTGTGGAAGATTATGTTACCTAATCTAAAGGAAGTTGTGAATATTTGAAGAGGTTGCAAAATAATATTGAGGGGAAAAAACATAGATGTGTAAATTAAATTTCTTTAAAATATTACCTACCAGCAGAGACTCACCAAACACTTGCAGTCAGATTAATATACTTAACCAATTCTATTTTCACCTCCTCCCACCTGGTGCCATCTCCCATCAGCCCCCCCACCCCATCACTCCGTACCCAAGGTTTCATACCCAAGGTTTCATACCCAAGGTCTGCTGCCTTTGGGTTCATTATATTAACATTTTGTCCAGATTCCAAGTAAAGTTTCTCCAACAGCCCCTCCATGTATATGTATGCACGTTTGAGTGATTTATTTGTTTATAGTCAAATGTTTTGTTTGCAATCATGTTTCAAAAGCTTTTTTTAAATGATAGAGTAGGGATGCAAAATCTATTCTTAAATGCTTGATGAGAAAATCAATTTAAGGAGAAACTGAATCCCTTATCTTCGATTGTGGCTATCAAGAATATACAAAACCCAAAATATGAAGTACACATTCACAGCTTTGTAGTCTGCAAATACAGAGTGTCTAATTTGTCATTAACAGATAAAAATTCAAAACCTAAGCAGAATAATTCATTGGATGTAGAATGTTCTGGGATAATCTGAGAAATGAGGAAATCCTATATAAATATCATTTTCTGACCTAATGGGGAGAGCTTCACTTTTCTTGCCAGTTTGACCTTTCAGAATATCCTGGTTATGTTGGTTACAGGGTCTCGCAACAGGGCGAAGGAGGATTAAAGCTCATTCTTTTGTCTTGTTTCAGTGGTGTTCGCCCATTTGGAGTGTCACTGCTGATTGCTGGCTGGGATGAAGGACGACCATATTTGTTCCAATCTGATCCATCTGTAAGTACTGCAGGAAAGCAGTTTTTAGCTCTAATCCTCAAGCTATTGTTTTTTTCTGATTTTGCTTTCTGGGGATAAAGCAAGATTCTGGAGATATGGAGATAAACTCCATATCACTGCTAATCTTAATTTTATAAACCTATCACTATTTTAGTAAATAAAAGCCTGTGCATTACAATAATACAAAATTGAAACTAGATAATTGCACACTTTTCATTTTGGAACTCAAGCAATCTCTCCTCAAGGGCACAGTTATCGTGCAAACCCTTGAATCATTCTGCTAGAAGTAAAGTTTTGGGGAACTGGGTGGACTATGCAATTTAGCACATTTTCATCTGAATAGTTCCATTCTAAGATCACCAAATGAAACAAGTCTAGGTGGCCTTAATTCAATTCCTCATAGACATTGGTTCACAACACCAAATTGGCGCTTGCACTCAAAGCGAAGCCAGAGGGATGGTACTTTGAGAAATAGAACAAATTTACAATTTAGCAGTTGGGATTGTTGTTCTGAAGTTTGGAATATGCACATGCTAGGAAAGAGTAAAGGAAAACTGTGTCTGGCTATGTTCTACCTAATCCAAAATTACTTGCCAGTGTTATTCAGTGCTTGCTGTAAGATTCTTTTCCATGGCATTAATGTTCATTTAAAAAGAAATAAATATATTGTTTTTTGCTCAAAGAAGCCAAATGTGGGTAACCATAATGAAACTGGTGTGATATTTGCCAAAGTGTAAATCCTACAAGAGCAGCTCAGGCTTGGAATTTTGCAGGGAGTAACTCACCACCTGACTTCCCAACACCTGTCCGCCATCAACAAGGTGCAACTTAGGAATTTGTTGGAATGCTGCCCACTTGCTTGGATGATTGCAGCTTGAAGGATGCATGAAGCTTGGCACCTTCCACGACAAAGCAGCCCGTTTGATGAGCACTTCTTCCATCATAATGTTGCTTTTAAAATAGCTGGAATTTTTACTCTACTGAAATTTACCGATACAATTTCATAATTTCTACTCAGTACTCTGGCTTTTTCCTTACTTTCCTCTTAGTATTTCATATTTTATGTGCAGTCAAGGGAAATTGGAGTATTTATGTCATGTATCCTTAATGTTATCTGAATAAGATGTCCTATGTGTTTGTTTTTGTTCTTTTTCGAGCTAATGAAAGTATGGTCCTTTGACCAAAATTCTGTTCTTTATTTTTCCTTTCCAATAGGGTGCTTATTTCGCATGGAAAGCAACAGCTATGGGGAAGAATTATGTCAATGGGAAAACCTTCCTTGAAAAGAGGTAGAATAGCAATTATATTTACAATGCCTCAAAATGAGAAATGGGGTTAGGGGGACGAGAGTAGATGGTGCTGTATTTCCTGTATTTCAAATGTAAGAAGATTCTAAATACGGTGTTTACAATGGACAGGATAATATTTTTTTAGGATTGTTAGGTAGCTCACTTCAAGCTGAATATTTTGATTTTTATTCCTACCCATTTGTTCTGTTTACAAAGCTTTTTGTACAGACTTTAAATTGAGCTATTACTTAGGTGCTTCCAACTGTTTAAATTGGGTAAACGTATTCATTCAGTATTCTGTGTTCTTGCCTAGCACACAATTGATTACAGTGTAGAAACTTGCCAGCAGGTTTTCATAAATTTCTGGCAAATGAGATCTGGTGACCATTAATGGAGTAATTATTTCAATATCTTTCTGTGATAAGTATCTGAGCATGTATCATGCATTCGTGCATGGACATTATTTTAGAACCTTTTTATTCTTGTCTTAAGTGCTGGAAATGGTTAATGGAAGAAATTCTTGCAGGAGAAGCAAAACATTTCTTTGACTTTTTGTGCCTGTAGGTACAATGAAGATCTAGAACTTGAAGATGCCATTCATACAGCAATCTTAACACTAAAGGTCAGGTATCTTGTCTGTTGCTCAAATATCAATAACAGTTTACCTGGAGATACTTTTTGTAGAGCAATGTATGATATTGACTGGCGTGAAATTTTCCTTTCCCAAACAGGAAAGCTTTGAAGGCCAGATGACAGAAGACAACATAGAGGTTGGAATTTGTGATGAGGCAGGATTTCGCAGACTCACTCCAGCAGAAGTCAAAGACTATCTGGCTACCATAGTCTAACATTTATTCAAATGAGTTTTTTTTAATTTGGAAGAAATATTGGTCAACTACTGATTACAATTTAAAAACCTTTTTATTCCGCTTTTTTGTTTTGGCAATGGTTAAATGGTCAATACAGTGTAAAACTATGTTGCACAAGTATAAGTATCTGATAAATCTTGTCTTAGAAATGAAAACAAATTTGTGAAGCTCTGTCATTTACTTTTTTTTACATGATGTCAATGAAACGATTTATACATTTTTTTATTGTCTGTATTTCCCACAATTGCATAATTTTTCTGTCTTAATGAGGCTGCTGTTTTTAATTGCATGCCTTCTGGCACATGTTTTATCTCATGATGAGAGATAAAGTATGTGAAAGGGGAGAGAAAAATACCACACAATATTTATAATCCCTGTGAAAGGGATTGCTGATCACTTTCTGACTGGACTCTAATTCTACACTGCCCCTATAGGGAGGGAGGGAGAATTCCTAGAAGTCTTGTTTGATGCTTGGAAATCTTGTATTGCTCCTCCAATTCTGCATACCTAGAATTAGATAGCAAATACAACACAGATTTGTGCCATTTGACCCAATTGGGTCATGCTAGTGTTTAAACTCTACGGTTTAAGCATAAAGTTTAAAGTCGTGTTTTTATTTTATATCATCTAAATCTTTGGCTTTTTAAGATCTGTTATATCCCCCCTCCATATTTTTTTCCTAGAATGGAAGCAAGTTCAGTTTTGCATGGCTTCCTTTTGAAAACATTTCAAGTCTCCTTTTTGTTACTTTTTAATTTTTCTCCAGTGTATCAGTGTCATTTTGAACTTGAGGTTCCCAATATATTTACTATGCTGTTAAATATAACCGTGCCCAAATTGTGGTACAAGATCAAAATAATCTGCATTGATTCATCACCTGGCTTAAGTATGCATTCTTGTAGTGAATAGATTTGTTGTTAACTGTTCAATCAATGAGAGTTTGTGAATGGTCAGTACTGTTAATCACCCAAATAACTTTTCACGCATGCTAAACAATGACCATTCACTATATGCACATTTCATGCTAAATATATATTATTTTAGTTATCTAAATTAAATCCAGGCTCATGCTTCATTGTAATACTGAGGAAATCCTACATCATTGCCTGTGTCAACCTTCAGGTGAGACTTTACAGTGAGGCCTAATCTTGCCTCTTGGGTGGATGTAGGAGATTCCACGGCACTTTTTGAAGAGTAGGGAGTTCTCTATAATTTCCTGGTTATTATATCCCTCAACCAACATCACTTTTTTTTAAAAAAAACCTCACTGCTATTTGTGGAACCATGCTGTGCACAAATTTGTGTTGTTTCCCGCATTACAACAGGAACTGCACTTCAAAATTACCTTGTCAACTGTAAAGCCAAATGGGAAGTCCTGAGATAGTGAATGACACTATATAAATTCAGGTTCTTTAGTTAACACTGATCAAGCAGATTGGTTGTGGGACCTGAAATGGATAAGGGTACATTTCAATGAGTGTTATTTTGTAAAGATAATCAAGTAAAAAAAAATAAAACCACCTGAATATGTTCATTTTTCTCAATCCAGAAGGGCCATTGTTTCCATCTGTTTCTGGATTCAAGATCTCGAGCTGTGTTATTTGATGATGTTTGCCGGGAGGTGTCCTCTCCCCAGCCCACTCTTCAATGCCAGTAGCAATGCCAAGTAATTTAGCATTTGTGGACATGTGTGCATTTTGGCTAAAAAACAAATCAGTGTTTATGGTCATTGCCCAAGCAATTGTAACTAGATTGCGGTAAAATTGTAAACTTTAGGAAAATAAGGAGATGCCTCCTTTAAGACAGGAGAGACAATGAGGGAAAAGTCTGAGACAAATTATTACAGTGAAAGGAAGTATGTGAGCCATACAGCACAGTTGGACAGCAGTAGAGAGATACTTGACAGGAAGAGAGAATCAATAAAAAAAAACATCCAGGTGTAATGGGGAGATCAACCAGTTAATAAGTAGTGTAAACAGCAAAGAATCCTGATCAGACCTCTACTCAGTAACCCTCAGCAGACTTGTCTTTTGAATAACTGAAGTAATTATGTCATTTATGATTGTATCTAATTTACAATGCAGTAAATTCTTAACTAAGCCACCTGAGATTCCAGTTAATTCAACTCCCAATTCAATGAAGAAGATGGCCTTATTAGATTGTAATGCATTGCTGATTTGGGTGGCTTGGTTTCTATGTCTCATCTGATGTCATCCTTCCAACATTCCCTGCAATTTAGTAACCATTGTGGTAATAAATTCCATAATCTTAACCTGTGGTAAGGAAAAGAAAATATTTGAAGTTCCTTTTCTGGTTTTAATGCTAATTCTAAGTTTTCTCCCCCTTGGTATTGATTTACCAGCCAATTTTACTAATTATCCTCTGAAATCCTTTCATAGTATTGAATACTTCTATTAAAATCTTTCTCTCTGCTCCAGTGAACATGACCTGTATTTTCCAAGTTTCATGAGCAGTTTGCTGACTCATTTGAAATGAAGCAAGCAGAATCTGTTCTGTTATACAAGCTACTTATGATGTTCCCACTCCCTTAATGTACTTGCCCTCCACATTATGTCCCTAATTTAGTATTGTCAGAAAATACTGAATCTCTCCACTTCCAAAAATTTTATGAAAATAGAAAACAAGCAAAGCCTCGCAACAGTTTCCTATGGTGCACCATTAATTACAGCTTGCATGTCTGAAGCAGTCATTTAATCCTATACACAGTATGCTACCCTCCAGCCATCCCTCATTATTGCCACCACCTTAACACCATGCACCTTCATTTTCATAAAATCAGATATGGAACTTCATGAAATGCTTTTTGAAAGTTCAATTGCACTAAATGCATTGCATTTCCTTAGTCTGCATGCTCAGCAACCTCAAACAAATTTGATTAATCAAGTATGCACTTTACAAATTCATGTTGACTATCCCCAACCGGCTCATATCTTAGTATTCACTGCCTCATTCTATTTTATAGTCCTTGCCATTGTCAGACTAAATGAACTAAAGTTGTTTTTTCCTTCAAGTACACCTGGCTATGCCTGAATCTTTTTTCGAATTGCCATGGTTAGTCAACAACTCCATTATCATTTGATTGCCACAGTGGTAACCAGATTGTGGTATTTTTTTCATTCAGCAATGTTCTTATGATGAATCACCAATTTACCAGTTATTTAAAGTACCCTACATTATATTTCTTCAATACCTGGAAAGCTTTATTTTATGATCTTTTTGAACTGATCATCCATGGATTGAGAAGCGAGAAGTATACTACCAGATACTTTTTAAGGATCAAGGATTCATCTTAATGTCAGTTTTTTGATGTTAGGTATAATGCTGTATTTCACTCCAAGCACATTAGACTTGGATTCTGGGAATTTTGCTCTGTGCAACAAAAAGCATTATGGTACCTTTTGGGGAATTCCGAGTTGTGGTTCAGTGTAAGTGTTCACTTCTGATTTAGTATGTCATGATTTAAGCTCCCACACAAGCAATCTGAGCATAAATCTAAGGTGACACTGCAGTATAGTGTGTGCTCCACTGTTGGAGATATTAAACTGATATGTTAAACTGAGGCCCCCTCAGATAAATATAAAAGATCCAATTGCACTATTTGAAAAGTAACTGGAGTGTTCCCCTTCTTTCCTGACCAACATCACCAAACTAGGATGTCTGGTAATTTGCCTAATTGTTGTTTGTGGGAACTTGCTGTGTGTAAATTGGTTGCTGTGTGTGCCTATATTACAATAGTGATTACACTTCAAAAGTAACAACAACAAAAAAAGCTGGAAAAAGTCAGCAGGTCTGACCGCATCTGTGGAGAGACAGAAAAAGAAAGTTAACATTTCGTGTCCGTATGACCCTTCACAGTCAGGGTCCTATGGACTTGAAATATTAACTTTTTTTCTCCACAGATGCTGTCAGACCTGAGTTTTTCCAGCATTTTCTGTTTTTGTTTCAGATTACCAGCATCCACAGTATTTTGCTTTTACACTTCAAGAGTACTTTGGGATGTCCTGAGGATATGAAAAGTGCTACATAAATGGAAACTATTTCTTGTATATTTTAGTCTTCCCTCTTGATTCATGACTAGCTTGATCTGCACTCATAATTTGCAAGTCTTCTGGGAAGTATAATGTCCCAGATTTTGCTGTAGCGATGATAGTGAAACTCAGCATTTGCTGTCATTAATCTAAAACTGCAACGTCTAAACTCCATATTTGTGCAGAATAACATGGAAACTCAAATTACTGTTAGTGATCCTACGCTTCTCCACAGGGTGTACTGTTAATGTGCTCCAGTCTGCGATCCATTAGAAATTACTGAATTAAGGAGAACTTGCCCTCTTTTGCTATTAGTCTCACTGTAAAATGCTTTGAAAAAGTTACACCCTGTTAAACAAGTTATAACTGGGTTTTTAATAGGGTACCAAGTTTATAATTATTGTTGAACGTTCTCACACTGAAAAAACAAATTTACATTGTGAGATGTCAAATTTCTTCAATATGATAATTCCATCTTATTAAAAAATTTCAAAGGTTGGTTTATATTTCAGCGCTTATCTTACTCCCATTAATATATTCCAATCATTTATTTTATTTATAAAATTTAATTTAAAAATTAAGGCTAATCAATACATTTTACACCATCTGTGGTGAGGAAAAAAAAAGTTAACGTTTCGAGTTCATATGACCCTTCTTCAGAGCTCTGAACTCAGCTGCATGGACTCAGGTTACTACCCTCAGGTTCAGTTGGGCTGGACAATTCAACAGCACCTTGTTAATGTCAACTTATTCCACCATGTTGCTGGGCGCTTTGCCATAACTATCTCCTTTATTGGTGGCTGACTGATGACATGCCCAGGTCCGTCCCCTTTTTCTCATATATAGCAGTGCTAAAAGGAGCTTTTGTGAATGTGATGTGATTGAGGTAAAAACACAATTGCAGTCAGAATTGACTGAAACTGAGTGTGGGTGTGTTGAGCTCCCATGATCACCAAATGGCATCAACGCCGGTGAAGAGGTTTCTGTTTTATTCTTCACTATCAGCATGACGTTTCCCACCCAGAAGGATGCAGCAGGATCTACTCCTATTGCAGTGAGCATTTGAAATAAGAGTCAAGTGGGAGGAGTGAGGGGGGAGGGGCGGTTATGGGAGGAAAGTAAAGCGGATTGAAAGAACGCGTCCCCGTTTCCATGGAAACCCAGCGTTTGAATTGTACACGGAGGAGCTCGAGGCCAACCGCCACCTAGAGAGAGGGAGGCTACAGGATCAATACACGGCTCAACGGTAAGGAATATATACCATAGCCATCAATACACCACAACAGTATGGAATATATACCATAATCATCAATACACTACACAATAATAAGGAATATATACCATAGCCGTCAATACACGATACAACAGTAAGGAACATATATCATAGCCATCAACACATTACACAACGGCAAGGAAAATATATCATAGCCATTAATACACTACACGAAAATAAGGAATATACACCATAGCCATCAATATGTTACACAACGGTAAGAAATATATACTAATAGCGATAAATACATAGAATAAATATATGCCATATCAATAAATACACTACATAATGGTAAGAAATATAGACCATAGCTACACACACCGCAATAAGAAATCTGTACAAGCGGTAAATAAACGTATACAATGGTAAGAAATATGTAGAATAGCAAGAAATAAATTATACAATATTAAACCTATACAATAAAGATAAATTAATTGATACATTGATAAATATGTACAATTGCAACAATTAATCATATACAATAGAAATAAATATGTACAGTGACAATAAATAAATGTATACACCAGTAAGAAATCTACATTAGCAATAAGTAAACATCCAGCAGTAAGAAACCTATACAATAGAAATAAATAAACTTATACAGTGGCACAATGTCTACACAATAAAGACAAACATATATAACGGTAAATACACATTAGCAATGAATAAGCATCTGCAGTGATGAGAAATATATACAATAGTAATAATTAAATGTTTAGAATGTACAATAGGAATAATAAACATACACAACACTATGGCAATAGGAATAATGGAACAATGGTGAGAAATCTAAACATTAGTAATAAATAAACATATATAAAATATACAAATAAACAAACCTGTAATGTTACCAAATTTATATGAGTGTATAAATAAATGACAGTGAAAAATCTATACAAGATCAATAATAACAACGTATGATGGTGAGAAATATATACAACAGAGATAAGTTATTCATTCTAAAAAATAGACAAATGTAATCTTACACAAATATATACAAGCGACAAATGCACATTTGCAATGGTTGGGAATATATGCAATTGAGATAAATAAACATATACAATGTAATAAATCTTATAAATTGTGATAAATAAACAAATACAATTGTGGGAAATGTATACAATGGTGTTCAATAAATGCATATAATATGAAATATATGCAATACATAATCATATTATCATAAGAAATGTATACAATAGCAATCAATAAACACATACAACAGTGAGAAATCTATACAATTGAGATAAACAAAATATATAATGGCAAGAAATCTATTCAATAAAATCACAAAATTGCAGAATTACAGTGCAAAAGGAGGCCATTTGGCCCACTGTGTCTGCACCGGCTCTCTGAGCATTTCACCTGGTGCCATTCACCTGCCTTTGCCCCATAATCCTGCACGTTCTTCCTTTTCAGATAATAGATTAATTCCCTTTCGAATGACCCAATTGAACCTGCATCCACCACACCCTCAGGCAGTGCATTCCAGATCTTAACCGCTTGCTGTGTTAAAAGATTTTCCTTTTGTCCATTTTGCTTCTTTTGCCAATTACTTTAAATCTGTGTTGTCGTTCTCGATCCTTTCACTAATGGGAACAGTTTCTCCTTATCTACTCAGTCCAGCCTGCTCATCATTTTTAATATCTTTATCAGATCTCCTCAGAAAATAGAGATAAATAAACATTGACAAGAAATTATGCAAGCGTGCTAAATAAACAAATGCAATGGTAAGAAATATATTCAATAGCATAAATAAACAAAAACAGCAGTAAGAAATTTATACAACAGAAATAAATATATAAAATTGCAAAAAATCTGTACATTAGAGATAAACTTACTCAACAGTAAGAAGTATATTGTATAGAGAAATAATGTATACAAATGATTACACACACATTTATATAATTCAAAGACAAAAGTTGACATGATGGTAGGAGATATATAACATCTGGGAAAAAACTTTACACCAATCAGAAATATAGTGAAAAATAAATTGCATTTTGATGAATATGTACAATTTGGAAATAAGCTTGTAGAATTGTAAGATATATATATATATATATATATATATATATCTTACCATTGTACAAGTTTTTATAGAAATAAACATCTAGGATGGAAAAGAATATATACAGTATAGGGACTGTCATGCACAATGTTAAATATGTATAATGTTAAAGGGAAATAAACAACAACAAGGAATGCATACAATACCAAGAAATAAATACGTACAATGGCAGAATAGCGTGGAGTGATGCGCTCTGGGAGAAACAACATGAAGAGGCATTATAATCTAAATAGTACCATTTTAAGGAGAGGGGGTGGGCCCTGCAAAAGCAGAGAGATCTGGGAATGCTTATTTACTAATCTTTGAAAGTGGAAGGGCAAGTTTATGAGATGGTTAAAAAAGCATATGAGATTCTTGGCTTTGAAGTAAGGGCACTGAATACAAAAACAATGAAGTTAGGCTAAACTTCCACAAATCTCTGGTTAGGCCTTAATATTGTGCACAATTCTGGACCCCACACTTTGGGAAACTTGTCAAGGCTGTGGGGAGGGTACAGAGGAAGTGATACTAGAAATGTGGGGCTCCAGTTATATGAAAGGATTGGAGAAGCTGGGGTTGTTCTCAGCATGAACAGAAGTTAAGGATAGATTTAATAGTGGTATGTAAAATTATGAAGGGTTTTGCTAAAGAAATTGGGGAGAACCTGTTTCCATTGAACAGTAATCAGAAGTCATATAATTAAAATAATTGCCAAATGAACTAGAAGAAAAAGGATTTTTTTCACAGAGGGGGATGTTAAGATGCACAGCACATAACCTGAAATGGTGGTGAAATCAGATTCCATAGCAACTTTCAAAAGGCAATTGGACATGTAGTTGAAGAGGATTAATTTGCAGAGCTATGAGGAAAAAACTGCGGTGTGAAACTAAATTGCATTGCTTTTTAACAAAAAGCACAAGCAGAATGGGCTGAATAATCTCTTTCTGTGCCGTAAGATTCTATCGGCAGAATTGTCCCAGATTTGCACTAAGTGCAGCAGTGGGCGGCTAAAAGAAAACTGCAACCTTTGAGCGCTTTTTGTGTGCTGTGGAAGCCCGCTGTGATGTCCTCTACCCCTGCTCTGGTCACAGAAGGGGCAGCTACTTTACTACTCTGGCTTGGTAGGCAGTGGCAATGGTGATCAGTGCCAGTGCTGCACAAAAGAGGTTGACCATCCAATGCTGATAGGGGACAAATGATCTCATCTGTGCAGCCAGGGTATGGCAACCATCTCATCAGTCTAAACTCACACAATCAAGCCCATCACACATTCACTGGTATCTCACTCACTGCCAGCTCAAGGGACATCACCACCCATTCTCACACACATACCCTGTGATACCCTCCTTCCCCAAGCAAGCCCTAGCCCTGCAGCCATTGAACAGCCACCCACCTATGGCTGATCTGGTAGGTAGAGATCTACCCGTAAGCCCCCCCTAAAACTGATGTGGTGCTGTCTGTGAAGCCTGGCGCTGATGATGTGAGTGCTGACCGAAGCAAGGTAGGCAAACAAACCTTGAAGTGCCAAGCGAAGTTCAGCCCACCAGGTGCACGTCGCTTATGTGCTGTTGTTAAACATGTTTTCCTGTGAGCGAACGATCTAGCGGGGTGGGGGAATGATTTCAGTGGGCAGGCCTAATAATGATATGAGGATGTATTACAATGAGGTTCCCAATGGCGGGACAAGCCATCCACCATCAGCGGATTGAGTGGACGATCGCAAACTGGTTTCACGCCATCATGAAACTGATCGCGCCATATTTTCTGCTCATGCCACTGAACATGACCGATGCCGATGGGCATGGAAAATCCCGATCTATATGTTTATATGCAATATGGAGAAATAAAATTGTGTGTATATATATATATATATATATATATATACGTTGTATTGCCAGAAATAAATAAGGAATATCTACACTATAGAGCGAAATAAACTTATGAAACATTAAAAATTATGGATAATATAACAACTTACATTTATATAATGCTTTTAGCATAGCAAAGCTCTTAACAGAAGTGTTACCAATAAAAGCATTTTTAACAATGAGCCACAGAGGGGCAGACCGGGACAAATGCCCAAAGCCTGGTCAAAGAGATAATTTTAAAGAGCATCTTAAAGTGAAGGGTGGTGGGGGAAAGAGAGAGAGAGAGAGAAAGAAGTTTAGAGACCAAGAGGGTTAGGGAGGTAATTCCACAACTTAGGGCCAAAGCAGCTGAAAGCATAGCCGCCAGTGGTAGTATGATTAAAATCGGCGATACGTGAGGCCAGAATTGGAGGAGCGCTGATATGTTAATATTTGTTGGGCTGGAGAAGGTTCCAGAGACAGGGATGAGCGAAGTCATGGAGAAATTTGAAAACACGGATGAGGATGTTAAAATTGAAGTACTGTCAAGTCAGGCTGGAAGCCAGTGTAGGTCAACAAGCACAGGGGTGATGGGTGAATAAAATTTGGTGTGTTAATATATGAGCGGTAAAGTTTTAGATGAGCTCAGGTTTTTGTAGGGTGGAAGATGGGAAGCTGGCCAGGAGAACATTTGAATTGTCAAGTCTAGTGACAGCAAAGACATGGATGGGGTTTTTGCAGCAAGAAAATAACTGAGGCATGGAGTCAGGTGATGTCATGGAGGTGGAAGTAGGCAGTCTTAATGATTGAGCAAGAATGCTGTCAGAAGCTTATCTCGGGTTAACACAACACCAAGGTTGTGAACGGTCTGTAGACAACTGTCAGGAAGTAATGGTCAGGAATTGAGGTTTGTAGTAGGGACCATAGAAAATCGCTTCAGTCTTCCCAGTATTTAGTTAGAGAAAACTTTTGCTCCCAAAATTTATTTTTTGTAAGTGTGTAGTGTTATTTCCTCAGAAGAACATTGAAGCATACAATTATTGTTAAATAGTAAAAAACATTTTTTTCAAGTTTTTTAATGATATTTCAACTTCAACTTCTGCCTTAACCTTACATGTTATCTCCATTTCACTTTCAGTAAAAATGAAAAAGGGTCATACGGACTCGAAACGTCAACTCTGTTTTTCCTTCCACAAATGCTGTTAGACCTGCTAAGATTTTCCAGCATTTTCTGTTTTTCTTTCAGATTTCCAGCACCTGCAGTATTTTGCTTTTATAAAATTTCCATGACTCTTACTGCTTTTTGTTTGCTTCTTTGCTGTCTGTGAGAATTTTTCAATCTGTGGTGTGATTTTTTCTTTTTCTGATGACTGTTTAAATCTGGTGCATTGGGACGCATTGATGTCAACTTTTTCATGTCGTTAAGAGTCAATCATGGTGAAGGATTCACACACATCAAACCAGGAAGTTAAAACAACTTATATCCTTCACTTTTAATTTAAATTTTCAAATAAGAAATACATATTTATGGTTAAATTGAGATGGAAGATAAAAATAGGGATTTTTAAAAAAAAAATTTATCATTAAGGAGAAATTTGACAATCCACAAATATAAAATTAGCTTCTCCAGTGAGGGTATTTACTACTAACTATGAAGTTAATGCACCTGTATAAAACCAGTTACTTCTCGTTCAAGAAAGTGTAACTTCTCAAGGCACTTTACAATGAGACTAACAGTGAAATAGTGAAAGTTCTTGTTTGTTCAACTGATTTCCATTGATTGCAGTCTGGAATTTCCTCAGCAGCACATCCACTGGAGAAGCATAGAATCACTGACAGTAACTTATGGATTTTTGCATTATTCTGTAAATGTGCAGGTTCCAGAAGTTGTTGTTAGTTTCAGTGCCGTAATGATGGTGAATGCTAACAGTTTTGCCATTGTTACCATTTCAAAATCTCGGACTTTGTGTTGTTATCAGAAAGTGGGGGCTTAGAGCCACTTTCCCCTAACATTAAATGTTTACTCCAAGGAAGCAGGAGCTCTATCATGTGAGTAAACATGTCTGCTCAGTGCTCTTACTTTGATTAGAACATGGTTCATAGTCAGATGAGCCTAAATATAATTCTTGGCCACACTTCGCATCTTACACTAATGGTCCCTGCCATGGTCCAGATGCTGTGGCCATTTTCCCATTAAATAAAAGCCAGAATCTCTTAAGATGCATTTTTAACAAATATTGCCTTAGAGTGGTTTAACAGCACTTCCCCCGCATCCCCCCCCCCACCCATCCCCCACACCCTGTCATGTTGGGAAGCTGGAGATCAACTGGAACATAATACTCAGCATTTTTTGTATATTGTTAACAATTGTCTGCCCATCTCTGCTGGGCCCCAAACTTGCCGCACTAAAATGGCCAGCACCAGAAGCAAGATCAGGAACCCTGCAGGCCAATCAGTGACAGTATTTTTGGGCCCTGTCCACCTCTGTTCCTGGTATTGGGAGGCAGCTTCCATAAAAAGCATAAAAGCAGGCAATTAGACCCCTTAAGGAAGTGACTGAGATCTATAAATACTTGAATAGATACCTCCAACAGACTTGAATTTATAACAGTATCTGACTAATTGTACATACAGAATTTGACAGAAGTATGGAGGTTTGGCTATGGTGTTTAAAACTTTGTATTGCTGCTGCAGCTATACTTTGCTTTAATCAAACAGGGAAATTGAGCATGTCTGCTTTCAAGGGTAAACACTGACTACTGTAAAAAGCTGAGGTAATTTTCAAAATAAACTTGGCTAAACTCACAAAGCAACTCTCACTCCCCTCCAAAAAAATAATACTCCTGTTTTGTTCTCCAGGACTACTTGCAAGAGACAGATGTCTGCCTCTAGCCAATACAGTGACTGTGGTAAGTCTTTTTCTGTTGTTCTAAACATGTTCAATGAAAGCACAGAATCAGTCGCTTGATATGTCCTGCTTTTTTTTCAATTTGCTGGTTTTCAATCTGTGACATAATGATTTTGGTAAGATAGAGCAGTCTAAAGTTTTATGCCAGTTATAGAGTACTTGGGTATATATGCATGTGCTTGAATTGGTGATGGCTCTAAAATGATCTAAAGTGTGTGTTGGTTGAAAAACCTGATTTCAAGAGGAAATTTCTTTATGACAACTATTTTTCTATTTTCTGCAATACCATCTTGTACCAAAGGTTTGTAGATTGTTTAGTCCTGATATATAATGTATCAGGTACCCATTCTTGACTCCCTCCCAATTCTCATCCACACATCGATGATTGGTGAGAGGTTCCAGGTCTATTCAATAGCTAAAAATGGAGGCAGTGCTACATGTTCTTGTTGTTTTTTGGATCTCTGATGTTGGTATTAATCATACCCTAATCTTGGAAAGATGAGAGTTCTTTATATTTAACATTTGCCAAGCTGCCTTGTACTGAAGAAGGACAGGTTTGAACTGGTTCTGTTAAATATCACATCACACAAGTCTCCAGTGCAGCTATAAAATTATAGTTCTCTGGAACACCCACACATAACAATTAGTTCCTAGCGAATTAGTTCCTAGCTCTTTACAGGTATTTACAGATAATGCAACAATATATAACAGGCAGGGTGTTTGTGTGAAACATGGAACCTATATTTTTCTGAAAATGATTCGACCAATATTTCTAAAAATGTATTCTTCGCACGTGGGCTTTGCTGGCAGGGCTGACATTTATTGTACATCGCTATTATACATGTTATTATACATGGGGTATATTATGCTCAAAGATTTATAGCATTTCAACATTTCTTAAGCATGTAGGCTCCAAAATTCCTCAGCTTCTGGCTTGTATGGTCACTATAAATTAACAGAGCATACAATGGAAAGGAGGAAAACAGATGGAATCAGAAAAAATGATGGGTTCATTTCCAAATGGATCAGGGCTGAGATTGCAGGTGGGCAGGCACATAATTTCAAGTCGCCAGCCTCAGTGCTGGTTCCCTGCCACCATCCCAACTCCAAGCCATTTTCAATGAAGGTGGTTCGGGGTCAGATTGGCTGCTCGCTGCCTCTGGGTGGGCTGCCTGCATCCAGCCGAGTCAGAGCACTGAGGAGCGCCAGCACCTTGGGAACGTCTGAGGATGTAGATGTCGTGGGAGCTGCCTGGGTACCTTGCACAAACTTGCAGAATCAGCATCCTGTGATCACACACTATCTGCACGTTCATGGAGTGGAAGCCCTTCCTGTTGACGAAGAAACCGGGCTCACCTGCTGATGCCTTGATGGCCACATGTGTGCAGCCTATTGCACCCTGGACTCGGGGGAAGCCAGCAATGGTCGCGAAATCTCTGGCTCGGTATGTCTGACTTGCCTGGTCGCAGTGGAAGTGGATGAAGGTCAATGCCTGTCTGAACAGAGCATCTGTAACCTACTTGACACAAGTGTGGATAGCCAATTGGGAGACACCGCAAAGATCTCCCACTGAGCTCTGGAAGGAGCCAGATGTGGAGGGCAAGTGTGACCTTCAGAGCCACTGGCATGGGGTGTCCACCTACACAGTTAGGGGAGATCTCAGGGTTAATCATCTGACAGATATAGTTGACTGTTCTCCTTGACAGTTGGAGCTTCCTTTGGCACTGCACCTCAGTCATATTGAGGTAGCTGCTTCGCTGTCTGTATACCCTGGCAGCAGGATAGTGGCGTCTTCTGCAGTCCCTTCCACCTTGGACAACCTTTTGGCTCTGTGCCCCTTGTGCCTGCACCTGGCCACCCAAAGGTCGCTCCCTTGGAGGCTGATTATCCACTCCTGGCCTCCTCCTTATTCTGTCCCTCCCTTCCTCCTCAGAGGAGCTGCCTCCAGTGGAGATGTCAGAAACCATACCCAGCCTAATGGAGGCCTCAGAAAGCTGCAGGCCCGAGAAAGATTATCGTCTGCAGACTGCTGAGCTGAAGCTTCATAGTACAGAGAAAGCTATTGGAAATTGATCTAAACTGCTAACAATCACAAAAACAAGTTTAAAACACTTTCTGCATTAAATACTTTAGAAAAATCATTAACAACCCCTCTGAGCCCACATATACCACCCATGGATGAGTTTTGTTAAAAAATCAGTTACCCACCTGCCCATTGGGCCCATGCGCCGACGTGAAGATCGCATGGGCTCCTCAAAATCGGCTTCAACTGCCGAGTTAAAGGCCTTTAATTAATGGCAGGCGTGTGTCGTACTTCATAGCCCGCCCGCCCACCCAAATATCGTGATGCCGCCACCCGCATGTCAGCCATAAAATTCTGTCCATAGACACCTGTTAAGAATAGAATTCTAACACTGCAGTTAACTTAGGAGATAAATTAGAGGCCAAGTCTGCATGTGATGGGACACCAGACATAAATTGGCTGCAGCCAGGGCAGGGGGAAAGGATAAAGCAGGTGCCAGCTTTCCGAGGATATCATACACAAATTCCATTGCAGAGTACGCAGATTACAACTTTGATGGGACAGCCAGCAGACGATCACTGATGGGTATACAACCCAAAATGTTCGATGTAGTGGGAATCCTGCCGGAAGACTTGGGATTAATGTCAAGGAGTATGGAGGTGTCCAGCATCATACTGGCACAGGACTTTACACGTAGCTTGGATGCCATCATTTCCAAGATGGAAGTAATGGCCCACACCAATCGCACACTTTTTGACCCAAATGTGATATAGTGTCTGATGACAGATGTTGCAGCCTCCAGTGCAGTGCAAGCAGCAGCTATCCGACATCTGAGTTCTGCAGTGGAAGGTCAGACATCTGCAATACAAGATCAACTTGATGCTATGCAATTACAATATGCTCCCAGCATGGCTGTGGATTTTAGGCTGCAAAAAGCTTTACAGGCTGTCAAGGCAGTCCAGCAATCTGTCCTCTAATAGATTATTAGGATTGCTGAAACATGGCCTCAGGGGAGTGGCAATGGTGTCTTGGAACACAACCTTGCTGTTCTCTCTCAGGAAAACAGCATTCATACTTCCATTCCTGAAGTATTGCCAAATTTTGCTGTAGCCCTGTAAGCCAGCCAGCCCAGACTGCTGCTGTCCATGGTGAGAAGGTACAGTCCACAGCCATGCCTTCTAGGCCCAGAGCTGTTCAAGGTTGTTCTCCAAGGCCATCTGCAGTCTCCTCCACTGAAAGTCAGCAGCCTTCCACCAGCCATCCTTCACTGTGTAGGAGCAATAAGACAGTCAAGGAAGACAGGCCAAAGGGAATGTACAAATGTAATTTGTATGGAATTTTAGATGGTTTGATTTATAAAGTTGGTTTGGAATGTTTATTTGTGAAGGCTTGTATTTTTGCATTGTAATCAAGTGGACATTATGAAAGTCAGTGACAGAGGGAAGTTAAGGTGTGCGAATGTTTGTGAACGAGGAATTGGGTTGCCATTAATGGTATTGTGCTTAGATAAATTCTTCACGGGCAGCGGAAGCAAGGTATTAGAGGAGGATGGTCTGCTGAACCATATCAATGTTTTTACTGCTAGTTTCACCTGGCAAGAAAGCAACAATGGCTTCCCATTCAGGCCTCTAAAATAACAGCCAGGCGTTGATAATATAATTGGAACACAATCTGCACTTTTAAAGAAGAACCCCACAAGATTTCTGTTGATATCCTTGTTTGCTTTAAGAGCAAGTTAAAATTGAAGCCCATGGGAAAAGAGCAGGATATTAGCATTCGTCTCTCAGGTGATTTTAACTGACTGCTTACCAGTTTCTGCCAGGCAGACAGAGTTAAACCTCTAGTGTGATTTGGGTATTGACTGACTAGTTTGCTCATCTGTAGATATTTTTGCTGCATTTCAGATCTTACTTCACTCATCTGAAATAACTATATTACTCATTTGTGACTTCATTACAGAAGTGCTCCAGCTGTGCGTGTGCCTCTCAGCCATGTTCTTACTTCTACTGTCTGAGTTTCTACCTCTCCAATTTATGCTCTGATTCCTCCAGTAGTTCTCTATTTTGACCATCTGCTTTCTGTTTAAAATTGGCCATGTTTCAATTTGCCTCGTTCAGTGCTCCCCAAATCCTGTTTAAATATTCCTAGCTGTATTTCTCTTACCTTGATTCTGTTGTGATCTATGTAGCTGTCGTCTAGTCTCCCCTTATTTTGTTTACCATTTGTCTAGCTGTTTTCTAATATCACCTGACTCTCTGCTAATGTACTTGCTGAATTCTATTCTCTTGGGCTCCCACGGGATGATTATATTCAGTACTCACATATCACTTATCTTTCCTCTTACTTAGAATTGTTTCAACCTCTTGCCCAGTGTCTGTATTTCCCAATAGTTTCTGAACATTTATAAAACAGAACTGAACTCTGAACCATCTTTATCAGGCTCCACTTGAAGATGTGTGCTATTTTATAGCATATCTCTACTGAAATGCTAACTGTGCCCTGCCAATAATTTTTTAACCTTAATTTCTAACCACAACAGAACTTGAGCACATAATCTGGGTTGTTATTCTAGTACAGTACTGAGGGATTGTTGTATTGCCAGAGATAGTGGGCAGAATTGTCTCAGATTTGCACGAAGTGCAGTAGCGGGTGGGAAATAGTCGTTTTACCCGCTGGCCGCAATGGCGGGTTTTCGTCCCGTATCATCTCATTCCCGCCACATTAATTATGCGGCCACAGGTGGGAGGCTTCCGATTTGCCCGCCATAGCGTTACCGCGCTGCTTCCTCACACTGGGTGCCGTATTTAAGCTGCAGCCTTGCGCACACTTCTCAATGCTTGCAGCTCAGGAAGGCACCGGTGAAGACATGGTCCCAAAAGTCAAGAAGACTGCAGCCCCCCCCCCGATTCAGTGATGCATCCCTGGGATGCCTTCTGGAAACCATGGAGGCCTGCCATAATGTCTTGTACTCCGGCTCTGGCTGTAGGACGCCCATCAGTCTCACCAGTCTCACTCCAGCTTGGGAGGCAGTGGTCAGTGCCAATACTACACACAATAGGTCAGCCATCCAGTGCTGAAAATGGATGAATGACCTCATTCGTGCCACCAGGGTAAGGCAACCATCTTATCACTCTAAACCCACATGCTCACAAGGCCATCACACATTCACTGGCATCTCACTCACTGCCAGTTCAAGGGACATCACCACTCACTTCCTCACACAAAACTCTCACATCTCCATCTGGCCTCATCTCCCCTGGAGACTACTTCCTCAGCCCTCATCATCTTGAAGCCACTTGCACAGATCAACATATGCCCCAACACACACCTTGGGATACCCCCTTCCTTAGTACAGCCCTCACCCTGCAGCCTCTTCCCTTGCCTGAGGCCACTGCTTTCCCTTCACCAAGCAAGCCCTAGCCCTGCAGCCACTGAAAAGCCACCCTCATCTTACAGCTAGCCTGGTAGGTAGAGACCTGCCTGTGAGCCCCTCTAAAAGTGATGTGGTGCTGCCCGTGAAGCCTGGCACCGATGACCGTGAGTGCTGCCCAAAGCAAGGTAGGCAAACAAATCTCGATGTCCTGAGCGAAGTGCAGCTCGCCAGGTGCACGCCGCTTATGTACAGTTGCAAAACACATTGGCGTGATTGCCCAGATGATCCAGCGTGGGGGGTGGGGGGGTGATTCCGGCAAGTAGGGCTTATAATGATATGCAGATGTAATAAAATTATGTTCCTGACGTGCAGCAGTGGGAAATGCGGCCCACCATTGACAGATGGAGCAGATGATTGCAAACTGATTTCATGACGCCATGAAACCAATTTTTGGCCTTGCTGCCATATTGTCTGCTCACACCCGCCATGATACCTGATGCCAACGGGGATGGAACATTCTGCCCAGTGTCCTTTCAATGAAATGTTTAACTGTGATTCCAGCTGCCTTTTTCCTTGGCTTAAATGGACATTATAGATCCCAAGGCACCAATTCAAGACAAAGTAGCAAGTTATCCTGATATACTAGCCAACATCACCAGATATAAAATAATTGGCCATTCATCTCTTTGTGTGATCTTGCTGTGTGTGCAAATTCACATCCAAGTTCCTGCTAAGTTCTGCTGCTGATAAGGCTTCACAGTAATAGCGCATACTTCTAAAATGATTCCTCCAAACTCTACTTTGCAGCATTACTCATTAACATCCAAGTGTTTTTGGTTCTCCGGAGTATGCAATGGCTCTAGAGGATTTTAAAGATCCATAACACTATACACAGATGAGTAGGAAGTTCTCTTGGAGTTCTAACAGATGTTTTTCCCTCAGTCAACACCATTAAAAGAAATAAAGAAAGACGTAGATTTATATAAGGCCTCTCACAACCTTAGGTTCTACCAAAGAGCTTCATGGTCAATTAAGTCATTTTTGAAGCACAATAACTGTTGTAATGTAGGGAAAATTCCAGCTAATTTGCACCCAGTAAGCTCCCATGCACAGCAATAAGTACAACCAGTTAATCTGTTTTAGTGATTTTGATTGGGGCATAACACTGGTCCGGACACTAGAAATAGATCAAGTGAATATTCACCTCATTGCTGCCTATGAGATCTTGCTGTGTACAATTTAGGTACTGTTCTTTCAAACATACTAATACAAAGTAATTAATTGCATATCAAATACTTTGAAATTCTTATGAAGACGTAATAACTTGCAAAAAGTGAGAATTTTCTTAGTTCTTTTCCTGTTCCACCATCATAACTTCAGCAGAAGTTGATGGAACCCTGTTTACATGTGAAAATGGAATTTCTGCCAGAGTTATGATGATGGAGAGGGAGAAATGCTGAAGAAATTCATCCACAAAATATTTATTTGCTTTGTTTAGGTTAAATACAGCCTGTTTCTAGTCAATGGGTAGAAACCTTAGCATGGCCCTCACAGTAAAATGGGTAAGAACTTTATTTATAAAAACAAAAAAACTGCAGATGCTGGAAATCCAAAACAAAAACAGAATTACTTGGAAAAACTCAGCAGGTCTGGCAGCATCGGCGGAGAAGAAAAGAGTTGATGTTTCGAGTCCTCATGACCCTTCGACAGAACTTGAGTTCAAGTCGAAGAAAGAGTTGAAATATAAGATGGTTTAAGGTGTGTGTGTGGGGGGCGGAGAGATAGAGAGAGGTGGGGGGGGTGTGGTTGTATGGACAAATAAGCAGTGATAGAAGCAGATCATCAAAAGATGTCAACGACAATAGTACAATAGAACACATAGGTATTAAAGTTAAAGTTGGTGATATTATCTAAACGAATGTGCTAATTAAGAATGGATGGTAGGGCACTCAAGGTATAGCTCTAGTGAGGGTGTTTTTTTTTATAATGGAAATAGGTGGGAAAAGGAAAATCTTTATAATTTATTGGAAAAAAAAAGGAAGGGGGAAACAGAAAGGGGGTGGGGATGGGGGAGGGAGCTCACGACCTAAAGTTGTTGAATTCAATATTCAGTCCGGAAGGCTGTAAAGTGCCTAGTCGGAAGATGAGGTGTTGTTCCTCCAGTTTGCGTTGGGCTTCACTGGAAAAATGCAGCAAGCCAAGGACAGACATGTGGGCAAGAGAGCAGGATGGAGTGTTAAAATGGCAAGCGACAGGGAGGTTTGGGTCATTCTTGCGGACAGACCGCAGGTGTTCTGCAAAGCGGTCGCCCAGTTTACGTTTGGTCTCTCCAATGTAGAGGAGACCACACTGGGAGCAACGAATGCAGTAGACTAAGTTGGGGGAAATGCAAGTGAAATGCTGCTTCACTTGAAAGGAGTGTTTGGGTCCTTGGACGGTGAGGAGAGAGGAAGTGAAGGGGCAGGTGTTGCATCTTTTGCGTGGGCATGGGGTGGTGCCATAGGAGGGGGTTGAGGAGTAGAGGGTGATGGAGGAGTGGACCAGGGTGTCCCGGAGGGAGCGATCCCTATGGAATGCCGATAAGGGGGGTGAAGGGAAGATGTGTTTGGTGGTGGCATCATGCTGGAGTTGGCGGAAATGGCGGAGGATAATCCTTTGAATGCGGAGGCTGGTGGGGTGATAAGTGAGGACAAGGGGGACCCTATCATGTTTCTGGGAGGGAGGAGAGGGCGTGAGGGCGGATGCGCGGGAGATGGGCCGGACACGGTTGAGGGCCCTGTCAACGACTGTGGGTGGAAAACCTCGGTTAAGGAAGAAGGAGGACATGTCAGAGGAACTGTTTTTGAAGGTAGCATCATTGGAACAGATGCGACAGAGGCGAAGGAACTGGGAGAATGGGATGGAGTCCTTACAGGAAGCGGGGTGTGAGGAGCTGTAGTCGAGATAGCTGTGGGAGTCGGTGGGTTTGTAATGGATATTGGTGGACAGTCTATCACCAGAAATTGAGACAGAGAGGTCAAGGAAGGAAAGGGAAGTGTCAGAGATGGACCACGTGAAAATGATGGAGGGGTGGAGATTGGAAGCAAAATTAATAAATTTTTCCAAGTCCCGACGAGAGCATGAAGCGGCACCGAAGTAATCATCGATGTACCGGAGAAAGAGTTGTGGAAGGGGGCCGGAGTAGGACAGGAACAAGGAATGTTCCACGTACCCGATAAAGAGACAGGCATAGTTGGGACCCATGCGGTTACCCATAGCCACACCTTTTATTTGGACGAAGTGAGACGAGTTGAAGGAGAAATTGTTCAGCGTGAGAACAAGTTCAGCCAGACGGAGGAGAGTAGTGGTGGATGGGGACAGTTCGGGCCTCTGTTCGAGGAAGAAGCTAAGGGCTCTCAGACCATCCTGGTGGGGGATGGAGGTGTAGAGGGATTGGACGTCCATGGTGAAGAGGAAGCGGTTGAGGCCAGGGAACTGGAAATTGTTGATGTGACGTAAGGTGTCAGAGGAATCACGGATGTAGGTGGGAAGGGACTGGACAAGGGGAGAGAGAAGGGAGTCAAGATAACGAGAAATGAGTTCTGTGGGGCAGGAGCAAGCTGAGACGATCGGTCTACCGGGGCAGTTCTGTTTGTGGATTTTGGGTAGGAGATAGAAGCGGGCCATCCGAGGTTGGGCGACTATCAGGTTGGAAGCTGTGGGAGGGAGATCCCCAGAGGAGATGAGGTCAGTGACAGTCCTGGAAACAATGGCTTGATGTTCAGTGGTGGGATCATGGTCCAGGGAGAGGTAGGAGGAAGTGTCTGCGAGTTGACGCTCAGCCTCCGCGAGGTAGAGGTCAGTGCGCCAGACAACAACAGCACCACCCCTGTCAGCAGGTTTGATGACAATGTCAGGGTTGGACCTGAGAGAATGGAATGCAGTAAGTTCAGAGAGAGACAGGTTAGAATGGGTGAGAGGAGCAGAGAAATTGAGACGACTAATGTCGCGCCGACAGTTCTCAATGAAAAGATCGAGAGAAGGTAAGAATCCAGAGGGAGGGGTCCAGGTGGAGGGAGAATATTGGAGATGGGTAAAAGGATCCGTTGAACTGGGAGAGGACTCCTGCCCAAAGAAGTGAGCCCGGAGACGAAGACGGCGGAAGAAGAGTTCAGTATCATGCCGAGCCCGAAATTCATTGAGGTGAGGGCGTAAGGGTATGAAACTAAGTCCTTTCCTGTGCACTGAACGTTCAGCATCGGAGAGGGGAAGGTCAGGGGGTATAGTGAATACATGGCTGGGGTTGGGATTGGAAGAAAGGGTGAGGACGGAGGGACAGGCAGGGGTAGAGGGTCCTAGATGGGTGTTGGTGTCGATGAGTTGTTGGAGCTTGCGTTCCTTAGCACTTGAGAGAAAGAGAAAAAGTTTCTTGTTGAGGCATCGGATGAGCCGAAGGATAAAATGAAACTGAGGGCACGCGCAGCTTTGAAAAAGGGTATGGTGGTGCTGCTGGAGGGAGAGGTCGAGTGTGTTCATATGGCGGCGCATGGCACTGAGTGTGGATTTCAGAATGTGACGGGAACAGCAGTCCGAGAAACGTTTTATGTCCCGGAGATACCGGTCATCCTGGGTGGGTTCAAAACATGAGGGGTGGAATTTCAGTTGAAATCCACGTGGGGTAAGTCGGAGACGGAGACAGTCACTGAGAAAGGAGATATGGCTGTGAAAGCGGGTTTTAGTAAACACCTGGTCAAACACCAGGAGGGAAATGGAAAGCAAGTAAGGTGAACAAGGCAACAGAGAGATACGGAAATCTTGTCGCAGAGAGGAACAGAACTTCTTCAAGGAGGTAAGCATTTCTTGAAGAGCAGTGGCAGTCAATTAAACACAGAGATAAAAGCAAAAAAACTGCAGATGCTGGAAATCCAAAACAAAAACAGAATTACCTGGAAAAACTCAGCAGGTCTGGCAGCATCGGCGGAGAAGAAAAGAGTTGACGTTTCGAGTCCTCATGACCCTTCGACAGAACTTGAGTTCGAGTCCAAGAAAGAGTTGAAATATAAGCTGGTTTAAGGTGTGTGTGTGGGGGGCGGAGAGATAGAGAGAGAGAGAGGTGGAGGGGGGGTGTGGTTGTATGGACAAACAAGCAGTGATAGAAGCAGATTATCAAAAGATGTCAACGACAATAGTACAATAGAACACATAGGTGTTAAAGTTAAAGTTGGTGATATTATCTAAACGAATGTGCTAATTAAGAATGGATGGTAGGGCACTCAAGAACTTTATTTAATAGTTAAAATAAGCCAAAACTTTTACAATATCATCTAACAGCATCCGTGGAGAGAAAAATAGAGTTAATGTTTCGAGTCCGTATGACTCTTCTTCAGAGCTAAAGAGAAGAAAAAATGTGCTGAAATCTTTGTGCAGTGTTGGCACTGACCACCTCTACCACCAGATACATCTGCCATAACACCCTCATGCAACCTTGACCCTGACCCCAGTGCCGAGAGCACATCAGATGAGGACTCTAAGGGCAGCACCATTGAAGACCCATCATGGCGCTCACCCACATCCTTCACTAGCGCAGTGACACACACCCTCCTGGGACCTAGATGTAGAGCAGCCTGCGGATCACGATCTGGTGAGCACAGCACACAATCTGCACCACGGCAGGCAGAGGCAGGGACATCCGAGGTCGCCGCCACTTGGAGGACTGCTGGAGGCAAGGAATCTACTGAGTCCAAGTCAAGTAAGAAGCCTCTGGACTCAGTCCTCAATCAGCTGTTGGAGCTGCAAAGACAATCACGAGAACATCAGGAAGGGATGTCTGATGCACTCCTCAGATTGCAAAGAACGACGGAGGAGTCCATCTGCCTTCAGTCTGAGGTGATAGCACCAGCATGTGATGCACAGAGGTCAATACTGGCAGGATAGTGGCCACCATTGAGACCTTGGTGCACGGGCTGAACTCCATCACTGATGTCATAGTTGGCCTCCAACAGTGTCATCGCGAGAGGGGTGCGGGGCAGCTCAGTCTCACCCCAGCTTTCCCTTCTCAAGGACTTAACCAGGGGCTTTTGGGCACCCATATGAAGGAGGACCACCAACTCGATATCTCGGGGCCATTCACCCAGATGACTCTGGGAATGTTCGGCTGATTGAAATCCCCTCTTCCTGCGACCCCATCATCTCCAGCTCTACAGGTCAAGGAGGGTGCTCCTGGCCCACAGCAGGATATCCAAAGCAGGCTGGGGCCCTTCAGGTCTTGGGCCTCTAGAGGATGCCCGCTAAAGTCACCACAGTCAAAAGGGCATAACCTGCTGATTGCTGTGTCCACCTCTGTTGTGGATGTTGGCAGCGCACCAAGATGTAGCGACAGGGTTAGGAAGGTTAGGAAGATGTAGTTGCTTCTTGTCTATAGCTCCTTGTTATGATGAGCAGTGTTCATGTCATTCAGATGTGAAACCTTGGTTCGTGCACAAGATAAAAAGCAAGTGTCTCAGTTCAGGGCCACTTCCTCGTGCACTGTGCAACTTTCAGAGCAAATGATGGTCCGGCTTCACGCTCACAGGATACATGGTGATGCCAGCATCTCAACGGTGCTTATATTTGCTACCAGAATGTTGTGGGCAGGCATCACAAAATTCTATCATTCATTCTCTCTCTGTGCTCTTCGCACCTTTGAGATGGGGCTGGTCCCCCATCTCTTTAGCAACTGTGTTCAGTGATGGTGTGGTCCTGAAGGGAACAGGTGCCGAAGGCTTCCAAAAGATCAGGTGCACTTAAAATTTCACAGCTGCATCTCCGTGATATGACCCTGATCACAGAATGCAAGTGAGCTGCCCTCAGCCAGACAGGAGTCAGATGTTCACAGAGCCAATGTGAAAATCTCTGGAGTGCCCTCAATGCATGTCGTCATCATCCTCGTAGAATCTTGCGACTCTTAGGGCCTCCGCTCCGTCTCCATGACATGAGCCTCAGCATTGAGGATATGTGTGTTGCCATCAGCCATACAGGAGTCAAACGTTCTGTTATGATATGGTAGGTGGTATTTGCCAGGCTGACCAAATCCACAAGGGAAACTTGGACACACTATCACAACGATTTGGAATTTGTATTTATTACGAGAAGGCTTGTGTACTGAAGTCAGAAATAATAAGTCTGCCACCACCTTCAGAGATTTTAAAGATTAAATTAAATAATTTATTAACAAAGAAAGAAAAGACTGAAACATACACACACGATTACAGTTACACAGTTATAACAATTCCCAAAATGTCTACTTAACCAAACTCCCAACTATACAACCCCTTTAAGGCAACAGTTCAAATAGATTCCAAATTTATAAAGTCACCCAGCAATTTAACCACAAGCATCCACTGGTCAATGAACTTCCATAGGCTTTTAACACAGCTTTGGTCACTAGACAAGCAAACTTCTGCAGGGTGGCCAGAGGCTTTTACCCAAGTCTGTTTCACACAGTCACCTTTCAAAATCTCACATGGCCACACCTCACACAGTCTTCCATCCTTCCTTAAATATATTTCTCCATTCTTGATCTGCAAATCCCATTGTTTCAACCTGTCTTTAGAAGTTAATTTTCCCAAAATATAAAAATCTTTCATATTCTCATTATGGCCAGCACTTTTGGGAAAAATCAAAGTAACAACTTTGCCTTATTTATCTTGCCAGCAGTAAAAATATTATCATGTCCCTTTGAAAATCAAACAGTTTTGCATTCATTTAAAAATGCAAATTTCTTTCACCAGCACTGCTGAACCTTCACACTTATCTCCATTTCAAATGCCTGTTTGACACCTCACTTCTTTTGATAATTTAAACCTTGCAGTCTACCCGTCTCTAATGCACTTAAATTAACCACACACACAGAACCATTCACACACATACAAAAACCTGCTTTAAAATATCCCACAATAATATTAGGAAAAATATGATAGTTTCTTGACAGTTCACAGATGCAAGGTGAGGATGTCAGGACTGTCCTCACTGCATCTTGTCTTCATCCTCTGCAAATATTATGGCTATTAGGCTCTGCCGCACCTTCATATTGAGGGTGGTGCTCCCCCCATTGGTGAACCAGGCGGTCTTTTCCTTCCTCTGCTCCCTGTAGTGTGTGAGGCATACCACTAGATCACCTGGCTCCATGATCTGGATGTTCTCCTCCTGCAGGACCAAAGGGAGTGACATGTGGGTTAACATATGTGTCCTAAGGACCTCTCTTGGTTAAGTTTCAAGGTTCTTTCACGCATACTGGAGAGTGCTGGCACCACTTGGATGGCCAGTGTGTAGTGTGCTTCATGGCTGTCTGAAACCCGATCCACTTCCACCTCACTCCACTTGACTGATTGGTGGCAGCTTTGGCCACTGGACTGCATGCTGTGCTTTCAGATGAGGCGCAGGGATTCCCCCAACCTGCACTGCAAGGCTGCGCTGTTAGCTTGAACCATGAGAGATACTGGTCCATACCTTAATAAAGACATTGCAAGGGACTCTGAGTGCCTCCACCCATGACTATGCCATGGCCTGCTTTCACAAGGGGATTCTACAACTTGTTCAGTCATCCGATTGTTCTGCAGGCTCTTAAAATGCATATTTAATTTGCATTTTAAATGCGCCTGAGGGGTGAAAAGTTCTGGCGTATTTGGTGCCACATTCATACTTTTGCATTGCTTGAGTGGGTAGAAATGCTTCAGAGGCCCGACTCCAAGCATGTCAATGGAACTGCTGCAGAATGCTCACTTTTGACAAGCTTTTCCAAGTGTATGGCTGCTTTCCTCACCCTCCCTCCCTCCCACCCCCCCAACCTTTGGCCCTACCCACACTGGAGCCCTTGCCCTGGCACAGCATTGAAAGCCAGCCGGGAAAAAGCGACTTGCTTGTGTCCCCCAGCAAATGCTTGCCGCCTTTTCCTTGATGTCCTTCGGGCGATGCTTGTGAGCGTTGTGCAAGTTTGTGTGCATTCACCTCCAAATTCCCTTCATGGTTCAGTTTGCCAAGTGCATGCCTTTTAACGACAGTCATAACTCAAGCCATTCTGAAGACATGCTGACTTGTGAGGCAAATTTGATGTGGGAGTATGATTCTGGTGTGCTGCCACAATCTTGAGATGCAAATGCATTAAAATTAAGTTCCTGATGTTGGATGGTAGGAAAGACAGCCTACCATAGACGGGCGAAGCAGAAAATCGCAAACTGGTTTCACAATGCCGTAAAACTGATTTTTTTTGGCCTTCTCGCCATATTATCCACTCACGCTGCCATGATGCCCGTCGCCAACGGGAGAGAGAAATTCTGGCCATAGTTTATGAAGAGCTTCAAGTGATAGCTTCAAAAGAAGCTTTTAATTTACTGGGCATGAGCAAATTTTTCAAGGCAAGCTGCAGTAGTTTGATACTTACTCACTGACCATACTTTATACTAGGTGTTTTCTCCATTATCTAGTAGTTGGATTTATATGTACTGATAGGTTTCAGAATATGAAATTCAAAATTTTAAAAGATTGGGATACTACAGCATACAATCATATCCAGTAGTGCACATGTAATTTCAATAGAGGTTTTGGTGATGAAACTCCAATACGGTTAGTTTCAATTTTAAATAGAAACATGGGCTTATATTTTTCTGAATGCTAGTAGAATATTAAGTTTGACAAAACTGGTGAGAAAATGGTGATAGGTTGTTACTGCTAGATTCACCTTTGTTCTGTCTATTGAGAATCATTTTAAACATTAACTTTAATGTTAATGGTACAAAGTCTGTCAAAGCAGAATAATCTGTAGGAGTTGCTATGGACTTGGAAGGCAACAGCTCAAGTAAAGAAATATCATTCCCGCACCTTTCAAAGTGTTGAAAAATGTCAAAAATTAAATCTTTCTTGGCTGTGAATGTGCTCAGATCAACCTAAAAATATATTTTGCATCTTCAGCACTTGCATTTTCTTCAAAGGTGTCCAAATTCACCTTTGCGACCCCAATGCTTTTAAAATTGAATACAGCAACCATCAATTTGCTAGTTTAATCAACATTATTCAATTTTAAATAAAAACAGAAAATGCTGTAAATACTCAGTGGATCAGGCAGAGGAGAGAGAAACATAGGGTGGAATTTTCCATTCCGGGACTAAATCCCATGGCAGGGGTGGAAACTAGAATGGGGAGAATTTCCTGCCGCGGAGGTCAGGGTTGGGGGGAGGGTTGTTGGTGGTGGCGGAATTCGCATATCACTTGATGCTGGCCTAATTAATTAGCATACAGAGGTTTCCTGATGTTTTTCGTGGCAGGGCAGGCTGGATGGCGCGCACCCTGCCGTCATATCCAGGCACCATATTTAACAGGTGCCAGACATCAACCTACCCACCATTCAAGGAGGAGATGGCCCGCCAATCCCAGGGACCTCCTGCCTCCAGATTCAATGATATGTCCCTGGCAGTCCTGCTGAATGAAGTGGAGGCCAGAAGGGGTGCCCTCCAATCAAAGGATGGAATGAGGAAGCCGAGCTGACAGACCAAACCAGCATGGGAGGACGTCACAAGGGTGATCAGTGCCCAGGGCCTCCACCAGAGGACTGCTCTGCAGTGCAGTACATGCAAGAATGGCCTCATTTACTCTACAGGGTAAGTGAAACCTCAACTGCTCACATTCACCTCACTGAATGGTAGAGGGGACATGGGCTTCAGTGGCAACATGATAAGGTGATGCTTCATAGCCCCACTGAAGTCCATCTAGTCTGCGGATGGAGAGGACACTGTGGGTCCCAACCTTTCCACAAGGCGAGCTCACATGCTGTTTGGGATGGGGGTGGAAGGGTTACACATTGAGGGCACTAGCAAGCACTGCTAATGACATGCCTCTGTGAACTTTATCCTTATATCTGCATGTTTTCACCGCTCTGGAGGGTGCTGTCCCAGACTCCTGCACTCCATCAATCAGATGTCACACAATCCAGTGGGTTATTTGTAAGACTAGAAGCATGAGAAAGATACATGAAATCCAATAGCTGTCATCCCTTTCTTCTCCCTCTCTCTGCTATTGTGCTTTAACTTTTTCTGCAAAAAGGGAGAAGACGGAAGGGGGTTGGCCTGACCTGAATAACCCGATGGATTTTGAGAAGCGGGCAGCCTAGCTGGCAGGGGAGGAACCTGATCGAGCCTGCAGAAATGGAGAGGCTGGCTTGCAGCCTCCATCCAGTAAAGATCCATAGAAATCTAAGTTCATGCAGTCACTCGCTGTCTCCTGTCTCACAGGTACCAGCAGGAAGCGGGCAAGGCAAGAGGACGAAGCCCTGTACTGCAGTCACATCAGCCCACAAAGGATTGAGGACATTGAGAAGGAGGAAGAAAGTGCATCTGTTGAGACATCACAGCAGTCACCTGCACCCTCCACCAGTGCAGAGATGGTGGCTGCCAGATGTAGTTCAGGCAGAGTCTCACATTCTGGTGGTCACTGCATGGACACGTGGTGACAACAGGTGGAGGCAGGGTTAGCCAAGCTCACCGGCACTTGGAGGAATGCTGTGGAAGAGTCATCTGCGAGGTCCGAATCCAATGATGAGCCTCTGGAATCAGCCGTGCACCTGATTCTGGAAAGGCAGCAAGAGGTGGGGGAAAATGAGGCAGAGGTGGTGGAGGCTCTAAACAGAGTGGTACATGAGGCAGAGAAGTTTGTCTGCCTTCTCTCTGATGAAGTGGTTCTGACCTATGCATGCATCGAGGTCTCCATGTGAGGGTGGCAGACGCCATGGAGAATTGGGTCCAGCAGATTCTGCTGGAGATGTGCGCAGACCTGCACTCCTTTGCTGTAGCCATGGGTGAGCTTTCGCAGTGGCTATGTGAGATGCGGACAGGGCACCTCGACTTCCCTCCAGGTGCCCCTTCCCCTCAAGGAGTCAGGCTGGGCCCCTCAGGCACCCATAGGGAGGAGAAGCAGCTGTTGGACACCCTGTTGGAGTCCACTCAAGACTCTGAGAGTGTCTGGCCCTTCAGAATCCCCCTTGCCTGTGAACCCAGAGGGTGCAGCTGCCCCACAGCAGGACAGCCATAGTAAGCTGTGGTCCTCCAAGCCTCAGGTCTCCAGAGGACTGCTGCCAAGTTCATCCAAGACAACAGGGCAAACCAGTCAGCAGGCTACAAGCGATAGGGAATGAAATATTAAGAAACTTTGATTTGACATGGGGTTGCATGGGTGCACTGTGATTGTTAATCTTATGACACTTTTGTAAATATAGTCCATTTGCACTTTAATGAGGTCGATGTGGTTTATTTGCCATATAGTGCTTAAAACTGTGTATGCCCTCCACCCCCCACCAACATCTTCTGAGGGTCACCCCAACCTGGGACTATGTCCCCAGAATCATGGCCATTGTGAGCCCTGTGCAAGAAGTCTTCCGCACATGCTAAGCCTTTGCCATTCACACGCTCATTTGTTCCAACCAGCTAGCATTGTAAGTACTATATGCTGAGGTTTCCCTTCAGTTGTCCAGTTGAGGTGACCTGCATCTCCACCTACCCCTGATGACCCAACTCCCGTGCAGCATCTTGAGACTCTGCATTGTTTGGAGCAGTCATGGTTATCGTGACCTTCAGTGTCCAATCGAATGACTTTACCCCTCCCCCTGTCACACACACCCTCCACCCAGAAATATTGACTCCCCTAGATGTGACATTTAACATCCCCAGTGTTACCCTTCAACTGTCCCCCATGACCCTCCATCCTGTGCAGGTGAATGCTGAAGTCCCCTCGCTCTAGTTCTGCCCTCCCCTCATTCTGCAGTACCCCTGAATCCGCCTCTCCTTTCTCATCCTCTCCAACAGCCCTCAGTGCCCCTTCACCTGCTATCATCCCCCCCAAGCCAACCCCAACCCTACTGGCTCCCACTGTCCCCTGTACCTCTCACCATCCCTTCCTATCACTGATTCCATGAGTATGCCCCCCAGGACTCCACAACTGACACTACAGACCCCTCCCTCTGAACTGCTTTCCCCTCTTCCCCACCATGTCATTAGCATCTGCACATTGGAATCCCCAATGCCCATTATCACCTGCACACCCTCCAATGCCAGTTATCACCTGCACGTCCCCCCATGTCGGTTATCACCTGCACGTCCCCCCCATGTCGGTTATCACCTGCACGTCCGTCCATGTCGGTTATCACCTGCACGTCCCCCCATGTCGGTTACCACCTGCACGTCCCTCCATGTCGGTTATCACCTGCACGTCCCTCCATGTCGGTTATCACCTGCACGCCCCCCCATGTCGGTTACCACCTGCATGTCCCCCCATGTCAGTAATCACCTGCACGTCCCTTCATGTCGGTTATCATCTGCACGGCCCCCCCATGTCGGTTATCACCTGCATGTCCCCCCATGTCAGTTATCACCTGCACGTCCCTCCATGTCGGTTACCACCTGCACGTCCCTCCATGTCGGTTATCACCTGCACGTCCCCCCATGTCGATTATCACCTGCACGTCCCCTCATGTCGGTTATCACCTGCACGTCCCCCCATGTCGGTTATCACCTGCACGTCCCCCCATGTCGGTTATCACCTGCACGTCCACCCCATGTCGGTTATCACCTGCACGTCCCTCCATGTCGGTTACCACCTGCACGTCCCCCCATGTCGGTTACCACCTGCACGTCCCTCCATGTCGGTTATCACCTGCACGTCCCCCCATGTCGATTATCACCTGCACATCCCCCCATGTCGGTTACCACCTGCACGTCCCCCCCATGTCGGTTATCACCTGCACGTCCCCCCATGTCGGTTATCACCTGCACGTCCCCCCATGTCGGTTATCACCTGCACGTCCTCCCATGTCGGTTACCACCTGCACGTCCCCCCATGTCAGTAATCACCTGCACGTCCCTTCATGTCGGTTATCACCTGCACAGCCCCCCATGTCGGTTATCACCTGCATGTCCCCCCATGTCGGTTATCACCTGCACGTCCCTCCATGTCGGTTACCACCTGCACGTCCCTCCATGTCGGTTATCACCTGCACGTCCCCCCATGTCGATTATCACCTGCACGTCCCCTCATGTCGGTTATCACCTGCACGTCCCCCCATGTCGGTTATCACCTGCACGTCCCCCCATGTCAGTTATAACCTGCACGTCCCCCCATGTTGGTTACCACCTGCACGTCCCCCCATGTCGGTTACCACCTGCACGTCCCCCTATGTCGGTTACCACCTGCACGTCCCTCCATGTCAGTTAACACCTGCACGTCCCCCCATGTCGATTATCACCTGCACGTCCCGCCGGACCCGTTATCACCTGCATGTCCCCACCCTCCCACCGCTCCACACCAGATCACCCATTTAATGACACTTGCAGCATCTCTATCGTTCCCCTACCACCCCCAACTTCCCCTTGGCCTTCTCTAGGCCTCCACACCTGCCCCACCTCTTCATTCCTCTTTTCCCCATAACTAATACCCCACCTAGCACAGACTCTCGCCACACAACAGTACCTCCTGCAGCTTGAAGATCCACCTCATGGATACTGCTGCGCTGAGAAGATCCACGTGGCTGATGCTCCACCGACTGCTGCATGTGGTGTTCTAGGGTCCGGTTGCTGGAGGCCTCTATCTTTCTTTCCGATCTCCGCGAGCTGCCATAGACCTTCTTGCAGGTAAGTCCGACATTTGCAGACGTATTCTGGAATGGCTTGAAAATCTACTGGTGGCGTGGATGATTGGGCAAGAGTAACAATTCCGGTTGGGCCTTCATCTGCATCCCATTAATGGATTCAAAGCGGTTTCAGCGGGAATGGTGACCTGACATTTCGGCTCTCGCTGCCCGCCATTAAACCTGCTGTGGGGGTGACTGGAAAATTCTGCCCATAGTTAACGGGTGAAAATTTTATAGCCAGGGGAGGTGGGTTTAGGTGCATGTGAATCAAATCCCCTTAAATTGATGCCATGTCAGGATCCCAACATTATCCCGCCTCTTCCAATTTTCACCTTGGCCATGGAGGTGAGTGGGAAATCCCTGTGTAGCTGTAGGGTAAGGCATTTAAATAGTCTAATAAACAGTTAAGTTCTGTTTTAGCCAAGGATTCTGGATTCAACAGGCAGCGGATCTCTTTCCTGAGATGCTGGAATTCACATGTTTACCAAGGTGCATGCACATTGGGGAATGCTTCTTCAGTGAAAATGACAGGCTGGAAGTGTTTGATTAGTAAAACTGAAGAGCTTCAGCCATAGTCAAGTGAGAGGCTACTTCCAGTGCATGATGGATGATTGCTGACTTCTTGCAACTTTACCTGTTATTTTCCTGTCTTGCACCTCACTCACTTTCAGCTGCCAGCCTTCACTGTGACATAGGAACAGCTTCTGCAACTCTACATTGCACCTCTGATGAAGAGCAAGAGGAACGGCAACATCCACTCCAACAACAGCGGCTAGAGCAACGCCAACAGCAACACCAGCTGCCTTCCCCTCAGCCACATGCTTCTCCCCAGGGCAGAAGCAATGGACACAGAGATCCAGCTCCCAGGAAGAGAAAGCCCCAATACAAGCAGAGTTTCAGCTCTCTCAACCACCACCGATGCACCACTCCCTCCACCACCGATGCACAGTGGTAGCAGTGTGTACCATCTACAAGATGCACTGCAGGAATTCACCAAGGCTCCTTAGACAGCACCTTCCAAACCCACAACCTCTACCATCCAGAAGGGCAAGGGCAGCAGACACATGGGAACACCATCACCTGGAAGTTCCCCTGAAAACCACTCACCATCCTGACTTGGAAATATATTGCCGTTCCTTCACTGTTGCTGGGTCAAAATCCTGGAGCTCCCTCCCTAACAGCCCTGTGGGTGTATCTACACCGAAAGAACTGCAGCGGTTCAAGAAGGCAGCTCACCACCACCTTCTCAAGGGCAATTTGGGATGGGCAATAAATGTTGGCCTAGCTGGTGATGCCCACATCCCAGAAATGAATTTTTAAAAATGGATGTGTCATCCTTTATGGAACTGATCATTTGCAGTCTGAATGTTTCTATGGACTGATTAGAAAATATTAATAATTATTTGTGTTAAATGGTGCTCAAATCACATTCTCGGAACAATAACAGAAACATAACGATAAAAAATACGAAAAGCATTAATGTAGAAATATGCAGCTGTTTAAAAGTATTAGAGCACGGGTGATCTACTTAGTTTGCCTGCATTACTTTATCAAGATATTAGCAGACTGCAATCCATTAAATCAGTAAAAGTGAATGGTTCGTATATATTTACATCTAACAAAAAATACTTGAAGTAATGCAAGGAAGCGGATACCGTGTCGTATCTGTCAGCTTGAAGGTGACGAGATAGGTATCGCTATTGACTGCTTTCAACTGAGACTGAACCACCACTCCGATGAGAGTTAAAAACAAAAAAACTGCGGATGATGGAAATCCAAAACAAAAACAGAATTACCTGGAAAAACTCAGCAGGTCTGGCAGCATCGGTGGAGAAGAAAAGAGTTGACGTTTCGAGTCCTCATGACCCTTCGACAGAACTTGAGTTCGAGTCCAAGAAAGAGTTGAAATATAAGCTGGTTTAAGGTGTGTGGGAGGGGCGGAGAGAGAGAGAGAGAGAGAAGTGGAGGGGGGGTGTGGTTGTATGGACAAACAAGCAGTGATAGAAGCAGATCATCAAAAGATGTCAACAACAATAGAACACATAGGTGTTAAAGTTGGTGATATTATCTAAACGAATGTGCTAATTAAGAATGGATGGTAGGGCACTCAAGGTATAGCTCTAGTGGGGGTGGGGAGAGCATAAAAGATTTTAAGATATTTAAAAATAATGGAAATAGGTGGGAAAAGAAAAATCTATATAATTTATTGGAAAAAAAAGGAAGGGGGAAAAAGAAAGGGGGTGGGGATGGGGTAGGGAGCTCACGACCTAAAGTTGTTGAATTCAATATTCAGTCCGGAAGGCTGTAAAGTGCCTAGTTGAAAGATGAGGTGTTGTTCCTCCAGTTTGCGTTGGGCTTCACTGGAACAATGCAGCAAGCCAAGGACAGACATGTGGGCAAGAGAGCAGGGTGGAGTGTTAAAATGGCAAGCGACAGGGAGGTTTGGGTCATTCTTGCAGACAGACCGCAGGTGTTCTGCAAAGCGGTCGCCCAGTTTACGTTTGGTCTCTCCAATGTAGAGGTCTCCTAGGGCTGCAAATATCCTTGCGCCAGCCTTGGTTAGAATTCCTTCTTTTGACAGATCGAGCGCATGATCCCACATTTACCCCACTCACCTTGTCTGGCAGCATCGGTGGAGAAGAGCACAGTTGACGTTTCGAGACCTCATGACCCTTCAACAGAACTAAGTAGAAATAGGAAAGGGGTGAAATATAAGCTGGTTGTGTGTGTGTGTGTTTGGGGGGGCGGGGGTGGTGTTGGGACAAGCAGCCAGAGATGGATGAAGATAACCAAAAGCTGTCACAGACAGAAGAACAAAGAGGTGTTGAAGGCGGTGATATTATCTAAAAGAATGTGCTAATTAAGAGTATAAGACAGGACAGATAAGGTACAGATAGCTATAGTGGGGGGTGGGGGAATACTAAAAGGTAGAAATAAACAATGGGTGGAAATACATTTAAAAATAATGAAAAAAGGTGGGAAAAGAAAAATCTATATAAATTATTGGAAAAAACAAAAAGGAGGGGAAGAAACGGGAAGGGGGTGGGGATGGAGGAGAGAGTTCAATATCTAAAATTTTTGAACTCAATATTCAGTCCGGAAGGCTGTAAAGTGCCTAGTCGGAAGATAGGGTGCTGTTCCTCCAGTTTGCGTTGAGCTTCACTGTAACAATGCAGCAAGCCAAGGACAGACATGTGGGCAAGAGAGCAGGGTGGAGTGTTGAAATGGCAAGCGACAGGGAGGTCTGGGTCATGCTTGCGGACAGACTGAAGGTGTTCTACAAAGCGGTCACCCAGTCTGCATTTGGTCTCTCCAATGTAGAGGAAACCGCATAGGGAGCAACGAATGCAGTAGACTAAGTTGAGGAAAGTGCAAGTGAAATGCTGCTTCACTTGAAAGGAGTGTTTGGGCTCTTGGACGGTGAGGAGAGAGGAAGTGATGGGGCAGGTGTTGCATCTTCTGCATTTGCATGAGGCGGTGCCGTGGGAGGAGAAGTGGACCAGGGTGTCACGGAGGGAACGATCCCTACGGAATGCCTCCAGGGAGGGTGAAGGGAAGATGTGTTTGGTGGTGGCATCATGCTGGAGTCCAAGAGATTCCTCCGCCATTTCCGCCAACTCCAGGGTCATGAGGACTCGAAACGTCGACTGTGCTCTTCTCCGCCGATGCTGCCAGACCTGCTGAGTTTTTCCAGGTATTTCCATTTCTGTTTTTGTTTTGGATTTCCAGCATCCGCAGTTTTTTGTTTTTATCTTTTTGTTTTTATTTTTGTTTTTATCCCACTCACCTTCCCTGATTGGTTGGCGACCCCAGAAGCGAGACGCTCATAACGTAGTTCTGGTAAAGAACAACAGAGAAGGTCACTGAAGAGTCCAACGAGTTCCTGACCCAACATTTTGGCACTGACTAAATTTTAAAAATTCCAACCATGTTTCATGTTGTTGGCCTGAAGTGATTATTTAATTTGCTTTATTTTGCCTTGGGAAATCTGGCAGGTGAAAGAGTTAAATCCATGAAGATAGGTACTTTTACAGCCCTGCTTGTGGGCCAGGAGGAAGCCCAACAAGTTACCCAAAAACACCCCTGTGGTGATCTGTATGCTTTCCCTCTCACCATTAGACCTCCCCTGACCACTTGATAGATCCACAAGCTGCCATGAACAGGTCCCTGGCCATCTTGAAAGCCACCCAACCAGCATCTGATCCTCACGCTCTTGTGATTGGATCCCCTGACCACCATCTTCCTCTCCACAACCATTGGCTCTCTAACTCTGCAATCGGACCACCTGACCACAATCAGACCCCTCCCCAAACCGCCATATGTTCCCACTTCTGGCCAGTATTTGACCTACCAATCACTGTCAGGCTCTGTTGAAAATGCTCCAAGCCTCTCCTGTCCTCACTAGATCTGCCTGCTCCCAACCCTCTGGTGTTGTGCTGTAGGCTTCCATCTCTGACAGGACTCCAGCCTGTATCGCTGTTGTGGATGGGAAACCAAAGAAAAATTAGGAATCCCTTTCTCCCGGGCTTCCCGACCTTAGAACAGACCCCAGTCTAAAGTCTGTTTTAATGATTTAAGTGCTAAGTGCACTGCTGATTCATTTTGCATATAAATTGGATCCCCATTAGAGGCACTGTAGGCTAACATTTGACTTAGTGCAGTCTGCACTGTGCTACATTGAAAACCTGATGCCACTCTAGAATTTGTGTATCTCTGACATCAATACATTTCAATCAAGTCATTTTTTTCACATTATCTACATTTCCTAATTCTTGGATTGATTTGTTTCTGTTTTGAAAATACTGTTCTAACACAATGGGCAGAAATTTTTCCTGAGCAGGCAGGCGTGTGCCCGACCTGCTCGAGTATAACATAGCACATGCTGATGACGGGTGAGTGTCCATCGTGCAACCACACGATATTTCAGCTGGTGGGTGCAAGTGGGAGCCGGAGCCGCGCACGCCATTAGTTACAAGGCCAGTTAAGGCCATTAAAAAGGCAATTGATGCCGATTTTACATTGTCCGTGTGATTTCGCGCTCGTCACATGGGCAAAATGGGAAGGTGGCCAGCTGACAATTTGCAAAACCTTATCCACAGGCGGAATAAAAAGGGTCAGCAGCATTGCCAGTGTGAGTAGTGAGGAGTTTGGTAGATAGTTTGCTGCTGGTGACTTATTGATACTTGGCAGCTTTATCTCTGTTCGGTGTTTCATTCTTAGCATTTCCAGGATTCAAGGACCCGGAGGATTCAGAGTGCATGAGCCCTTCCAGGTATCAGACAGCCTTCTGTTACCCTGGGAATGGGGATTGTGGTCTCCACTGGAGGCACCTCCTTTGAGGAGGAAGAGAGGGGCAGGAGGGGGAGGAGGCCAGGTGTCGCAATGCAACTTGTAGGGGTGAGACCTGTGGGAGGAAAGGCGCAGGCACAAGGGGCGCAGGGCCAACAGGTAGTCCAAGGCAGAAGGGGCCACAGAAGACGCCACTAGCATCCTGCAGCCAGGGTTTACAAGCGGTGATGCAGCTACCTCCATATATCTGAGGCGCAATGCCGAAGGAGGTTCAGCCTCTCAAGGGAGAGCATGACCTCCATTTGCCAGATGATTAGGTCTGAGATCAGCTCTGACTGTGTGGGTGGACACCCCATGCCAGTGGCTCTGAAGGTCACAGTGGCTGTCCACTTCTATGCCTCCGGCTCTTTCCAGGGGTCAGTGGGGGATCTGTATGGAGTGTCCCAATCGGCTGTTCATAGTTGCATCAAGCTGGTGACAGAAGCTCTGTTCAGGTGAGTACTGACCTTTATTCTTTACCATATGGATGAGGCCAGCCAGTCTGAGCAAGCCAGAGGCTTTGCTGGATTGCTGGGTTCCCCTGTGTGCAGGGTGCCATTGACTGCACACATGGCCATCAAGGCGCCAGTGAATCAGCTGGGTGCCTTCGTCAACAGGAAGATATTCCACTCCATGAACATGCAGATAGTGTGTGACCACAGGATGCAGACTGTACAAGTCTGTGCAAGGTATCCTGGCAGCTCCCATGACACTTACATTGTCAGACACTCCCAGGTGCCAAGACTTCTCCATGCTCCAGCCTGATTAGATGGATGGCTGCTGAGTGATGAGGGCTATCCATTGAAAAGGTGGCTTATGATGCTTCTCCTCCACCCAAGAGCGGAGGCAGAGAAGCATTACAATGCAGATCATGCCTCCACAAGGGCAGTGGTATTGAGGATCATAGGTCTTCTCAAGATGTACTTCCGATGCCTGGACCATTCAGGGGCTGCACTACAATACCCCCCAAGATTGGGTGTCACTGATTGTGTTTGCATGCTGCGCTCTCCACAATCTGGCACTGACAAGGGGGTACCCACTGGGGGAAGAGGATCTCGGCACAGATGATGAGTCCTGTAATCAGTTGGAAGATGAGCACGGTGAGGAGAACGCTGAGAACATGAAGTCAGACCTCGGTAACCTCCAGGGAGGCAGGGACACCAGGGATGCCTTGATCCAACGCTCCTTCAACTAAGCTACCAAAGATCAGCTTCAGCTACATGTCAGGGCTCCGCCTCCATCCCGGATGTCTGAAAGGATTTTTTCATTTGAACCCAAAGTCCACTCAGTGCCTGTGGAATAATGTTTAGAGCCACTTATGGCCAGCATTACATGGCATACACTGCACCAATAAAATAAAAAGTTGAAGCATGCTCAGGTCATGACGACAAAAGCAAAATTTATCTCATTTTGACAATTCTAAACTAGTATTCATTCCCAGACCAGTATAGATAAAGTAAACATAAATGAACATAAAATTACCCGTGAACCTGTCCCTCTTGTGCTTATGGTGCCTTTTTACACTTGCGAGTGCTACGTCTAGGTGCTCCCCGCTCACTGGCACCGGCATTGGAGTCAGCCTAATGACTCTGCTGTCTTGTTGGCTTTGATGACCTTCGTGGCCATCCTCTGGCCAGTGGAGCCTGTGCTGGCCCTGCCTGGGAGGAAGCGTCCAGTGCCTTGGCTGGCATCTCCCCAGTCGCCGCAGCCTCATCAGATGCCATGGTCACTGGTGGAGGGGAGGAGGAGCTGCTGCCGTTATCCAGAGCACCCTGAGAGGAGCCCGCCGAGATGATAGGCAGCTCATGCACCAATGTGAGGTCACTCTGGACCTCCCTGCACAGCATTGATTGTCGGTCACCTAGCTGGGATACCGGGTGCTTCATCCATGTCCTACAGTGACCCTGACCACCTGAGGGCTTGCAGGTCTGAGCGCAACCCTAGGAACCCCTCATTCTGTCCCTGGAGCTGCCTCTCCATGAGAGTTGCCACTCTCCCAATGGATGGGGCAGTGTGTTCGACCATGACAGTCAATGCAGTGCTCATGATCCACATGGACTCCTCCACAACAGAGACCATGGCACGTATACCCTCATGGATTTCCGCCAGATCCTCCCGCACATCCCACTGGACATCCGGCATCTGCCACCTAATGGATGACTCCAGAGGCTCATCATCAGCCTTCGACTGAGTATCATCCTGCTTCCCAGCAGTCCTCCAACTGCCGGTGCTCTGGGCACTCCGTGCCTCCGCTTGCACATCAAGCAATTGTGAAGTGCTCTCACCAACGTGCACTGAGATACTAGCCACCGCTTGAACGTGCTGGTATCTGTGCTGGTTCAGAGAGCAAGTGTGATGCAGGTGCAAATGATACCTGGTGGTCCTCCAGTATCAGAGTTGGCCCTTCGGTGTCCAGAGAGTGAATGTCTGCTGACGAACCTAAAAGAGAGAAGAAGGACATGTCATTAGTTAAAGTCCTCACACTCTCACTGTGTATGCCAGGTACCCTGGTGATACAATGGAGATCTGCATCATGGTGCCATCATCTTCCAATGATCAATTGGGATTCCAGGTTCGAAGCTCACATCAATGAGGAGACTGCACTAGAATGGTTGTACAAGCCAAAAGTCTCACCTCTGTGCACTGCACTCTTACATTCGTCTGGCACCCCTGCCTCTCCACGCCCAGTCACATGTGGGGTGTGCTGGCTCTTGAGGTCCAGGGCGTCTTGCTCGTATCTTGAGAGGATTAAGAGGCTAGCGGGGCCTCCGCTTGTCCATGACCTTTCTATATTGTTGTGGGCTGTCTTCTCCTGAAACAATAGAGGAGCAATGATTAGTCCACTCTGTACCTGCAGTGCCACTGCAGCCTGGTCAACCCCAGTTGAGGAACACCTTGCAGGGCACATCCAAGCCGCAAAGCACTCAGTCCAAGCAGCCAGGGCTCACTCACTTGGCCAGCTCCGGCGTGATTGACAGTTGGCACTCAGACTCACCCCTGAGGTTCACAGGAGGATGGCCAGACCTTAACACATCTGCTTACTGACCCATGCCAACACAAGACTCACCCTTCCTGAGCACAGCAAGTCATTGATGCGCTTACGGCACTGCACCCATATACGTTGCACCACATCATGGTTGTCCACCATTGCTGCCACCTCCTCCTATGGCCTCTTGGTGAGGTGTGGTGGCTTCCCCTCCCATCCTTGGGGACAATGGTGTCCCTCCTGGCAGCCACCTCCTCCAGGAGGACAGCAAAGCTCTCCTTAGAAAAGTGGGGGGCCAGTGCCAATCCGACTTGCCCTCCCGCCCACCATGTTTAGCCGCACTCAGGTCCATCTCAAAGGTACTGGGGACGTTCTCCATGGCAGCCTTCCAGGGGCTCCCTGGGCCACTTTTAAACCGGTGGCTGACAAGGTCCCGCCCATGCTCAACACTTTCCGGGTAGTGTGGAGCCGCGTTTCAAGCTGGGCGAGCTTTAATTGGCCCGCCAGCGTGAAATTGCAGTCAGAGCCCGATCGTGGGCGGCAGTCTGTTTCGCAGCCATTCCCGGGTCTGCCCGCTGCGCCTGCCCGACGAAGGGAAAATCCTGCCCATTGATTTAGATGCTTTAATAAGCAGCATAGATAGGCATATGTAGGAGACTTAAAATCATGCTCCTCAATCATGCCTGTACATAATTATTCTCTTTATAGAGATTATGAATGAATTGCACCAGTGTGACAAAACAAATTTAAGCAAAAAGCAAATGCTTCAATTACACTCTAACAAGAAAAGTATTGATTTTCAAAACATCGATATTGCTGTATGGTTGACTTTGGGACATTTGCATCCCTGCACAGATTATCAAAAACAGTAATGTGTGAAGCTACAAATGACTTATAAGCATCGCTGAAGGCAGTTGAGGAACCAGTAATTACCTATTTTGATTCTTCAGACTGTTAACTTATGACAGATCACTTTGGACTGGAATACTTCCTAGGAGTTGTTAGATCATACAGCATTACTGAAAACAATCAAGCTTGACTAGTGTAGGGTGGACTCCTTGGTTTCTGGTTCAATTGTTCATGAAGTAGAACTTACAGCAACTCAAGAGGTGAGATGAAAGTGCCCACCCTTCACATCAAGGCAGCAATTGACCAAGTGTGGCATAGGGAACCCTAGCAAAGTAGGAATCAATGGGAATCGGGGAAAATTCTCAACTGGCTGGAGTCATACCTAGAACAAAGGAAGATGGTTGTAGTTATTGGAGGTCGGTAATCTCAGTACCAGGACATGACTGCAGGAGTTCCTCAAGTAGTGTCCTGGGCCTGACTATCTTCAACTGCTTCATCAATGACCTTCCCTCTATCATAAGGTCGGAAGTGGGGATGTTCACTGATGATTACACAATGTTCAGCACCAATCGTGACTCCTCAGATACTGAAGCAGTCCCTGTCCACATGCAGCAAGACCTGGACAACATTCTGGCTTGGGCTGATAAGTGGCAGGTTACACTAGTGCCACATTATTGCCAGTTAATGATCATCTCCAACAAAAGAGAATCCAAACATCTCCCCTTGATATTCAATGGCATTATCATCACTGAATCCCCCTTTATCAACACCCTGGGGGATTACAATTGACCAGAAACTGAACTGGACCAGCATTATGAATACTGTGGCTACAAGAGCAGGTCAGAGGCTGGGAATTCTGCAGAAACTAACTCACTTGACTCCCCAAAGCCTGTCCATCATCTGCAAGGCATAAGTCAGGAGTTTGATGGAATACTTTCCATTTGCCTGGACAAATGCAGCTCCAACAACACTCAAGAAGCTCAACATCATCCAGGGCAAAGCAGCCAGTTTGATTGGCACCCCATCCACCATCTTCAACCCCTCCATCACCCATGCACAGTGACAGCAGTGTGTACCATATACAAGGTGCACTGCAGCTCCTTCTACAACATCTTCCAAACTTGAGACCTCTACGATCTAGAAGGACAAGTGCAGCAGATGCATGAGAACACCACCACCTGCAAATTCCTCTCCAAGCCACACATAATCCTGATTTGGAACCATATCACCATGCCTTCACTGTCGCTGGATCAAAATTCTGGAACTCCCTTCTAACAGGTGTACCTACACTACATGAATTGCAGCAGTTCAAGGTGGCTCATCACCAACTTCTCAAGGGAAATTACAGATGGGCAATAGACACTGGCCTAGCCAGCTCCGTCCACATTCCTTGAAAGAATAAAAAAACCTGGATCAGCTGTTGGTTAAACAAATGTAAATTGTATGGAAAATCAAAATATTAACCTGAGAAGAAAGTACAATGTACCGTTCATGATAATTAATGCCTTGAAGCAACTGAGCTGCACAATGGGTTGGTGCACTGTTACATTTAGGTTGAATTAATCTCTTGGAATTTTGTTTGTTTAATTTCAAGGGGTGGCAACAAAAGTTTTCACACGAGTTTTCATTCTTAGACGTTTCACTTGTAGTTGTTTGTCTACTTAAGGAGGTCAATTGCATTGATTACAGACCTCAATGGTTCAACAGTTTACATGACCTGTGAATGGATTAATTGACCATATTGCCTTTGCTCATCCCATACTTTCCTTCTTGCACTCGATGCATCCACTTGTAGAGAGGTAGCATTCAAGTTCAATAACAACTCGCATTTATATAGCACCTTTCACATAGTAATGTGTGCCAATGTCCTTCACGAGAGAGGTTTTAAACAATATTTGATATCAAGCCACGTTAGGACAGATAATCAAAAGCTTATTCAAGGAGCATATTAAAGGAGAAGAAAGAAGTGGAGAGGCAGAAAGGTCTCTGGAGTAAATTTCAAAGCATAGGACCTAAACAACTGAAGGCACAGCCACCAATGATGATGTGAAGGAAATTACTGACAAGAGCCCCCAGTTGAAGAAGTGCAAAGATTTTAGTAGGCTGTAGAACTGGAGTGGTGGTGGTGGAGGGTGGGGGTGCCTGGTTATAGTGATCAAAAAGATAGGAAGTAGTGAGGTTGTGGAGGGATTTGAATTGAAGGATGGGAATTTTAAAATTGAAGCATCATTGGACTTTGAGCCAAATTTTTCTACTATAAAGAAAAATTCTAAGGGGAGGACCTACCATCCATGGTTAACTAAAGAAGTTAGGAAAATCATCAAACATAAGGAAAAAGCATATAACTGTGCAAAGATGAATGGTAGGTCAGATGATTGATCAGAATATAAAGAACAGCAAAGAATGACTAAAAGGTTAATTAGGAGAAAGAAATTAGAGTATGAGAAGAATCTAGCTAGAAATGTAAAAAGGGATAGCAAGAGTTTCTACAGGTATTTAAACAGGAAAAGAGTAGGTAAAGTGAGTGTTGGTCCTCTAGAGAGTGAGAATCCAGAGTTAATAGTAGATAATAAGGAAATGGTGGATGAAATGAACAAATATTTTGCTTCTGTCTCCACTATAGAGAGAGATACAAAAAACATTCCAGTAATTGCTGTAAATCAGGGAGGGGAACTTGAAATAACAATCACTAGGGAAGCAGTACTGAGCAAACTGTTGGAACTGTGGGCTGACAAGTCTCTGGGTTCTGAAGGACTTTGTCCTAGGGTCTTAAAAGAGGTGGCTAATAAGGTAGTAGATGCTTTAGCATTAATTTCCTAAAATTCACCAGATTCTGAAAAAGTTCCTTCAGACTGGAAAGTAGCAAATATAACTCTTCTATGCAAAAGGGAGGGAGGCAGAAAACAGGAAACTATAGGCCTGTTAGCTTAATGACTGTCGTGGGGAAGATGTTAGAATTGATAATTAAGGAGGTTATAGCTGGACACTTAGAGAAACTCAAGGTAATCGGGGAGAGTCAGCATGGTTTTGTGAAAGGGAAATCATGTTTAACCGATTTATTTGAGTTCTTTGAAGGAGTAGCATGTGCTGTGGATAAAGGGGAGCCTGCAGACGTGCAGCATTTGGGCATTTGATAATTTTCCACATAAAAATTATTGCAGAAAATAGAAGCTCCTGGTGTAGGTGATGACATATTAACATGGATAGAAGATTGGTTGGCTGGCCGGCAGAAAACAGAGAGTACGCAAAAATGGGTCTTTTTCTGATTGACAGGATGTGACGAGTGGAGTCCTGCAGGAGTCTGTGCTGGGGCCTCAACTTTTTACAATTTATATCAATGACATGGGTGATGGGAGTGAAGGCATGGTAGCTAAATTTGCAGATGACACAAAGCTAGGTAGGAAAGTATGTTGTGAAGAGGGCATAAGGAAGTTGCAGACCTCCTTATAGATAGGTTAAGTGAGTGGGCAAAAAATCTGGCAGATGGAGTATAATGTGAGAAAATGTGAGGTTGTTCATTTTGGTAGGAAGAATAAAAAAGCAGACTATTAAATGGAGAACGACTGCAGAATTCTGAAGTGCAGAGGGATCTAGGTGTTCTGGTGCATGAGTCATAAAAAGTTAGTATGCAGGTGCAGAAAGTAATTAAGAAGGCCAATTGAATGCTATCCTTTATTACGAGAGGAATTGAACATAAAAGTAAGCATCAGAAATACCTGGAAAAACTCAGCAGGTCTGGCAGCATTGGCGGAGAAGAGTACAGTTGACGTTTCAAGTCCTCATGACCCTTCAACAGAACTAAGTAAAATTAGGAAAGGGGTGAAATATAAGCTGGTTTAAGTGGGGGAGCAAAGGTTGGGGGGCGGGGGGGTGGTGGTGGGGGGGTTGTTGGGACAAGCAGCCAGTGATAGGTGGAGATAACCAAAAGCTGTCACAGACAAAAAAACAAAAAGGTGTTGAAGGCGGTGATATTATCTAAAGGAATGTGCTAATTAAGAGTATAAGACAGGACAGATAAGCTACAGAAAGCTATAGTGGGGTTGGGGGAATACTGAAAGGTAGAAATAAACAATGGTGGAAATACATTTAAAAATAATGGAAAAAGGTGGGAAAAGAAAAAATCTATATAAATTATTGGAAAAAATCAAAAAGGAGGGGAAGAAATGGGAAGAGGGTGGGGATGGAGGAGAGAGTTCAAGATCTAAAATTGTTGAACTCAATATTCAGTCTGGAAGGCTGTAGAGTGCCTAGTCGGAAGATGAGGTGCTGTTCCTCCAGTTTGCGTTGAGCTTCATTGGAACAATGCAGCAAGCCAAGGACAGACATGTGGGCAAGAGAGCAGGACCCTCCACTCCTGCCTGTCCCTAAGTCCCCACCCCGTCTTCCAATCCTAGCCCCTGCCGTATATTCACTATACCCTCTGACCTTCCCCTCCTCGACGCTGAACATTCAGTGCTCAGCAAAGGACTTAGTTTCATACCCTTACGCCCTCATCTCAATGAATTTCGGGCTTGGCACAATGCTGAACACTTCTTCCGCCGTCTTTGTCTCCATGCTCACTTCTTTGGGCAGGAGTCCTCTCCCCGTTCAACGGATCCTCTTACCCCCCTCCAATATTCTCCCTTCACCTGGACCCCTCCCTCTGGATTCCTACCTTCTCTTGATCTTTTCATTGAGAACTGTCGGCGTGACATTAGTCGTCTCAATTTCTCTGCTCCTCTCACCCATTCTAACCTGTGTCTCTCTGAACTTACTGCACTCCGTTCTCTCAGGTGCAACCCTAACATTGTCATCAAACCCGCTAACAAGGGTGGTGCTGTTGTTGTCTGGTGCACTGACCTCTACCTCACAGAGGCTGACCATCAACTCGCAGACACTTTCTCCTACCTCTCCCTGGACCATGACCCTAACACTGGACATCAAGCCATTGTTTCCAGGACTGTCACTGACCTCATCTCCTCTTGGAGATCTTTCTCCCACAGCTTCCAACCTGATAGTCGCCCAACCTCGGACAGCCTGCTTCTACCTCCTATCCAAAATCCACAAACAGGGCTGTCCCGGCAGACTGATCATGTTGGCCTATTCCTGCCCCACGGAACTCACTTCTCGCTATCTTGACTGCCTTCTCTCTCCCCTTGTCCAGTCCCTTCCCAACTACATCCGTCATTCCTCTGACACCTTATGTCACATCAACAATTTCCAGTTCCCTGGCCCCAACCTTCTCCTCTTCACCATGGACATCCAATCCCTCTACACCTCCAACCCCACTGAGATGGTCTGAGGGCTCTCTGCTTCTTCCTCGAACAGAGGCCTGAACAATCCCCATCCACCACTACTCTCCTCCGTCTGGCTGAACTTGTTCTCACACTGAACAATTTCTCCTTTAACTCCTCTCACTTCCTCCAAATAAAAGGTGTGGCTATGGGTAACCGCATGGGCCTCAGCTATGCCTTTCTCTTTATGGGGTATGTGGAACATTCCTTGTTCCAGTCCTACTCCGGCCCCCTTCCACAACTCTTTCTCTGGTACATTGATGATTACTTCTGTGCTGCTTCATGCTCTCGTCGGGACTTGGAAAAATTTATTAATTTTGCTTCCAATCTCCACCCCTCCATCATTTTCACATGGTCCATCTCTGACACTTCCCTATCCTTCCTTGACCTCTCTGTCTCAATTTCTGGTGATAGACTGTCCACCAATATCCATTACATGCCTACCGACTTCCACAGCTACCTCGACTACAGCTCCTCACATCCTGCTTCCTATAAGGACTCCATCCCATTCTCTCAGTTCCTTCACCTCCGTTGCATCTGTTCTGATGATGCTACTTTCAAAAACAGTTCCTCTGACATGTCCTCCTTCTTCCTTAACCGACGTTTTCCACCCACAGTAGTTGACAGGCCCCTCAACCGTGTCCGGCCCTTCTCCCGCGCATCTGGCCTCACGCCTTCTCCCTCCCAGAAACATGATAGGGTCCCCCTTGTCTTCACTTATCACCCCACCAGCCTCCGCATTCAAAGGATCATCCTCCGCCATTTCAGCCAACTCCAGCATGATGCCACCACCAAACACATCTTCCCTTCACCCCCCACTGCGGCATTCCGTAGGGATCGTTCCCTCTGTGACACCCTGGTCCACTCCTCCTCCCACGGCACCTCCTCATGCAAATGCAGAAGATGCAACACCTGCCCCATCACTTCCTCTCTCCTCACCGTCCAAGGGCCCAAACACTCCTTTCAAGTGAAGCAGCATTTCACTTGCACTTCCCTCAACTTAGTCTACTGCATTCATTGCTCCCAATGTGGTTTCCTCTACATTGGAGAGACCAAACGCAGATTGGGTGACCGCTTTGCAGAACACCTTCAGTCTGTATGCAAACATGACCCAGACCTCCCTGTCTCTTGCCATTTCAACACTCCACCCTGCTCTCTTGCCCACATGTCTGTCCTTGGCTTGCTGCATTGTTCCAGTGAAGCTCAACGCAAACTGGACGAACAGCACCTCATCTTCCGACTCGGCACTTTACAGCCTTCCAGACTGAATACTGAGTTCAACAATTTTAGATCTTGAATTCTCTCCTCTATCCCCACCCCCTTCCCATTTCTTCCCCCTCCTTTTTGTTTTTTTCCAATAATTTATATAGATTTTTTCTTTTCCCACCTATTTCCATTATTTTTAAATGTATTTCCACCATTGTTTATTTCTACCTTTTAGTATTCCCCCACCCCCACTATAGCTATCTGTAGCTTATCTGTCCTGTCTTATACTCTTAATTAGCACATTCCTTTAGATAATATCACCGCCTTCAACACCTCTTTGTTCTTTTGTCTGTGATAGATTTTGGTTATCTCCACCTATCACTGGCTGCTTGACCCAACAACCCCCCCCCCACCACACCCCCTCCCCCCCACCTTTGCTCCCCCACTTAAACCAGCTTATATTTCACCCCTTTCCTAATTTTACTTAGTTCTGTTAAAGGGTCATGAGGACTCAAAATGTCAACTGTACTCTTCTCCGCCGATGCTGCCAGACCTGCTGAGTTTTTCCAGGTATTTCTGTTTCTGTTTTTGTTTTGGATTTCCAGCATCCGCAGTTTTTTGTTTTTATAAAAGTGAGGATGTTATGCTTCAGTTATACAGGGCATTGGTGAGACCACATCTCAAATATTGTGTGCAGTTTTGATCTCCTTATTTAAGGAAGGATGTAAATGCTTTGGAGGTGATTCAGAGGAGGTTTCCTAGATTGATACCTGGAATGAGTGGGTTGTCTTATGAGGAAAGCTAAGACAGTCTGGGCTTCTTCCACTGGAGTTTAGAAGAGTGAGGGGTGACTTGACTGAAGTGTACAAAATCCTGATTGATATTGACAAGGTGGACATGGAAAGCATGTTTCCTCTTCTGGATGAGTCCAGAACTAGGAGAAACTGTTTTAAAATTAGGGGTTGTATTTTAGGACAGAATTGAGAAGAATTTTTTTTTTCTCAGAGTGTTGTGCGACTTTGGAACTCTCTGCCTCAGAAGGTAGTGATGGAGGGGTTATTGAATATTTTTAAGGCAAAGGTAGATTGATTCTTGTTAGACAAGGGAACCAAAGGTTATTGGGGGCGGTTGGGAATGTGGAATTTGAAACACAAACATGTCAGCCGTGATCTTATTGAATGGTGGAGCAGGCTCAAGGGGCCGAATGGCCTACTTCTGCTCCTATTTCATATGCTCATATGTAGGTTGATAAGCAAATGTTCTTGAGATTTAAGTTCTTTTACATAGAGTTTTTGGTCAAACTCAGAAGAACTGATTGATTTATATGCTCATGCATCTTTCCGCATGTACATCAGTGGGACCTGACAGTAGGTTGCTGTTGATTCTAATAGTTATTGGATGTTGTTGTTATCATTGCCCATGTTGTAGAAACTCTAATTTATATAGAAGAGAAGTTTGAGAAGAGTTCAGTAGCACTATTTTTATGGATATATTCCCTTTCAATGGCATGCAAAAGTCAAGAGAGCTGGAAGAAAAAAAGATTTTGTCTTGTGGTGAAGAAAATGTGCAAAGGAGTAATTGCATTCAAGCAACAAAACTAGGCTGAGAGGTTTTGTTGATATGCCTACTTCAAATTCCAATGGTTTAACCAGAATTTGGAGGAGATGCAGTTGGTTATTGAAATAGTCAGGACAGCTTTGGAGAGTACATATTATTTTGTCTGAATGTACTGATTTGCTTCATTGACCATAAATGGTTGGCAAATCTAACCCAATGCCTGGCAGAAATGTCAATGCTTGTGTATATAATGATGGGTCTTAAGATAATCTGTCTCATATAATACAATTTATTTGCATAGTAATGTCCTGCAATTTTGGGCAATTGAAAATTAAATGTAGGTTTTGTACTTTGCCTATTCAGATATTAAATTGTTCCCCTCTTCTGTCCCTCTAAGAGATATATGTAATTATTTAATAGCTTTGTTTTTCAAAGAAAATTTAATAACATTAATATGGCCTGGATTTAAAAAAATGTATTTATTTTGTTATTTGGCTTTTATATTGCATATTTTCAGGAATTTAAGAATAAAATTCCAGAATCCAATTGAGTGAACTTATTACAGCTTTATAATAAGCAGGAAAATAATTAATCAAAAGTCATCTTACTGAGATTTGAATTCTTGTCTTTAATGAAGCTTCCACTGATACCAGGTAAAATGAATAATTTTCCACAATGGATTTTATGGTAATTTTGAAAAAGGAAAGAAAAGCTTCCACCTATTCAACCCCTTTAACAATCAAGTCGTCCCAAAGTGCTTTACAGCTAATAAAGTACTTTGTAGTATAGTCACTGTTGTGCTGTAGGTAACCTGGCAACCAATTTGTGTACCACAAGATACCACAAACAACAATAATGATAATGATCAGATAATCTATTTTAGTGATGTTGGTTCGGGGTAACCAATGGCCAGTACACCTGGGAGAACTCCCCTGTTGTTCTTCTAATAGTGCCATGGGATTGTTTACATCCACCTGACAGGGCAGATGGAGCCTTGATTTATCACCTCATCTGAAAGACAGCACCTCTTTTGGTGCAGCACTCGCTCAGTACTGCACTGGACTGTCATATGAATGTACGAATTAGGAAAAGGAGTAGGCCATTTGGTTCCTTAAGCCCACTCCACCATTCAATAAGATCATGGCTGATCTGATTGTGGCCTCACCTCCATATTCTGCCTACCCCCAATGACCTTTGTCTCCCTTGTTAGTCAAGAATCTATCTACATCTGCCTTATTAAAAATATTTAATGACCCTGCCTCTGGGGAAGAGAGTTCCAAAGACTCATGACCCCCGAGAGAAAAAAATTCTCCTCACCTCCATCTTGAATGGGAGACCCTCTTATTTTTAAACTGTGTTCCCTAGTTCTGGACTCTTCCACAAGGGGAAACTGTCAAGTCCCCAACCTAGATTTTGTGTTCAACCTGGAGTGTGGCTTCAACTCACAGCTTTGCTGACTGAGAGGTGAGTGTGCTACCCACTGAGCCACAGCTGAGACAATAGTAAGATTATTTGTTTCAAAACATCACCAAAAGCACAAAAATAATTATTAGACTAACATTTTAAGAAAGATAATTTTCAAGTTATTTCAAATTTGTTTGTGAGCTATCTGGAGAAGATTTCTGACAAATACTGTGCTACAATGTTCTAACGTTCTTTGCTTTTTGTAGATTGGTTTTACCACATTCCTCAGAAACCAACCAAAACTGACAAAAGTCAAGTACAGCTTCCTCCAACTTCCCAGATCCCAGGCTTGAGTAAGCTTGCAGAACCTCACAAGGAGATCAACTTTGAGAGCCGTAGACTATGGATTAAGGACACAGACTCAAACTATGTAAAATTAGCCAAACAAGGAGGCCGGGCAGGTAAGAGGACAAGCATTTTACCTGATGCCTGACACATAATGTAACTACAGACAAGAATTGTACTATATTTTCTTTTTATGACACCAATCATAGAACTTTATGATAATTCCTAGATTCCCTCCATAGAATTTGGTGAAGAACCTTTGTGTGTCTTTTAAGTATGTGAATGATTGATAAGTGAAGTGCTAAATTTACCTTGTGAGACAAGGAGATCTTGATAATGAAATTTAGTAACCTGTAACCTCACCAGTTGTCACAACACCAGTTGTCCGGAATTCTTTTCAGAAGGCCCCACAACTCTCAGACTCACCACTCACGGCACTGCAACAGCCTTGGACCCATTGGATCGAGGCTGTAGATCAGTAAGGGTTGGACAGTGAGCCCAAAGTGCTCCTTAACTTTAGAAACACTTTTATCAGCGAGTGCCGAAGGGGGCATGGGATGTTTTTGTGCCGACTTAGTGCAGGCAGAGGCAGGCAAGAATAGCTCAGTCACTGACTGATGAGTCTGGAGTGCAAGAATAATTAACAAATTGGAGGTCATATGGCTGAGCAGGGAGGCCGAATGGTGGCTTCCAACTTCGCTGTGTTTCTGCCCCTGTCTGCCTGTTCTATATACTACTTACCCCAGGCTAACTCTGATTACAGGTTTGTGTGCGTGCTTGTGTTTGGGGGGCGGGGTGGGGGGGGGGGGGCGGGGTGGTGGGGGAAGAGGGGCTAATTATTGTCTCTGTGTGGAGAGGGGATGATTATGGTGTGTGAGTGGGGAGAAAGACTGATTACTGCATGTGTGTTAAATTGGGGTCACATTAGAAAATAATTTGGGAAGCACTGGTGGAGAGGGTACAGATCTTGAGATAACTGCACATGTCTTCAAATGTATATCATGAATGTATTGGGATTTACAAGTCTTAAAGAACATTTATAAAGGATTGTATTGCTTAAATGTTGTCACGCTCACGCCATACAACTTATGATCGAAATATGAACTTATGAAATATAAACCCAAAATGGACACTTTGCTGTACAACAAAATGGAGTTGAAAACTTTTGCCAGTATAATGGAACTGCAAATCCCTGAGTTAATCTCCACATCTGGACAAGTCTTGAAGAGTTCTTTAAAATGCAAATGACCTTTCTGGACATATCTTTGAGAAGTCATCAAAAGGCAAGCAAACTTTTCTGGGATTAATGGCTGCACTTCTCCAACTAATTAAAAGACTGGTTTCACAATACTGTTTTCAGACCTTTTGTCTCCAAAGTTGAAATCCAGAAAATGGTGTGAAAAGTTCCATCTTATCAAAATGGTATGTGGTTGAATGATTCTCAAACTCCATTGTTCTTTTATAACCCCTAGGCCAACCTATGCCACTTCACCCACCCCCTATGGTCCCTCAAAACCTCTGTGCCAATCTATGCTCCTCTACCCATCCCCCGGCCTTTTATAGCCCCTGTGCCAACTTAATGGCAACTCATACTAAACCTTGCCCCTCACCTACCACCCATTGCCTTGTCACCTGCCATGCCAGCTCACCCAGTAACCACCATGGGCAGACCTCAGGACCCATTCTGTCATTAAATAAAGTTCTTAAGTGTCTATTAGTGAATTCATTAGTAAAATCACTGCCATTGATAAAAACCCATTCACTACTTTTAACTTCCTTTAATCCCTTATAAAAACAAGCATTGGAATTCATGATCTCACTTCAAAGAGTTTATAATTGCTTGGAGCTGTCAGGCACTCCACTGTGATAATGAAAGGTTGTAAAATCAATCATGGAACATTAATCCTGCAATGACTGCCCTCAGGTTTATGTCAACAGACAGAGTGAAATAGTAAGCACTGATTTTTGAACACTGCAGAGAATTTTGTTTCAAATATTTAAATGGCAGGAGTTTTAAGTGCCTTTCTCCTTTGATAGCTTTGTTGACAGTTCACTTTGCAAGTTCCTTTTAACAGCTCACTTAACAGCTTCTTTTGATAGCTCTCCGGAGAATTCCAATGAGTTTGTGCACTTTTTATGCACAACCCTACTTTTAACAATCCCAAGGGGCAGCCTGAAGAGCATCTGACCTCTCCCAAAGGGGTCCCCGGACTATATCCAAAAGAGCATTTTACCTCTCCAAAAGGGTGCCCTACCTCTCCAAAGAACTCTGGCAGCTTAGACCATCTCCTACCAGATCTAAAGTGCACAAGTCATGTTTTGGGCATTCCACTGAAGAAAATCAGATCAGCATGAGACAGGACAGCAACACTTTAACATGTGCAGTTGCCTCCATGAACCACAGAAGTGCGATCCATTCCCGTTCCCCTCCCCACCCCCGGGAAAATGGTACGTGCCATGTTCTGTGTGGGGCTTCCAGATCCATACCGCCACCACTATTTTTGTAATGAGGGAGAGGCCCTCCACCTTTATGAAAATTCAGACCTAGGTTTCTGACAAAGAGGTTTAATAAGGCATATTCTTCTCAGACAGAAACAAAAGCATCTAGACCAGCAAAGGAAAAAGACCCTGGCTAAGAAACACCAGCAGGCAGAAACTCAGTTTGGCTTTGATCTCTACCTAAGGAACCATACCAGAGCTTCACTACAGCGCTTTGCTATTGCAACTTGATTAGAGTGGAACAAGAGAAATCTGCTACTGCGAACACACAACAACAGTAAAGTCACCTTCCTAAACCTCCAGACTCTTTTCTTCATTAGGAAAAAAAGATTACGGGCCTGCATCATTTCAAGTCTTCACCTTGGGGAAAAGAAGGTGTGAGGGAGAACTCCTGAAGCCCTAAAATCTGAATGCATGATACTTCTGTAACCACAATTTTTTCTTGAGTGTGTATATATTTGTCTGAATGTGAGAGTGGGTGTCATCACATATTTTTTGGGTATTTTCTAATAAATATTTATCTTTTAAAATTTACAAGAAAACTAATTTGTTTGTTGCTGACAGTCACAGCACTCAGGGGTTAAAACATTTTTTAAAAAAAAACATGCTGTCTTTGGTCAGTCAAGAGGTGGAAAAACGGGGAACCATTCCTATTGTCTCTTCCCTGTCCATAACACTGTTGACAATTCTCAATTTGATTCCGGAACCCTGTGCATTAGTGCATTAGCCCATGTTTTCAAATGAATGGATTTGAAAACGGACACTTGCACTTTCATGTCTTAACACTAGTTTTGGCGTGCTTTATGTCTCAGGTACATATTTATATCTGGTTCACACACATGTGGTTAGGCATTCTAAAATTATTCTATAATCCAGAAAATTCCCAAATCCAGAAATGCCTTGATTTGGACTGGAGAGGTTAGAGCAGTGAATTTTCTAAGTCTCAGAAGCATTGTAGTAGAAAGTAGACAGACAATGAACTATAGAAGTTTAAACATACATCTTGGGAAATTACTATAATAAATAGGTTCTCTTTTGTAATGTGCAAATTATATCTTTAATTTGAAGTTTGGTAAAACAGATTTCTGGATGTTAAAGAAAGAGGACCTAACTCTAATTGTTTAATTGCATGGCAGTTTCATGGTTAGCATCAATAAATTGTATGCATAATTTATTTGAACTTCAATTCATTGATGATTTTGAGAGGTAGTTTCTCTAAACTATTCAACTGAGCTCATCTGAACAGGAATCTGTTCTGAAAAGTCTCAATGCCAAGGCAAAACAGCCTGAATTGCCTGCTAGAATTTTCATCCTCATGTACAGCACAAGTTAATCTATTTTGAACAGACACCATCAGTTGGTGAATTCTAGGAAAAAAATACAAAGATAAACCTAAAGTCTAAATTAAAATAAAGATTTGGCATTATTGTAGATAGGACCACAAGAATGTCTGTTATGACTTAGCATTTAGCATGGAGAAATACATAATACAGTGCCATACCACCAATGTAGGAGTGTAATGCAACCACATGATTGTTTTTCAACCAGCAGGTGGCAGAATTGATCTGCCATAGTTGGGTTAATATTTTATTCCACAATGAATATAAAAGAGCACCTACTTGAAATGTAGAAGTTTGAGGCATAATTATTTACTTTTCTATCCTTTAAACAGTAATTATCCAAAATGCAGGGGTGGGGAAGGGTCATATCTAAGCACCAAATACTTTACTGACAATGGCATATGATCCTAATTTCTGTGTCAAAGACGTGCTATAGTTCTTTCAGTCAGTGAAGTCGCAGTGTCAGATGGAAGGGGAAATCTGGCCAGTCCAGTTCTTTCAGTTTTCCATAGATGATCTTTTTATTGAATTGGAGCAATTCAAATCCCAAGTTAGGTATCTGGATGACTTAAAAAATATTAATGTAGATTTTCAAAGCCCTTGCTCAGACCAAGGTACTTACTTATTTAACTGTAAATGCAATTTGCAAGTGCATGTCTATGATTTTCTGACCTACCTTCATGATGGACTAGGTGCCTCACTGTGGGAGAAGTCATGGAAAATCAATCCTATTATGTCTGGGATGTTTATAATATTCTTCTGTAATTCCGAGGTTGTGTTTGGGAGAGTAGTGTTTAAATTTGGCTGCACTTTGCAACTAATGAAGCTGTATAATTAATCTGAAACTAAAATAATAGTAATGGAAATAATCCATGTAGGTTGATGCAGCAAGTAAGAATCTTTGATTCTTCAGTACAAGAATATCCTTCTTAACCCTTTATATATTTAAGTATAATTTCTGCATGAAAATCTCTCTCCCATGTATACACAGAGGCACAAACACACAAATAGAATGAGATGTCATTTATCTGAACAGTTTCAGAAACACCCCCAATCAGATAAGTGAACCATTTAGATGAGCGATCTTTATTAAATCAAGCTACTGTATTAAGTGGTATTAACTCAGCATAGAACCTGATATCCAGTATCATGATATAATATGGGATGCTGGGAGGTCCAGAAAATTTAACTAACCAGTCAGTGTTTAGATACATGGATTTCTTCAGTATACATACAAGGATGTGGAATAACTGAAACATATTGCGATATTACAAGTTTGTAACAAAACCTGGGGTTCTGATGAAATAAAGGAGAGAAAATACAGAGCAAGTAAAAGTCAGCCAATTGATTTTGTTCAGCTAGATGTCTGAAATGCATGCATGTCTAAATCCAGTTACTGAGGATTTGCCTCCCATCTGTTGACCTATTAGGAGTTATTTTGGTTAAAGGATGAAACAGGCGCTAAGTGGGTGCAGTACTAATAAGACACCTGTGTTTGAAATTCTAGTTTTAGCATGCAATTTTGGTGTAATTGCCGATTGCCATAATTTGAACTTGCCTGGAGGTGCTAAAATGGACATCTGCAGGTTTAGCATTCAAGCACCAATTAAACACAATTTTTGTGGAACAACATCTATGGACTCCACTCACTCACTTCTTCTGAAGGTGTGGAGTGTGCTGGCTGACACATAGCAGCACATTTCAGGATGGTTCAAGGGCCGAGTTGGTGGAAACACTTGGACACAGCACTGGAGGTTCTGTGGAAGAGATCCAGAGAAGAGATGCCCTGTACCGCAAGGGGGAAAGAGCCTAGCACCTGAATTTTCATGGGGAGGGAGAAGGTCACCAGCTTAGTCAAAACCTGGCACCAACCATTTTTGCCACAGGTATTGGGGCAGGGTTGGGGGAAGGGGTGGGTTGGAGAATGAGGTTAGGTTGTAGTTTTCATGTCCGTGGTTCACAGAGGCAGCTGCACATTGAATAGTGCAGCTCTCTTCAAACAGATCCAGTTTTTATTAGTGAGATGCCCAAAACATGACTCATGGGCTTTAGACCTTTGAGGAAAAGGTCTAAAGCTGTCAGAGTTATTTGGAGAGGTAGGGTACCCTTTTGGATAGGTCCAGGTGCCCTTTGGGAGAGATCAGGTACTCTTTGGGAGAGGTAAGGTACACTTTGGGAGAGGTCAAGTGCCCTTTGGGAGATGTAAGGTGCCCTTTGGGAGGGATCAAGTGCCCTTTGGGATTGGTCCAGTGCCCTTTAGAATTATTAAGAATAGACATGAATGTGTGTAAAAAGTGGATAAACTCATTGGAATTAAAAAAAACTTTAGAACTAAAAAAAGTCTGCAATTTTTTAAAAAGTGCTTGCTATTTCACTCTATCTGTTGACATAAGCCTGAGAGCTATTATTATAAGATTTGTGCTACATGACTGAATCCACAACTTATCATTATCAAAGTCGGGTGCCTGTCAGTTCACAGTGTGATTGATAGCTCCAAGTGGTTATAGTCTTTAACGTGGAACTATGAATACAAATGCTCATTTTTATAAAAGATTAAACACTTCAATGAAATGTTTGCTTTTACGTGGGATTAAGTATTTGAAGGAATTTAAATGCGCTGAATGGGTTTTTATGAATGACAGTGTTTCTTTCAATAAAGTCTGCAATAGACATTTAGAACTCTATTTTATTTTATCTCAACATGGCTCCTGAGATCTGCCCATGGTGAATGCGGGGTGAGTTGGCATGGAGCATGAAAGGGCAAAGGGTAATGGCCTTGGGGGGCATGGGTTGGCATGAGTTGGCTTAAGTTAGCATAGGGGCTATAAAGGACCATGGGATGTGGGTAGAGGGGCATAGGTTGGCATGGAGGGTAAGAGGGACCATGGGGTGGGTGAGGGGCATGAGGTGGCATGAATTGGCACAGATGAGGCATGGGGAGTGTCTGGATGGTGAAGGGGCTGAAGGCTGCTTTTTGTTTTCTTGTGTTTTTTACAGTTGGGACCAAATGCCGGAGCCTTTCATACAGCTGGCCTTGGCACCTGGCAGACCCTGTGGCTGCCTCGGTACTGATTTTGGAGGCAGCAGGCCCAACTCTCATTAGCATCCACCAACCCAGAAGGAAACTCTGACCGTCTGGGGCACTTTTTCCTGAGTTGGATTTGCAGAGTCAGGACTTTCTCTGACTCTGTGTTCCTGACTCAGGAGTAAAAATCCAGGCCCACCTGTCTCCCTTTCGTTCAGCAGCTAGTTCTGCTCTCCCCGGCCTAATATTCTCCTCCTAATCCTCCTGCAGACGAAAGGATATCCTAGCTTAATACATGTGACCAAGTACTTCCTTTCTCGTGGTGACTGCTGTAAGGTGTCCTATAACACAACACTTACTCCTTTTCGGTGAAATCTTCAGAGAATTTCTGCAGTAAATGTTCGTAAAAAGTTCTGGACAAAGTGTCCCAGAAAATCTCCAGATGTGTTTCAAAAAGTTCTCTTCAAATCTCTGCAGCAAGTGAACGGTAGCACTCAAAGTCTTTTGCAAGGACTTGTTTACTCCCAATCAGCTGGTCGCTGTTAAGAGAGGGTGTTTAGCCAAGCATTGGCCAAGCCAACTACCAAAATTCTGTGCAGCCTCTTAACGAGTGCTAACAGCAATTTCAGTGGTAATCAGTCCCTTAATGATCATCCAGACAGCATTACTACTGCAAGCTTCAACTCCTTTACCAAGATGGCATTGTGCGATAAATATGGATAATCCCACATTTCACTTAAGACTCCATTTTGAAGGTTCTTTAGTGCTTAAAGCATCTCGAAAAAATCACCCCATTATGTTTGTTCCCAATATGGACTGCAGACACTATCTGGATACATCCTACTTGCCTGAGTCCAGAGAACTTAGACAAACATTGACAGAATCAAGGCTTGGGGTGCACCAGGGGTGTGCAGGGACACTTCTAGAGTTTACTCAATTGAAAATGAGCAGCTTACCAGAGTTGCTACCCGCTGCCTTTTCCAATTCATTCATTTTTTCGTGTGCTCTCTGCCCAAAGTTAAATTCTTAGTTTATTGTCTGCTGATACTTCATTCTGTGCCATTTTCTTGGCAGTTTTTGTCAGTGATGGTTTGACATTGCTTTCCATTCTCAGGGGCAGGATGAGGAAGCAGGCCCAAGTCTACCTCAGCTGGAATAGGAATCAAAGCCATGCTATTGGCACTATTCTGAACTACATGCCAGCCATATAGTCAACTGAATAAACTGCACCCACCCCCGACCCTTTCCCAGTTAGAACTTCCTATCCCCTGGGGCCTTGTCATGCAGGGTTTTCTTGGGCCACATATGTAGAATCGAGACTCTACAGTGGCAGATCTGCCTCTTCAGGTTCCATTACTGAGTCACACCAGAAGGTCAATTATTTTAAAGGACCTACCTGGCTCAAATCTGTTACTAAATCTGACAGAGAGGTTTGATATGATTCCAAGCTCTGTCACCAGGTTTGTCACTTTGAAGCCACTCACCATACCTCCCTTCAAAGAGCATATTAATTTTACTGATTGGGCCTTCACCTATAGCAGGCTTAAGCCTATTGAAAGAAAGAAAAAAATAATTCCCTGCACTTATTTAATACTGTTCCTGACTTCAGGGCATCCAAGTGCTTTACAGCTAGTGACGTACTTTTTTTCAGGTGTAGTCGCTATTCTAATATAGACAACCATGCTAATGAGGCAGGGGAGAAAATTCTCAGCCTCCTGTCTCATATATCTGACATTTCACTATGATCTCCAATGGGGTGCAGTGCCAGGCAAAAGTCAGGCAAGTAAGGATAATTTAATTGCCAATACCACTCCAAATATTTTGTCATAGTCAGGGCCTTTTGACCACTGATCTCCCTATTAGCAGTCAGAAGGCCTTGATCTTGGAAGACTAACACATAGATGCTATCTCCTCGGCTTGTAGCTGCATGTGATTGCCAACCTCTTTCAATGGCACCAGGTCCTGTCAAGGAGCAACCTGATGTTAGATGTGCCACATGTCATTTTAATAGCTGAAAAAGAAAGTTCTGGTGTTCCTGGGCTTAAACAGAGTGAAATATTAGATAGCGAAAATAGAAACATCAAGCAGGAAGAACACCTACTCAATCTTCTTTCTGTTAGTTTAATGGATGAAAAATTCAGCATGTTTCTTTACTGGTGTATAGCTCTTTCCAGCTAATTTTCCTGTAATCACTGTGTTCAGATGATCCAATATGCCTAAGTGTACAATCCAGATTTTGATTTGTTGTCGAAGAACATTTCTGATGTTAAGTAGTGTTCTCATTTTTTATTTAATTGTTATGGCCTTCAAACAAACTAAAAGTCTTTTGTATTCTCACAAATGACTAGATTTGCTGAAGCATCATTCCCCTCCTCCAAGGAAGTCACCCCCAGTTCCCTGCTCACAACCAGAATGGTTTGTGCATGCACCACCATCTTCCAAAAACAAGGAGTAAGTATATGTGTTTTTCTGTGTACAATCTTTGATATTGAATTGTGAAATCAGAAACATTAGCATCGTTTGGATAGAAAAAAAGGTTAAAGTCTAATATTTGGATAAATATTGTGTTAATATTAACTGCTTTATTTCAGACAGTTATGTGAAAAAGTACAATTTTTAATAAATGCACGTTCAGAAGAATGACAACATAGCAGATGAGTCATTCTAGGGTGCTCTTGCACAACTTTTTGTGGCAGTGGCAATTAGCAAGGTTACGCCTTTATCTTTTCTTAGTGGATGAGGGAAATCTCAAAGAAGAAAATTAACAAATAAAAAACATGAGGACTAGGAAAGAGCAATTAACAGCTAAAAAGGAGTTACTTATTGAAAATGTGAAATTTAAATCATAAAATGTTGGAAATGTGCAGCAGGTGCATCAGGATTTTAAAGAAAAAGCCAATGCAGTTATCCTGGTAGAGATGCTTATGTAGGTTTTCCACTCAATGATGCTTGATTAACAGACATAAAGTGGGTGTAACTGATTGGAAAAATGGGAACACATCTGCTGCTACAGACTTTCTCCTATTTAGTCTCCAATCCAATTTTATACTAATATCAGAAACAGACAGCAGTTGGTAGTTAATTCTATTAAAATTAGCCCTCAATCACATTATTTTGCAATTTCCAGTGTTTACAGCAGCGTGATATTTAAGCATCTACCCACCCATATGAAGTGGACATCCTGGGCTGTTAGGGTGCTTTGTTCATAAAGTATGTGAAGAAAATAATAGCACAAAGGAGTGACAATTTTGTAGGACCAGATGGCTTCTATCCTAGTGTTTTAGAGGAAGTAGATAAGAACATTGCCAATATTCTAACTATAATCTTTCAAGGTTTTCTGGATTCAGGAACTGTTCCTTTGGGTTGCACATGCCATTCTGCTGTTTAAGGAGGTTTAAGAGATATAAATTATAGAATTATATACCAGTTAGCCTAACATCTATTGACTGGAAATTATTAGAGGCTGTAATTACGGATACAGTGACTGAATTCTGAAAATTTCCAGCTGATCAGAGAGAACCAGCATGGATTAGTAAGTAAATGGTAGGCAATTCTTGATGAACGTGATTGAATATTTTGAAGAGGTGACTAAAGTCGTGAACAGAAGAATGTCTTTGGACTTTATTTATATAGACTTCCAGAAGACATTCAATGAAGGCCCTCATTAGTGAATATCCAAAAGTGGTGATAATGGAGGTCTGACTTAAAAAAGGACTGGGTTGGGTATTAAATATTCTTGGATAGAAGATGTTCAGGAAAGATAGGGAAGATAAGAATGGAGGAGTGATGGCAGAGTTGATTAAGCGAAGATTACAGTGCTGGAGAAAGAGGATGTCCTAGAAGAGTCAGTGACATAATCTATTTGGTTAGAGTTAAGAAACAACTAAGGTACCATTATACATTACTGGGTGTATTCTATAAGCCACCAAGCAGTGAAAAAGATATAAAAAATCAAATTTGCAAGGAAATTACATAGAGATGCAAAAATTATAGACTGAGTATCATTAATTAATTAATTTTCCAATGACACCAAAATAGGTAGGAAAGTATGTTGGCCATAGGAGGTAGAGAATCTGCAAATGGATATAGACAGGTTAAGTGAGTGGGCAAAAATGTGGTAGATGGAGTATGATGTGGGAAAATCTGAATGTGTCCACTTTGGGAAGAAGAATAGAAAAGCAGTATAGTATTTAAATGGAGAGAGACTGCAGAAGTTGGTGGTACAGAGGGACCTTCCTGGTACATGAAGCTCAAAAAAAGTAAAATGCAGGTACCGCAAGTGATTGAGAAGGCAAATGGAATACTGGCATTTATTGTAAGGGGAATGGAATATTAAAGTAGGGGAGTTTTACTGAAGCTGTACAGGGCATTGGTGAGACCACATTTGGTGTACTGTGTGCAGCTTTGATCTCCATATTTGATAAAAGATATAATTGCATTAGAAGCAGTTCAGAGAAGGTTCACTCAACTCATTCCTGGGATGAAGGGCTTATTCTATGAAGAAAGATTTAACAGGTTGGGCCTATACTCATTGGAGTTTAGAAGAATGAGAGGTGATATTATTAAAACATATAAGATCCTGAGGGGCTTTAATAGGGTAGATACTGGGAGGACTAGAACCAGGGGACACAGTTTAAGAATAAAAGGTACAACTTTTAAGACACAGATGAGGAGAAATGTATTCTCACAAAGGGTCATTAGTATGCAGAATTCTCTTCCCCAGAAAGCAGTGGAGTATGGGTCATTGAATTTATTCAAGGCAGAGTTAGACAGATTTTTGATAGGCAAGTCAAGGGTGATTGGGGTGGGGTGGGGGGGTGGGGGGGTGCAGATGAAAAAGTGGAGTTGATACCACAACCAAAACAGCCATGATCTTATTGAATGGTGGAGCAAGCTTGAAGAGCTGAATGGCTTAATCCTGTTCCTAACTCTTATGTTCCTATGACTGGAGATTGGCATATGTTACAGCTTTGTTCAAACCCATGGTGGAAGGATAAACACAGCAGCTAATGACCAGTAAGTTTAACCAGAGTGGAAAATGGTAGTGAGGAACGAAAATCCAAGACATCATGGGCCAAATGGACTCCTTCTTTGCTGTAACCAATGTATGATTCTATGATCAGAAACTGTTAGCTAAAGCTGAAGCTCATGGAATTCAGGGCAACTTATTGGCATGGTTGGGAAATCGAGCAAGTGACTAGACAAAGAGAGGAGAGATAATGGGCAGGATGTGACCAGTGATATCCCGTAGGGATCTGTATTGGTATCTGATTCACCATATTTATTAACAACTTTGATGACTGGATAGCAAGCCACACATCCAAGGTTGCTGATGACACAAAGATAAGCGGTAAGCGGTATTGTCAGCAGTGAAGATGGGATGTAAAACTACAAAGAGATATTGATATATTAAGTAAATGGACAAAAGTGTCATAAATGGATTTCAATGTAGGCATGTGACCAAAGTCATCCACTTTGGACATAAAAGGGTAGATCAGAGTACTTTGTAAATTGTGAAACAGTGGAGGTCCGGAGAGTCTTAGAGACCCATATACATTGATCATTAAAGTGTCATAAGAAGTAAAGCAAATTGGAATGCTGGCATTTATACCGACGTCTAGAATACCAGGGGGTAGAAGATATACAGTTAGTCTTAAAGTGGTGGTTGCCTTCTTGAAAATCGCTGCTTTAAGTGAAACCCCATTAAGTGAAGAATGGTTTCCCATAGAAGTCAATGTTAAAGCCAGAGGTAGGTTCCTGAGGACAATTTTTGCCAGAAAAGTCAATGTAAAAATTGAAACACTGTACCATATATGTGCAGAGCTGTGCATTCCTAGCTGAAATAACTTGCAAAGTAAAATAAATCACTTAACAGAAATACTATATAAATTTAAACACAGATACTGTACAGTACAGTACAGAGTGGTATTGCTGTACAGTAAAGAATTCTTTTTAAAACAGAAGTTGACAGCATATCCTCAGGTACGTACTATACAAACAGCAGAGAAATTTGAAAAATAGAGTTTACACTACCGTACAGTATCTGCACTGTACAGCAGAGAATTCTTCCCAAAAACAAAATCCACAAAGTTCATCAACTTGTACAGGGTACAGTTAAAAAAAAGTTTAAAAATGAAGTTTAGTTTAGTAAAAATGCAGCAAAAAAAGATGTTCCCCGAATGTACAGTAAGGACAAAATGGCACCAACACAATCAGAAGCGAGATTCTATTCACAGAATCATTGGGCCTGGTTGCTTAATTACATTATCACGTCGGGCCCTTGTTGGTGTCATCACATTGCTTGCACCCGTTTAAATGGGAAGCGCTGCACTTTAAATGGAACACTGACATTTAAAAAAAGCCCTTTAAAATGAAACCACTTTAAAAGGGGACACTTAAAATGAGGAGTCCCTGTACTACAGCTATTCAAAGCCCTTATTAGACCATATCTGGAGTACAGTGGTCAGTTCTGGGCACCACGTTTTAGGAAGGATAAACTGGCTTTGTAGAGATGATATCTGGAACTCGAAGGGTGGAATTTTACGGCAGCAGAATTTTAGGTTCCCTCTGAAGCCAATGGAGTTTAGAATGGTTCACTCCATTTTAGGGCCCTGTCCCCGCTGTGAATGGGCCATAAAATTCCAGCCTAAGAGTTAAGCTTTGAGGAAAGGTTACACAGCTAGACTTATACTTTCTGGAATTTATATGGTTAACAGGTAATTTAAATGAAGTGTTCAAAATAATAAGGGGAACTGAAAAGTTAGATGGAAACTATTTTGACAAGCTGGAGACTAGGGGTCATAACCTAAAGAAAGCTAGATCTTTCGGAAATGAAATTAAAGAACAGTTTTACACGTACAGTTGATGCTAAGTCAATTGTTATTTTAAATCTGAGACTGATAGAAAGTTATTTTTCCCACTGTGTCTCTGTATCCATCTAGTTCCATCGCTCTGCCTTTTTGAGATGCTAATTAAAAGTTTTATTTTTTAAAAATATTTTCCCATTTCTTCTTAAAAGCTGTTATAGATTTCATTTCCACCACTCTTTATTAATTGGAATAATCCATATCCTAATGACCCTCTGCATAAAAAATTCTCCTAAACTCTTTTTCTCTTGATGATAATCTTAAATTTATGCTCTGTTACTAACTCATTGACCAATGGAAATAGCTTCTCCTTATTTATATTCAAAACTGAAGCCTCTCATTCCAGACATCATTTTAGTGAATTACTTCTGTAACCTCTTCACAAATTTTCTATAATTTTTCTGAAAGTACGGGCTCAAAAGCAATGATTTGTATAGGCTCACATTACCACTTTGCTTTTTATTCTGTACCCTCATTTATAAAGACTAGGATCTCAAACTTTTTTTTATCAGCTTGTCTTCCTTTTAAAGATGTTTCTTAACGCTGATGAACAAAATTATTATCACTCATTGTACACTTAGAATTTGTGATTGCTTTAAAATACAGAGCAAATTTAAGCTACAGTATTTGGTGTCAACGCCAAAGTAGTATTGTTAAACAGAGCAGATGTTTGTCAAAATATATAGGAATGAATATAATATAATGCATCCATTTCAAAAGCAGCAGCATTAACAAATTGAATGCCACTTTACTTACAGTGTTCCTAAATGGTATTTGCCAGAGTACATGGTTCATGAGGAGTTCACTCCCAGCACGTCTGATAGTAAGCCTAGAAAATTACTTCATGATCCTGATAAGATTGCTTTGGAGAAGGAGGTAGAAGACAATGAGAAGGAAAATAAAGTAAAGGTAATCTATTAATTAGCAGGCATACTAATTTTAATATAATATACTTTCCTACTGCTCATATCAATAACAAATGAGAAGATGGTAAATGTCTCAAGTCTCCCAAACTCTGATGATCTAGGGATGTAAACTGTTGAGTGGTTTATTTATCCTAATTACTATGGATGGTGGGACAGAATGTACTGTTCTCATTTTTGAACATTTGGAATCTTAGCACGCTAATCTGACCCGACATTGATAGTTTACTGCTGATATGAGTCTGATTAAAGAAACTTAACCGTCCAACTTCCATAAGTTCATAAAATCTTGAAGTAATATGCGCTAAATGGCTGATTGCAAATATGATCTACCTTTCAAAGATTCCTTCATTGATGTGTTTTCTTTTCACCATTCATGCAGATTTGTTTTTCAAAGGTAGGAACAATACACTGGGGTAATTTTAACCTAACCCACTTGGCAACAAACTGACGGGATCATATCAGCTGCCTGGTTTGCACCCCACCCCATTTTATTCTCCATTGGATCTAGTGGGGAGTAAAATAAGGTGGGGTATAAATAACTTTGCTTAGAGGTGAAAATTTGTTTTCTCACTTATAGGACTGAATTTTTGGATGAGCTGGGAGTCCCGTACCGGGGTCAAAAACGGGAGATGACTCCACTCTGGCGGGCAGCAGGATGCTGGGGAGGCATTTTGTTGTAATGGCCAATTAACAGGCTGCTGCCAAGGTTGCCATCCAGTTGAGGATGGCAGCGCACCTCCCAGTGCTGCCAGCCCAATCAGCGAGCTGGCTGCTCAGCAGCCTCGACAGCGCCATCACTAGTGGTTGCAGGTGCTGATGTTGGATCATCAGGAGAAGGGCTCCTCAATGACAAGGTGCTCATGAAGACAGGTGAGATTTTTTAGGGGATTTCAGGGCGGGAGAGAGGGCCCTCTGTGGTTCATATAGTACCTATCAAAAAAGGGTCCCCCTTCTCCCCTCCCCACCTTCTACCCTCCACTTCTCTTCCCCCCTCCACTTCTCCCCACCCCCCCCCAACACCCCTCCACCCCCCAACATCGACCACTGGGAAACTACTGGGAGGCTGCCAGGATTTATCTGGTGGTCTCCTCTCACAGCAGTAGGCTGTACTGACATGGGCAAGGTGCCTTTGGGGGTGGGTAGGTGTCCCTTAAATGGTCAATTAATTACTGCAATTGGCCGTCCAGTGGTCGGCCATGTGTCTAAGGTTCCTGTCACTGGCATTTTGCCATGGTGGTGGGAAGGCGTTGGAGTCCGCTCCTGACACCCCGTCATATTGCAGCCCTCCTGCCCCCCAGCTTGTCTCCAAAGGGCTGGGAAAATTCAACTCATAATTCCTTTTAATCAAAATGAGGTTTTTCAATCAGCTATTTACTGATTTATGCACCTGCACCATTAAAATAATTAATATGTAGAAGTTGTGTTCATACATTCAATCCTTGTTTCCCAGAGGTTTTCAAATCTCTGGGCAAAATGATGATGGTCACAAGGTCATCTTTCAGAAGTAATGCTGAAAGTACTTCATTTCAGAGTGATATTGAGAAGCTGCCAAACTAAATATAGTCAAATGAATGTTTTTTAGTTTATCTTATATCATACTTTCTAGAATTTGGAGATGTTTCATACTTGTATCATGCTGTCATTTTAGGTAAAAGAAATGAAGGCTAGATCTCCTCTGGTGGGCCAAGTAAAAGACTGGCCAAATAAAAGTCTGTTTTGAGAAAAAAACTCCAGGGTGGATGATGTTACTGCTTGATTATATAATTATATTTCTGCATAAGTCAGAATTATAGAATCATACAGAAGAGAACAAGACCATTTAGCCCATTATGCTTGTGTTAGCTCTTTTAAAGAGCTATCCATTTAGTCCTACTCCCCTGCTCTTTCCCCATGGCCCTGTAATTTTCTCTACTTCCAATATTTATCCAGTTCCCTTTTAAAATTACTAGTGAAGCTCCCACCACCCTTTCAGGCAATGCATTCCAGAGCAGAATAACTCACTGTGTAACAAAAAATTCACCTCCTCTCACCTCTGGCCTTTTGTAAATTACCTTAAATCTGTGTGTGTCATCTGGTTATTGGCCTTCCTGCCATGCCAGTGGAAACAATTCCTCCTTTTTCCCTTGTCACACCTTTCATGATTTGAATGCCTCTATTAAATCATCCCTTAACCTTCTCGGCTTTCCGGACAATCCCAACTTCTCTGGACTCTCCACATTACCGAAATCTCTTATTGTTGATACCGTTTTAGTAAATCTCTGTACTCTTGGTGCCTGACAACTTTCCTAAAGGAAGATATATGTGCCTGGCTCAGATATAGTTAAATAGAAATCATAAAGAAGTGTTAGTTCCTTTGCCAGATTTAGTTTAAAGGAAAAAAAGACAAAAAACAAACATATTTAGATTACAAACTTACCACATAGGATTTTGAAGGAGAGATATACCTTGGAAATTCTATCCCCATCCCCACTTGTATATGTTTCTCTGCTTTATCTGAATAAAAATAAAAATTGAGCTATGATGCAGGTACTCCTTGTCTCTATCATGGAACTTCACTGGAAGATTCATATTTTGATTGAACCCGATTCATATACAAATAACAGAGATGAATGATTATCCTGCAATTTCATTTCATTACCATGTGAATATTATGCAGAAATTTTGATCAGGTAACTAACTAAGAGGTAGGTAGACTGCACAGAATATTCATATACCTGATCAATGGAAATGATGAGCTTGATGGATTAAATGGTTTGTCCCTGTTCCATAATTTCTTACGTCTGTACCAATGCACTTTCAGAAGACCACTGTTACTTAAGATCACAAGAAATAAATTCCAATAGTTATAATTAGTTATATTCAACTGCCTATTGGAAAAGTTTTAATTAATCACACAGCTAGTGAGAGGCTGTATCTGTTGAAGAAATATGTCTATTTACTGACGGGCATGAGCTCCAATGCAATACAGTGCCCTCCCAACTTATAATGAGCATGTTTGTGCAGACATAATTTATCCATTCTATAATGTGCTAAGGCTATGGGTGGAATCATCCCAGAAATCAGCAAAGTCTGATATCAGGTGGGGAAAGCGGTGTTTTACCCGCCGATGGCAATGGTGGCTTTATCCACAGTATCGTGTGGCACTTTGCTGAAAAAATGCAAGGGCACGGGTTTCATGTCAGATCACTGGTAGGTCAGCCTCTGATTTGCCCACCCCGGCATCACTTCAGACCTTAAGTAATCCATACACCATATTTAAAGGGCGCCCCTGCGCAGAGCTAGCACTCTCTAAGGGATCAGAAGCTGCTTGAAAGTTAAGGCTGCCAAAGGGAGGGAACATGCTGCCCACAAATTTAGTGATGCCTCCCTGGAGCGCCTACTGGATGCAGTGGAGGCCTCTGTGAAGTCCTCTGCCCCCACACTGGGCAAAGACCAGCAAGCAAGGTTACCAATCAAGAATGGAAGGCAGTGGCAGTGGTGGTCAGCGCCAACATCCTGCAAGAAAGGACAGCCACCCAGTGCTGAAAGAGGATGAACGATCTCCTCCGTTCTGCCAGGGTAAGTCACTCTTTTCATCACTGTCAACTCACACACTCACAAACCCATCACACATCCACAGGGATCTCACTCACTGCCAGTTCAAGGGACATTGCCATTCACTCTGTCACACACACCTTCATCTGCCCTGCAAATCATATCCTCATCCTGTCCATGGCATCAACTCAGCACCCACAAAAGCCAGGTGTCCTTCTCATCTGGCCTGGCAGGCGTCCTGCATACACTCTCTCCATCTGTATACATGCAAGGCAAGCTGGCACATAACAAAAGGAAGACATTGCAGACCGATGGAGGAATACCCAACATCAAGGTCCTCACAAACTTTGAAAGTAGAGCCATCCAGCTGGCTCACAACTATCTGGACCTTTCCTGTGCTGATGGTGAGGTCAGCAGCATTCAATCAAGTGAGGATCCAGCAATGCAACATCTATCAGACAACCATGCTGTGAGTGAATTCCCTGTTCCGCAGTCTCCTGCCATGCACTAATTATTTCTCCTTCACAGGGCCGAGACCTGGAGTGCCCCAGCCTGTTTTCGGAGTCTTGCTGTGTGGCAATGGCACCCTCCTTGACCTCTGGAGCTGGAGCTGGGGTCACAGGAAGAGGGGATTTGGATGGGCCGGACACTCCTGGAGTCACCTTGGTGGGTGACCCTGCTGATCCTCCTCCCTAAGGGTGCACAAGTGCCCCAGGTTGACTCCTTGAGAGGATGGGGCAGCTGCAGTGAGCTCGAGATGTCCCGCCCTCCTCTCACATTGGCACTGATGGATGTCTAGGAGTGCTTCATCTGGGAAGCAGCTGAGGGGGTTCACAAGCCAGATCCTCAACTCCAGCCCGAGGACACGACAGAAGAGAAATCCGCAGACACTGACATTGAAGACCTGTCACAGCGCTCACCCTCCACCACACACCTGAGTGGGACCTAGTTCTAGAGTAGCTTCAGGATCACAATCTGGTGAGCACATTGCACTGTCTGGTCCACAGCACATGGACCTGCTGGAGGCCAGAAAACTGAGCCAGATGGTGAGCCTCTGAACTCGGTCATACCCCAGTTGCTGGGGCTGCAAAGGCAAGCCCAGGAACATCAGAAAGGATGTCCACTGCACTCTTCAGATTGCAAGGCACAATGGAAGAGTCTGTGTGCTTTCAGTCTGAGGTGATAGCGCCGGCATGCCAATGCACTGAGGTCAACACTGGTAGGATGTTGGCCACCATGGAGACCTTGGTTCATGACTTTGGTCCTGCACTGCTGCAGGAGCTGCACTGCATCGCTGAAGCACTCGCTGATGTCCATCGGTACCAATGTGAGAGGAGGGTGGGACATCTCAAGCTCACTCCAGCTGCCCCACCCTCTCAAGGAGTCAGCCTGGGGCACTTGTGCACCCTTAGGGAGGAGGATTAGCAGGGTCACCTACCAAGATGACTCCAGGAGTGTCCGGCCCATCCAAATGCCCTCTTCCTGTGACCCCAACAGCTCCAGCTCCAGAGGCAAGGAGGGTGCCATTGCCACACAGCAAGACTCCGAAAGCAGGCCAGGGCCCTCCAGATCTCAGCCCTCTTGTGGATGCCTGCCAAGACTATCACAGACAACAGGGTGTAGCAGTCAGCAGGCCACCTCTACCTCCGCTGTGGATGTCAGGGGAGCACCAAGATGTAGCAGCAGGGTTAGAAAGAGCAAGAAGACTTAGTTGCACAACATGAGCACGGGTGTTAATCACTTGTACTTAATGTTGACCATTGTAAATACACTCCCAAGAATGTCTCTTTGTCTATGGTTTCTTGTTATGTTGAGCATTGTTCGTGTCAATCAGATGTGAAACTTTGTTTCATGCACAAAACAAAGGCTACAGTTGGAGTCCAGGCCCCCCACTCCATCTGCAGTGTGTAACCTTTTGAGCACAGTGATTGTTCAGCTTCAAACTCTCTGTCCAGATTAGTGATGTGAGCACCTCCAGGTGGCTTGCGTTTGCTGAAAGAATCTCGTACCCAAGCGTAACTGGGGTCTGTGATTTCTCTGTGTGCTCTCAGCACCTTTGTGGGGGTGGGGGGGGGGGGAGTTGGTTGCCATTCCTGAAAGATGAAGGTGTAGTGCTGAAGGAAACAGGTGATGAAGCCTGCCAAAGGAGCAAGTTGTCTTAAAGTCCATGTGGCTGCTGTTTCTCAGCAGCGTCTCGATGAAATGAGCCTTTTCACAGAGCGTATGTGCGCTGCCCTCAGCCAGACAGTGTCAGACGATTCCAGATGCAATATGAAGATTTCAGGAGTGTCCGCACTGCATCACGTCATCATCCTCCTGGAATCTTGTGACAATGAGGGTCTCAGGACTATGTCTGCCTCATCTGGCCAGTGTAATGGCCTCATCGCCTGCACCCTGACCTTCCAGGACCTCATAACCCTCATCCCCTTCAACTTCCTCCTCATCGGAGGAAACGTGCAGCTCTTGCACCTGCTCATCACCCTCTTCCTGCCTTTGCATCACCAGGTTGTGTAGCTCACAGCAAGCCACTATGATACGCGACGCCCTCTGGGGACTGTACTGCAGTGCTCCACAAGATCTGTCCAGGCACCGGAACCTCAATTTCAGGATGCCAATGGTGTGCTCAACCAAACTCCGGGTTGCAGCATGAGCCTTGTTGTACCTTCTTTCACCAGGAGTTGAGGCCGTCCCATGGACGTCATCAGCCATGTCCTTTGTGAGTAGCCCTTGTTCCCAAGGAGCCAATCCTGCATCCTGTGTGGTCCCTGGAAGAAGTCAGGGATCTGAGACCTGCTGAGGATAAAAGAGTCATGGATGCTTCAGGGGTATCTTGCATACACCTGCATCATCTATTTGTTATGGTCGCAGACAAGTTGAACATTGAGAAAGGGATGCCTTTGTGGTTCACGTACTGATTTGCTTGTTGCCAGGGAGATTTAAGAGCCACGTGGGTGTAGTCGATGGCACCCTGCACATGTGGAAATCCAGAAATTTCAGCAAATCCCAGCGCTCTTGCTTCCTGGTTTGCCTGATCCATGTCGAAATTAACAAAGTTGTGTGCCTTGGCAAAAAGGGCGTGCATGATTGCTTGGATACATTTGTGGATGGAGGCTTGCAAGATCCTGCAAAGGTCCCCAGTGGAGCCCTGGAAGGAGCCATTGCCGTAGAAATTGAGTGCTACTGTAACTTCAACTACCAATGGAAGTGGATGCCCCCCAAGTCCCCATGGTGCCAAATCCTGCAGAAGGTGGCATATGTGCGTGACCAGTTCCCTTAACATGTGCAGTCTTCAGCGACACTGGTTCATACTCATTTGCAGGTAGCACATGCACCACCTGTTGATCCTGGGTCTAGCGATATGCCTTTGAATGATGGCTCTTTGGGGTTCATCCTCGGCATGCAGAGGATGCCATGCCCCTTAGTCTTCAGTGTTCTGCTCCTCCCTTTGGCAAGCTAGGCACCTCCATTGCATTCTTCGCCTTCTCTCCTGCCTTTGAGCAATCACCAGCAAGATCACCAGACTCCATGTTCCTTATGGTCTCCTCCCTGTAGTATCAAAGAGAGAAATGCAAGGGTCAGCAATTGTCTCCTAAGGGCCACTCTTAGTCAAGTCATCGCCTGCGGCTGCCTCTCAAGACCTGTTAACATATGTCAGAGAGTCCAGGCCACCACATGGATGCTCAGTGTTTAGTGCACATGATGCCTCACCATGCCCACACCCAGCACCACCCCACACCACATGACTGAGTGGTGGCAGTGTCAGCCACTTGACTGCATCCTAAACTCTCATCTCAGGTGCAGGCATTTTCCTAACTCGGATTCCAAGGTTTCACGGTTTGCTTGCACCATGAGGGTGACTTTTCAATGTCAACTAAAATATAATGCAAGCGACGAGGTGTGCACCCCTCTGTCAGTGTTCGAAGGCCACCTTTCCCAACAGGATCCTCAGGTTTGCCTAGTCGTGCAATGGTTCTGCAGCACCATAGCATTCATTCGAGTTTGAAGGTGTGCACGCGAGTGGTTAATAGCAGAGGAGCAATCGTTGGCACTGTGAGGAATTAGTGCTGCTTGAGTGTGCACACTTAATAATGGTTGGGGTAATGGCATGTTTTGCCATTACCCCAGCTGTTTTCTCTCCACCCCCCGCAAAAGGTGCTTTTGTTCAAACTTCAGTCAGTGCTGCCATGATTCCCTCGGCACTGTCGTCCTTGCCCCAAAGTTGCCTTCTCCCACTTCCCCCATTGCACTGTTGTCCTTGCCCTGTGGTTGCTTTTTCCCACTTCCCCCTTTGCATTGTTGTCCTTTCCCTGGCACCACAAGCCAGCCACGAAGAAGCAGTTGCGGACACTTGCCTTGCCTGAATCCGCAGAGCCGCTGGGATCGTCGTGAGCACTGTGCAACATTGTGTGCACTCACCTCCAAGTTCCCCTTGAAGTTGAGGTCTCCAGGTTCACGCCTTTTAAAGGCATTTGTAAATTACGCCATCTTGAAATCCCGCCAATGTGGGAGTTAAATTTGACATGGGGGTATGATTCTGTCATGTGGCCACAATAATTGTATACAAATTTATTAAAATTAACTTCCTGACGATCGATGGTGGGAAATTGGGCCCTCCATTAACTGGTGGGGGTTGGACAGTCGCTTCCTGGGCTTACGTCATCAGGAAACGCAATTAGTGCCTTCTATTTTGACGCCATGCCTGTCAATAATGATTCAGTTCCTCTGCCCTGGAGAAGGACTTGCTTATCATGAATCAGATTATGAAGCATGGCTGTTTAGTATTCATCACTGTTTAGTATTGATCTATGCTTTGGACATGAAACAACATCAAAAAGATAGTGAAAAGACAGCCTTGCTGTGATTTTGTTTGGAGCAATAGAGAGGTCATTGGAGAGCCACAATTCCAGTGGAGAAAGGTGAAAGCAAGTTCTTTGTCAAGACTCAGGTTCAATGTTAAAGTGAAATTCTCCGATTTCGCCACCGAACACACCTGTCACAATCAGGCATGGAAAATCCTAGCCAAAAAATATAAAATGGAAGAATGCTGTGAGTGCTGAAAATCTGAAATAAAAGCAGAAAATGCTGGAAGCACTTAGCAGTTTGGCAGTATCTGTGGATATTGCTATATATATATATCCATATATATAATGTATGGTTATTGCTCATCAGCATCCACAATGCCCTAAACTGCTACTTGAAAAAACATCTTTAATATTGAACCTGAGTCTTGACAAAGAGCTTGCTTTCCCCTTTCTCCACTGGAATTGTGGCTCTCCATTGACCTCTCTATTGCTCCAAACAAAATCACAGCAAGGCTGTCTTTTCACTATCTTTTTGATGTTTCACGTCCAAAGCATAGATCAATACTAAACAGTGATGAATACTAAACAGCCATGCTTCATAATCTGATTCATGATAAGCAAGTCCTTCTCCAGGGCAGAGGAACTGAATCATTATTGACAGGCATGGCGTCAAAATAGAAGCCAACTTTACTCAATACTTTTTAGATTTTTTTGTTCTATTTCATTTTCAAGGGAATTATAAATAGATTTATACAAAGGGAGTATAGTGCTTCTCTGCCATGTAGTTCCCTGCCTTTTTTATATTTACAGATATAATAATGGATAAAATTGATCTATATATATAGTGTATATATATATATATATATATATATATTCATGTGCACTTCACTCATACAATATCATAGTAAATACAGTTGTTTCTGCCTATAATAAATAGAGCACTTAAAGCATTGTAACCAGCATTTTAAAAAATTGATATTAATGCAAATGATCATAATCTTTTGGTTGACATATGCTACTATCCGTTTTATATGTGGACGCTTAAATGAAAGGCGACTATCTTTCTGGTCATTCATTGGAAATATTCTGGTAAATATGATGAAAGGCTAAATCTGGATTATAAGATTACAATTAAATTACTGTGTAATGTAACTGGATGACATCTTGGTGGAGGCCAGCTTCTCTTTTTGAAATTTTAGGGCCTTTTGAAATATTTTGTACAATACCTTAATTAGCTGTCATTAAAGGGAAGTTTGTACAAGATTCCTTGGATTCTCTTTAAGTCATGACATGGACACATCTGCAGATTTCTATACTAGGAAAGGAAGTGGAACAGAAAGTCATCTGACAGTCATCTTTATTCTTTATCATCAAAGGAAAGAAAGGCTGTCTGAGGAAAAAAAATCACATTCAGCCAGTGAGACTGTTAAATCTCTATTGATATAATCCAGGTGCTAGGAGGGTGCTCTAAATTTAATCCTGTGCAAAATCTTTCACAGATTACACAGCATGTGACAGACAGAGCTAAGCGATCCCACAGCCAACAGATCAAATTAGAGCCTTGCTGTCCTGTCACATCAGTCATGAATGGTGGTGGATAATTAAACAACTAACTGGAGGATGAGGCTCCCCAAATATCCCAATCCTCAATGATGGAGGAGCCTAGCACATCAGTGCAAAAGACAAGCCTGAAAGCATTTGCAGCCACCTTCAGCCAGAAGTGTCAAGTGGATGATAAAACTCAGCTTCCTCGAGGTGCCCAGCATCACATTTGTCAGTCTTCAGCCAATTTGATTCACTTCATGTGATATCAAGAAACAGCTGAAGGCATTGGAAGGCTATGGGTCCTGACAACATTCCACCAATAGCACTGAAGACTTGTGCTCCAGACCCAACCCTAGCCAAGCTGTTCCAGTACAGCTACAACACTGGCATCTACCCCACAATGTGGTAAATTCTTCAGGTACATCTTGTCCACAGAAAGCAGGACAAATCTAACCCAGCCAATTCCTGCCTACTCGTGATCATCAGCAAAGTGATAGAAGGTGTCGTATCAAACGGCACTTACACAGCAATAACCTGTTCACTGATGGCCAGTTTGAGTTCCCCCAGGCCACTCGTCTCCTCACCTCATTATACCCTTGGTTCAAACACAGACAAAAGTGCTCAACTCCAGAGGTGAAGTGAAAGTGACTGCCCTTGACATCAAGGCAGCATTTGACTGATCAAGTATGGCATCAAAGTGCCCTAACAAAACTGAAGTCAATAAGAATCAGGGGGAAAGCTCTCCAGTTGGAGTTATATTTGGCACAGAGGAAGATGGTTGTGGTTGATGGAGATCAACCACCTCAGTCCCAGGACATCACTACAGGAGTTCTCAGAATAGTGTTCCAGGCCCAACCATCTTCTGCTGCTTCATCAACGATCTTCCTTCCATCATAAGGTCAGAAGCAGGGATGTTTGCTGATGACTGCACAATGTTGACCATATTCATATGCAACAGGACCTGGATAACATTCAGGCTTGGGCTGATCAATGGCAAATAACATTTGCGCCACACAATTGCCAGGCAATGATCATCTCCAACAGGATAGAATCTAATCACCTCCCCTGACATTCAATGACATTACCATCGCTGAACCCCCAGTCTCAACATCCTGGGGGTTATCATTGACCAGAAACTGAACTGGATCAGCCATATCACACACAGAATCTCAAAGTGCAGAAGAGGCCCTTCAGCCCATCGAGTCTGCACCATCGAGTCTGCACCGACATGTAAGAAACACTTGACCTACCTACCTCATCCCATTTACCAGCACTTGGCCCATAGCCTTGAATGCTATGACGTAGCAAGTGCTCATCCAAGTATTTTTTAAAGGTTGTGAGGCAACCCGCCTCTATCACCCTCCAAGGCAGCGCATTTCAGACTGTCACCATCCTCTGGGTAAAAAAGTTTTTCTTCACATTCCCCCTAAACCTCCTGCCCCCTCACCTTGAACTTATGTCCCCTTCAACTAAGGGGAACAGCTGCTTTCTATCCACCCTGTCCATGCCCCTCATAATCTTATACACCTCGATCAGGTCGCCCCTCAGTCTTCCCTGCTCCAACGAAAACAACCCAAGTCTATTCAACCTCTCTTCATAACTTAAACATCCTGATAAATCTCCTCTGCACCCCCTCCAGTGCAATCACATCCTTCCTATAATGTGGCGACCAGAACTGCATACAGTACTCCAAGGTTCTATACAACTCCAACATGACCTCCCTACTTTTGTAATCTGTGCCTCAATTGATGAAGGAAAATGTCCCATATGCCTTTTTCACCACCCCACTAACATGCCCCTCCACCCTCAGAGATCTATGGACACACACGCCAAGGTCCCTTTGTTCCTTAGAACTTCCTAGTGCCATGCCGTTCATTGAATACTTCCTTGTCAAATTACTCCTTCCAAAGTGTATCACCTCACACTTTTCAGGGTTAAATTCCATCTGCCACTTATCTGCCCATTTGACCATCCCATTTATGTCTTCCTGTAGCCCAAGACACTCAACCTCACTGTTAACGACCCGGCCATCCACAAACTTACTAATCCTACCCCCCACATAATCATCTATGTCATTTATATAAATGACAAATAATAGGGGACCCAGCACAGATACCTGTGGTACGCCACTCGACACTGGCTTCCAGTCACTAAAGCATCCTTCTGTCATCACCCTCTGTCTCCTACAACTAAGCCAATTTTGAATCCACCTTATCAAATTACCCTGTATCCCATGTGCATTTGCCTTCTTCATAAGTCTCCCATGTGGGATCTTGTCAAAGGCTTTGCTGAAATCCATATAAATTACATCAACTGTACTACCCTCATCTACACATCTGGTCACCTCCACAAAAAATTCAATCGAAATTGTTAGGCATGATCTCCATCTGACAAAGCCATGCTGACTATCCCTGATCAAACCTTGCCTCTCCAAGTGGAAGTAGATTCTCTCCTTCAGAATTTTCTCCAATAGTTTCCCTGCCACTGACGTGAGACTCACTGGCCTGTAGTTCCCTGGCTTATCTCTAGAACTTTCTTAAATAGCAGAACCACATTAGCTGTTCTCCAGTTCTCTGGCACCTACCCCCATGGCCAGAGAGGAATTAAAAATTTGGATCAAAGCTCTTGCGATCTCCTCCCTTGCCTCCCTCAGCGGTCTGGGACACAAATCATCTGGACCTGGAGATTTGTCCACTTTTAAGCCTGCCAACACCTCCAATACCTTGTCACTCCCTATATCAATTTGCTTAAGAACCTCGCAGTCTCTCTCCCCGAGTTCGATAGTTTCATCCTCATTCACTTGGGTGAAGACGGATGTGAAGTATTCATTCAACACTCTAGTGATGTCCTCTGGCTCCACCCATAGATTGCCCCCTTGATCCCTTATGGGCCCTACTTTTTCCCTGGTTATCCTCTTCCCATTGATATACTTATGGAATATCTTGGGATTTTCCCTACTTTTACCAGCCAGAGCTTTCTCATATCCTCTCTTTGCTCTCCTAATTGCTTTCTTAAGCTCCACCCTGCACTTTTTGTACTCCACTAATGCCTCCACTGATTTGCTTCCCTTGTACCTGCTAAAAGCCTCTCTTTTCCTTCTCATCGTAACCTGAATATCTCTGGTTATCCATGGTTCTCTGGGCTTGTTACTCCTTCCTATCACCCTAGAGGGAACATGTTGAGCCTGTACCCTCCCCATTTCCTTTTTTAACGCCCCCCACTGCTCTGTAGATTTTCCCACAAGTAGCTGTTCCCAGTCTACCTTGGCTAGATACTGCCTTATTTTACTAAAATCCACTCTCCCCCAATCCAAAACAATTTTTTGCAACTTGTCTATTTCTTTGTCCATAACAAACTTAAACTGTACCATAGATAAAAACAAAGAGAACTGCGGATGCTGGAAATGCAAAACAAAAACAGAATTACCTGGAAAAACTCAGCAGGTCTGGCAGCATCGGCGGAGAAGAAAAGAGTTGACGTTTCGAGTCTTCATGACCCTTCGACAGAACTTGATTTCGAGTCCAGGAAAGAGTTGAAATATAAGCTGGTTTAAGGTGTGTGGGGGGGGGGGGCGCGGAGAGAGAGAGAGAGACAGAGGTGCTTGTGTAGACAAACAAGCAGTGATAGAAGCAGATCATCAAAAGATGTCAGTGACAATGGGACAAAAGAACACATAGGTGTTAAAGTTAAAGTTGGTGATATTATCTAAACGAATGTGCTAATTAAGAATGGATGGTAGGGCACTCAAGGTACAGCTCTAGTGGGGGTGGGGGGAGCATAAAAGATTTAAGAATATTTAAAAATAAGTGGGAAAAGAAAAATCTGTAAAATTTATAGGGAAAAAAAAAGGGGGGGAAAAAAGGGGGGAAACAGAAAGGGGGTGGGGATGGGGGAGGGAGCTCACGACCTAAAGTTATTGAATTCAATATTCAGACCGGAAGGCTGTAAGGTGCCTAGTCGGAAGATGAGGTGTTGTTCCTCCAGTTTGCGTTGGGCTTCACTGGAACAATGCAGTAAGCCAAGGACAGACATGTGGGCAAGAGAGCAGGGTGGAGTGTTAAAATGGCAAGCGACAGGGAGGTTTGGGTCATTCTTGCGGACAGACCGCAGGTGTTATGCCTTCCACAACTTTTTCTCCGGTACATCGATGATTACTTCGGTGCCGCTTCATGCTCTCGTCGGGACTTGGAAAAATTTTTTAATTTTGCTTCCAATCTCCACCCCTCCATCATTTTCACGTGGTCCATCTCTGACACTTCCCTTCCCTTCCTTGACCTCTCTGTCTCAATCTCTGGTGATAGACTGTCCACTAATATCCATTACAAACCCACCGACTCCCACAGCTACCTCGACTACAGCTCCTCACACCCCGCTTCCTGTAAGGACTCCATCCCATTCTCCCAGTTCCTTCGCCTTCGTCGCATCTGTTCCGATGATGCTACCTTCAAAAACGGTTCCTCTGACATGTCCTCCTTCTTCCTTAACCGAGGTTTTCCACCCACGGTCGTTGACAGGGCCCTCAACCGTGTCCGGCCCATCTCCCGCGCATCCGCCCTCACGCCTTCTCCTCCCTCCCAGAAACATGATAGGGTCCCCCTTGTCCTCACTTATCACCCCACCAGCCTCCGCATTCAAAGGATCATCCTCCGCCATTTCCGCCAACTCCAGCATGATGCCACCACCAAACACATCTTCCCTTCACCCCCCTTATCGGCATTCCGTAGGGATCGCTCCCTCCGGGACACCCTGGTCCACTCCTCCATCACCCCCTACTCCTCAACCCCCTCCTATGGCACCACCCCATGCCCACGCAAAAGATGTAACACCTGCCCCTTCACTTCCTCTCTCCTCACCGTCCAAGGGCCCAAACACTCCTTTCAAGTGAAGCAGCATTTCACTTGCATTTCCCCCAACTTAGTCTACTGCATTCGTTGCTCCCAATGTGGTCTCCTCTACATTGGAGAGACCAAACGTAAACTGGGCGACCGTTTTGCAGAACACCTGCGGTCTGTCCGCAAGAATGACCCAAACCTCCCTGTCGCTTGCCATTTTAACACTCCACCCTGCTCTCTTGCCCACATGTCTGTCCTTGGCTTACTGCATTGTTCCAGTGAAGCCCAACGCAAACTGGAGGAACAACACCTCATCTTCCGACTAGGCACCTTACAGCCTTCCGGTCTGAATATTGAATTCAATAACTTTAGGTCGTGAGCTCCCTCCCCCATCCCCACCCCCTTTCTGTTTCCCCCCTTTTTTTCCCCCCTTTTTTTTTCCCTATAAATTTTACAGATTTTTCTTTTCCCACTTATTTTTAAATATTCTTAAATCTTTTATGCTCCCCCCACCCCCACTAGAGCTGTACCTTGAGTGCCCTACCATCCATTCTTAATTAGCACATTCGTTTAGATAATATCACCAACTTTAACTTTAACACCTATGTGTTCTTTTGTCCCATTGTCACTGACATCTTTTGATGATCTGCTTCTATCACTGCTTGTTTGTCTACACAAGCACCTCTGTCTCTCTCTCTCTCTCCGCGCCCCTCCCCCACACACCTTAAACCAGCTTATATTTCAACTCTTTCCTGGACTCGAAATCAAGTTCTGTCGAAGGGTCATGAAGACTCGAAACGTCAACTCTTTTCTTCTCCGCCGATGCTGCCAGACCTGCTGAGTTTTTCCAGGTAATTCTGTTTTTGTTAAACTGTACCATGTTGTGGTCGCTATCACTAATATGCTCCCCCACCACCACCTCAGCCACCTGTCCGACTTCATTCCCCATAAATACTGTGCCTACAAAAGCAGGTCAGGGTTTGGGAATTATGTTGCAGGTAACTCACTTCCTGGCTCCCCAAAGCCTGTCCACCACCTACAAGGCACAAATCAGGAGTGTGATGGAACACTCTCCTGAATTAGTAGCTCCAACAACACTCAAGAAACTCAACACCTTCCAGGACAAAGCAGCCAACTTGATTGGCACCTCATCCACCAACTTGAACATTCATTCTCTCCAACAATGACGCAAAGTGGCAGCACCATGTACCATATACAAGATGCACTGCAAGTACTCATCAAGCCCCCTTCGACAGCACCTTTCAAACCCACCACCTCTACCACTTAGAAGGACAAGACACTTAGATGAATGGGAACACCACCACAAGCAAGTTCCCCTTCAAGCTACATACCACTCTGACTTGGAACTATGTCACTGTTCCTTCATTGTCACCGGGTTAAAGTCCTGGAACTCCCTTCCTAGCAAAACTATGGTGTACCTAAACCATGTGGACTGCAGTGGTTCAAGAAGGCAGCTCACCACCATCTTTTCATGAGCAAACTTCCAAACCATGACCGCTACCATCGAGAAATACAAGGACAGTGGATACATGGGGACACCATTATCTTCAAGTTCCCCTCCAAGCCACTCACCAACCTGACTTGGAAATGTATCACCATTCCTTCTCTGTTGCTGGGTCAAAAGTCTGAGACTCTGTCCCAAACAGCACTGTGGGTGTACCTACACCACATGGACTGCAGCGGTTCAAGAAGCAGCCCACCACTGCCTTCTCAAGGGATGGGCAATAAATGCTGGCCTAGGAAGAAATGCCTACATCTCATGAAAGAATAAAAAGATCCTTCTTCAGAACTGAGCTTTCATATTTTCTGCTGCCTGCTCAGTACTCTACTCTGTAACTTTAGCTGTCAATAATTTCTGACATTAGTCAATAGTATTTTGATTTGTTCACTGAACTGATGAGATCCACAGACTTAAGCCAACTCATGGTAATTCAGAACATAGAAACATGGAGAATTTACAGCACAGAAATAGGCTAATCGTTCTATTGTGTCTATGCTAGTGGAAAAAGAGCTATCCAGCCTAATATATTTTGTACTCCCTGGTCCATAGCCTTGTAGGTTACAGCACTTCAAGTGCATACACAAATGCATTCAATGTTTCTGCCTCTCTCATCCTTATGGACAGTGAGTTCCAGAAAACCCTCATCCTCTGGATGAAAAAATTACACCTCAAGTCTCCTCCAATCCTTCTGGCAACTGCTTTAAATCTATCCTTCCTGCTTATTGACCTCTCTGCTAAGGGAAATAGGTTCTCTTTTTTCATTCTTTCATTCTCCTCATTATTTTATACACCTCAATTAAACTGTACTCTAGCCACCTCTGCTCCAAAGGAAACAACCCCAGCATATCCAATCTTTCCTCATAGCTATAGTTCCCCATTCCTGGCAACATCCTCCTAAATCTCATCTGTATTCTCTCATACAATCATATACTTGCTGTAATGCAATAACCAGAACTGTACATAATACTTTAGCTGTGACCTAACTAGTCTTTTACACAGTTCTAGCATAACCTCCTTGCTTACATTCTATGCTACAAGTAATAAAGGACAGTGTCCTGTATGCCTTCTTAAGCCTGCCCAGCCACCTTCAAGATTCTGTGGATGTGTACTCCTCTGTCCCTCTATACTTCTCATTATCCTATCATTACCTCTACCACTGAAGGTTTTTGATCCTGTTACCTTGCTTGTCTGTAAAAAAATAGGTCTCATGAACTAATGGATGGAGCCCAACAAAACTTTATACACAGGTAGGGTATGGCTCAAGGAAGAGCTGATTAATTTTTGGCAAAGTTGCAGAAAAGGATCCAGATCCTGGAAATTTTTAAAGGATCCATCCACTAACATTGGGAGATAGGGTGAATTGACTTTAGATTGTTTGATTTGGAATGTTGATTGTTTTAGAGTGTTGTGGATTGTCTGAGCTGCTGTGGTGAGATTTGTCATAGTTGTCAAAACATGAGCAGGGTTTTCAGAGCAGATTGTTGGATGTGGGTGTTGGAACTCTTAATAAAAAGATTTCTTTTGTCAGCTTTGTAGTTACAGGGCATCAACCAGGCAGGGAAATTGTCAAGGAAAAGCTGCTTAGTTGTAATAATATTGAGTTAACACAGGGTGGTAGAGTATGTGCTCTAATGACTACCACCTTCACTTATTTATTGTGCATTCCCTATTCTTGTTTGCCCTGTTCAAATGCATTACAAAACACTTTTTCAGAATTGAATGCCATTTTCCACTTTTCTACCCACCTGATCAGTTTATTGATATCTCCTTGCAGTTATCACTGTGTTCTTCCTCACTATCAGTTGTATGACCAACTTCTGTATTATATGCAAGTTTCTTAATCATGCCCCCTACATTATGTATAAAACATTGATAAGCAAGGAATCTGGTACTGAGCTCTGGGAACTCCACTGAAGACAAACCTTCCAGTCACAAAAAAATCTGTCAACCATTACCTTTTGCTTCTTGCCACTGGATTGAACTTGCCACTTTCCCTTGGATCCTATGAGCTGTTTTTTTGACCAGTCTGGATGGGACCTAGTCAAAAGCCTTGCAACAATCATGTGAACTACATCAAATGTGCTCCACTCATCATCCCTCCTTGTTTCTTCTCAAAAAAATTAATCAAGTTAGTCAGACACAACCTTCCCTTCACAAATCTAAATGGACATTAACCTTGAGGAGATTGGTATGACCAGAGTGGAAGATGAGCAAAGGGTATGAATGAGATAGAGGGATTTGCTGGAAAGATTTGTGTTGGATGCTGGGGTCATTTAATTCAACATTATTATGCCATAAGGCTTCACACACTGGGGCTATCTGAACCAAGCCAGGATGAATCTGTTGCAAGCTTCTCTGGCATCTAGGTGAGCACTCTGCAGGCACTCTGGCCACCTCTGGCTCCTTCTCATTCTCCTCTGAGGATGCAGAGCAGTCCTCACCTTCCTCCTCCAGCTGTACCAGTTTTCTCTCTTCAGCACAATATTTTTCAAGGTATGACAGACCAATAACGTTTTGGAGACCATTGCTAGTAGATATTAAAGGGCACCCCAGACCTGTCCAAGCACAAGAATAGCATTTTCAGCAACCCATTGTCTTGCTCTAGTGGTGCTCATTGTGGCTCTGCTTGAATATTTCCTTTGCATCAGTGGTTGGGGTCCTCAGTGGTGTTATCAGCCAGGTCCTTAGCAAGTAGGCATTGACTCCAAGGAGGCACCCACTGACTCTGTTTGGAGGCGCAAAGACATTTGGAGGATGTGACTAGTGCAGAATGAGGGCATCATGGCATTTTCCAGGATATCTTGCAAGGACATGCATGAAAACCTTGCGGTGGTCATAAACTCGCTGCAATGGAAATGAAAGTGAAAGTGGAAGTGAGGAAAGGCACCTTTATTGCCACATGTGTACAGTCTGTACCTGTGGGAATGCAGACACTGCTGCAAAAGCGAGAAACCTCTTGTTCTCACTGCCCTCATCAGTAGAAAAATGAATGTAAGGGCTAGCCCTGGCAAACATGCCATTGGTCATTTGTGGGCAGCAGATTGTGAAATCCTGCGAATGTCATCAGCAGACCCATCAAAGGAACAGGAGGCAAAGAAATATTGTGGTGTGGTAACCTTGATGGCCGCTAGTAGTGTTTGTCCACCTGACCACTGGGAAGGAGATCTTGTTCCAGGATGTTGCAGGTGTCTGCATCAACCTGGCATGAAAATTTGAGCCTCCGGAGTCCCTGTTGCTCAATCATGTGGAGAAAGCTGATCCTCTGCATTTATACCCTGTGCTGTGGGTCTCGCCTCCTTTGAGCTGGTTTCCTGTGTCCACTCCTTCTGCCTTGTGGCTGAGGAGAAGACAGATAATGCTGCTGCTGCTGCTGGTATTGCTGCTGCTATTCCTGCTGCTACAGGTGTTAGTATTTCTGCTCCTCTTGTTTCTCATCAGAGACCCAAGATAGAGCAGCACAAGTTGCTCCCATGATACAGTGAAGACTGACAGCAGGGAAGTGCAGATCAAAGTCAACACAATCCAAGAGAGGTATAATGACCTTCAGAAGGTTGAAAATAACCAGCAAATCAGTGAAGTATAATCTCAGAAGTGCTGTGAGCATAAAGCTTTCACATAGACAGGGAATAAGCTGTCCAGTTTCAGACTTTAAAGGCTTTCCAGCCTATCAATTTCACAGAGCATTGTATTCTCATTGTGCTTTCATCTAGTTGACCCTGACCAGTTTCACACCTCAGGAGATCTGTACTCTGGCTGTTAAAGCCAGAATGCTGGGTTAACGTCAGAATTAATTGCCTCTTAGTATATCTACATTAGAGATCTGACATCTCCACCGAATTTCCTGCAAGCTGCCGGACACACCCAAATAAAAACCAGAAATGAGTGGGATCTTGTTGGATCTCTGACTTGACAAGATTTTTTGTGGATGTAACTGTCCTGCTTGTGCTCAAACCCATCCTCCCTTGCCAGTTAAAATGTTGTCCCTATTGTCTGTTCTATCTCCCTTTGACTCCTTGTGGGTCTATAGTGGATTTCCAGGAGAATGATTGCCCCATTTTTGTTCTTCATTTCAACTCATATGGCCTTATTTGATGACCTTTCTTGCATGTCATCTTTCCTCAGAGCTGTGATTGTTCTTTTTAACCAACACCACAACCTCCTTCCTTTTTTATTCCCCCTCTATCCCATATGAAAGCCCATTAGCTCGGACTGTTAAGTTACCATTCCTCCCTCCTTTAAACCATGCTTCAGTGATATCAATGATATCATACTTCCAAGTATCCATCTGTACCCTCAGCTCATTGGCCTTATTTACTAGATTCCTTGTATTGAAGTATATACCATTAATCACTGCAGAATTCCTTTGTTGTTAAGATTGTGGCCATGTTTTCTTTTGCCTTCCATACCTGCTCATTGATTTTCTGCCTTCCATTTCAGCACTAGCAAATCGCCACACCATGATATTGCCCTATTGAGATGTGACCTATCTGCTTTTCTGGTCCCAAACTCCACTAGAATCAGTCCCAATGCCCCAGAAATCTAAAGTTCTCCCTCCTGCACTACCTGTTCAGCCATGCATTCATCCTCTATCCTCCTATTTCTTTACTTACCAGTGTGTGGCAACAGGAGAAATCCAGAGATTACTACCTTTGAGGTCCTATATTTTAATTTCTTTCCTAGCTCTCTAAAAGCAATCTGCAGGACTTGATGTCTCTTTGTACCTGTCATTGGTACCTATATGGACCATAACCTCTGATTGTTCACCCTCCTCCCCTTAGAGTGCTCTGCACCACTCAATGGCGTCCTTGATCTTGACACCAAGAGGCAACATATCATTCTGGAGTCATGTGGTTGCAGAATGCTTGTCTTTTCCCCTAACTATTGAATTTCCTCTTCCTATTGCTTTCCTGACCATCCTCCTCTCACCCCTATACAGTTGAATAACCCATGGTGATATGGCCTTGACTTTGCCTGTAGCCCCCAGAGGAATCAGCTTCCTCACCATATTCAGAATGGAAAACATGTTAAGGAGTAAGATGCACTTGGTATTGCTACACAATCTGCCCTGTCTCCATTGCCTGTTTGTCAGGCATCCATTCCCTCTCTAGCTGTGCACTCATAATCTGTAGGATGACTACTTCTTGGAACATGGTATCCATGTAATTCGTGGATGCACACCAGTGCCAGCAGCTGCTATTCAAGCTCTGAAATCTGGAGCTTGAACTTCTCTAGCTGATGACATGCCCTGCACATGTGGTTGCCCAGGACATGAGAAGTGTCCTGAACTTCTCACATGGCACAGTATACAGTATGCATTCAACAGGATTGAGTTGTCCTGCCATGCCTCGATTAAGTAAATGACTACCTAAACTTAGCCAACAAAAGGGATTAAGGGAGGCAAAGAGAGAAAACAAAGCACAGTGGTTAATGACTAATTTCCAGATGGGAGAGGAATGTACAGTGGTGTCTCTCCTTATTATGAGGATCACTGCTCTTTTTGATATATATTAATGATCCATAATTTGGTGTCGTGGGAGGTCAGGTGGTGCAGTGATAGTGTCCCTACCTCTGGGCCAGCAGCTCCAGGTTCAAGTCCAACTTCAGGACTTGATAACCACAGAAGGTATGTTCATAATGTGACTAAACAGCTTGCTTATCAGCTTGTAAGTCCTTCCAATATACCTGATAGCAGGTGGTAAAAGTGGGAGAGTTCCCTGATCAGCCATGCTACAGAAGACAACAGCAAACCACTACAGTGTTTTGCCAAACATAATCATGGACCAATCCAATTAAATACATGGTCACCAACACCCTCATAGGGTATCTGAAGGAGGAGGAAGAATTGGGTATGCAGGCCATAATTGGGTATGCAGGTTACGCAAAACTCAGAAATGCCGCAAACAATGAGAATTGTAACAGAAGTCAGGAGGGCATAGACATGCATCTGATGAAATTTAAAGCAGTGAAGTGTGAAGTAATACATCTTGGTAGGAAGAGTAAGGAAAGACAGTGGGCAAATCTTATTGCCTTTGAGAATGTTTATCCATTGGAAACAAATATGGATCCCATCCCTGATGGCCTGCGAGTCCCACCTGCCTGTGAGTTGTACATTTTTCTCCATTACATTATCTCTGATGATATTAATTACCTTAATTTCCTCACTCTTTTCAGCCCCTCTCCTTCTTGTATGTGACTTTTGTCTTCTATTGTGAATATAGACACAAAATATTTGTTCACTGTCTTTGGTATTTGCTCATTCTCCTTGATATTTTATCTTGTCTTTGCCTTTGAAGGACCAATTTTTACTTTAGCTTCTCCTTGATATTTTATCTTGTCTTTGCCTTTGAAGGACCAATTTTTACTTTAGCTACTCGTCCATTTTATATATTGTAAAAACTCATACAATCTGTTTTTATATTCCTGACTAGTTTACTGTCAAATTCTATTTTTCCCTTTGAATCAACATTTTCGTGGTACTTTGCTCTTTTTAGAATGCTCCCAATCCTTAGGTTTACTACTATTCTTTGCCATAAGCCTCTTCTTTTAATCTATCCTTAATCTCCTTCGTAAACCACAAAAAACCCTTAAGGCAACAAAGGAATTTGTCTACCCTGGCATGCAAAGACTGATTCTGGTGGACTGGGTGGATGAGACCAAGATAAGGTCCAGCGGTCTTGAAGTTAGGTCAATACCATACTATGGAATGCATCTCCTGGTCTCTACTGCATCTGGGGCTATCTCCAACCACCTAGATTTGTATTGCCACTGGAACAAGATGGGTCTAGAAGAGAGAGTGATGCTAACTATTCACAACTCTCCCTCACGATAATCCAATTCACAGGAAAGCCATGTTGATCATTTTTCTATCATCTGTGATCCATCATCTATCTGACACAAATCCTGTTGTGATGGACGTGCGACAAAGCAGCAGATATGGATTCACCAGGAGCCATAGCTTTGAACCTGCACAAAGACAGCTCAGGCCATAGGATCAGCAGATAAGCAGAAGTGGAACTCAGCAGTCCTCGGAGCAAATGAGCAGCTCTTTCAAGGCTACCCTGCTCACCTCCCTTGTATGAGGAAGGGACTAGAAAGGGTGCCCTAAACATTATCTGCTTCACATCCCTAGTGGCCATCAATATGGTTGTAAGCCAAGGTGACACCAATCACAATTGGCATGTTGAACATTTGCACCCTCATGGACAATGCCACTGCTGGCAGATCAGAGAGAAGACCAGAGAGCTGGCTAGGTCCCCATCCTCCATGATACTCATCCACTTGAGGAGGGTCAGCTCAAGGAAATCAATGCAGGTTACACATTGTTTGGAGTGCCCATGCAAGAGAAGAAAGGCGAAAAACTGGTGTAGGCTTTGCTACCATGAACCTCTTATCAGTAAATTTACTTGCCTTCCCATAGTTGTTAATGGTCATCTGATTAACCACCCATGGACGACAACAGGCAAGCAACTCTCATCAGTATGTGCACCTCTACCATGGCCAACCCTGATGAAGTCAAGGATGATTTCTATGATGACCTCCATTCCTTGTTACTTCAGGCAAGCAAATCATTCTTGGTGACTGCAACATAAGTGTTGCTGCAGATCACCAAGCATAAGAAGGGGTCATCAGTTGGTATTTATATAACAGTAGTGGTCTTCACTTGTTGAAGATATGTGCTGAATATGAGTTCTTCATCACCAACACAGTTTTCTGCCTCCCTGATGGCAACAATACATCCTGGATGCACATCTGTTCCATGCATTGACATCTAATCAACTATGTCATCACCAGGCAGAAGGACAGGCAGGATCTATGTGTAACAAAAATCATGTGTGGCACAGACTCTGGACTAACCACCATCTTATTATTTCAAAGCTAAACATCAATATATATCCCCCTAGACACTCTCAGGGTATGAAGGTTGAGAAGTGTCTCAATGTCTCGAGTTTCAAATAGGCAGTCAGGAAGGAATCTCTCTCAAGGAAACGCAAGAGTTGCCTGTGTACATTGATAACAGATACTCTGATTTGAGGATGACAGGGCGACCTTGAGAGTTATATTGTACTCCACTGCTTGAGAGGCCTGTGTTTCTATCTCTCGTAAGCATCAAGATTGTTCAATGATAACGATGAAGCAATCCAGAAACTGCGGGAGAAGAAATATCACTTCTACAGAGTTTACCTCAATGACAATCAGAATCCAAGCATAATGGCTACCAAAACATCCACAGGTATGTCCAATGCAAGCTCAGAGAGGTGCAAGACATTTGGCTGAATCAGAAAGCAGATGAACTTCAGTCGTGAACATACCACAAAGACTGGAAGAGATTCTGTGATGTTCTTACATCTGTCTACAGGCCCCAGTCTACTGATGCATCAACAATCCACGGTACTGACGGTTCAATACTGTTCACAGAAAAAGTCCAAATTCTAGAAAGAAGGGCAGAGCACTTTTAACTGCATCTACAATCAGCCTTCATCCATCAGTGAAAAAGCAATCAACAGGCTGTGACAGGGTCCAATCAACAGCTTTCTAGATGACCCTCCTATGCTGTTAGAAATGAGGATCACAATCAAGCAGCTGTCTAGGAGCAAAGCTTCAAGAGCTGAGGCTATCCCAGCTGAGGTCTAGAAGGCTGAGGCCAATGACTGGTCAAGATGGTCACTGAAGCTCACTCTTTCAGTCTATGTGGGATCAAAGAGCCATCCCACAAGAATGCAAAGATGCCTCTCTCCATTGCCCACCTATAGAAGTGGAAAGTAACTCACCAATCTTGCAAAAATCACAGAGAATCTCACTACTCTCCACTGCCAGTAAAATCTTGGCCAGAATCCTTCTGAATTGCTTAGTGCAACAGCTCGACCAGGTTTTGCTGCCAAAGTCAGTGCGGATTCAGAAAAGGTTGAGGAACCACCAATAGGGTGTTTGCAGTTAGAGAGCTTCTGAAAAAATGCCAAGAACAGAACTTGAGCCTCTACACCATGTTTACTGACCTGACCAAGGCCCTTGACACAGTCAGCCATGAGGCCCTTTGGAAGGTAATGGAGAAATTCAGCCACCCTGAGAAATTCATCACAATGGTTTGATGGTTCCGTGATGGTATGCTCGAGCGTTTTCTGGATGATGGTGAAGTCTTCTGACCTATTCCCAGTCACTAATGGACTTAAAGCTGGTGCCAATTCTCTTCAGCATGTTTTTCTCTGCCATACACTCTGGCACTAACCATGATGGTGATCCTGACATCAAAATCAGATATTGCATGGTTGGGAAGCTGCTCCATCTAAGACAACTCTAGGTAAAGATCAAGGTCTCCAAGGTCATACTTTATGATTTCCTGTTTGCCGATGACTGTGCGCTATCTGTCGGTTCAGAGCTGGACAGGCTGTGTAGGATGGTCTTATTCTCCAATGCATGTGACAGTTTTGGTCTTATGATTAGCATAAAGAAAACTGAAGAATACACCAGCCTGCTCCAGGAAAGCCCTAACTCAAGCCTTAGGTTTCAGTCCATGACCTGAACCTGTTAGGAGTGGATAAATTCACTTACCTCGGCAGGACACTCTCTTGAGCTGTCAACCACGAGATACAAGAATTGCTAAAGCAAATGTAGCCATCAGTAGACTTCAGATATCAGTTTGGGAATGAGGAGAAGTCGGTCTACCTAAATGAAAGTCTATAAAGCAATAGTCCTGTCCATTCTTCTCTACGCATGTGAGACTTGAACTGTGTACCAGTGACATGGCAAGAAGCTAAACCATTCTCCCTTGAGCTGCCTTTAGATGCTTTTGAAAATCAGATGGCAGGAAAAAAACTGCCAGACACTGAGCTGCTCACCCAAGCTGGCATTCCAACCATCCACACCATACTGAGACAGTCACAACTGAGGTGGGCTAGTCATGTAGCCAGAATGTCTTGACTTTCACTTACCAAATTGAATCTTCTATGAGAGCTTGGATCTGGGGTGCACTCTCATGACAGTCAAAGGAAGCACTACAAGGACACTCTGAAGGCTTCACTTAGCAGTTTGATATCCACTTCAATTCCTGGAAGAAGCTCATCCAGGATCATTGCACCTGGCACAATCTAATAAACAATGAAGCCTTCTTTAGAAGCAAGCACATACCAGAAGCAGAGAGAAAATGCAAGGAGAAGAAATCCAGAGCCATCAACTTATCCAAAACTCCAATGTCTGTGATATCCTGCCCCTATTTGTAGTGGAACCTTCCGGGTGCAGATTGGCTTTAGCACCCCACTGGAATCCTACCAAACACCCTAGATAACAAACATGTTTATCTTTGCCTGGTCATCTTTGCCTCGATGGACAAACAGGAAGTAAGCCACAGATAGATCTTTCTTGAGTTTTTGTTTTTCAATTTTTGTATTTTTGTTGACCACTTCCCACTGTTTATTTACCATCATACCTTTTAGTCTATTTATCCAATCATCCTTAACCAGCTCTCCCATCAAACCTATATTTGTAATTGACTTTGTTTAAGATTTTTGTTTGTGATTGGAGTATATTGCTTTCAAACTTAATTTGGAATTCAACTGTATTATGATCACTATTTCCCAGCGAATCTTTGACTATGAACTTACTGCCCTGTCTCATTGCACAATACGAAATCTAAAACAGCTTTATCCTTAATTGGTTCCACAATGTATTGTTCCAGGAAATTGTCTAGCTGTCAATGGCAAACTTCACTTCCCACCTTGAAATGTCGGGAATGTCATTTCAATATTTTTGCATGTCATTATAAGGTCTCCTTGCTGGATCATTTGGGCACATCAGTGTGCAATTAGAACGATATGTTCCACAACAGGATATAAGCAACATGCACCTGCTGACCTGTACTTCGCTCCTCACTTCGAGATTAGCTCGCCTACCTTGCATCGTGTAACGCTCAGGGGAATCAGTGCCAGGCTTTGCAGGCAGTGCTGCTTCACTTTCATGGTGTTGTCACAGGCAACCCAACCAGTGATAAGGTGAGGCTGGCTTTTCATGGCTCCAGGGCACTAGGGAAGGGTGGCCACTGGCCTTACACAGCAGAAGGGACTGCAGGGCTAGGGCTGTACTGGTGGTTGCGAGTGGTGAAGGTTGCATTCAGACACATGACGGGGGGCAGGGTGCCGGATGGTGAGGGGGATAGTTAAATAATGTAAGTGGCCTCAAGATGGGAATGTGTGAGATCCACATGGACCTTAGGCACATCCACTTTTAAATGTTTAGGGGCTAATATACAGATATGCACCAGAAGCACGATGGGATTAAGGAATGGGGAGGTCTGTGAGGGTGGGAAACTTGAACATGAAGCTTCTCCAGGATGATGGCAGGGGTTTCTATGCTCATACAGGGAGGGTCCAAACTAGTCTGGCAGTGAGAGTTCTGCACCACCATCTTCCAACCTGCAGTGATAGCGCAGTACAAATTTAAAATGAGGAGAAGTTCTGCTGATGAAGATCCTGCAAGCAGATTGGAGGGCAGCTGCATGCATTGGGGGGGGGGCTGATTACACTGGCATGCACTGAACTGTGCATTCCCAAATGAGGAGAATGGCACAGCCGAGACATGTTAGGAACCTTTCAATGATCGTACAGGTAATCAGGAAAGTGCATCAATGATGCCCATTCATTCGAGACTAATCCTACAAGTGGCACTAATCAATCTCTTTGTTTTCAGCCTTTGTTTGCAGCGTGGAAATTCTAGAGCAAGTGGTAAATGGGCAAGCTCCAGAGGCCTGTTAGAAAGTTGGCGCTGGACAGTTCACTGAAGAGAAACCTCAGGCCCCGCTCAAATAATTTCATTTCCTGAATGAACATTTACTCTCATGCTTATTCTCAAGAGCCAGGGGCAGATTTACAGTGCAACACACCATGCCATGGCACGGGGCACCCAAATGATAGGGGGGTCCCAAAATGAATGAGTTTCAAAACATTCAAACTGGGTGCACAAACTGATGCTGCAACTGCCTTTCCCACCCAGAGGGCTGCGAGACGTACGGCAAGAACTTTTTCCTCAGTGTTTCCTCTGGTTTTGCTGCAGTTGGGGCGGATTTAATTTAATGTTAATTGCTCATGTTCCACATGGCACTGAGGTTGTCAGATCGATGACCCTGTGGCCAGACTGAATTAAACTGCTTGCCTGAAAATCCACCAACCGCCTGAGGCTCGGGCAACATACAATGACCCCACCGCTTGGGTTTTTATGTATATATTATCTATATATTAAGCTCAGTGGGACACCTTGTACACTCGATCCACTCATCCCATTGCCCCTCAAATTTAAACTGAGTCGTTGGTTAATTGAAATTTGAGGCAATATTTATCACTGCAGAGAAGATAAAGACAGAACTGGGCAATATGTGTGTTACACAAATGGATTTCCAAACAGATTTGGAGTATTTATTAATGGTTGAAAATTAAATGTAAATCAAAAGCAATAGTTTTAATGCACAATGTTTTATTGGCAAATGTTTAACACAGTTCCATTAAAAGGGAAACCATTCCTTGCAGCATTCATGGGCAGTGGCTGGTCTGTGTTTGGCGAAGAAAGTTGGGGGAATTACAGTCTTGCTTCACTTCTTATCTTGTGTTGGGAAACATGACCCAAAAACAGTCAGAGGACTTTACTATGATACCCAGACAGCTACCTGATTCACAGAACTGACCACGTGAAAACCCACATCTGGAATTATCAACTGAAGAACTATTGATTCATAATCAATCATTCCTGGTGTCACATCCTCGGGTGCAGTGACACTTTTAAGAAATGTTGATACATATATAGTCATTAGGCTGATGAATTGTCTTTATCCAAGTTATTTTTTAATGTTATATCTGATGTCCTTCCCACCCTGTCTTGTTTTGGAGAGGCAACTTAGACAGAGCAAGGGATGTGAGCAGCCTCCAGTGCACGTGAGTCTCATGGGGATTGGAGCTTTTTTTTTTACTATCATAGCAAAGTTGTGCCTGGAGTCACAGAGCTGAACAGGTAGCCCTGTATACCCAATCATTCACTAAAGGCAAGCTAGTGTGGTGCAGTAATCTCTGGCTGATCACAGTCAGCACAGAGGCAGTTAGGCAGACATCCTCCCACAAACACTCTCTCTGGTACAAGGCCTGCCACTTGCTAACAAGCCTAGAGCAGACTGCTAGGGGCACACGGTGAGCCAAATCGCTTTACCCAAT